>CAWUFW010002213.1:0-600000 GCA_963921515.1 Calotriton arnoldi
TAATAATGTTTGATAAAGTGCAGTTATAAGGAAGCTTTTTCCCACTCCTGCACCACCAGTACAAAAAGTATAGCATGGTGTTTGTTTTGTTTTTATCCAATTTAAGTGGTGATATATAAAGTTAAGCTGTTCAGGTGTTAAATTTTGCATGATATTATTGTATTTGTCTTCTGGTAGGATATAGTTATTTAATATTTCTTCCTCAGTAGTACTTCTAATACCTAAATCTAATGCTAAGTCATAATGTAGTTGCTGTTCATGTAATTGTAAATCATTGTCTATATTATCAATTGAGACCGCTGTTAATGGTGATACTGGAGGTGTAAGCATTGGGTCATCGTTTGTAGATATATTAGGATTAGCAAGTATTTCAGTTTGTTTATTATATGTATTATAGTTTGTATCAACTATGTTTTTAACGTGCAGGTATCTTTTATAGTATGTGTCTTCAGTATTAATTATATTAGTTTCTGTTCTCCATGGATAATAAAGCATTAGTAATTCCCTGTAATAATTCTCAGAGTCATTAGTTTTGTTAAATTTACAATAGCGGATAATTTTTGTTTGTCTCCGCTTTTTATATATGGTGGTAGTTTTGTCATTAAGTAATGGTTTTATTTGAATTTCCTCTTCGTCTGAACTATAAAAGTCGGTTTCTAAAAGTAAATTGTCATAGGTGTTTTGTATATTTGTGTGTTTTTTTTTATTGGTTATATTGTAATTAGAAGCATAGTCAGCTAAAGTACATTTTTCTAAAGCTTTTGGGCGACGGCTGTATTTAACAATTATATTGTCAAATTGTACATTACTTGATGTATCTGGCAATGAATTTATTATATTCATATCTTTCATTAAGTATGTTCGCTTATCTGGTGTGTTTGTATTAATGAATACAAATGATCTTGAACTTTTGCGCAATGGAATTTGCAAAATGAGGTAAGCTGCTTCTTGTGCGCTTATTTCAGTACAATTTAGGAATTTGTTGCCTATGTGCTTTAATTGGTCTTTTATATTTGGATTATGATATACTTCTTTTGTAGCTTGTGCGATTATTTTGCTTAATCCACGTTGTGATTTGCTAATATATGAAACAATATATACAGCACAAGCATATGCATCTAATATATACTGTAAGTCTATGTTTGCTTGCCATGCTTGTAAAATTATTGGATTATAGTTATTGATAAAACATTCAGCAGGTGTTCTTTGTAAAATTATTGTTGTTTTTTGTATAACATACTGTATGCATTTTATATATTGGTCTTCAGTTAATTGCATATATTGTAAAAATTCATCAAAAGTATAGCTATTAAAATGTTGAGTATTCATAGTTGTATGTATTAATTCTATATGCTGCTTTAGCATTTTATCTGTTTTGTCTAGCTGTAATGGTTCTAGTATAATAGTATGTCGCATAGGATACTTAGGATATTGATATTTACATGTCTTCTTATGTTTTATGCGACAATTTTTAGTATGTCCATGTCTTTGTAATGGTAGTAAAGGCGTTATGTGTGTGTTTTGTGTTTTTGTACATGTTATGTGTGTGTCTATAAATTGTATTACTTCGTGATCTTCTGATTTGTTATATTGTGGAGCATTTTCTACCCATAATAAAGCATGTATATGTGGTGATCCTCGTTGCTGAAATTCTACTCTGTAAAAGTAATCTGTTATGTTGCCTATGGGGTTACTTTTGTGTAATAAAATTCCATTGAATAATTTTCTTACTTGATAGTCAAAATGACGTGCGCATGTAATAGGGTTTTGTTGTATGAGTGTGCATTTAGTTTCCCAGGACATATTTAGAAATTCTTCTCTAGTACATTGACTTTTATTGTCAATGCGCAATAGTATGTTTATTAAATGATACCATTTTGTTTCTGCAGCTGATAAAGTAAGGAAGAAAGTTGGTATTCCTAATTGTCTTATCATTGCAAAGATTTCTTTTTTGCAATGCTCCCAGTATGGTGGGGAACTACGTATAGTTTTGAGTATTTTATATCCTTCATTGTATTGTAAAATACCTTGCAGATTGTCTTTTATATCTTTTACTGTTATAATCTTGCCACTATTAAAATGCTTTTTAAGCGATATGTATATCTTGTCTTGTATTTGTTTAATATGTAATTTTTTTAGCTTAAAAAATATATTAGTTATACATTTAGCTACTCTTCTGTCACAGCTTCTTAATTCCCATTGACATATTGTACTGTAATGTACTGGTATATGTCTATCTTTATTTGTTGGTCTACGTTTTCCGCCAAATAGTGTTGGGAATGCTAAATATTCTGAGTCTTTATCTTCATATAAACCGCGTGGTGTGTTATGTTCTGCAGGGGCTAAGCTTAAAATATTAATATTTTCTGTTATTGTCTCATTTGTTAATAAAGTATCTAAATTACCTGCTGGTATGTTTTCTGTTGAACTAGATGTATTGTTTGTTTCTGAACTGGTTATATGATAGGTTTCTTCTTCTAATGTGTATTCCCAATCTGTGTTTACAGTTATTCCATATTCTTTGTATAATTCGCTATTGTTTGCTAAATATAGTGCTGCTTTTTTTACTATGTTTGGTCTTACATTTTCAAAATGTGTGTATGATGTGTAGCTTAATTTACGTTTTAACTTTATTGGTATTGTCATGTTATCATTGATTTGCCTTGGTAATATTGTAACAGTTGTCATAACATCCGCAGGTACATTAATAACAGCACCCGATAATGATTTTTGAAAACCACGTGGCAGCGTTCTAATTTGTAAAAAGGTATTCTTGGCGATACTAATCTCTCTTCTAAATTATGTAAACAAAGTTCAGGTGGTATGTCAGGAAATTGCATCCCATTATAAACAGAAACGGGCGGTATTTTCCCCTGAATAATATATTTATAGCATGTGGTGCATATATAGTCTGTTTTGTGTTTGCTAATATTACACTCCATAAATTTTGGATGTTTGTGGATAATATGTGTTCCTTGTACTGTTTGTTTATGCCACATCTGATTACAAATAGTACAAATGTATTCTGGCCCATACTGTATATGAGCATGAAAATTACTAATGATATTGTTTTCAGCTGTTATATTTATGTTTGTATGTGTTGTATTTGTATTGCGTTTGGCTTTGTTTTTGTGCTTTGTTTTTGTATTTTTTGTGTTTTGTAATAAGCTTCTATTAATAGAGCTATCATATTGGTGAGTAAGTATTGTTGTATATGGAATGGTGGTATCTATTATTTTGTAGTTGTTATGATCTATATTAATCACATTTGCTTCTATATTAGTTTGTAAAATACTTGGAAGTGTATCTGGATAGTGTTTTGCAGTATGAATATATATTTGTTTAGAAGTGTTTCTTGTGTTCTTTGAAATGCTTCTTTTTTGTGCTTTTTTAAGGGAAGTGTCTTTAATAGTGTTTATATTAACAGGTATAATTTGTAGTAATACAGAAGTTGTATTAGGGGGCATTATGTTTATAGCTAGTTTTGTTATATGTTCTATAATGTTTTTAAAGGTGCTGAATTTAATTGCTATACATTTCCCATTAGTATATGGCATCCCTTTTGTGTTTCTACTATGTGAATCAAATAAAAAATAGGAATTAGCACTTTTAACAATAGAAATTATATCTGTGTGAATGCATACTAATATAGCATATTGTGTAGTTAATGCATAAGATAATGTAGATGTTATTTGTTCTTGTAATGTATTATGTACTGATATTGTATGTAAATATGGTTTGGTAAGCTTTATAGAATATATTGTATTATTGTGTTTTATATAATTAGGTATATCTTGTGTTTGCATAATATTTTTTTTATGTATACATTGCATTTCTATATATAAGGCATTGCCTAGATCCATAATATAATGTAGATCTTGTGCAGCCCATATACATGCAGTTTTATGGTAGTTATATATAATAGCAAATATACTATTGGTAATGCATGGGTTGCTGTTTGTATTCTGTTGAAACTTTGCATTTTTTAAATGATAATCTGCTTGTATTATTATGTTAGTGGCATGTTTAGTGGTAGAGGTACTTTGTTTTTCAATACTAGGTGATTGTTGTGTTTGTTGTTGCACTTGTGGAACTATTAGTTTTTTATTGCCTGCTGGTGATATATTTTGCAGAGTATTACTTTTGGATACTATTTTGTGAGTGTGTGTAATAGTTTTTTTTGTATGTGGTGTATGCGAAATTGTATTACTAGAATGTGTATTATCGATTGCTGTACTGAAATCATCTTTGTGTGCTAAGTTGTTAGTAGTAGTTAATAGTACATTGTGTACTTGTGCAGGTAATGCTAGCATATTTGTAATACTATTTGTATGTGTTGCATTACTTTGTGTATTATATAATAGCAACTTATCATCTAGTGTTTTTGTTTGTTTACTTTTTTTGGGTGTACTAACATTTGCTGTGTTTGTATTTTGTCGTTTGCTAATTGTGTTTTTATGCATTGTTGTTTTATGTCTGGTATTTAATGGTGAACTTGTTAGTTGTATACATTTTGCAGTATTGGTATCTGGTTTTTGTAGCTGTGTTGGAGAAGTTTGGTTACTACAGTGATTAGCCGCTGTTATAAGATTCGCATAGGTTTTAGTATTATGTACATAAAGTTTGTTTATTGTTGTAGACGTTGTTTTTTGTTTGTTCCTATGTTGTGCTTTTTGTAGTGAGTGTTTCCTAATAGTATTAATAGTAATTGGAGTTAGTTCAAATGGGATATCATCTGCATGATGTACTTTTAATTGTTTAGCTAAATTAAAAATGTAATTTATTAGGTCATCAAAAGTATTTTTTGTTAGAGCTATACATGTTCCATTTGGGTGGGGCATCCCATTGGTGGTGCGACTGTGCGAGTCAAAAATAATATATGTATTGTTATTGCTCATAATGGAAATAACATAGGCGCCCATACAAAGTAAAGTTCCTGAATGAGAAGGTAAAGACATAGTCAATGCTTGCCGTATATCTGGATATAATGTATCAAAGGGCTTTAATATGTTTCCATAGAATGGTTTGGAAAGCCTAATAGAGTATACATTGTCAATGTGGTTAATGTAAGTAGGTAAATCATCAGGATGCATAAAATCTTGTTTATTAAGAGAATGCATTTCGGTATATAAAGCATCTCCAAGGTCCATTATATAATGTAAATCTTCAATAGTCCATATATTTGCTGGTTTGTAGTAGTTGTGTATAATTGCAAATGTGCTATTTGGCAAACATTGTTTGCCCCTTGAAGTGGCAGAAAATTTTTCATGCCCTTGATGATAATCAGCTTGTATAAGTGCTTGCATTTTTATATAGTACCCTAAGTAGTTCCTTATTTTTTAGTATTGCTATTTAGTTTGTTTTTTGCCTAATTATACTTTTTTGTTTGCTGTAACTATATATGTTTGTTTATATATAAATGTATATTTAAATGTAGCTATAAAAATAGAAATTTGTATAGTGCTTATGTATTGTTTGGTAAATATATTTATATGTGGTATAAGCAGTATTGTAAAGTATGGACAAGTTTGTATAGTAAGTGTAGCATAAAGATATTTCCTAAAGAAATTGTGCTTAAAATGTGCATGTAGAATGTTCTCAAAAGATTTTTACCTTTTGATGGTTTCTTTCTTGAGTTAGTATCTGGAATATCTGCAAATAATAAAGAAGAAAGTGATTAAGTTGTATATTTTTGTATGCTACTATATACTGTTTAATTATGATACAGGATGGCTTATGTTTATGTAGTGTATATACAATGAGTAAAAGCAGTGCAGTTTGTAAAAAAAAAGTTGTTGCTATTTTTTTTTTTTTTTTTAAATATGTATACTATTTATTATATATATATATGTATATATTGCTTGTTATGTGTGATGGGTTGTTGAAGTACAATATTAAAGTAGCCCATAAAGGAATAGTGGTAAATATATATGGTAAAGATTGAAAGTAATGCAGTGGTGATTGTAGCGATGTATGTGGAATAAGTAGGATAGCAGTGGGTTAATATGAGAGAAAGGTTTGTATTTATATAGCACTTGTTACTAATGATAGATGTTGAAGAGGTTTTGTGAAGAGTAGCATGCCACTGTAGAATTTGTGAGTTTGTTGACAGTTTGACTTATTTTGTACAGTACTGTGGCCACTGTTTAGCATGTGTAAAACTTATTTGAGTAGAGTAAAAGGGAGCTGGATTGATTAAAATTGGAGTGTTGCAGAGTGGAATAGAATGGTGTAGAATAAATTATAGTGAGCAATAGCGGAGTAGAAAGACAAGAGTAAAGTAGAGTGAGTAAAGGCGTGTGGTGTAGAGTTAAGTAAAGTTGCATAGAGTGCACAAAGTATGCTTAGTAGTGTAGGGATGTAGAGTGGATAGTTTAGTATTAAAAGGTGCAGAGTGTAAAGAGTGGCATCAAGAGAGTTAGAGTACAGACAGGGCATTGAAAAGGTAGAGGTGATAGAGGAGCATGATGAAAGTGTAGTGCATAAACTGGCACTAAGGGTTGCATAGCATGTACAGTGGTACCGAAGTGAAGCATATAATGGTACAGTTTGGACAGAACACATAGAGCAGCATTAAGAAAAGCATAATATATAAAGTGACACTTATAGGAGAGAGCGTATAGAGGTATTAGCATGAGTAATGTGTACTAAATTTGCATTATGGGTATGTATGGTACAGCTATATATAATATATATTTATGTATAGCTTGTTGCTTTTTTGATGGTATTTGTTAGGGCAAGTGGTGTTTTGCTCGACACTATAATAATAGCTATTTTTGGTTTGTGTAGGCAAGTATTAATGGCGAATTAGTATAGTGAACATTGAGTAATATTTTAAATGGTGCATAAGTTAGTTAGTAATTTGGATTTGGAATAATTAGTAGGATAGAAGTGTAAAAAATGTTGATATGTATATAATGCTTGTTTGTGTTTGATGGGGTGTTTAGGGACACTATTGAACAAGCCTATAAAGGAATAGTGCTAAATTAATATGGTTAAAAATACAATGAAGTTAGTGGTGTATTTGAGTAATGTATTTGGAAGAACAAGGATAGCAAAGACATAATAGAAGAAGAAATGTTTGTATTTGTATAGCACTTGTTATTATTGATGCATGCTGAAGTGATTTTGTGAAGAGTAGCATGTCATTGAATAATTATGTGAATTTATTAATGTGTTTTGCTTTTTTTTTTTACATTACTGTGGCTGCTATTTGGCAGTGTAAAAGTGATGTGAGTAGAGTAAAAAAAGCAGGAGTTAGCAAAAGGAGAGCTTTGCAGAATGGAACAAAGTGCTTTAGAATAAAGTATAACGAGCAATAGTAGAGTAGAAAGAGAAGAGTAGAGTAGAGAGAGTAAAAGTAGAGTGCTGTAGAATTAAGTGAAGTTGCATAGAATGCAGAAAGTATGCATAGGAGTGTATAGGTGTAGAGTGGATATAGTACGATTAAGAAATGCCGAATGTATTGAGTGGCATCAAGAGAGTTAGAATGCATAGAGTGTACGAAGGAGGTATAGTGCACAGAGTAGCATGAAAAAGGTAGAGTGCATACAGTGGCTTTAAGGGGAACATAGCACGTAGAGTGGTACCATGGGGGAGCATATGGTGGTATATTGTGGAGAGAGCAGATAAGGTGGCAATAAGAAAAGCACAGCAATACAGTGGTATCAAAAAAAGCACAACACATAGAGTGGCACTTATGGAGCAAAGCGCATATATTTATAAGCATGAATAATGTGTACTAATATATTAAATATGTATTATAAGTATGTAAAGTAGAGTTTGCTGCAATATATATTTATGTATAGTTTGTTGTTTTTTGTAATGTTGTTTGCGAAGGCAAGTGATGTTGTGCTGAATATTGTAATAATGGCTATTTGTGGTTTGTATAAGCAAGTATTAGTGGTGAATCAGTACAGTGAATATACTAGTATATTTTAAGTGGTACATAATTTAGCTAGTTTTGTGTATTTGGAATAATATCTGTAAGATAGAGGCGGAAAAAATGTTGATATGGATGTACTGTTTGGTATGTGTAATGGAGTGTTTAAGTACACTACTGAAGAAGCTTATAAAGGAATAGTGGTAAATTAATATAGTAAAAAACTAAAGTAATTTAGTGGTGGATTGTAGTGAGTTATCTGGAATAAGAAAGATAGGAAAGGGATAATAGAGGAAGAAAAGTTTGTATTTATATAGTACTTGTTGCTGTTGATAGGGAGTAAAGTAGGTTTGTGAAGAATAGCATGTTAATTTACAATTATGTGACTTTATTAACATGTTTTACTAATGTTGTACAGTACTGTGGCTGTTTTTTAACATGTGTAAAAGTGATTTGAGTAGAGTATAAGGGAGTGGTGCTTAGAAAAGGGGAGCATTATAAGGTGAATAAAGTGTCAGAAGTAAATTATGAGGACCAAGAGTAGAGTAGAAGAAACAATACTAGAGTAGTTGAGTAAAAGGAAAATGCTGTAGAATGTAGCAAAGTTGCGAAGTGTGCAGAAACTATGCATAAAAGAGTAGCAATGTATAGTGCATAGATTAGGATTGAGAGTTGCAGATTGTATACAGTGCGATTAAGAAAGTTAGAGCACATACAATGCATCGAGAAGGTAGGGTGCACAGAGCAGTATTAAGGGTGCAGAGTTGATATAGTGGCATTAAAGGGGGCATTGTGCACAGAGTGGTAGTAAGGGGTAGCATATGGTGCAGAGTGAGGACATAGCAAATAGAGTGGCATAAAGAAGGGTACAACACAGAGTGGCAGTTATAGGGTAAAGTGCATAGAAGTATGAGCATAAGCAATGTGTACTAAATATGCGTTATGGCACGTAGCCTAGAACAATATGTATTATATAGTTATTGTGTAGTTTGTTGCTTTTGTGATGGTGTTTGTAAAGGCAAGTGGTATTTTTTATTACTGTAATAATAGCTATTTTTAATTTGATTAGGGAAGTATTAGTGCTGAATTATGATAGTGAATATGCAAGTATATTTTAAGTGGTGGGTACATTAGGCAGTTATGCAAATTTAGAATAATGCCATTATGATCGACGTGTAAGAAATGTTGATATGTACATATCGCTTGTTGTGTGCAATGGGTTCTGTAAGTACAGTTTGAAGTAGACTATAAAGGAACACTGGTAGCTAATATGGTAAAAAATGAAAGTAATGTAGTAGTGTTTTTTAGCGAGCTATTTGGGGAAAAAAATAGCAAAGGGATAATAGGAAAAGAAAGGTTTGTATTTATATAGCATTTGTTATGTTTAATGGATGTTGAAGTGGTTTTGTGAAAAGCAACATGTGTGTACAGTACTTTTTGACTTGAGTAACGTGGATTACTGATTTTTACAGTACTGTGTCTGTTTTGTATGTGTAAAAGTGATTTGAGCAGAGTAAAAGGGAGTGGAATTTAGTAAAAGGAGAGCATTGCAGAGTGGATGAAAGTAGCAGAGAGTAAATTATAATGAGCAATAGTGTAGCAAAGAAAACAAGAGTAGAGTAAAGTGTGTAAAAGGAAAGTGTTGTAGAATTAAGCAAAGGTGCATAGAGTGCACAAAGTATGCATAGGAGTGTAGAGGTGTAGAGCGCATAGATTTGGAGTGAGAGATGCAAAATGGATAGAGTGGTACCAAGAGAGTTAATATGCACTGTGCCCTAAGGAAGTAAAGTGCATAGAATAGCATGAAGGGGGTAGACTGCCTAGAGGGGTACTTAGGGGGCAGAGTGTATATAGTGGCACCAAGGGGGAGTATATGGTGGGACAGTGGGGGCTGAGTATTTTATGTTACGAAGAAAAGTGCAACACATAGAGCGGTACTTTACTTATTTTGTAGAGCACTGTGGCTGCTGTTTGGCATGTGTAAAAGTGGTTTGAGTAGAGTAAATAAGAGTGGGACTTAGCTAGGGGAGCATCAGAGGGTGGGACAGAATACTGCAGAGAAAATTATGGTGAGCAATAGTGTAATAGAGAGAACAAGAGTAGAATAAAGTAGGGTAAAGCAAAGTGTTGTAGAATGCAAAGCTGTATAGAGTGCAGAAAGTAGGCATGGGAGTGTAGAGGTGTAGAGCGCATATAATAGCATTGGCAGGTGCAGAGTGCATAAAGTGGCACTAAGACAGTTAGAGCACATTGTGCATTATAGTGGAGAGTGCACAGAGTAGCATTAAAGAGGTAGAGATTATACAGTGGTATTAACGGTGGTAAAGTGTATAGAGTGGTATTGATGTGCGCATATAATGGCACAGTGGGGGCAGAGCAAAGAAAGTGGCACTAAGAAAAGTACAACATATAGAGTGTCACTTATGGGGGGAGAGAGCATAGAGTTACACAAGAAATAGAGTGGCACTAGGGAGGACAGAGCATATAGAGTGGCACTAGGAGTGCATAGTGAAGAAAGGTAATGAGGGGTGCACAGTGTATAGAGTGGCACCTAGAGGTGCAAAGCACATTGAGGAGTAAGGTGAGAGTGGTGGAGTACAGAAAGAGTAGTAAGGAGTAATGTATGTAAAGAATGGTAGTTCACTGCTATGATAGGCACAATTTAATAAGCAAAATCATAAAACTTGCAGAGTACACAGGTTTACTAATAAAAACTATGCAGCACAGGAACAATACTTTGAAGTTGTAAGAAATTGGGTTGCTTATGAAAGTAATCTGCAGAGTATAACGGGAAAAAAACTATATTTTCTAAACATGAAAACTTACATAAAAAACATAGTTAGAGCATGTGAAATACAAGTACATAGTTTGTGTGCACAGAAAGCAGTTATAGATACACTGTACACCATGCGTTTATCAAACCACATATTATGTGCTTTATAAAAACTAAGCACTGTATGGTTTTTATACACTATATTAGTGAACACATTGTGTAGCGAGAGCATATGTATTAAACTATGATAATAAAAGGGGAGGTGCATAACAAAATGTTTTGCTAAAAGGGCGTTTCTATATATGATTTACAATTTGGTACATTTTGGTGGGTGGGTGGTAGCAAAAACTTTGTAGGCATGGTTTAACGTAAGTTACCATGATAGGAAATCGAACAATTTGGGATGCATATATTGTATTAATACATGTGATGTAGTGCGCGCAACCTAAATTGCCATATTTACTGTATGTTAAGGTGCTTGTTTACTGTTGTGATATATAGCTTAATACATTTTACTCTTGCTTATACTTTTGTACGTTAGTGCGTTGCAGCTTTGCGACGATAGACAACTTTTGTAGTATATGTTTACCGAAGGTGTTGAAAGGAAAACGTTAAAGGAATGCAAAATAATATAGGGCCGGAGGTTTATGTAGTTACGTATGGCTAAATATTTAAGAAGCATGTACAAATGTAGTTGTGCAGTAGGAGCAAGTATAGGTAAGTATATATAGTTAATTATAGGCAGACAGTGAGAGGTTATGGATAAATGTAAGTATGGTATGTACGAGCGGTAAATTGTGAGATTGCTGCTTGTTGAGGACGGGGAGAAAGAAAGGGGGAAGATGGGGGGTGGGAAAGGGGTGGGGGGAGAGAGATAGTATATAAGAAAGTCCGATTGCTGAGATGAAGCAAATATGTTTTGAGTGAAATGTATTGTGTTGTGCTTAGTGTATTGTATTTGTTATTGCAGCATGCAGTATAACGTTTGATTAAGTACTGGTGAGCGGCAACTTGTAGGAAATAGCACGTTAGAATAGTTTATGTGAAGAGCATATTGCATAAATAAGACGCATTGTATTGCCTTTATTGTATTGTGTTTGCGAATGCTGAACACGATATAAAATGTGCTTTAAATGGTGCCAGGCGGTAAGTTGAGAAAGCGCTGCGTGTTGGGTACGTGAAAAAGGAAAAGAAGGAAGTGAAAAGGAGGGAGGGGGGCTGTTTGCAATGATGCAATTTGCGTGCATTACACTGTGTTTGAATGCTTAAAGACATTACAATTGTGTTGCAGGGAGTGGAGCATCTTGAAGGTGTAACCTGTTGAGGATTATACTGTAAGTGCTAAGCAGAAGAATTAGCATGTAGCTTGTAGCAAGCAAAAGTTTTATGTTTGTACTTTTAGCATGTAGATATTTATTGTGATACGAGTATTGCAATATGCGTGTATTGTTTGTGTGTGAAATAAGGGGATTAATGATAGTGTGTGCGTGGTCTGGAAATAGAAGCAGACGTGTATTACGTGGCAGACGTTCGCGCGCATATTACCTGTTGTAGGAGTGTGGTTGACGATGCTGTACGGGTGCATAATGGCGCGTCAGTGTGCATTGAGATACTTTGTGTATGGTGGAGGGAGCAGAGCAGTTTTAGGCGAGTTGTTTGTGAAAGCACAATAAGCTGCAAGTTTCCTTAAACGTTGTTTATTAAATATATGGTTGTTAGTATGGGGTAAAGCTGTAAACGTGGTAATCGCAATGTTGGTTTTTGTTAGTAATTGCCAATATGGGAAAACTGCTTTTTTGTTAGGTCTCGGCCTGTACCAGCGCTTGCGCCACCACAGCATCACTCCGTAGCACCAGAGCATCACTTAGTGCAAGCACAGTATCAATTAGAGCCAGCACAGCATCAATCAGAGGCAGCACAGCATCACTGAGTACCAATATAACATTTCTCAACGCCATTACAGCATATGTTAACACCATCACAGCATCACTAAATGCCATCACAGCATCATTCAGTGCAACCACAGCATCACTTAGTGCATTACTCAGTACTACCACAGCATTGTTCTGCGTCATTACAACATTCCTCAGCAGCACTACAACATCACTCCATGCCACCACAGTATCATTTAGCACCACCATAGCTTCACTCAGCGACACCACATTATCACTCAGGGGCAACACTGCATCATTCAGTACCACCACAAGGTCACTTAGCAGCACCACAGCATCGCTCAGCACCACCACAGCATTGCTCAGCACCACCACAGTATCACCCAGTGCCACCATAGCATCACGCAGTACCACCACAGCAGCACTCAGCACCACACAGCATCATTTAGTACCACCACAGCATCGCTCAGTGTCACCACAGCATCACTCAGCGCCATTATAGTACCACTTAGCATCACCACAGCATCACTCAGAGGCACCACAGCATCGCTCACGAACACCACAGCATTACTGAGGGGCACCACAGCACCACTGAATACCACCACAGCATCACGCAGGGCCACCATAGCATTGCGCAGCGCCACCACAGCATCATTCAGCGGCACCATAGCATCACTCAGTGCCACCACAGCATCAGTCAGCGCCACCACAGCATCACTCAGCGCACCACAACATCACTTAGCGTCATTACAGCATCACTGTGCGCCACCACAGCATCAGTCTGCGACACCACAGCATCCCTCAGTACCACCACACCATCACTCAGAACTACCACAGCATCTCCATAGCATCACTCAGCAGCACCACAATATCATTTAACACCACCACAGCATCACTCAGCACCACCAGAGCATCACTGAAGTACCATAACATCACTCAGCAGCACCATAACATCACTCCACGCCACCACAGCATCATTCAGCACCACCATAGCTTCACTCAGCAACACCACATTAGCACTCAGGGGCAACATTGCATTACTCAGTACCACCACAGGGTCACTTAGCAGCACCACAGCATCGCTCAGCACCACCACATCATCGCTGAGCACCACCACAGCATTGTCTAGCACTACTATAGCATCACTCAGCGCCACCATAGCATCGCTCAGAACCACCACAGCAGCGCTCAGCACCACACAGCATCATCTAGTACCACCACAGCATCGCTCAGTGTCAGTACAGCATCACTTAGCGCCACCACAGCATCACCCAGCGTCACCATAGTATTACTCAGCGTCACCATAGCATCACTCAGAGCACCACATCATCGCTCACGGACACCACAGCATTACGCAGGGGCACCACAGCATCACTAAGTACCACCACAGCATCATGCAGGGGCACCATAGCATCACACAGCGGTACCATAGCATCACTGAGCGCCACTATAGCATTACTCAGTGCCACCACAGCATCACTCACCGCCACGATAGCATCACTCAGCGCCACCACAGCATCACTCAGCGCCACCACAGCATCACTTAGCGGCATCACAGCATCACTTAGCGCCACCACAGCATCACTTAGCGCCACTATAGCATCACTCAGCGCCACTATAGCATCACTCAGCGCCACCATAACATTATTTAGCGTCACTACACCATCACTCAGCACCACAACAGTATCAGTCAGCGACACCACAGCATCCCTCAGTACTACCACAGCATCCCTCAGTACTACCACAGCATCACTTAGAACTACCACAGCATCACCATAGCATCACTCAACACCACCACAATATCATTTAGCACCACCACAGCATTACTGAGCACCACCAGAGCATCACTGAGCACTGCCATAGCATCACTGAGCAGTGCCATAGCATCATTGAGCACCACCACAGCACAGAGCACTGAGCACACTATAGTTAAGTGGTGTTAGGCGGCGAGTTGTAGAGCAAAAGAAGCAAGTGGGAAAGAGGAGAAGGGTTGTAAATAGTAGGTGTAGATTTTTTAAAGAAGTAAGCATACTGTGAACGAAATGTATGTTGTTGTTGTTTGCGCATTGTATTTATAAATGTAGTATTTTTTAGGAAATTCCCTGTAAGTGCTGCTAGGCGGTTACACGGGGAACGAAAGTAGTAAGTATGTAGGAAGGAGGAATTAGCAAATTATAGGTAAGGCCGCTTATGTGAAGTAAAGATTGAACGTGAAAAATACGTTGTTTGTAATTACAACTTGTAAGCAGCATATACACGAGCACCGATTGTTTTGCCTGCTAGTTGTAATATGTGCAAAACTTTATTGAAAAGTATTGTGTGCAGAAAGGAAGTATTGTGCATACAGTAATAAATAGGAAGGGAAATATGATGCGAGTATTGCAATATTTGTGGATTGTTTGTGTCTAATATAGAGGTATTAACGATAGTGTGCGCGTGGTCCGGAAATAGAAACAGACGTGTATTACGTAGCACACGTCAGCGCGCATATTTCCCGTTGTGGGAGTGTGGCTGACGACGCTGTACGGCTGCATATTGGCGCGTTAGTGCGCATTGAGATATTTTGTACGCTGTGGAGGTGGTGGAGCAGTTGTAGGCGAGACGTTGGTGGAAGCAGAATAAACAGTAAGTTTCGGCAAACGATATTTATTAAATATATGGTTGTTAGCATAAATAAAGGGTGTGAACGTGGTAATTGCAATGGTAGTTTTTGTTAGTAATTGGTAATATGGTGAAACTGCATTTTGTTTAGTGTTGGGGTTAGCAATGTGTTTATTGTGTGAAGTATGTTAATGATTGTGTAGGAAAAGGTATTTTATGTAGTGGGGGTAAGTGCAAATTTGAGGTTATGAGAGGTTAAAAGTAAAGGAAGTATGCGCAGTGCGGTTTTGAACGTGTTTGTGTGTTGTTTTATGAGCTGTTGGTATGTGAGTGCTGTGAGGTGACGAGGTGGGAGGGAGAATAGCAAGGTGCGTGGGTGTTAGCAAAAACATATTAAGCATGGTTTGATTACAGTTAAAACAATATAAAAGAGAGCAGTGTGGGACGTATATATTGTATTGATATACGGAATGTAGTGTGTGCAACGTAAATTGGCATATTTATTGCATGTTAACGTGCTTATTTACTGTTATGATATATAGGATAGTACCTATTACTGCTGTGTATACTTTTGTGCGTTAGTGCGTGGCACCATTGCGGTGATACATAACTTTGTAGTATATGTTTAATGAAGGCGATAAAAGTAAAACGGTAAAGGGATGCAAAATAATATAGCACCGGAGGTTTATGTAGTTAATTATGGATAAAGATTTAAGGGGCATGCACAAATATAATTGTGCTATGTATGAGTAGCAAGTTGTGAGTTTGCTGTTGGGAGGGGACGCGGAAAGCGAAAGTACTAATTTGTTAAGGGGATGCAGGTAATAAATAAAAAGGCAAGCTTGCTTTTACGGAGGAAACATATTGGAAAACAATTGTGTTTTATTGTGCGTAGCGCATTGTATCTGGAAATGCAGTATACGCTATAGAATGTTTTAAGTGTTACTACTACGTAAAATGGAGAGTGAAAAAGAAAGTGGGCGGGAAGGAGGAGAGTAGTAAATAATGGTTAGGAATTGAGCGATGTGGACAGAGAAAAGGCAAGTGGGGTAAGGGGGTGGGCTAGTATAAAATGGGGCGATTGGCTTTGGGAACAAAAGATGGCATAAACAAAATGCATTGCGCTGTTGCGGTTAGTGGTGTTGGGTATTGATTTGTAGAGGGAAAAAAAAGGAAGTGGGAAAGAGGAGAGGGGTTGCAAGTAATAGGTGTAGTTTTTTTATGAAGGAAACAAACTGTAAATAAAGTGCATGTTGTTGTTAGTGCATTGCATTTACCAATGTAGTATTTGTGCGAAGATTTGTTGTAAGTGCTGCTAGGCGGTTACACGGAGAGCGAAAGTAGTAAGTATGTAGGGAGGGGGATTAGCAAATTGTGGTTAAGGCAGTCTATGCGAAGCAAACATTGAGCATGAAACATGCGTGTTTTGTAACGAAAACTGGTAAAGCAGCACATACAGGAACACCTATTTTTTTGTCCGCTAATTGTAATGCGTGCAAAACTTTATTGAAATGTATTGCGTGCACAAAGTAAGTATTGTAAGACAGTAAGAAATAGGAAGGGAAACAGAAGGCATAGGTAAGATTTGAATTGTAATGTGGGAAAGGAACCTTTTTGTAAAAGCTTTTGTGTTGTATATAGAATTTTATATTGCAGTATCTGCAATAAGGTCTGTAATACGGATGTAAATATTTTCTACCTATGTGCGGCGTACATATGTATACTACTATGTGATATTATGCGTGTTTGCTATTAATGACACTGTTTGGCAGCACTTTAAGGAACAACCACTTTATCGTTGCAAAAAGTAGCACGTATAAAACGTTTAATAAAGGAGGGTTGCTGAAATGAAGTAAATATGTTATTAAAAAAATGTATTTTGTTGCGCTTAGCATCACTCAGCACCACCACAGAGCATCATTTACTACCACCACAGCATCGCTCAGTGTCACTACAGCATCACTCAGCGCCACCACAGCATCACTCAGCGTCACCATAGTATTACGCAGCGTCACCATAGCATCACTCAGAGCCACCATATCATCGCTCACAGACACCACAGCATTACGGAGGGGCACTACAGCATCACTAAGTACCACCACAGCATCACGCAGGGCCACCATAGCATCACACAGCGCCACCACAGCATCACTGAATGCCACCATAGCATCACTCAGTGCCACCACAGCATCACTTATCGCCACGATAGCATCACTCAGTGGTACCACAGCATCATTTAGCGGCATCACAGCATCACTTAGCGCCACCACAGCATTACTTAGCGCCACTATAGCATCACTCAGCGCCACCACAACATTATTTAGCGCCACTACAGCATCACTTAGCGCCACAACAGCATCAGTTAGCGACATCACAGCATCCCTCAGTACCACCACAGCATCACTTAGAACTACCACAGCATCACCATAGCATCACTCAACACCACCACAATATCATTTAGCACCACCACAGCATCACTCAGCACCACCAGAGCATCACTCAGTACCGCGATAGCATCACTGAGCGCTGCCATAGCATCACTGAGCACTGCCATAGCATTATTTAGCACCACTACAGCAGAGAGCACTGAGCACACTATAGTTAAGTGGTGTTAGGCGGTGAGTTGTAGAGCAAAAGAAGTAAGTGGAAAAGAGGAGAAGGGTTGTAAATAGGTGTAGATTTTTTGAAGAAGTAAGCATACTGTGAACAAAATGTATGTTGTTGTTGTTTGAACGAAAGTAGTTAGTATGTAGGGAGGAGGAATTAGCAAATTATAGGTAAGGCCGCTCATGTGAAGCAAACATTGAACGTGAAAAATACGTTGTGTGTAATGACAACTTGTAAAGCAGCATATACATGAGCACCGATTGTTCTGCCTGCTAATTGTAATATGTACAAAACTTTATTGAAAAGTATTGTGTGCAGAAAGGAAGTATTGTGCATACAGTAATAAATAGGAAGGGAAATGTGATGCGAGTATAGCAATATTTGTGGATTGTTTGTGTGTAATATAGAGGTATTAAGGATAATGTGTGCGTGGTCCGGAAATAGAAACAGACGTGTATTACGTGGCACACGTGAGCGCGCATATTTCCCGTTGTGGGAGTGTAGTTGACGACGCTCTACGGCTGCATATTGGCGCGTTAGTGCGCATTGAGATATTTTGTACGCGGTGGAGGTGGTGTAGGCGAGACGTTCGGGGAAGCAGAATAAACAGTAAGTTTTGGTAAATGATATTTATTAAATATATGGTTGTTAGCATAGATAAAGGGTGTGAACGTGGTAATTGCAATGGTAGTTTTTGTTAGTAATTGTTAATATGGTGAAACTGCATTTTGTTTAGTGTTGGGGTTCGCAATGTGTTTATTGTGTAAAGTATGTTAATGATTGTGTACGAAAAGGTATTTTATGTAGTGGGGGTAAGTGCAAATTTGAGGTTATGAGAGGTTAAAAGTAAAGGAAGTATTTGCAGTGCGGTTTTGAACGTGTTTGTGTGTTGTGTTATGAGCTGTTGGTAATGTGAGTGCTGTGAGGTGACGAGGTGGCAGGAAGAATAGCAAGGTGCGTGGGTGGTAGCAAAAACGTATTAAGCATGGTTTGATTACAGTTTAAGCAATCTAAAAGTGAGCAATCTGGGACGTATATATTGTATTGATATATGGAATGTAGTGTGTGCAACGTAAATTCGCATATTTATTGCATGTTAACGTGCTTATTTACTGTTATGATATATAGGATAGTACCTATTACTGCTGTGTATACTTTTGTCCGTTAGTGCGTGGCACCATTACATAACTTTGTAGTATATGTTTAATAAAGGCGATAAAAGTAAAACGGTAAAGGGATGCAAAGTAATATAATGCCGGAGGTTTATGTAGTTAATTATGGATAAAGATTTAAGGGGCATGCACAAATGTAATTGTGTTATGTATGAGTAGCAAGTTGTGAGTTTGCTGTTGGGAGGGGACGCGCAAAGCGAAAGTACTAATTTGTTAAGGGGAGTCAGGTAATAAATAAAAAGGCAAGCTTGCTTTTACGGAGGAAACATATTGGAAAACAATTGTGTTTTATTGTGCGTAGCGCATTGTATCTGGAAATGCAGTATACGCTATAGAATGTTTTAAGTGTTACTACTACGTAAAATGGAGAGTGGAAAAGAAAGTGGGCGGGAAGGAGGAGAGTAGTAAATAATGGTTAGGAATTGAGGATGTGGACAGAGAAAAGGGAAGTGGGGTAAGGGGGTGGGCTAGTATAAAATGGTTAGATTGGCTTGGGAACAAAAAATGGCATAAACAAAATGCATTGCGCTGTTGCGGTTAGTGGTGTTGGGTATTGATTTGTAGAGGGGAAAACAAGGAAGTGGGAAAGAGGAGAGGAGTTGCAAGTAATAGGTGTAGTTTTTTTATGAAGGAAACAAACTGTAAACAAAGTGCATGTTGTTGTTAGTGCATTGCATTTACGAATGTGGTATTTGTGCGAAGATTTGTTGTAAGTGCTGCTAGGCGGTTACACGGAGAGCGAAAGTAGTAAGTATGTATGGAGGGGGGATTAGCAAATTGTGGTTAAGGCAGTCTATGCGAAGCAAACATTGAGCATGAAACATGTGTGTTTTGTAGCGAAAGCTGGTAAAGCAGCACATACAGGAACACCTATTTTTTTGCCTGCTAATTGTAATACGTGCAAAACTTTATTGAAAAATATTGCGTGCACAAAGTAAGTATTGTAAGACAGTAAGAAATAGGAAGGGAAACAGAAGGCATAGGTAAGATTCCAATTGTAATGTGGGAAAGGAACCTTTTTGTATAAGTTTTAGTGTTGTATATAGAATTTTATATCGCAGTATATGTAATAAGGTTAGTAATACGTATGTAAATATTTTTTCCCAAAACTGCTAAAGCAGCACATACAGGAACACCTATTTTTTTGCCTGCTAATTGTAATACGTGCAAAACTTTAAGGGAAACAGAAGGCATAGGTAAGATTCCAATAGTAATGTGGGAAAGGAACCTTTTTGTATAAGTTTTTGTGTTGTATATAAATTGTATATTGCAGTATGTGCAATAAGGTCTGTAATACGTATGTAATTTTTACCTATATGCGGCGTACATATGTATACTAGTATGTGATATTGTGCGTGTTTGTTATTAATGACACTGTTTGGCAGCACTTTAATGAGCAACCACTTTCTTGTTGCAAAAAGTAGCACGTATAAAACGTTTAATAAAGTAGGGTTGCTGAAATGAAGTAAATATGTTATTTAAAAAATGTATTTTGTTGTGCTTAGTGCATTGTATTTGGGAACGCAGTATGCGTTTGATGTTTGTCTTAAAAGCTACTGAAAGGCAATGTTTGGCATTTGTACTTTGAGCATGTAGATATTTATTGTGATACGAGTACTGCAATATGCGCGTATTTTTATGTATGATATAGGGGGGATTAAGGATAGTGTGCGCGTGCTATGGAAATAGAACCAGACGTGCTATTACGTGGCAGACGTTTGCGCGCATATTTCCTATTGTGGGAGTGTTGCTGACGACGGAGTGCGCGCGCATAATGGCGCGTTAGTGCGAGTGAGATATTTTGTGCACGGTGGAGGTAGTCTAGCAATTTTAGGCGAGAAGTTTGTGAAAGTATATAAATTGTAAGTGTTCTGTAATTAAAGTAATTAAAAAAATGTTTTTAGTATGAAAAAGGTCGAAAACGTGTGAATTGTAATGCTGTTTTTTTGTTAGTACTTGCTAGTACGGTAAAACTGTATTATTATTGTTTAGTGTTGGTGCTAGCAATGTGTTTATTGTGTGAAGTATGTTGAAGATTGTATCCAAAAAGCTATTTTATGTAGTGCGGGTAAGTGTAAAATTTTGGTTTTAGAGGGTAAAAGTAAAAGAAGTATGCGCGGTGTGGTTTTAAACGCGCTTGTGTAATTATTACGAGGTGTTGGTAATATGAGTGTTGTGTGGTGACGACGTGGGAGGGAGAATGGCAAGGCGGATGGGTGGTAGCAAAAACTTTTTAGGTATGCTTTAGCGTAAGTTACCATGATAGGAAATGGAACGTTATTGGATGCATATATTGTATTAATACATGTATTTAGTTGTGCTTAGCGCATTGTATTTGGGAACGCAGCATGCGTTTGACGTTAGCTTTAAGAGCTGCTGAACGGCAATATTTGATATTGTTACTTTTAGCATGTAAATATTTATTGTGATACAAATATAGCAATATGCGCGTATTTTTATGTATGATATAGGGGGGCATTAATGATAGTGTGCGCGTGTATTACGCGGCAGACGTCCGCGCGCATATTTCCTGCTGTAGGAGTGTTGCTGACGACGCAGTGCACGTGCACGTGCATAATGGTGCATTAGTGTGTAGTGTGTATTGAGATATTTTGTGCGCCGTGGAGGTAATTTAGCAATTGCAGGCGAGAAGTTTGTGAACGTATATGAACAGTAAGTTTTTCTGAATTATATGAATTAGATGTGTGTTTTGAGTATGAAAAAAGGTGGCAAATGTGGGAATGGGAATGCACGTTTTTTTTTTTAGTTACTGCTTGCTAGTACGGTAAAACCGTATTATTGTTTACTGTTGGTGTTAGCAATGTGTTTATTGTGGGAAGTATGTAGAAGATTGTATAAAAAAAGCTAAGTATACTGTATGTATTAATGGAGTACTTGCTATTAAATTTATTGTAAGTGCTGTTACGTGGCTACATGGACAGCAAAAGTAGTAAGTATGGAGAGCGGAAGGGGATTAGCAAATTAGAAATAGTTCATATGAAAACCGATTGTATAAATTGAGCATTGTGTTAGCAAAAGTTGTACGCGATATAAAATGTGCTTTAAGTATTGCTAGGAGGGGATGTGGAGAGCAGTAGGAGCAAGTACAGGTAAGCATATATAGTGAATTATAGGCAGACAGTGAGAGGTTATGGGTAAATATAAGTGTGTTATGTATGAGCGGTAAATTGTGAGAGCGCTGCTTATTGAGGACGGGGAGAAATAAAGGGGGAAGATAGGGGGTAGAAAAGGGGAGGGGGGAGAGAGATAGTATATAAGAAAGTATATTGCTGAGATGTAGCAAATATGTTTTGAGTGAAATGTATTTTGTTATGCTTAGCACATTGCATTTGAGATTGCAGCATGAACTATAACATTTGGATTAAGTACTGCTGAGCGGCAACTTGTAGGAAATAGCGCGCTAGAATAGTTTATGTGAAGAGCATATTACATAAGTAAGACGCAATATATAGCCTTAATTGTATTGTGTTTGTGAATGGTGAATGCGGTCTAAAATGTGCTTTGAAATGGTGCCGGGTGGTAAGTTGAGAAAGCGCTGCGTGTTGGGTACGCCGAAAAGGAAAAGAAGGAAGTGAGAGGGGGGGAGGGGTGGAAGAAAGTAAGGAAAGAGGTAGTAGACAATAAGGTAGGGTTAATGGTATAGAGCAAAGCTGGGGAAATAAAAAGTGTTGTGCTTAGTGAATGTATTTGCAGATGCAGCATGGGTCATAACGTTTACCTTAAGTGCTGGTAGGCGGCAATTTGAAGAAACAAAAAATTAAGTAGGTAGGGAGGGAAGTAGTAAATAGCGTAGTAAATTGTTTATATGAAAACAGATTGCATAAAGAAAACGTATAGTATTGCGTTGACGGCATTGTGCTGGTAAAAGCTGTACGTAATGTAAAATGTGCTTTAAGTGTTGGCGGGCGGCAACGTAGAGAGCGAAAGCAGCAAGTATATGGGGGGTTGGGAGTAGCAAAATATTGGGAAGGATGCTCTTAAAAGCAAACGGCGAACATACAAATAATGACAATTACAAATAAAAGTAGCAGGTACTAAAAAATTAGGAGGAATTTTTAAACTGGTATATTATAATGAGAACTGCAGTTTGTACCGAAGAGTAACGAAAAGCAGTTGTAAATGTAGCATGTTATCTATATTATAGTTGCATGTAAAGAAGGGAGAATGGCGGTACTACGATAACAACGAAAGTTTCAGACTGGAAAATGTTTGAGTACTGACCGTTGTTTTGAATAAGTTGTAGTTTTGATCGGCGGCGCCTGGAAGATTCCTGCTAATAATTGTGTTTGCTGGAAAGATTCCAAGTGGTTGTGGCCTGTGTACATAAAGGAAGCAAAAAAGCGCATTATTGTTTTGCAAAAAAACACGTAATAAAAGCAGTAGCCGATTTAGCATATTGTGTGTAGGAAGTATAGGACAGAAAGTGTTGTTCTAATAAAGAAAAACAAACGTAATGCGAGCGAGATAAAAGGCAGTGAAAAAAACAAACGGAATGCGAACGAGACAAAAGGCATGAAAAGCGTATGAAATAGGTGTTATAGAAGTTTGTAATAAAGGAGCAAACATAGGCAATATATGTTAGTTTAACGGAAACGCTACGTAAGGTAAGAATACGTAAAATTGTATTTGGCAAAACTTACTTGTTTTAAAGAAGTTCTCGACAGGGAGATGTAGGGCTTCAGCGATGTATAGGGCAGTGGTGCTGAAAGGGTTTGCGAATGTTTACTGCATCGGTGTTAAGTAGAGGACTAAGGGGAAAGATAGCGATCTGTAGGAGTAATAAAATAGTAAAACACATGTGGCACGGGAAATGCATGGCGATGGTGTGAAGATGGCTCAGTGTTAGTAAATAGCGTGGGAAACTTTAACAAAAACAAAGGTCTTTAGGCAGACAAAATATGTTAGGTGAATTTGTAGAACGTCCTGAAAGAGAAATGTTGGCAAGGTTGACACATAATGCGCATAGCATAAAAGAAGGGTTTTGCAGCAAAACATATTTGTTTGTATTGGTGCGACACATAACGCAACGAAAATATTAGTTGCAGCTTAAGGAAGAAAAAAAAACGGAAATTTTTATTGTATGGCAAGGCACTGTATGAAATGTAAAAATTACCCGGTACGTTTAAGATTAGAAATATAAAGGGTAAATGTTTGTAATACAACTAAAAATGCAAAGCATTATATTAATGCGTACGCCACAACCGGTACGCACGCATAAATGCTGCAAATGTAAAACTTACAACCATGGCATGCATATATTTAGCACTTGTTTAACGATAAAGAACACGTATTGATAAAACGTGTACGCTTGCGCATGCATATTAGAATATTTGGACTGTAGTAGAACAGGAAAAAGCATGCGAACATGGCGCTATGCAGACACATGTACATATTTTATTTTTTGAACCATTGTAGCGCATAGTCAATTTGTGTCTGCGACATGTCGAGCAACAGTCGCGTGTATATATTAACTGTTTTTTTGTGGTTATGGTAAACAGTAAGCACTTTGCAGACAAAATATGTTAGGTGAATTCGTAGAACGTACGGAAAGAGAAATGTTGGCAAGGTTGACACATACTGCGCATAGGATGAAAGAGGAGTTTCGAAGCAAAACGCATTTGGTTGTATTGGTGCGACACATAACGCAACGAAAATATTAGTTGCAACGTAAGAAAAAAAAACCCGAAATTGTTATTGTATGGCAAGGCGCTGTATGAAATGTAGAAATTACCCGGTACGTTTAAGATCAGAAATGTAAAGGGTAAATGTGTGTTATACAACTAAAAATGCAAAGCATTATATAAATGTGAAAGTTGCAACCATGGCATGCATATATCTAGCACTTGTTTATTGATAAAGAACACGTATTGATAAAACAAGTACGCTTGCGCATGCATATTAGAATATTTGTACTGTAGTAGAACAGAAAAAAGCATGCGAACATGGCACCATGCAGACACACGTACATATTTCATCTTGTAAACCACTGTAGCGCATGGTCAATTTGTGTCTGCGACATGTTAAGCAACACTCGCGTGTATATATTAACTCTTTTTTTGTGGTTATGGTAAACAGTAAGCACTTTGAAAACATGGCGCCATTTAGACGCGTCCTTATTTTGTGCTTGGGAAGTAAAGTACTGAGCAAAAAAGACGAGGTGTGATGACATGGCGCCAGCAAGACACACACTTATCTTGTAGATGTAAGATGCTAAGCAGCCAAGCAAGAGCAAATAACAATAGATGCGATGACATGGCGCCAGCCTAACGCATTTGCGTCTCCTGTTTATGAGGTGCTAAAACAAAGCAAAGCGGCAAGCAGGAGACGTGTTAACGCGGCATCACTAATACGCGTGCACATATCCTGTCCTGCAACTTCAGCTAACGCCTCTGTACGCGTTCACAGCTGATGTCTAAAAAGCTAAGCGGCAAGCAGGAGGCGTGTTAACGCGCCATCAGTAATACGCGTGCACATATCCTGTCCTGCAACTTCAGCTAACGCCGCCGCCGTACGCGTTCACAGCTGACGCCGCCGTACGCGTTCATAGCTAATGTCTAACAAAGCAAAGCGGCAAGCAGGAGCTGCGTGTTAACGCGGCATCAGGAATGCACGTGCACATATCCTGTCATGCAACTTCAGCGAACGGCGCCATACGCGTTCACAGCTGATGTCTTTTAAGCGTGTGCACATCTCATGTCCCGCATCGGAGCAAAAGTCGGCAACAATAGATCTCGTATAGCGAGCAGCGCATGGCGCTGCATCGCTAGGCGAGACCTAAAAATATGTACTTGCAGACATTTAAAACTATTAAAAATCCCCATGGCAGCCAATTAACTGCTACTTAAATTACTATTCCAGATCCTGCTCTGTTTTTCTTCGGGGACAAATGAATAATTTTGTACCTAGAAAGGTTTGTAAGGTAAAATAATTGCAGTCCATATTGTTGATTCTTTTGTTTTGTGGTCTTCTACTTGGTTGTCTATATTTTTTAATGCAGTCAGAATAAAGAAGGTAAAGATTTTTTGTCCTACAATGATGAAAGGTGCACACCCTCTGATCTTAGGAATCCTAGCACGTGTAGTAGAAAACACAGCTAGAAATAGTGCCCAAAAATGTAAAGAGGACACCTGGGAAAGAAAGCAGCCATTACAATGCCGGCTCTCCCTTTGAAGGTGTGCGAGGAGAGCTGTGGGTGCAGTTAGCTGCAGGACAAGGTGTTTTAATTATTCAGTAGAGAGGCACTCAGAGAAACCATTCGTAGCGTGCTGGCCTCGAGAGCATACTGCCCCTGACGCAGTGTTCAACACGCCCCTCTCTCCTCCAATGCTAGACCGCTGACATAGTCGTGTCTATCCGTCAAGTGTTTTTTCTTTTCTTTGTGGGGAGTTTCGGAAAAAAAAGTTGTCTTTCCTTTGTGATCATCTACATACCAAGAACTCCGTCTAGGCGCCAAGAATCTCCGTCAGAATGTCTGGAGAAGAAACCTACAAAACAGGTGTGTGAGTGCATCTATGATAGACCGACCTCGAAGGTATACATGGGGAAGAACAGCAGGCATTTGAATTATCACGGGAAGGTGTACGTGTGAATGTCATTGTTCAGGTTTTTGATAAAGTGCTTTATGCTGGTGTTCAGTGTATTATCACAGATAGCCCCAAAATTAAAATTGTCTGGACTGTTTGGGCTTTTAAGCCAGGTATTGGATAAACAATCTAATATTTGGTAACGATAATTGGTGCCCCAACAAAACAGAAGAAATATAATTCCATGCCATCAGTGCTCTATGCACTGTGTTTTAGTGGCTTTTTCTGTCTTACTAATGGCCTGAGAGAGCAAATTCCTAATTAAGCCCTAGGTTTCCTATAGCCTGTCACTTGTGGACTTTAGCAAACAGGGTAGGGCATGTTTCCATTTCTCAGTGTTCATGGCCAGAGGAGTCACAGCTTGTATTCGCAGAGAAGACAGGTTTTACGTATGTATGGGGAGGTAGATGACCATGTGTAGTGTCATCAATGTATGCCCCTCTGTTGTGGGGAAACCAGTACTCCCCATACTTTGGTATCTCCTTCTGGATTTGTACAATCCAGGATGTACTTTTCTGTAAAAAATCAGACCCTATCTGGTTGAGGGGCAAATTCCATTACTGAGGGAGAAGTGTTAAGGTGTGGGTGTGTGTTGCCTTGCCTTCCCAAGCTGAGGTAGCCCCTTCAGGAATAATGGCTCCATCTTTGTGCGCTGGATGAAACTAGATTATACACACACCACTTCCATGCAACAACCGTCATTTTAGGCCTGTTTGGCCTTTGACAAGGTTTATTGGAGAGTAGGACTTGGCCCTATTCCTCTCCAGCAGTCTTCAATGTTATGTGGGGTTCCATAGGCTTTCTACCCACGAGTCTTGCAACTTCTTAGCGAGACTCTTTCCTCTAGAGGAATATGCTGCAGGGCAGAGGGGTACACCACAGAGCCCTGAGTTTCATCTACAGAGAGGACTGTCACCCCTCACCCCTGCCTAAGGAGACCTCCAGGATTCCTCAGACCATCGCACTTGGCCTGGCCTACAGCAGGGGCCTAATATGATTGCGCCAACTCTGGACAAAGATAGTTGTATTTGAGGATGCATGTTTGAATTACGACTCACAGGAAGGTGTATGTTAGACAGTCTTTACACACATAAAATGTCCATCCAGAAACACTGACCTACTCTTCACTCGGCCCTCATGATTTCTATAATTTTTTACATAATGACATCTCATGATGGAGTTCATCTTATCTCCAGGTGGACTTCCATCATGCATTTATCCCCTCAACCACTCACACACTCATGCATCTAGCTGACAACTAAGTCCTCGCCAAGCGGTCCAATAGACCATACTTCAGTTGCCGGTGTAAATTAACTTACCCCATCCCCTCCAGGCTGTGGCACTGCCACCTAATAAGAGCAAAATTGACATACCCCCAGACCGGTCTCGATCTCTTGATTATGACGTAAGCCTGTGAGCTATCTCCTCTGTAATGAGCGGCCCTCACATTAAGATCTGCAATTAATAGAATAGCTAGATTATAGGTTTTCTGCTGGCATTGCCTGGACTGGTAATTGATGATGTTTATTTAATCTAATCTGAGTTCCTTGAATGCAAATCCCAGACGCAACCAGGCAGTAATGCCTCCACAGACTGCTGTCAAACCAAGGCCCATTGAGAGCCCTTTTCCGAAGGTAGGTTTAGTTTGGCTGTGGGTTGCTACTAAAAAAAAGAGGTTGAGTCACTCTTACCTTCCGTTTTTTCCATCAAGTGACACTCGGGTTGCTGGGTCTTTGTTAAGTGTGGTGCAAGTATCAATAGTGTTCTGAGACCAAGGATCCTGTGCACTTATGTGAGCAATCTCTTATTGTTTCAGAGATTATGTGCATCTTCTGGGAGCTTCTGCTTACCTTTTGGAACCTCCATGCTTCAATGTGCTATTATTGACTTTGTGTTCCGTGCCTGGTGTGTACCATCCGTACATCTCTTAAGATCCCTCTGTATCCCCTGAGAGGCTTTGCTTATCTTCTTCGAGTCTCTGAGCAGGTTCTGGGAGCATATGAATATTTTCTAGGACTCTTCAGTTGTATACAGCAAGCCGATTCCTATGTTCTGTTATTTTTTAACTAACTAATATTATTAGGGAATTGTAGCCCATTCTCCATGTTTAGGGCCCCTGTCATGCTGACTTGGAAGTGTTTTCAGTGGATTGTGCATGTTGTGTGTTGTTTCGAAATGCAGGGTTAGTAGAGAGTTTGCTCACTCATCGCTTTAGAGGTGGTTTGTGTACGTGATTCAAGTGAAATGAATTTGAACTTGGAAATATATTTGTAGGTTTGTATGTGTATGAATGGGAGTTAACTTTTCCTTTTTTCTGTGGACTGATTGGTCATTTGAGCATTGTTTAGCCAGTGTTGTTTAGTTGTTATATACCCATCACAATCCAGGTCGCCAATTAAGATTTAATATTGTGTGCATGAAGTATATTTTTGTAGGTTTGCCATTTTATCACAGTGGTTCTGGGGTATTGTGTTGATTTTGCTATTGGTTTGGCTTCTCATTTCCACTCTCATAGATTTGGTTCTATGTTATTCGCCTGCAGGGTCTATGGGTTTGCTCAAGCGTGTGCTGACTGATGATGACTATTTGTAGGTTTGTCTGGAATAATGGTGTGTGAGGATGTTGTTGAGTGGAAAGTGCTGCTGGATATCCTTGAAAAACAGAATGTAGGTAATTGTAAGATTCATGGGTGTTTCTGACAAGGAGCAGATCTTGTTTTACTTACCTGCACGCCAGGCCTTAGCTAGTCACCATCCTAGTGACATGTTGTCTCCAGCGTTCCACTGATCTCTTCATTTGGTTATGAATGTGTGAGTTAACATTGCCAAATGAGGGACCATCATGTTTGGTTATGTGCTCCTGAAGAAACTTCTGTTTACTATTTGGCAGCATCGCTTCATCACTGCTATGTACTGTTGGTGGGATCGAGGCTTGCCAGCCAGAGATCTCACATCCCATCACAGTACACTGTGTATAGATCCACCAGGCAGGAGCACCTTGATGGAGGTTCCTGTCTGTGATCTTTCTGGAAGTTGAAACAAATGTGACTCTAGTTGTATTGAAAGTGATTTTTATGAGAGAAGGACTCGTTTTTTTAACTGAAGGAACAGCAACAAAAGCATTTTGCCAAGAAAAAGGTACATGGTACAAAATCAGTTGTCGGGACATGAACATGTCGAGAAGGGTCTTAGATTAATGGATGAGGAATGTTTAACCTAGACTAGGTTACATAGACATCATCACTACCGGACTAGAGTGGGCAAAGCAATCCTTGTGAATGGAGCATGATTTAGAAATAACATTGGATTCGCAAATTAGTACTTCTGATAAGCCATAAATGCTCTATATTCACCAGGGTCTGCTGGAATCTGTGCTGTCTTGTGGGAGAAAAGAACATGGAGAGGCCATGTATGCTCCACCCACACACTGATCAAACGAAATCCATGTGGCTCGGCTGAACAAATTAACGAGCATTTAACAGAAAAACAAGTTGCCACTCATTCCACCCCCAGGGACGATGGTGCTTTCAAGGAAAGGAAACTCAAGGCGAGGGACAGTGCTGACCAGTAAGCCTATTCTTCAAATGTACAGCTGCACCTGTTTGTTCGCTGAGAGGTTACTCTCCGCATGTGGTTGGATATTTTAAAAAATGGTTCTGTGTGTGAACACTATTGGATCAATGGTGATCCCATACAAAACAAACGCTAGAAGAAATCGTATCCAATGGGCCACCCCAAATTTGGGGGCCCATCTAATGGCATTGCCATTGGCACCAGGATTACTAAATGGATGTTCCTGAAAGTGGCTCGGCCCTGGACACACGGCCTTCCTGTGGGCCCTAAAAGCTATGGAGGATCACAGAGGACATTGTACTTGATATGAGATGTTTTTTGGAAGCCATCTGGTTACCGCTCGACTCCATATGAGGCCCTGGGTATCTCACGCCTCATTTCATCGTAGTCTGCATTCTGTTCTTCTCCCTTCTAAGGGAGATGATTGTGAAGAATCTGGATATTTCTTTCTGAGGGCAGGAATAGCTTGGACTGTAATCCCTCTTCAGCGTACTTTCAGCTTGTTGTCTCTAGACTGTGTTAATAATTAGACACTCCTCACTCCAGAGACTCTTTGACAAGGCTGAATCTAGGTGTTCAGATGGGTGATCTCACAAAAGGAAACTAAGGGGAAAAATGAGACACCAATCAAACGAGGTATGTGTGAATATATGCAAAATTTAAGAGAATGGAGCGAGACGTGGGGGGCGTTAACTGGTCTGGACACTGGGCTCTGATTGTCTTTCTCCACTCTACTGTTTTGGTGAAGGCTGGAAGTCCTGGTTTCAAACCAGCTCTTTAACTACATGCTACTTTGTATGCTAAGAGCACTCCCTCCCAATAAGGAGCTTGAATGTAGTGGGCCTAGGGAAAGAAAGAGGTGAGATGAATCCGGCCTATCGCTCCGCGATGGGATTTCTCAAGTGAAAGTCCAAGAATGGAATTGGCACAAGAGCTGGGTCTCTTCTTTCTTCAAGAGCTATTTCATCAAAAAGAGGCCACAGGTTGGTATGGACATGCAGCCGTCGGTCTCGACAAACACTGTTGGAAGTCATTCACTGAGAAGAATCCTATGGCTCCAGGTTTTTACAGAAAAGAGAGGGAACAGACACAAATTGTACTACAAAGAAGCACTGGCTCTTGGAATTTTGAACATCAGTAGATTATTTTCTTTATTACTGAGTATATCAAGATCAAGAAGATTCTTGCCGAATACCTAGCAAGTGTTGGAACTTTACGTCGGCTTCTTTTGGCACTGGTACTAGTGCTCTTTTGGGGTGGATTGACCCCATAACTTTCACTTTTGGAAACTCTCTCAATAGGATTCCGGAAGACATATATGTTACTCTGTCTGTAAACTACGTATCACATCTCTACAAAATGATTCATGGGACACGTCTGATGTGATGTTCCATATCTTCAATTTGTCTTAAATTTGGGACTGACATATATATCTATATTACAAGCTGTGATATTCCCTACTTTGCCTCTTGCCCTGATGAAGCCTTTGTAGGTGAAACGCGTTGGCTGCGCTGTTTGTTGGATATACTCGGTAATAAAGAAAAGAATCTACTGATGTTCAAAATTCCACGAGTCAGTGCTTCCTTGTAGCACAATTTGGGTCTGTTGCCTCTCTTTTCTGTAAAAATTGTATGTAGTGTGGTCAATGTGCAGCTGGCCATAGAGGTGGGCAACTGTTTGGTTTAAGGTCGAGCCTGAGCCAGCGCGCATGCGCTGCTCTGCGAGGCTTCTTGTAAGCACTCTAAACTACTCTGCGTGGATCTGACTCCTCCCACACATATTATTGGCTTTTGCGTGTGTCTTTCAGTAATGAAAGCACGCAAATGGCTAAAGGTGGGTGCATGTCCCACCTTCTTTTTTAATGTTCACTCCCACGGCGTTTTGCTCTCAGGAGTGAGCAGCGGCGCGCAGGGTGGCAGTTGCATTCCTCGTGGGTCAGGTTACCACAATGCGCCGTGCTTTCGCTTTTGCTTGTTTTCCACTGTCGTGATGGCACGTCTTTGCTTTGACCTTAACATGACATATTCCTCTTCTCACTGCGGGCACAATAGGATGTGTTCTGCTTTACTCTGACGTGTTTTTCTTGGCTTTCATAAGGCATTGTTTCGCTGTCTTTGCATGACGCTGCTGTTAGGATGGCTGTTTTATTTGAATTGTTTTGTTCCGATGACACATTCCAATGCTTTCCCCTATAATCTCTCTTTGCTTGGATCCACAAACCAATGTCCGATGGAACCGTGATCTCTATCGCCGCTAGACGCCGGCGCTACAATTATATTTAAGGTCATTATTTTCTTTGCCTTCATGTCACAACTTTAATTTTTTAAATATAGCGGTTCGATTGAGGGTTGCCGTGTTCTCTGTGATATAAATTCAGGTGTAAGCTCTAACTACAGAACTCAGAGAAGTGTGCACTATTGAGCTGAGTTTACAATGGACTGCTTGTCACTGGGACCTGCCAACCCGCAACCCGTGGTTACAAGCAGTAGCAGCCAGTGCATTATCCCACAGAGCTCGGTTATTTTACGAGAAGTTATAGGTTTTGCCCTTTCCTTGTTGTGCATGTTTGCACTCATCAGTTTTCGCTGTCTTAGTCACTTCGCCATTGTCCTGCTCGTTTTGTGGCAAGTGCATCTAACGATGCATTCATCTGTGCACGTGTACGGTAGGTCTGGGTTCTGCACCGGGCACGAGACTGGATCCAGCTTCCAGGCCTCCGCTGCTGCAGTGCGCAAGGACCATGTCTTCAAGTGTGTTATTAAAAGCATCACATGACCTGACCTCACCAATAACCTTCATGTTCTTTAACTCGACCTCCCCTCTCCCTCGCTCTCTTTCTCACACACACGCGCTTTCACTCTACTTCTCTACCCCCTCACTATTCGTTAGTCTCGCTCTCTGTGCTTTTCTGTCTTCCTTTCCCTTCCCACTCCCTCTCTCACTCCCTTCCATATATTTCTTGTGTAGCCTGTGCCTCCTCACTCTCTCTCCCTCTGGCGCTTACAACCTCTCTCTTTTCTCCCCTAACAACCCAGTGCTATCGTTCTTCCTCTCTCCTGCGTTCTCCGCCTTCCCACTGTCTCCCTCTCCCACTGCCTTTGTTGTACTCTGTCTTTCTTCTCTCTTCAGTCCCCCCGTTTCTTGCCCTTTCTGTTTCCCTGCTACTCTCTCTCTCTCATACCCACATTTTGTCCCTTTTCTCTGTCTTTTGCTCCCCTCTTCTCTCTAACACCCACTGCATCACCTTCACTCTTTTTCCTTCTCTTCTTCCTCTCACCACTATATTTCCTCCTTTCTCTCCTCTCCTTCTCCCACACCCACGCTCTCTCCCCGATTCGCCTTCTCGCGCTCTTTCTCGTCTTCTTTCTCTCCTCACTCCCAGTCTTCCTTTCTTCTTCCCCTCTTCACACCCGTTCTTCCCTGTCCCTACCTAGGCGCTGATGTGCACGATCTCTCGTGGTAAGGGGCTTCCCGTCCCGGTTGCCAGGGTTTTCACTCTGGATCTGAGGAGGCTGCACATGGTCGAGATACGGGAGCCGGGTTGATAGCCTACAAGGGCAGTTATGTGTTCTCACAGCTGAAGTTTATATTTATTCAGTCGCTCAATGTAGTGTCGGTATGCACATATGTACGTAACGTGTGTGTAGTGCACACATGCCAACAAAGACGTCCTCAGGGCACTTGATCCGTTTGCAGTTTTATATTGCTCTTATTTATTGCGAACTCCACTGTCAGGAATCCGGGACTGAGCTGGGGGATATGGAGACATGTGCCGCACTGCATTCCGAGCCTGAGGTTCTGCTACTTCGTACACAGGACGAGGACTACACCTTTAAGACTTCTTTTGCGTTCAGCGGGGAGGAGTTTCCTCCCGTGACGTCATCGGCAGTAGACCTATCGAAGGTGACGGAGAAGAAGGAAGCAGATTCTGGATCAAGGGAGACGCTGAAGGAGGAAACGAGAGAGGCCGGAGAACAGACGGAGGATGACGCGGAGGGCGTGAGCCGACGGGTTTCCTGCGCAGCCATCCGAAGCAGACGTACGGGATACCAAAGAAAAGCCGGGAGGCCAACGTGACCACGCGCCGCCCCGCCGCCCTCCTGGAGGAGAGTGGCTGGAACAGGTACGGCGCCGTATACGGGGGTTCTCGGGGCACTGGGCGGGAAAGGGAGGTACTTAGAGGGAGGGCACCGTTTTAACCGGGCTGCACCTGGTGACAGAACATGGTGATCCCTCACTGACCCCTCCCAAATCGTGAGGAAGTAACCCGGCCAAACCACTGATTGTGGTGTTTGTTTTGTTTCCTTTTTATTTATTTCACCCTAACCTTCCGATACCTCGTGGAATCGACCGTGTATCCTGACCGGATCCTCCTTGCCGAGAAAGAAGCAAGCCGGGACTTGAACCTTTGTACATTCTTCTGTTGGTGCTAATAAAACCAAGTCACCTTTTGCTCAGCTTTGCCTACTGGTTCTCTGTCCATAGTGTAGAGTGCCGGGCCCTGGGGTTACAAATTACAACATCCACCCAAAGATGTACATGAGCACCAGTTAGTATTATCTTCGCTCCTTCCTTCCACCTAGGCTTCCCAAGAAGTGTCCGACCTCGTGGAGATAAATTGCCTTAGAACAGGCTGAATATGTTAGAATTAAAATTTAAATCAATTTATAAGCGCAAAGCTTCAAGCACACGTGGTTAAAAAATTGTCCAGCGCAACTACCACTGTTAAACGAAATGTGACTGGTTGCTCTGTCTTGTTATGTTATGTTATGTTATAGCATTTATACAGCACACAGCTGCCCCAGCAAAGGGGCGTCCCGGCGCTAGCAGCAAACAGGAGGAAGCGAGCAGCAAACGAGTCTAACTAGACGGGAAAAGATAGGTCTTGGTAGCCTTACGAAAGGCCAGATAATTATCCAGGCTACGAATGTAAAAGGGAAGTGAGTTCCAGAGTTTGGCCGCCAGAAAACAAAGAGCGCCCACCAGCTCTCGCCCTCCTCACCCGGGGAACAGTCACCAAATGGTGACCTACCGAGCGAAGTTGGCGAGTGGGGATGTACAGTGAGAGCAGATTAGTCAAAATACCAGGGGAAGACAGTTTTAGGATCTTAAATGCCAAACAAAGGGACTTGAACTCGACTCGTTTGGCCACCGGCAGCCAGTGTAGCTGACGGATAGCGCTGGCAGTAGATCAAGTTCTGGGGAGGCCAAGGAGAGTTCTAGCGGCTGCGTTCTGAACCCTCTGCAGTCTGACAGTCTCAGCCTTGTTGACCCCCAGGTACAATGAATTGGCGTAGTCCAGTCTTGACAGAACAGAGGCCTGGACGATGACCTGTCTAATAGATGGCTCAAAAAAACCCAGCAACGGTTTAAGCCCCCGTAAAATACCAAAGCACGTCCCTGCCACTTTCTTAGTTTGGGCTTGAAAGCTGAGGGCCGAGTCAACCCAGACACCTAAGTTCTTCACCATCTGTTTGGGGGGGGCACAGCCCAGGGTAGCGGGCCACCAGCGTTCACTCCACAGCTCAGGATCTTTCCCTATCAGCAGAATCTCAGTCTTGCTGGCGTTGAGCTGGAGGCAGTTGGTGGTCATCCACCCCGTGACAGCGGCAAGATCGCTTCGAAACTTATAGGCGTCCTGCACGAGGTCATTGGAGAGTACTACCACCAACTGTGTATCATATGCATATGATACAACTGTGAGCCCTCTGCTCCGAGCCACCGACGCTAAAGGTTGAACATAAAGATTAAAGAGCGTCGGGCTCAGAGCCGAGGCCTGGGGCACACCCTGATTGATGGTATAGGCCGAGGAGGTGAAAGGGGGAGCTATCACCTGAAAGGTCCTCTCAGAGAGAAAAGAGGCAAACCAGTCCCCAGCAGAGCCTACAATACCTGCCTCTTCCAGCCTACGCAGTAGGATCTGGTGAGAGACCGTATCAAATGCAGCACTAAGATCCAATAGGATCAGTGCTGACATACGGCCCTCATCCAGTGCGGTTCTCAGCTGTTCAGTCACCGCTAGAAGGGCAGATTCAGTGCTATGGCCCGGGCAAAAGCCATTCTGAGAGGGGTCCAATATATTCTACTCTTCCAAAAAACCTTTCAGGATGGTATTTATATGGGCCTCAGCAATTTTAGAAGCCCAAGGCAGGAGAGAAATAGGGCGATAGTTCTCAGGTTTGGCTGTGTCAAGAGTGGATTTCTTTAAAAGGGGAATGACCCTGGCCTGCTTCCAGGACTTAGGGACAGATGCGTAGATGAGGATAGATTGATAACCTTGCCTAAAGATGGAAGAAGCAAGGGAAGCGATTTCATAAATTGATCCGGTCTCATCGGATCGGCCGGGGAGCCGGTTTTAACCATGCTGCAGAGGGAGCACAGCGCCTCCTGAGAGATAGGTGGAAAAGCAGCAAGCGAGTGGGTAGAACGGGGTCTCCCTGTCGGATCACAACCTGGGTCAGCTGAGGGAAAGGCTTTATAGATGTTATCCACCTTATTGACAAAAAAGGTGGCAAGGGCCTCGCACTGCTCATCAGATGAAATAGGGGACACAGCAGGTGCCCCAGCTGATATGAGGTCTTTAAGTATGGAAAAGACCCTCTTGGCTGGGTTGTTACTACTCCTACTCTCTGCTGTAAAATATATGGCCCGTTCTTTCTGAATGGCCCTGTGATATTTCTTAATGGCCCCCTGATAGCACCCTTTCATGATGGGATCGTAGTCGCGTCTCCATACCCTCTCCAACCTCTTACAATCTTTGCGCATGGTGGACAGCCGGTCATTGTACCAGGGACTGGATTTGGTGTTACGACACCTAACCTGCTTGACCGGGATAAGAGTGTCAAGCGAGCATAGGATCCAGTCTGACAACGCTTTATCTGCAGCGTCCGGGTCATCCGGCAAGCTAGGCATGTTCCTGTCGAGGAGGGCATGGAACTGGTCAAGGTCCAGTTTGTGCCAAGGGCGTTTGAGGGAAACTTTGTGAGGGACCTCCCGAGGAGGCCTTACTCCCGAGAGTGTCATGGGAATAAGATGATGGTCAGACCAACACACCGGGATGGGAGTGGTGACAGAGAGGGAGGAGAGATTAGAAAAAACGGGGTCTAACAAATGGCCCGCAGAGTGAGTGGGACTTTGAACCAGTTGAAGCAGCTGGCAAGCTGCTAGGTCAGCGGAAAGATTGGCCACATCAGAGTCCTGAAGGTTATCATAGTGCAAATTCAAATCGCCAATCACACTAAAATTAGCAGCACTCATAGCCAATGAGCTAACTGCGTCAATTAATGCAGCCCTAAATTCCTTTGAAGGTCCAGGTGGACGATAGACCAGAAGGCCGGACATAGTGAAGCAGGCATTAAAAGAAATCCCAAAGCGAGCACACTCACAGCCTACCAAAATTACTTTAGTAAAGGTACAGGTATAACAAGATTTAAAGATAACAGCAATTCCCCCTCCTCTAGTCTCTCTATTAATGGTCAGGATACTAAAGCCCGGGGGGAGTGCAAGACCAGGTACAGCCACCATGTCGTCTGACAGCCATGTTTCTGTCAGGAAAAGAACATCAGGGGATTCATTAAGTAACAGGTTATAAACGTCCAGATAGTGCTTGACTAGGGAGCGGCAATTGAGACTGAGCAGTTTAATGTTCTGTCTGGGACATGGAAGCGAGATAGGAGGGAACAAGATAGTAGGCCAAGAATCATAACCGCAGTTCTTACAGCAGAACGGACCCTCAGGCGAATTGCAGGGAGGGTGGCCACAATGGCGCGCTGACTGCCCCAGAGCCAGTAGGTCGTCACGGGAATAAACATGCATACTGCTGGTCAAACCTGCGGCATGTCTGGCATCTGGCGTCGGCCAGACGCGGACGGGCGCAGACGGGCTAGCCTTAGACGCGCCTTCGGCGCGCCACCGGCACGCCCGCTGCGCGCGTCCGTGGTCTGCTCATGTTGAAATACCGAGAGCAGGAACAGTACCACCCCCACTGCCCCCGGAAGTGCGTCATCCCACGCAGGCAAAGGGAAAGTAACTGCCCTCCACACAATCGGCACACAGCCGTGGTGGACCGGAGCGGGAATCGGGAAGTAAAATGCGAGGGAAGGGAAGATACGCTAAGCAGCAAATAAACACAGTACAAAGGGAACAAAGTGCTAGCGTAATTAAAAGTGTTTAAAAATATAAAACCAGTTAAGAACAGGTCTTCTTTCTGATGATTGTAAACTCGCAGCTTGTGTGCTGCATGGCTAACCACTTATATGGTCCCAAAGGCGAGACCTATTGGCTATGCCAATGCTTGTTTGCTCTAGTGACTGCTTCAGGTGGTGCGGCTGGAATTGCCCAGACTGCCTCTTTTCTTTTGTTCAGTCCAATCGCTCCAGGACCTTTGAGAAAGATCTCTCCTCCTGTCCAATGTTTGTTTGTTTTTGATTTGCGTTTTGACCAGAGCTGATGTGGAATGTGGATGAAGTGATTTTAACAAAATCACGGGGGCAGCAGAAGTTAAACGTACATCATCAAACCCTCATGGCAACACAGGAAGTGGCATGACACAATCTTTGACTTCAATAGTAAGATATTGCCTGTATTTTTTATAAACCATATTTAAAGCGCAAGGCTGGATCAAGTTTATAAACTGTCCTTGAAAGGGTGCACAAAGTATCAGCTTAAAAACTAGCACAGTATTAAGTCATCTTTACATTGAAATTTTAATAAATCAGCTCCGCAGTCAGCATTCGCATATCACAGTGGTTGCAAAAGAGACAAATTTGCTTGCAAACTGACATAGGGGATTTGGTGGGAACCCATAGAGAATGCTGGGCATCTAAGTTTGAATAGAAGCCCCATGTACCTTTACGCTTCCTTTTCCACAAAGGTGGAGAGTCTGTTCATGCCTACCGAACATGTGGTGTCATACATCCAGTGGTCGAAATGGGCAGGATCGGCAGGGCACGGCGTGCCCCTACTTTTAAAATTTAATAGACTCCGTTCCCCAACTTTTTTATTTAAAAAATGCGTCCCAGGAATGCAGAAATAGCTAGGGACTATAGATAAGGCTCTGCCGTTCCGGGACGGGCGAGGTGGGCAGAGAAAGAAAAGGGCTCTGTCTCTTCCTTCTTGCCCAGAGAAGACAAGGACAGGGTCCACTTCAGCTGCTCTGTCGCTGGCAGCTGGCAACCCCCCTCCCCTTCTTCCTCTTCCTGCCTCTGTCTCGCTCCTCCTCACTTGCCGAAAACCGTGACTTCAAGAAACGGCTCTAACCCTCTTTCCTTTCCTTGATTCGTTCCCGTTAAATGGATCCAAAAAAAAATAAACACTTTTGCTGGAAATGTCGTCTTTTTTTTTTTTTGCCGAAGATGTGGATTTATTACAAATATAATATATAGGTACCTAATACATCACTGACAAAGCTGAACCAAAACGGTGGCAGAATTAATACATATTTAAGTACAATCATTTTTCTATTTGGTAAATTTTCAAAATGTAATGCAAGTTAAAATGGGCGTTTCGTACTTATTTCAAAATCGGTGTTACTTAAAATGCTGTCGTGTAAACTTTCATGCAGCTTAGTAAGAAAAGAAACCAACTTCAGACAATTATAAAATACCTTTTAAACTGAAGGTTCAGTTGAGCAAAATAAATAAATATTAAAGCAGTTCTACTCGCAATTTGTATGTAAAGCAGCTACATCATGACAAAAGATTAATTACGCTGCAGGTATTTAAAAATACATTTCTAATAGGGAGGAAAATTTACTGCACAAATCCTAGCCAGGGAGCAAATCTGCTCTTCCTAGTACCCCACAGAAGGCAATGCTAGGGACTGCTGGAACCCCCACGGTGCAGTTGTGATTGGACCCCTGTTTCCACTCCCTGGGATTCGGGGAGCTTCGATGATGTCTCCCTAGAATTCTGTTTTATATTATTTGTAGGGCTCCCGGTTTTATGGTATTTATTTTTTTGCCATTTCCGTCTGTATTTATCCATATTTATTTTTGGGGCATTTTTTCTGTATTTATCCACATTTATTTTTGCCACAAGCAAAAGACGACGCTACAGCTAGTATTTTTCAACATTTATTTAAATTAACAATTTTATTTGTTTTCTAGTACAATATAGGCTATATTGTACTAGAAAACGAATAAAAAATTGGTTAAAAAAAAAGGGCAGGAAGTGTAGGGTGGAGAGAGAAGCGCGAGGTGGAAGCATAACTATAGAGCCTTTGGTGTTTGGTAACCCGGGGCTTCTAACAAAAACTCTGGGCCTATATAATGCGACCCTTACCCGCGCTGCAACAGCCCTTGCTATTCCATTTCATGCACCACATAGGTCTCTGCAAATGCACTGGATTGCTGGCCTTCCCCACCCCTGAAACCCCAGTTCTGGGACCAAGTAAAAGCCTTGCCAGTGCTCCTGCTTCCTGGCCTTCAGTGCCTCTGCTAGTCCAGCACTCGTACCCCATTCAGCTGTCGGTGCACCCCGTCTGCTCTGCCTCACTACTGCCATTAAAGCACCAGAACCCAGACACAAACCCGCCAACGTGCCTCACTCGGAACCAGCAGGTCGTTGCTGCTGCAGAGCGGGACCCACGCACCTCTGTGAATGTACTTGTTGTAAGAGAGGAAGAAATAGCTACTAATTCTGTGTTGGGAAATTCTCACATCAAGAGAACGACGGAGGATCGCGCAGAGCTTTAGTGGGAGGGGTATCCACCTACACCCACCTACACCCAGAGTCCCAACAGAACTCCCCAGTACTTATATAGGGTACTGAGAACGCTGACCAGCTCTGAGCAATGTACTTGAAGAGCTGCCCAGCTTTGATAAGGTTCTGACAACACTGCCCAGCTCTGACAAGGTACTGAGGACACTGCTCAGCACTGAATGTAGTGAGTGAGCTGCCCAGCACTCAGCAATGTACTAAGATATCTGTCCATCACTGACATCGTATTAAGGAAGTCGCTATGTACAATGTATCGAAAGATACACTGTGCATGGCACTGTGCATGGCACTGAGCAATGTCCATCCATTCACCCTCAAAGTACTAGTGAAGCAGCCAGTTACCTTCGCTGCAGTGGACAAAGGTACTGGGGCAGGGCAAATAATCTCTCCTGAAGGGCTTGCTCGTTCTCACCTCTTCGCTTGCATCTTCATGCTGAGAGTATCCTGACATCAGCCTTCTCAGTCGATACAATCCTCGAGCCTCGTCCAACCACCACAGCATGTCTATTGCATGTCTATTGACTGGCCTGCTCTGGAGGTGCCAAATGCTAATGGAAGTACCAGCAGCTAGTGAGGTTTTCAGACCCCTGCGACAATTGACAATGCACACATGCGCTCGGTTGTTATGTGAGGGCACTGCCACCCTTCCCCCTGTCCTGTGTGTCAGCCCGGGCTGAGACAGCTCCCCAGGCACACATAGACAGTTTTTGAGCTGCCCGCCGCACCCGAGTACTTCACAGGTCTTTAAAAAGACCATTCACTTGTTAACGAGGCTTTGTTGTTTTTTTCACCCCTTCTTACCAGACTGCGGGCAGTGTCTACAGGACCCCCCTGTGCTCAGTGGCTTAAACACCGAAACGTAAAGAGCTGCCTTTTACACTGGACAGCAGAATTGTTTGGACCAAAGAACGCGCACTGACAGAGGGAAGCAACTCCGCATTCACAGCTTCACGCCAGGGTCGAAACAGCATATAGACCCCCCTCTCCACTCGGTACAAGCAGCACACACTGAGTCTATAAACAACGTGGAACCCTCACTCCCCCCAGTGTGTAGAAGAAAATGAAACCGGGGTGTATATCCCATGTACACCTTCACCATGTAAAGACAGCGCGTGGCTGAGTATTAATACCATAAACGCTCTTGCAGCCATTGTAACCATGTAATACACCTTACACTGGGTCTAACTCCACGTAGCAGCTGCGTACAACGGGTCTAGACACCGCTTAGACTATCACCGCCACCTGTTTGCATGAGTCAGTGAATTACACTGAATTTATGTCACACAGAGACTCCTCCACAGACCAGCTGCTCACAGCGGGGTCCAAGTAGCAGGCAGCGGCAGGTATTGTCGATGGAGCAGACTTACACCAGGTCTAAATCAGGGACACTGAAGTCATGAGATTCTGCAGCAAAATACCCGACGGCAGCGCGGCAAAATTTGCTAGTATTTTGCCGTTTCTAAATATAAATACAGACAAAGGAAATATAGTTTTCCGTCTGTATTTATATGTAAAAATCCGTAAAAACGGAAAACCGGGAGCCCTAATTATTTGTAATGCACAAGAATATCAGAGGAATAGATGATGTACTATGTGGCAAATATGGCCGAGCCATAATTATGTGGAAAACATTTGCAAACTAGGATATTTTGCATTTCATGTTTGAACTGCTTTTGTGGAAAAAAGGAGGAGAAGTGCTGATGACAGAAACTCCATGGCTTGGAGACAAATGGCTTGTGAATTCACTTTTAAGCGTATTTGGGACATTCTGTTATTGGATACGCATCTCACTTTGAAAATGTATATTAATGCCAAAAACCTTAAATAAACATGACTATCCATTGGATCAATTAAATAACGTAATAAGCTTTAACTGGTCAGTGAAATGGCAAATACTAAAAATTGGAATGTTCTGCTCTTTCTGGCCACACCTCTGACTCCGCCCACTGACCAACCTTCAGGTTATTCCCACCCTCTGATTCTCCAACCACAGTTCCCCTACTTTTTTTCCCCTACTTCGACCACTGCATACATCCCATGCAGCAGCTCAGTCACAGCCCGCACTCCTCAGCATCAACTCAATCTATGTAATTTCTATTAGCATTCGGAAACGCACTCCTGTGCAAAAAAACTGACAAGAAAACCAGTTGAAGTAGTGAACGAGCACATATGAAGAGGACGCTAGAGGGTTATAACGTGTCCCCAGTGCTTCACTTGTAAAACAATAAGTGCCAGGGCCCTCGTCAGGAGGCCCCCACAGCTTGCACCACACATTGCCCCTGCCATGCTACCAATGACAGTACCTGCGCAACTACTAACCATCGCACTGCTATCAGTGTGACAATTAAGGCTCTTCCGAGGCTCTCAAAGCTATAAGAATGGCTCGGGCGCTGGTAATAGTTCTTTTTTTATATATATTATTTTAATAAATAACTGTTGTCCTGCTCATCTCTTAATGAAGCAAACAGCGCCACCATGTGGCAGCTGTCATATGTGCCGGTGTTGACAATTAGGTTCAGGTGCTGAGCAGCGGAAACCACCAGCACAAATTAAGCACTGTCCCGGAGCTTCAGTAAACGCACAGTTCGGCTTCATCAGGGCTTTAAGTGGGATGAAAAAACTGGGGGGACTCTGGAAGGGGCGTGGCCGCTGCAGTTAAGGGTGTGGCTTAAAACGTGTATGCTAAAAATCTGTGTTTAGCATAGTGTGCCACCCGACTGGCATTTTGCTGCTTCTGTGATTGAATCCAGATATATAATACAGTAAGTTTACCTACAACAAGCTAGACGAGTCTCTTTGAAGTTACCTCAAACGCAGTGAAGAGTGGTCCGGCTGCAGAGTTATAATTTTGTTTCACCCCTGAGGGTGAGGGCAAAAATGGAGAGCCCGATAGAGACCCATTTCGGCACCTGCTTTTTAGAACTGCCGGTGCTGAGCACCGGCAAGACCCGGCCCACTTAAAGCCCTGGGCTTTATCTTTCAGATTCCTCCATGGTGAGCCCTCTTACCTAGAGTCACTAAGAGGAAGAAAGGAGGAGAAGGACCCCGTCCTGGGGCCGGACCACCCTTAAGGACCGAAAAGGCACAGATGAAACTTCCCCGAGGCGGGCATTCATGGCTCCGCATGCAGGTGAGCCCGGGAGTTTGCTTTGTGTCCACATCCATTGCAGCTTCTCATCACCTCGGCCCCTACCAGGAAGCACATGGGTGCAAATTAATGTGTGCCACTGCATGGCTGCCCCATGCACAAGTTTTCAGGCATTTATCCTTTGTTTTCAAGCTCAAATCTGGCATGCCCTTGTGAAATATCATAAATAAAGATGTGGATATGATAACGCATGGAGTGTAGAATTAGGAATGCATAGAAGGTGCCAGTGGGTTAGCGGGTTGAGGGGTCTGAGGCGCCTTGACAGCACTGCTACATACCAGTGCCCTTAGGGGCACAGTTTAGCTTTGGAGTATTGGAGTGACTGTCGGCTGGGCTTGTTTGTATACTTTGCAAGCTGACCAATGACTGACTGTTCTTGTGCACCCTGCGGCTACCTTCAGTCGGCATGGGCCTCAAAGCCCGTTTCACAGTCAGCACCAGGGTCTCGGAAGATTACTGACTCGCCTTTAAAATGCGGTCCAGGTCTGCGCACAGCGTATTGCGCACCATGAGAGACGCGCCTTCCTCTGTCGTGGGCAAGCTGAATGCTGTCTGTGGGTTACTGCTACATTTTGCTTCCCAGCACCGGCAACTCATCAGACAGGATCAGTCTCGGAGAGTAAATGTTAATATCGGTGTCCCTGGGACTTCTGCTTCCTTCCTGTTACTGCCATCCCCCTCTCACCGCATTATGGGTGTCCAAGGGTCACCTTCAGCAAGATGGCAGCCACATTGGCGTCGAGGAAACCACAGCCTGGGAGCGGAAGAGCTCTCACTGAGGCCTGTGCCTGTCTGGCTGTAGAGGTGACTGCAAGTGCTGCATTGGCCTTTTGGGCAGTCTGACACTGGAACCACCCCTATATGGCACACAGTCAGGCAGGCCATTGGCCAATCGTGAAAAGGGGGCTGCCATCTTACCTTCAAGAATTTCTTAGTGCAGTTTTTCCTGTACCAGGTGTGGATGTTCCCTGACTGACTTGTGATTTTCTGCCCACCGCCAAATTCTCGGATCTTCATACCCCAGCCTGAACCCCCAATGAAAATCTTCCTATAGAACCGCTGCATCTCTCTGTTAGCATAGGTCTGCGGCCAAAAATACAACCGGACCAGCCTAATTGGCGTACAAGTCTTTTCCACCAGGTCCTTGGCCCCTCCCCCCAATATCCCTCTGTAGGGTGGGGTGCACTTCAGCCTCCCTGAATTTGCTGTCACTGTATCGTGTAAACCCCGTGTGCCCCCTTGCTGCCCCCCTGCTGCGACGAAACATTGTATGAGCGCATGTTTCCCGCACATTTGGAACGTTCGTGACAGAACTTACAATACTCCTTAGTGCAAAGCCCTTTGTTAAAATCCCAGCAGGTGCCAAGGTTTCCTCCTTGTCCTTTTGTTGATGGTCCCACCCCTCCCTGGGTGGGGCACTCTTGGAAGGGCCGGTATTCTATACGCAAGCCGCTAGCTGTGAATATGCTCGTACATAATTTTACTGGGCCCTTTGTGTCTTGCCACAGGTCCAAATCTATTTCCCCTCATTTTGCCTCAGAGTCCACCACCATACGTGCTCTGAACTTGTCATCATACTACTCCCAGGCATACCCCCATCAGTAATCTGTGCCTTGCATGACGTCCATGTATTTGAACAGCGCAACACTTCCTTCGGGGTTTTTTTTGCAGTAGACAATGGCGTAAATTAAAAATGCCACCGTCCCAGTGCTTAATTTGTAAATAAAAATGTGGCAGTGCCCAAAGTTCTCCTCTGAAACACTCAGCTGCTGCAATTAAGTGTGCGAGCACAGAATACTGAGACAGCGTAGTTCTAAAGCCATCCCGGACCTCGTTAATCCATTTACAGGCCAGCCACTCCCTGCCCCTTCAGCTCACTCTTGCAGCTTTCGGCTTTCTTCCTTTGTGACGCTTTTCCTCTTTCTCCGTTTTTCCCATATTGTGTCTTTTGTTCGCAGTAAATGCCTGATGCAGAAAAATATGTGCCGCCCCCCAAAAATAAGTGCAGGTGCCCCCCACCGGCAACCACCAGCTCAAATTAAGCATTGCACCATCCAATTTTCTATCCTCATCGGAATCCTGGGCCTCTTGAACAATTCATATTCTTCCTTCTTAGGCTCTAGGTTCTTTGTGGAGAAGTTTAAACATCTCCATGTATTGCCCTTCGCTATATTTTTTTTCTAGTAGAAAGCATGAGGTATGTTCCTAAGGGTTTGGTCACCCCCATGTATGGTAACTTCTCTATTTTTAACTCTTTGCTTTCTTTACTTTCAGTCTCCTCTACATTTCTTTTCTGACCCTGCCCCCATCTCCGACTCTATACTCGCCCCTTTTCTTATGTCTCCTTCTCGTCACTCCTGTCCGACTGATGCCTTATCTCCTTCACCTGTAGTCAGCATCTGTTCCTCCGTGTCCACCCCGGTATCCTTCATATACCGTCACTTCCTCAGTTTCGCACCCTTGTCATCTCGCTCGGCGCTGCATCTACCCTGATTGACACCATCACTGGAGCCTTCACCATGCCCCCTTTGTCCTTACCTGGCTTTAAGGTTGGTGCCCGTTCTGTAGCCTGCCGCCTTGCCATTGAAACTCTCCTTTCCATTAGCTGGGTGTCTGTAGCTCTGGCCGGTACCTTGTTTGTATCCTTTAAAACACTAGGCGGAAACTGGTTAGCGGGGACCCCCACCCCATCTGTCCTACCCCCTGCTGCCACCATCTCTGTTCTGCATCCACCGGCACTTCACTGTCCACCACTTCTCCTTCCTCATGACTGACTTCATCATAGTCGAGCTCTGTACAATCCATCACTTCATGTGCCCCTGCCATCCCCAAACATGGTGGCACCTTTGCCTGATAAGTTATATTACTTTCCTGTCTGCCATTAGTCCTGACCAGGCCACCCCGGACCTTCTTGCGTCAGTCACCGCTGTGTCCCACAATGCTGCCCGGCTGACTTCACCGCGCCATGCCTTCACTTCTTGGGGATGGTGAGCCGCACTGTGTTCTTCCAATTCCGCCGTCTGCTGTTGCCTCACTACCTGTAAAAAAGAGGATAGGTCCAGAGTGCAAGGCCCATATGCCCCTGACTTCTGTGACAGAGATCCCTGTGTCTTCCTACTCTCTGTAATGGCCCTGTCATCTACTATCTCTACCAACCCTGTATTCCCAGTGCCTGCATTCATGGGGTAAACTAGACGCGTGTGGGATTCCTCGAAGGCGTCTTCTGCCCTCGCTACGCCTGCGCATTGTCCTTCCTGCCCCTGTGCCCTCCCTTGATTCAAGTGGCCGTACACTCATTGTGGCCTGCGCTTACTCTGCTCTGGTTGTTCTGCCAGCCCACTGTTAAGCTGTGTCCCTTCATCATCCTCATCCCCACCTTGCCATTCATCGTTGCTCCACTCCAGCAGAGAGGCCAATAAGGCAGGCCCCGTAGGCTGCCGGTGGCCCCCCAGACCCATCCAAGTCTTCCTGTTGGACAGGGGCTACTTGTGTCCTCACCGTTTCACCCCCTGCCCCCACGTGACCCTCCCTGACCACTGTGCTCGAAGCCCTTGTGGTGTCCTCTCCAGCCAGTCCCCCTTTTGGAAAGATGTGCAGGACCATCCAGCTTCAACCCTTGACTCTCTGCATAGGGAGGTACTCCTCCACACCTCCTGAGGCTGATGTCCCCATTCACCCCCTCCCTGGGCCCGTACCTCATCCTCATGTGAGTGGCCCATAGCCAGCTCTATCTCTCCTTCATTCACGGCAGACATTAGGGACTGATATGGTGCTCCCCCACCCCCACACTCCTCCTACTCTTGCATTCACTTTCATTTGAGCACCAGGCTCACTCTGTGCACGCAGCACAGCCTGCTTCCGACATCTCTGGAGGCCCAGGGGCTTATCCCTGCCCCCGCCTTTACTGGTCTACCTCAATCCCCTCCTCCCGCCGACTTCCCTGCACGGCCCTACATACCGCTCCCCATGGTCCACACACGCCTAGGTGGGAGGGGGCTTGCTGCATGGAAGGCACCTCCGCAACCTCCCCGCCTGCCTCGCTGGGCCCCGCCCCTGCCCTGCACACCCAAATGACTTGGGCCGCTCTCCGCACTCGTGAATGGCTCTGACTGTCTACCTGTTGTTTTTGCCACCCACGCTGTTTCCCTCTGGGAGGTAAGCATGCCAGCACCGCAGCTGCCATGCCACCTGAGGCGCAGCTCGCCTGGTAAGCAGGGCCGCCAATCACACTTTCCGCTAAAGATCCAGGCATTCCGCTTCTCTCAATAAGCGGAGTTGGACTTTCTCTTCCATTGTAACACCCTGACTGACTAGCCACAGAAAGGTGGACCCTGAATACTAATGGGCTTCCACTGTGTCACCTAGCCATAAAAAAGTAGGAGGCAGCACAAAATGGCTGGCTAAATACCCTTGGGCTACAACCTTTAGCGGTCGTAACCCAAAAGGTGCACAGTCCTTGGACAGCACCATTCCCCTAAAAATCCCGGGGGACAGGCCTCCCTTTGGTCCGCTGTCCCCCAAAGCCCTATTTGTTATTAGGGCAGGCACGTGCAGAGGGGCTGCTGCATCATTAGGCTTGTGGCAGTCGCTACTACCGTCTGTTCTTGTAGATGGAACTGCTGCTACTGTGTTTTGCTTTTGCTTAAAGTGCTGTCAGAGCTGCGAACCGCTCCATTAGAGGCGACTGCTACTACTGCGATGTGCAGCTGCAGAGGGTATTACTGTGGTGTGTGCCTGTCGGGCTGCAGAGGTGACTGCAAGTGCTGCATTGGCCTTTCGGACAGTCTGATACTGCCAGATGGGCCAGGTTATACAGTCCAGTGTGTGGGCCATTTGTTTTGTCCTGTGAGCTGTGACATCCCTAAAAAAAGTCTCCTACATTCTCCCTTTTAAGCTGGCCCATGGGGCAGGGCCTAAATGCCCGAAAAGCCAGTCTAACACTGGTGGCTGCCACTGCTCCTGCTTACTCCTACAGAGGAGTCTGCCACCACTGTGGATTGCTCATCCACAAATGGCTGTCACTGCTTTGGCCTTGTCCTCATCAGGGGTCTTGCACTGCCTGCTACTGCCTGAAGACAGACAGTAGTACACCCAGGTCCCACAGAGAGGGCTGTTAGTATTGCAGCAAAGGTTTTTTTTTAGGTCAAAGCCTAGTCTGGTTGCGAAAAGACTTCTTGTGGACATTCTGAAAGCTTCTCTGGGAATGCATTCCACCCATTGCTTTCTATTAGCTTTATGGTTTGTAACTGACATTTTCTAGCTTTCTATTTGCTGGCTTTTTTTTTTTAGGCTGTCCAACATGCCTTCATCCCTCCCGTAGAGCGAAGCTTGTTCACCAGTCACCAGCGCTCCTTGTATTTTTCCACGAGTCCTCGCTTTTTTTAAACATGACTTTAAATTTTGTTCTTATGTTGTCACATTTGCTGTGTGTTCAAAGGCATAGGCCAAATGTCAAACTCTGTCTTCCGAGGGAGCTTGGTGTTTACATTTCTTTCTCTGACTTCAAAGTGAGAGGATTTACGCAACAATCTTGCCTGGTACTGGGAAAGAAAAAGTTTCTTTCTAGCACACAACAAAATTAAAAGTCTGTAAATGAACTGTACAAATATTTCAAAATATAGATTAGAATTAGAAAAGCACAAATGAAACACACTTTTTGTAATTCAGAAGTGTGGTGGAAAACAAATATTTTAATATGATCAAAACAAATCAGTACACTAGGTGATGCCATCTCCACACATTATCGTTTGCGCGCTGTATAGTTTTATTAGACAAACTGAATGTGCAAATGTAATGGTCATTTCAATTGAAAATGTGTTGTTTGTAATGGTAGTGTGCTAACACACCATGCATAAACCACTCTAAAGCCCCCCAGTCTAATGCTCCTCCACTCTACGGCACTGTACTCCACTCTACTTCACTCTACGATACTCCACTCTGCAACACAACACTACACTGCACACCACTCTATGCCACTTCACTCTGGGCCACTCTATCACACTCCACTCTGACACTCCTCTCCATGACACTCCACTACACACTATTCCACTCTATGCTACTCCATGCTACGCCACTCTACGCCACTCACGCTATGCTACTCCATTCTATGACACTTTACTACACTCTACACCACACCACTCCAATCAACGGCTCTCCACTCTACACCACTCCACTCGACGAACCTTTACTGCTCTCTATGCTGCTCAACTCCACTCCCCTCAATTCTACACCCTTCCACTCTACGCGCCTCTACTCTATGCACCTCCACAATACTCTACTTTACTCCATGACACTCCATTCTGTGACACTCTACACCACTCCACTCTATGCCACACCACTCTGCACCACTTCTCGTTAGGCCACTCTACTCCACTCTACGATTCTGCTCCACTCTATGACTCTACACCACTCTATGCCACTTAACGACACTGCACTGTACGACACTTTGTTCCACTCTTTACCTCTCCACTCCTTTCTATGCCCCTCCACTCTACAACACTCCATGACACTCCACTCTACGACATTCTACTCCACTGTCCGCCAGTCTACTCCACTCTTTGCCAGTCTACTCCACTCTTCGCCATTCCACTCCACTCTTCATCTCTCCACTATACAGCACTCCACTCCATGTCGCTGTCCTCTACACCACTAACTTTTAGCCATGCTGAACAGCAGCCACTATATTGTACAACATAGATAAAACACATTGGCTAAGCCAATAGCTCTTGCATAGGTGAGACCTATTGGCTTCGTCAATGCTTGTTTTACTAGCGACCTTCTCGTGTGAGAAGGTTTCCTGCCTTGACATCTTGCTCTGGCAGGAGGGACTGGTGCCACAGGGCCTGAGTGTGCAGGGTGAGATTCACGGTGAACTGCTCAAAGAGCCCACTTTGCCTCCTTCTGTTTGGTCTCTTGCAACCCGGAGTCCACTCATCCCTGACCATGCTGGTATCCCATGTGACTTACTGCGCCCATCAGTAACTCTTGAGGTTCTCACACAATACCCGTCCTTCCCATTGTACAGCAATATGCACTACATTTCGGACAACAGTTCTCCCCATCTGGGATTTAGAAACTGCTGACCTTGAAGTCTGACTGGCCGAGAACAACTATTGTTCTGTGTCCCAGTGGTCAGAGCTCGGGCTATTATTTTGGCACACAGGGCAAACGTGTCCCATTCTCCTAACAAAGCGGCCATATTTGATGCTTCTAGAGGCAGTCTGGCACTGTGTTGCTAGTGGTACCCGATCACCTGCCTCCAGCGCCAGGCAGTCCTTGCATTCCTGTTCCTTTCAGAATGTATGTCTAAGTGCTAAGGGCTCTGCGAGTTAGGCACGAATCAGCCAGAGGCAAATATTTTGTCATTGTTTTTCTCCAACAAGATCCATTAATTACCGCTGGTAGCTGTGGACTTTGCACGATTTCAAATACCTCTCCATCTGAACAAAATTCAGAGCACGCGCATTTGTGGATATTAAATGGGACGTATTTATAACACATAAAATTGTAAATTACGTACAGAAATCAACAAATTAAAATTCAAGTTTTACATCGGCATTAAAAAAAAGCACTGCACCAATTAAATACGCAGGGAGAACCTGCCGGTAATATTGGAGACAAGAATTTCATCACATCATTTTTATGTTCATGTGCACATACCACCTCTGTGCATCCTTTTTGGGGTCAGTCCAGTGAAACATTTTATGCATGTCATAAACTTGTGTCTCCAAATGTGCCTACAGACAGCTGTCAAGGCTCACTGCACGAGGTGGCAAATCAAGGCATTGAAACTCAAATACAGCATGACGTGGTAATCACACTTCATAATTACGATATCCGGCAGAGCTATAGATTTTAAAATGTCTAGATTTAGATCAGAGGATTGCGGAATGAAACCCCCAAAATGCGCTCCGCGAATCATAGTTCTACACTCCCCTACAACATCTTCTGATGTCTCATCTTGTGTTAAGCGTTGGCATAGTTGCTTAGGGTCCGAGGAAGCGATAATGAAAAGTTGGCCACCCAAGGGCCCAGTGGCCGTCTGCCAGGCCCAGTGTAACTATGCTGCTCCGGGTACAGAGCTCACTTCCATTTTGTTGGGCCCATAGTTACAAAGCGTGCTGATCAGTGCACGATTGTCAGCTGGCAGGCAAAGGTACTTAAAACATAATGTTACTTTAATAATGTGCCAATATGTTGAGCTTTTTATTGGATTCAGAAAAAAATAAGAATTGGACGTTGTTCATAAAAAAAATTCAATATCCATCGTTCACACACATCAAGCAGCTTTCCAGGAGGGCTGCATCAATCAATCAGGGTTTGTAAAGCGCAGCTACTCACCCGTGAGGGTGTCAAGGGGGGGGTGGCTCCGTTGAGTGCTGGTGATCCAGCGGTCTACTAACAACAGATACTTTACTACCATATACTCACTTGGGCCCATACAACTCGTTTCCGCTGCGCTCTAAGTAAACCACTGGAGTCTATTAGTTTTATATGTTACTCATACCTCAAGATCTAGTTATTACTTCTTTAACTAAACCTTCTGCTGATCAAACAGTTCTTTCCTCTGGTCAATGGACCAGTTAGGTAGAACTAGTTGATGGCGATAATTGACATAACTTATTATGCATTTCTTAATAAGTATAAAATAATGACAGACTCAATACGTTTTTAAATCTTTATCTAAAATTAGGGGTTTTAAACCATCTCAATGCGTTTCAGTACAAACACCCTCATTCACGGGAGTGCCAAATTCAAAAATATCAGATAACACTTATCAATTCAGATCCACACAATAACTTTGCTCAGAAAGAAGAGGATAGAGACAGAAGAGCATTTATCAAACGATGAATTTCATAATTACCAAAGTACGGTGTGAAGACCAACCCCCTGGCCAAAGGGCTGGTAAGGGCCTCCCAGGACAGATCAGGAGACAAAGGCTTCAGGACAGGAATCCGGACAGGATACTTCACCTCTCTAATTACCGACGACTACGTCGCACCCCTCTCTGACACTCTCTTCCTCCTCGTGGTTCTTCCGCGATCTTCTTTCTAAACCCACTCAAATTAAGTAGATGGGTCTGCATTCAGTTTCTTCATCAGCATTTCAGAGCACCACCCCTGCACACCCCGATGTCAGGCTTCTTTAACGCGCAAAGGCTCGCTCAACCTGACTTGTCATCGAACTCTCGACCCCCGAACTTCTTTCGATAACTGCTCAATGTCTGCATTGACTCCCCGATGACTAACTTCTTCTAACTAAACTACCTCAATTATACCTTTCCATAGGCATGTACCACCCATTAATGTTTCTTTTGCACAGAATACTAACTTCTGATTGGACAGGCGAGGGGAGGATGATCATCACACCACACTTATACTTCATTTATTCTCTTTTAACCATTGTTTACAAACTCCTCCCTTCAAACTTTATTCCGCCCTTCCTTTCCCATACATCTTTAAACTTTATTAATACATTTGTAACTGATTTCTTGAATAAGTTCCTTCATATGAACTCTTCACCCTCATGTTCCCAGGGCACATCTCCGCCGACCTTGGACTCGTGACAAATCCTTAGTCATCTTCCAAGCTTCCGTATCAGGGCGCATGCGTCGCGCCATATTGGTCTGCTCGACTCGGACAACTTTAACAGGCCCAAGTACGCACTAATAATAAAGTCGAAAAGGAAAAATGTTATTCTCAAAAATAAATGATTTCACTGTATACCACCAACCTCTACTCTAACCCATACCATTTGTTATTTCTCTCTTTGCATTTGCGTTAGTTTTAAACCCATTTCTAATTTCAACAAAGCAGGTGCCATGCATGTGAGCTTTCAAGCGGCCATTTTATAGCTCTTTGCGCAAGCGCCAGAATTTCCCTCCAAGCGAAAGCACGTCATACTACGTAGATGCAGTAGACGCATGCGCAGTAAAGATCCCATGTTAAATGCGTTCTAGTCCTACGTCCGTGTTATTTTGCAGTTAGTAAACACATAGGCAAGCTTCATTCTTTTCCCATGTATAGTGAAAAATGCATATTATTAATCACGAGACATGTCGTTAGTAATTCGCTAGTAAGTTAAATCGAGAGGATTGCTTCCGAGCAAGTCTTGTGACCGAGTCCTTGCTCCATCAATCCCCTCTCTGATGGCATATTAAGCCATCACAAAATTCCCATCCATCCCAGATATCAACTTTAGCACTTCTCAGTTTTCTCTATTTGGCCTCCCAACCTTTCATCAACTGCCTCATTTCCTTCTAAATCTCGCATCTTCTTGTATAACCTGCCTTTCATTTCTTCCAAGCGTATTTCCTCATATTTCCTTTTACGTGTCTGTCCCTTTCCTTTTCCATTCAAGTGTACTTTTCCTTTCGTACCTTTTCTACAACATCTATATGTAATCATTATTAACATCACTATTGTTATTATCATCACTAATGGTATCATTATTTGACCTAGAAAACTTTTCCCAAACCCAACAAACCATTTCCCTATTGATGTTATACTTTTTGTTAGTCTTCCCCACACACTGTCAGCCTCCAGTTGGGTCAAATCTTTATGCATTCTCGTAATATTTTCAATATATCCTTTAATTTCTCTGCTCTTGTCCGGAATATAAGTGCAGCAATGTTGAACTTTCAACATGCCACAAACTCCACCTTCTTTTGCTAACAATATGTCAAGAGCAAGACGGTTCTGTAAAACCATTGATCTAATTGCAACCATTTCTGTGTTAATCATTAAAAATCCTCCTGCAGTATCTGTAGAAAGACGATCAACTATGGTTGATAACTTACAAATTTTCTGTGAATTTAGGATGACTCCAACTGAGGGTATCAGGGCACTAAAAATTTCTCCTACAATTTCAGAAAAACTAGCCCTTCTTCTTCGTGTTAGTCCATTAGAATTTCCATTGGTTCCACTGATTTTGTCTACATGATACATTTTTGGAAAAACTATTCCAAAATAACAGCTTCCGTACCATCTTGCAGGTAACCTGTAGTAGGCATTACTCCCACAAACATAATACACTCCTGGAAACACAGGATCAGTTCCCCTTTTAGTCCCCATCCTCCTAATATTAGGAAGTTATGTTCACATTCACTGGAACCAATGTAATTATTGTTATAATCTGTCCTTAATCTATGTAGGCAGAATTTTCCCCTTTTCACAAAGTCCAGGCACATCGCAGCATGAGCCTTGCCACTTGCATAGATTCCCTCCTTCCCAACCCATGGAGGTACATGGGTTTTCTGTGTAGTTGCCTTCTTCATTAAATCCTGTCTCCTTTCTTCTACTAAATCTAAAAATTATTTTTCTTCTTTTCTTAATGTACATGTTAAATTATCTTCGTGTGCCTGAACTAAATCTATTGAACTCATTGTTATGAAAAATTCACCCATAAATCGTGCATTTTTACTACTAACTACTGGATTCATATTCTTTCTAATAGGAAGTTCAGGAAATATTACATCTAAGTTACAATAAAAATACTGCAATCTCCCTGTAGTGTAAAATAAACTTGACAAAATACTACATGACACACCATATGTTAAAGGTATATGGTGATACGTCATCCCTTCTGATACTGATGAGGGCAATTTCATACATACATAACAGTTGTTAATTTGCATAGTGCTAACATACTGAAATAATAATTTAATAAACACATTAGAAGACGTATTATAATCTGATTCATTATGATAATTTGCCTCATCTTCCACTCCTATTTCTATTTTAGTTTCTCTTAATCTATCTACTTTAACATTAGTATCTGTATTATTCTTGTCACTTGTTTCCATTATTAAAGGTACCCCTACTGTTAGGAATAACCATCCTAATATTGCTAATAAAATACTACAAAAACAAAATCTAAGACACTTACTTTTAACTCCACATTTTGGTTTTCCGCTAACTTCATTGTCGGCCATTTTGTCTCTGAGAAAATTTCTTTTCTCTTATCTTTTCTCTTTACAGTCTTTTTGTCTTTTTATTCTTAAGGAGGTTTCAATTGGCTTTCGTCAATTTGTGCAATATGGACTTCTTCTGTCTCATCAGTCAGATCCAGGGACTCAAATTCTTCAAGAATGACGTACGTCCACTCTGGAGCCTTGTATTTTCTGTTTAAGTTTCTCAATCTTGGACTTCTTCGAGTTATTTTTGCTAATGTTTGCTTAGGTCTTGTTTGACTTGTGATTTCATTCACTTGTTCTGGTTTCTTTTCAGATTTTCTCAGGTGATATTTTAGTTTCTTTACTCCAGTTGGCCAATTGTCTCCCTTTCTGACTCTTTTAATTTGTACTGCTTTTTCACCTTCCTTATCTCCTTGTAAACTTTGTTTTATTTCATTTATTCTGGGCACAATCTGTTCTATTTCTCTGTTTTCTGTGCTTGTACCTTCTTTTGCTTCTTCCTGCTCAGGTTCTACTGTGTTTTGTTCTACTTCTTCCTGAGCTTGTTCTTCTAATTCTGTCTGATCCTGCTCAGGTCTTACTTCAAATCTTTCTTCTTCCGCCTGAGTTTGTTCTTCTAACTCTATCTGGTCCTGTTCAGGTCTAAATTCAAACTTTTCTTCTTCTGCCTGAACGTGTTCTTCTCTTTTTCCCTCCTCAGGTTTGTTTATGTCTTTTTCTGTTTTCACCTGAGTGTGTTCTTCTTCCCCTATCTCTTCCTGACTACTTTCTTGTCTTTTCAGTTCTGTTCTTCTTCTGGTTTCAATGGCATCATCAATTACTTCAATCACTGGGATCCATTCTTCCTGACTTAGCTGGGGCTGCTCATCATATGGTTGTCTTTCAGAATCTATCACTCTAGATTCTTCAATTTCACAGATTTACAACTCTTGATGCTTCAGCCTGCTCAGTCAGTGGTGGCTCTTGTTGATCTAATGGGCTCGGTACTCTTCTGGTATGACTAGCGTGAATCCAATTGGGCAAATCTGCACACTTCACTGCTGTGGTAGTGACTAGTATGACTTGCCTTGGTTTGTCCCACCTTGGTGCTAGACACAATTTTCTTGCATGTTTCTTCACTAGCACCCAATCTCCAGGATTCAAATCATGCGCTTGATCTGGCTGTCTTTCAACTGCGTCTTCTCCAACCTGATGAGAGATAGAACGCATCATTTCAGCCAATCCTTTGCAATAGTCCAATACCAGATCATCAGTTATACTCATTAGTTTATTTCCAGGAATGAACGCCTGTCTCATGGCTCTTCCCATGAGTACCTCATGTGGACTTATTCCTGTTTTTCTGTCTGGAATGCTTCTGAGACCCATTAGTATAAGAGGCAATGCATCTGGCCATTTCAGCTTTGTGGATGCACACACCTTTCCCAATCTTGACTTGATTGTGCCATTTATTTGTTCAACAATTCCAGAAGCCTCTGGACGATAAGCACAGTGTAATTTTTGTTCAATGTTAAATGCAGCACAGATTAATCGAATTATTTCATTATTAAAATGAGGGCCTCTATCTGATTCCAAAGTGACAGGAAAAACAAACTGTGGCACTAACTCCCTCAACAATAATTTTGCAACTGTAAGACTGTCATTTCTTCTAGTAGGGTAGGCTTCCACCCATCTTGAGAAAAGGCACACTATGACAAGTACACATTTCAATCCGTTGCAAGGGGGTAACTCAATGAAATCTAACTGTAATCTGGTGAAGGGTCATTCTGCTTTTCCGATTTTTCCCCAGCTTACCACTGTCTTTCTACCTGGGTTCTGCTGTTGACAGGTTAAGCATCTTTGGCAAAGGCTCTCTGCGATTACCCTGAACTTCGGATTGTACCAACTCTGTCTGAATAGTCTGATCATTGAATCTCTCCCTATGTGTGTTGCTCCATGACACACCCTCGCCATTTTTGAAAGCAGACAATCTGGCATGACTGGTCTTCCATCTAGATACACCCATACTTCATCATGTGGTCTTTTGGTACAGGCTGCCTTTATCCAGATTTCTTTTTCCTTTTCCTCAACTTCTTCCTGCAATTGCCTAATCTCATCCCATGTCTCTGGCACTGAGAAGTACATAAGTTGGCATCTGGTTTCTCCCGTTTCAATTTTTCTGTTTATGGCTACTGCATTTTTAGCGCAGTATTTCGCGACTTGGTCAGCATAATTATTACCAGCAGTCACATAGTCATTTCCTGACTGATGTGCAGCGCATTTTACAACTGCTATCTCTTTTGGCAATTGTAATGCTTCCAACAAATCCTTTACATTTTTGCTGTTTCTGATTGGAGACCCTGAAGAAGTCAGAAATCCCCTCTGCATCCAAAGCTGGATGAAGTCATGCACAATCCCAAAACCATATTGATTATCCGTAAATATGGTTACTCTCCAATTTTTCCCCTTTTTACATGCCATTGTCAAGGCAACCAAATCAGCTACTTGTGCAGACTTGACCCCAGGTAAACAGGATGCTTCAATTACCCCCGAAATTTTGCAAACAGCATATGCAGCACTTAAACCTCCTTCTTGTGTCCTAAGGCAGGAACCGTCTACAAATAACTCATGATCTGCTTCTTTTAGGGGTGTCTCTCTTATATCCGGGCGGGGCTTTGTGCATAACTCAGTCACGTCTAAGCAATCGTGATCACTTTCATCTTTTACTTCCTCATCACAGGGGTCTGGAAATAGGGTAGCTGGGTTCAAAATCGTACACCTTGTCACAGTCACATTTTCAGCTCCCAAAATTACTCTTTCGTACTTTGTCAAACAACTAGGGGTAAGGTGCTGTGTTCTTGTTAAAAGAATCTCAACTGAGTGTGGAACGAATACCTTTACCGGATGTCCCATCACTATCGACTCACTTTGCTCCAGACTCATACAAGTAGCAGCTACTGCTTTTAAGCAGCCAGGCAATGCTGAAGCCACCGGGTCCAATGTGGCTGAAAAATATGCCACTGGACGCTGACTCAATCCATATCTCTGTGTTAAAACTGAAAGTGCACAATTTTCTCTTTCACAACAAAACAAAGCAAAATCTTTTGTATAGTCTGGCATGCCCAAGGCAGGAGCCTCATACAGACAATTTCGCAATCTCACAAATGCCTCTAGGCAGTCATCATTCCAATCAATCGGATCTTTTGCTAGTTTCCGAATCATCTGTATCAATGGTTTCGCTAACACAGAAAATCCATTTATCCATTGCCTGCAGTATCCAACCACTCCCAGAAACATTCTCATTTCTCTCTGAGTCTGTGGCAATTGCATTTCTTTGATTATTTTTATTCTTTCCGGTGTCACTTTTCTAACTCCTCTTTCTATTTTATGCCCTAGATATCTTACTTCTTGTAAACAGAACTGTAATTTTTCTGGAGACACCTTGTGTCCTCCTTCAGCCAAATGGTTCAGCAACGCAATTGTATCTGTGACACAATCTTCTCGCGTTTTTGATGCCACCAATAGGTCATCAATGTACTGAACCAGAACAGAATTTCTGGGCATAATCAAGGATTCCAGCCACTTTTTCAAAATCTGATTAAAGATTGAAGGACTTTCTGTGTACCCTTGAGGAACACGACACCATGCGTAAATACGATCTTCAAATTTAAACGTAAACAGATACTGGCTGTCTGGGTGTAAAGGAATAGAAAAGAACGCTTGGCATAAATCAATTACTGTGAACCATCCTGCATTCCATGGTATCTGATAAAGGATCACTGCTGGATTTGGCACAATTGGACAACAGGGAATTACAATCTTATTTATTTTTCGCAGGTCCTGCACTATTCTGTACTTTCCGCTAGGCTTTTTCAGTCCCATTATTGGCGAATTACAGGGACTACCCATCACATCTTTCAGAATGCCTTGTTTAACCATCCGTTCAATTTCTGGGATAACTCCTGCTTTTACTTCTGAACTCATTTTGTACTGTCGGGTATTTGGATTCACTGCACCTTCCTTCACTGTCACTTTAACTGGGTCTATATTTTTCATTAGCCCAATATCTTTTCCTGTAAAATCCCACACTTCTGGATTTAATTGTGGTTCTCAACTCTTCTGGTAATTCATTTTCAGTTATTAGTGAAAACATTTCATCTACTTCTGTTCCCTGCTTGGCCAGAATCATCTTGTATGCCACATCTTCATCAGGGGTTTGGAAAGCGACACCATCCGGTGTACAATAGATCGTGCAATTCATTTTGTACAAAAGATCTCTTCTCAACAGATTTACAGGACTGGAATCGCAAACTACAAACCGATGCATTTCCTTAAAGTTTCCAATGTGCACCTCCATTGGCTTTGTGATTGGTGTTCTAATCTGTTGGTTAGATACGCCTACAACTTGTATTGTCTCTCCCGAGAGGGGTAGGTTTGGGATGTCTGCTGTTCTCACAGTAGACCTGGTAGCACCAGTATCCAATAGGAAAGTAATGTCTTTACCTTCTACTCTCCCATCAACAAATGGACCTGACTGATCTACCGGCAAGGATGCGCCAAGCACGCACACCTATTCCTCCCCCCTCAGGCACCGTCATTGTGCAGTATCTGAACGTACCTCATCATTCTGCAAAAAATATTGAGCAATTGTTCTATTATTCTTACCACTTTCTCCTTGAAATCCGGTGTTCGTACTGAAACTTTGTTGGTTCACAAAATTTGGCATAGGAGCTGGTGGTACCTGATATTGTGGAGTGACTACCTGTTGCTGCTGATTCATAAGTACTTCATTCTGCATCTGTGGGATTAAATTTTGATTTGGCCCATTATTATTCTTATTATTCTGAGTACTCTTACACTCGTTCTTCCAATGTCCAAGCTTTCCGCACGCATGACAAGGGAACTTCTTTTTCGCTTCTTCTCTGTCCATTCGCCCCTTAAATCTATTACCATTCGTTCCTTGATTATTCTGACTCTGTTCTTTTACTGGATTATTATTTTGCTCATTTGTCTTCTCTTCCTGCTGCTCTGCCAATTTAACTTGAGCCAACATCATTTTCTCTTTCAGCTTCCTTCGCCTGGCCTCTATGTCATCCCCGCAATATTTTGCGTACTTTAAAATTTCATCCACTGTCTTACTTTGCCAGCACAACATGTGCTGCTGTATCATCTGACTAATTTCCGGTTTTAAGCCATATACAAACCGTTACACAAAATGTCCCATATCTTTGTCACCAATGCTCTCAAAACCACTATACTGCTTGAACACCTGCAACAATCGCTCATAATACGCATGTACAGATTCATTCGGTTCCTGTGTTCTATCTATTTTTACCCAATCTGTTTCTTTAGGAGGGATTTTCCCTTTCAAATATGTAATCACTTGGTGATACTTTTTCATCACTTCTTCTGACGGTGCTCCTGTTTTTGCATCTCTAGGATACTCCTCATTAGGCCAATCAATTGTGATTTTACATTCTGTCCATAAATCAGCAGGTACCACTATGTCAAATAGACCATCCAGATATTTCAATAACACCTTTGAGACATTCACAAACCTCTCTACCTGTTTGTACCACTCAACTAGCTTTTCTCTCAGTCTTGGAAAATCATTTGTAAATGATAAAATATCTTGTCTACTCCAAGGGACATGAACATATCCTCCTCCAGGAACCTCTCTCATTCGACACAACCTCTCCACTTTTCCTGTTTCTCTTACTGGAAATGCAGCTGCTGCCTCTCTTGCCTGTACTTCTTCTTTCTTCCTTATCCACCTAATCCTCCATTTATCAATATCTCCCCATTTCCGCAAAATGTTCATTAATTCTTTTATCTGTAACCTTTTTCCTGAAGCATTCACACTTTCTAAGTCTTTATCAGTAAAATCCACTCTATAGGGCTTCTGTAACAATTTTGATTTCCCTATATCTATTCCAATCTCTGAAGCAACTTCAGTTAATCTTTCATGAAATAGTCTTGCTCTCCTAGTTATACTCTTACATAGAAACAACAGTTCTTCATGATTATAAACATTTAATCTTTCTGTGCCCACACATCCTGTCATCATCTCTTCCAATTCCACTTTCAATCTGCTAATATCTAAAATCTTCGGTTTTGTGATCTGATTTTCCCTTTCCTGAGCCCACCTTTCTATATCTTCAGAGGTGACTACTGTTGTACCTGAAGTTCCAGCCGGAACCAAAGGTCTTCTCTCTCTCAAATTCATAGGCGTAACTCTCTTTTGGGTTTCCGCATTGGGTTCCACAATAGGGAGATCCATTAGTGAAATAACTGACTCACTTTCACTAACCTGATTATCTGTGATTACTATCTCTTTTCTAGGACTATTCAATGGAACTGTCACAAGTTGTGATTTCTGGGTATCCTTATTATCCCCATATAATGGGATTACTGGACCAATGGTTACAGGTACTGTCAAAGCTTCAGTATTTAAATTCAATTGACTTATCCTTTGAACTAGTTCCTCCCTAGTTTTGTTCAAAGTTTCTCTCTCATTATCTTGCAACACTCTGTTGTATGATGTCTCATGTAAAATCTGTGGAGTTAATGGTATTCCCATTACTGGCGCACTTGGGACAACCTTACTAGCTGCTTCTTGATACAGTGGTGGATTCTTAATCAAAATATCCTCTAACAATTTGTCATCTGACTGTCCATATCCTGTCGAATTCATATGTTTTGTTTTCTCTTTACACTTTCCTCCAGAATGTTCCTCAGCCATCAACACTGGATATAACCCTTCCGATACCATCGCTCTCCTCCACTGTTTCATCTGCCCTTCTCTTGACTCATGCAAGTGTCTCGGAAAGAATCCTCTATATCTTCCACTTCTGCATTTCTCTCTTTCATATGACTCAGTTTCCCATTCTTCCAAAGCCTCATATTGAGTTAACCTGGGTCTCGGTTCTAAATCATTCATCTTCAATCTCAAATTCTGGAGAATCCTCCCATTAAACGTACCATCCTTAGGAAACGCTAACACACCATCATCCCTCGTGTACTCTACCCAATTTTCTAGCCACATGCAAGTATGATATCCTCTCTCCATCATCATAAAAGATGCTGGTGTCTTCGGTGGCGGAATAGGAATGCCCTCTCTAGTCAACACAGGCTTATCCTTAACAAAGAAATTCTTTATTCTCTTAAAAATTGACATCTTTCTTTTCTCTCCATACATTCTTGAAGAACGGTGCAGGAAATTGTATTCTGCAAACCCTTGAAATCTTCTACCTGTACGTCTTGCACTAACAGTCAAATCAAAATCCCGCATACAATCCTTCTCTCCTCCAATCCTAGCGCGGCTTCTAACTAAGTGTCCAATCAAATCAGGCTCACACTCGTACTCTGACCAATGTCAGCGCTGCCTTTTCCTGACGTCAGTTCTGCTCCTCACTACTGACCCCTCCTTTACAATGCTGTTCCTGTCACACGTCCGCTGCTTCTACCAATCCCAGCGCGGCTCTTCTGTGACGTCGATCCTACTCAGGCGATTTCTCACCCCTCCTTTACCAAGCTCCTCTTGTCACGCGCCCGCTGCTTCTACCAATCCCAGCGCGGCTCTCTGTGACATCAGTACCACTCCGGCAACTGACCCTCCCTTTGCAAGGTAATACGAAAATTGTATTTCTTCAAAAATTCTTTGAACTTCTTTGTTATTAACAACGTAAAAACATTCGCTACTCTGTCTGTTCCACTAAACCAAAAGGATATTTATTTAAAGAGTTTTATATAGCGCTGGCTAGACCCGAAGGTATCAGAGCGCTTTACATAAGGTTCAACAATGTAACAGAAAAAGATCAGCAATTACACATTACGTCAAAAAATAAGCAATACATTAAGAGAGGAGAGAAAGGAGAGAGAAAAAAGTAGTAGAGGGGGGAAGGGGAGGTGAGGATGAGGGAAGAGACAACAGTAGAGACGAAAGGAAGTCTGTCTAAAGACCGACTGGGTAGGTGACGTCCAAGGAGGGAATCCACGGTCCGTCTCCCCTATAGCTAAACCAGGTAGCTCCATCGGGCATCAGACAAAATAGTTCAGTCTCAAGTGGCGTGGGAAGAAGTTCACAGAAAAACAGGGTGGGGACAAAGGGCAAGGGCAGGAGAGGGCAAAGGTCAGAAGCTGGAAAGAGTAAGAGCGGAGAGGGGTGAGGGGTGGGGGAAGGGAGAGGGGGAGATAAGGTCAGGAGAGACGCGGGAGAGTTTGTCCAAAGTCCGGCTGGGTAGGTGAAGGTCAAGGAGGGAGTCCAAAGTCCATCTCCCCTTTAGCTCGCGAGGTAGCTCCACCGGGCATCAGACAAAAATAGCAAGGTCTCAGCTGTCTAGGGAAGTTAGCAGGGTAAAGGTCCTGGTGGGTGGGTGGGGACAGGGACGGGAGAGGGCTGGTTGAGGATCTGACGGTGATCAATGATTAAAGAGCAGGGGAGGAAAGAGCATCGCAGAGGGTCTCACTGAGTCGACCATCTAGAACTCAGGCAGGGGGTACGAGTCATTGCAAGTTTGGATACAGTCAGTCCCCATGAATCTCTATGTCCCAGAAGGGAAGTGTTAGGGTGTCCATCTTAATAGTAATAGATAGTTAATAGATAGTTTATTTTCTTCCACTGGGAGTAAAACCTTCCGCTTACTCTTCACCTAAGCTCCAGAGAACCTGCTACTATTCCGGTATCTTCCGTTAAGGAATTTTGAGACCGATATTTCACCAGCGAACTCCTTTTGCTGTCAATCTAGCTTAGAAGAACCTGCTACTCCTTCAGGGTTACCCTTACTAGGTGATATAACGCCTAAAGTTTCACCAGCGAACTCTTTGCTTTCAACCACTCTCACTTTTGTTCAGAAAATAGTCCCTAGTTTAACACTGCCAGCCCTGCCTAGCTTCTCAGTGTTATTCCAACAGACGACTAACCTCACTGCAGTGTGGTTTCTATCGCCACCTGCTATTCATTCCCCGGGAATTTTCCAGACAACATAAAACAGGACACTAACTCTTTTGTTAAAACATTATCCAAAAATCAATAATCTATACTTATCACCAAACTAGTCACTAACAACCATAGCTTTGCTACCAGAAAACTGATCCAGCGGTCTACTAACAACAGATACTCTACTACCATATACTCACTTGGGCCCATACAACTCGTTTCCGCTGCGCTCTAAGTAAACCACTGGAGTCTATTAGTTTTATATGTTACTTATACCTCAAGATCTAGTTATTACTTCTTTAACTAAACCTTCTGCTGATCAAACAGTTCTTTCCTCTGGTCAATGGACCAGTTAGGTAGAACTAGTTGATGGCGATAATTGACATAACTTATTATGCATTTCTTAATAAGTATAAAATAATGACAGACTCAATAAGTTTTTAAATCTTTATCTAAAATTAGGGGTTTTAAACCATCTCAATGCGTTTCAGTACAAATACCCTCATTCACGGGAGTGCCAAATTCAAAAATATCAGATAACACTTATCAATTCAGATCCACACAATAACTTTGCTCAGAAAGAAGAGGATAGAGACAGAAGAGCATTTATCAAATGATGAATTTCATAATTACCAAAGTACGGTGTGAAGACCAACCCCCTGGCCAAAGGGCTGGTAAGGGCCTCCCATGACAGATCAGGAGACAAAGGCTTCAAGACAGGAATCAGGACAGGATACTTCACCTATCTCATTACCGACGACTACGTCGCACCCCTCTCTGACACTCTCTTCCTCCTCGTGGTTCTTACGCGATCTTCTTTCTAAACCCACCCAAGTTAAGTAGATGGTTCTGCATTCAGTTTCTTCATCAGCATTTCAAAGCACCACCCCGGCACACCCCGATGTCAGGCTTCTTTAACGCGCAAAGGCTCGCTCAACCCGACTTGTCATCGAACTCTCGACCCCCGAACTTCTCTCGATAACTGCTCGATGTCTGCATTGACTCCCCGATGACTAACTTCTTCTAACTAAACTACCTCAATTATACCTTTCCATAGGCATGTACCACCCATTAATGTTTCTTTTACACAGAATACTAACTTCTGATTGGACAGGCGAGGGGGGGATGATCATCACACCACACTTATACTTCATTTATTCTCTTTTAACCATTGTTTCCAAACTCCTCCCTTCAAACTTTATTCCGCTCTTCCTTTCCCATACATCTTTAAACTTTATTAATACATTTGTAACTGATTTCTTGAATAAGTTCCTTCATGTGAACTCTTCACCCTCATGTTCCCAGGGCACATCTCCGCCGACCTTGGACTCGTGACAAATCCTTAGTCATCTTCCAAGCTTCCGTATCAGGGCGCATGCGTCGCGCCATCTTGGTCTGCTCGACTCGGACAACTTTAACAGGCCCAAATACACCCTAATAATAAAGTCGAAAAGGAAAAATGTTATTCTCAAAAATAAATGATTTCACTGTATACCACCAACCTCTACTCTAACCCATACCATTTGTTATTTCTCTCTGTGCATTTGCGTTAGTTTTAAACCCATTTCTAATTTCAGCAAAGCAGGTGCCATGCATGTGAGCTTTCAAGCGGCCATTTTATAGCTCTATGCGCAAGCGCCAGAATTTCCCTCCAAGCGAAAGCACGTCATACTACGTAGATGCAGTAGACGCATGTGCAGTGAAGATCCCATGTTAAAGGCGTTCTAGTCCTACGTCCGTGTTATTTTGCAGTTAGTAAACACATAGGCAAGCTTCATTCTTTTCCCACGTATAGTGAAAAATGCATATTATTAATCACGAGACATGTTGTTAGTAATTCGCTAGTAAGTTCAATCGAGAGGATTGCTTCCGAGCAAGTCTCATGACCGAGTCCTTGCTCCATCACTGGGATCATCCGAAGAGCCAGGTCTTGAGGTACTTCCTGAACTGGGACAGTGTGGGTGCTTGCCGGAGGGGGAGGTCGTTGCAGGCCTTGGCTGCGAGGTAGGAGAAGGACTTTCCTCCCGTTCTGGTCCTGTAGATGCGTGGGATGGTGGCTAAAGAGAGGTCGGCTGATATAAGGTATCTTTTGGGTGCGTGGAAGGAGAGGAGGTTGTTCAGGTATGTGAGTCTGGTGTTGTGCAGGGCCTTGTATGCGTGGATGAGGAGCTTGAAGGTAATTCTTCTTTTGAGTGGGAGCCAGTGGAGATGGCGGAGGTGTTGGGTGATGTGGCTGTGACGGGGGATGTCAAGGATCAGTCTGGCTGCGGCGTTCTGTACAGTCTGGAGTTTACAAAGGAGTTTCTTGATGATTCCGGCGTAGAGCGCGTTGCCGTAGTCTAGTCTACTACTGATGAAGGCGTGCGTGATGGTTTTTCTGGATTCGGATGGGATCCATCTGAACGTCTTTCGAAGCATGCAAGGGTGTTGAAGCAGGTCGAGGATACGGCATTGATCTGGCGGTTTATTGTGAGCAATGAGTCCAGTATGATGCTGAGGTTTTCGTGCGTGGTCCGTCGGGGTGGGGGTGGATTTCCTAGGGCAGAGGGCCTTCAGGAGTCCTCCCATGCTGAGCGGGTGGAGGCCAGGATGAGGTTCTGTTTTCTCAAAGTTGAGTTTCAGGCAGCTGTTCTTCATCCAGGTTGTGACGGCTTTCATCCCGTCTCGGAAGTTGTGTTTGGTGATGTTGGGTTTGTTGGTGAGGGAGAGGATAAGCTGGGTGTCGCCAGCGTAAGTGACGATGTTGAGCCCGTGGTTCCTGATGATGGTTGCAAGGGGGGCCATGTAGATGTTGAAGAGGGTGGGGCTGAGGGAGGAGCCCTGGGGCACTCCACAGTTGGTCGCTGTCGGTTCCGAGAGGTAGGGCGGGAGTCTGATTTGCTGGGCTCTGCTGGTGAGGAATGAGCATATCCAGTCGAGGGCCTTGTCGCGGATGCTGGCGTCGTGAAGTCTTGTGGCTAGGGTGCGGTGTGAGACGGTGCCGATAGCAGCCAAGAGGTCCAGGAGGATGAGAGCTGCTGTTTCGCTCCGGTCAAGGAGGGAGCAGATGTCATCGGTGGCGGCGAGTAGGGCGGTCTCTGCTGTGGTTGCTGCGGAATCCAGATTGGGAGATGTCCAGGACGTTGTTAGCATCAATGAAGTTTGCTAGCTGGGTGTTGACTGCCTTTTCGATGACTTTGGCTGCAAACGGAAGCAGGGAGATGGGCCTGAAGTTTTTGAGGTCCGTCCGGTCTGTGGAGGGTTTCTTGAGGAGGGGGTTGACCTTGGCGTGTTTTCAGTTGTCTGGGAAGGTGGCGGTGTTGAGGGAGCAGTTGATCGTCCAACATAGTTCGGGTGTGATGGCCGAGGCGTCTCTGTGGAAGATGTGGGGTGGGCAGGGGTCTGAGGGTGCCCAGGAGTGGATGCTTTTCATGGTCCTCAAGGTGTCTTCTGCCACTAGCGGGGTCCAATTGAGCAGGGTTTGTCAGGTGGCGTCGCTTGGAGGGGGAGCAGGAGCAGTGTGGAGGTCATGGTTTTTTAAGTTGTCGCAGATCATCTTGATCTTAAGGTGGATGAAGTTGCTGAGTCTGTTGCAGAGGTCTTGGGAGGGTGGGACGTCTGTTGTTTCGCTGCAGGGTTTGACAAATTCCTTGATGATGAAGAAGAGTTCTTTGGTATTGTGGGCGGTGGTGAGGATTCTGCCTTAGATTAATTTCTTCCTTTTTTTTTATTTGCAGATTTATATAGCGCAAACTCGACCCGAAGGTATCGGAGCGCTTTACATGAGCACCGGTTACGTTACACAAGGACACATTCATTTTTTTGGTAGGCACGGGGAGATTAAGTGATTTGCCCAGAATCACAGGATGTGAAGTCGACCCCAAGGCTCGAACCTTGGTTTCCCAGCTCCAAATTCGGCAGTCTAGCCTTGAGACCACATCCTCTCCCCATCTCTTCCTTGTGGATTTGATGAGATGGTGGTGAGCGGTAGTGGCTGCTTTGTAAGCGGCACGTGTTTCTGGGCTTTTGTTGTTCCTCCATGTCTTTTCGAGTCACCGGCAGGAGCGTTTGGGTCTTGGAGCGCAGGGGTGTACCAACGTGCTTTCTTGATGTGTCTTACTGTAGCTTTCTTGAGGGGGCGAGTGTGTCAGCGCAGTTCGTGATCCAGCGGTGGAGGTTGCGTGCTGCGGTGTTGGCTTCTGGCATAGTCGGGGGTGGGGTGCTGATGAGGGCGGAGGTGAGCTGGTCTTCGGTGAGTTTGTTCCAATTTCTATGGGGGAGGCGGTTGGCATGCTTGTGTACGGTGGATTTTTTGAAGGAGAAGTGGATGCAGTGGTGATCTGTCCAGAGTAGTTCTATGGTGTGGCTGTAGGAGACGCTGTTTCCTCCAGCAAAGACTGGGTCGAGTGTGTGTCCCGCTGTATGTGTGGGTGCAGAGACTAGTTGTCTGAGTCTTATGTTGGCGAGGTTCTCTAGGAGGGAGGCGGTGTTTGGGTCGTCATGGTTGTCCAGGTGAAAGTTTAGGTCTCAGAGCAGTATGTAGTCTATGAATGCGAGGGTGTGGGGTGCGATGAGGTCGGTGATGGCGTTGGTGGAATGAGCATGGGGCAGGGCGGCCTGTAGAAGAGGGTTCCGCAGAGAGTCATTTGAGGGTTGGTCTGGATCTGGAAGTAGAGGTGCTCCACGAGGGTCGTTGTGCCGTCCGGGGTGGTGGTCATCACGCAGAGGGTGCTTTTGTGGACGATGGCAATGCCTCCTCCTGGGCGGGTGGGTCGGTCCTTTCCCAGGATCTTATATCCATCAGGAATGGCAGTGGCGATGTCGGGTGCGGAGATGGCGTTGGGCCAGGTTTCTGTGAGGAAGGCAACGTCAGGCAAGTCGATGTTGAGGAGATCCCAGATTTCTGTTGCGTGCTTGTGTAGTGAGCGTACGTTGAGGAGGATGCAGTTGAGTGGTTTGTGCGTGGTGTAGTCCGGGGAGCTGGGGGCTGCTGCTGTGGTACGGAGGTGGCTGAAGGTGCAGCGACAGTGTAGACAGGAGAGAGGGCCTTGAGTGTTGTTCGGTGTTAAGAGCTGGCAGTTGTTGCTTCATCCGGGGTTGAGAGCAGGGAGGGTGCTGGAGTCGTAGCTGAGGCGGGTCAGAGGACCAGGGGCCCTGGCCGCGGTCGAGTCGCGGACAGGTAGGCTTAGTGCCAAAGGCAGACGGGCTTGCCTTTGGCATTAAGTAGGGGTCGGGGGAGGGCGGTCACCTGGGAGCGGGAAGGACACACTGGAGGGGGAGGAGCAATGGGGGTAGCAGCGGCGGGGACAAAACTCGGGGAGCGCGAGGGAAATGATAGAAAGAGTGAAAAGAGAGCAGAGAGAAAAAAGAGAAAAGAGGGCACAGAGAAAAAAGCCAAGAGAGGCAGAACTGCAGAAGAGCAGAGTGCTCTCCCACTGGACCACCAGGGATGAGACGCAGACAGGAGCCTGCAGGTGGAGGAGGGCCTCGAACAGTCTGTATCCAAGCTCAGGGGGCAGCACTTAGTGGTGGAGCTGCGCGGGGGAGAGCAGTCACACTGACCATACCATAGTTTCCTTATCAGGGTTACTGGATGTCCACATAATATACATTTATACATGATGCATCTATGTAGAACTCATTTACTTAGTGGCTATAGTGCAGATATATGCCATGGATCTGGCCCTCAAAGACCACCCGCAGCAGATGCCCACCTATGTTAGTACCTTGATTCTGGGGTGAAAAGCGTCGGAGTGGTTGCTGGGGGATCTGTGTAAATGTTTAAAGACAATGTTTGTTTCATTGCAGGTATTGATTTGAAATCACAGTATGGGAACCAACTCACTTCAGGCAATTGCAAACAGTGCCTTTAGTCCTTAACTTTACACCCACAAATCCTTAATTTCAGGTGTGTTAGTCGAATTATTTCAGTGAAAGCAAAACAAAACGAAAACATCCAGAATCCATTAGGCTATCACAAAATACAGGGCCGAATGCAGATTCCGCAATGACCAGGAGTGATGTATTCAACCTAAACGACATATGACAAGCAGAGAGATACTTTACCTTGTTGGCAGTAGTATCGTTTTGACTCAACTTTGTGTGCTGTAAAAACTTTGGAAGTTGGGCTCATTTCATAAATGGACCCCGTTTCTCATCTGAAAAGAAAGGGTAAATTTGAAAGATCGCTCCCATGTGTCTACATCAAATAAACCTATCTTTATCTAGAAGAGATAGGACTTAGAAAAAATGCTGTTTTTTCACCACCATCACCCGGGGATGCAAATTCCACAACAGAAGGTCTTAAATCGAAAGGCATGCTAACCATTCTATCTGAGAGAGGCTTTGAGTATCTGAAAAAGGAGTGGGACTATGCAACCTCGTCATGAGTGACCGATGTTTAACGTACTAGCAGGGCTTTAAGTGGGCCGGGTCGTGCCAGTGCTCAGCACCGGCAGTTCTTAAAAGCTGGTGCTGAGACCGGTCCCTATTCGGCTCTCTATTTTTGCCCTCACTCTCGGCAAAAAACAATCTTAACTCTGCAGCAGTACCACCCTTTACTGTCTTTGAGGTAACTTTAAAGAGACTCGTTATAGTTCTTTCACAGTCCCATCATTTCAGAACTGAAGCATTTTCAATATTATATACAATGAAGCCATAGTTGCTGCTTTTTAGGTCGAGCCTCGAGTAGCGCGCAAGCGCTGCAATGCGAGACTTTATGTAAGGGGCTTCAAAAAGCTGACCACACGCTCGTGCACAATGGCCTTTTCCCTGCGGTTACCCGCACGTTTCAGGCACGATGCACGAGCGTGTGGTCAGCTCAGCAAGCTGCCGCGCTCGCTCGTTTTGTTTTCCGCCCATCCCTTGTTATCCTTGGCGAGCGTCCCTGGCTCAAAACATCTGATTTCTGCGAGAGACAAAGAAAGGACCGGTTCACCCGTCTGAATGTAGCTCTCGTCCTCCTCTCCAAGGCACGGGTTGGCAAATATCCTGGCAGAGTTCAGGCAGTCCCTCTCCGGCGCCATGAAGCTGGTTCGATTGCTAGAAACAGACGAAAAAGAAAGACAAGCCAGTGTCAAGGCCGCGTGGTAAAAAGAATGCGCAGCCGTCCTACAAGAGACTTTTTTTATTTTATTTTTGGGTAGGTTTTGTTTTTAGCATCTTTTCTCAGCAAAATGGCTTCTAAGAGGATTGCTGCTATCGCCGCCGCCGAGCCCGACTCTTCGAAGGCAGTGACTACTAAAGCAGGTGGGTTTTGTCATCTTTGTAATGTTTCATTTTATACAAATATATATTGGCGGGGTTGCGGCTTCAATGTGCGTCGTTATACTGTTCTAAAACGTGCTTGTTGCATTTGTACTAGGAATGCACTACCACGCAGAGCTTTTTGAGTGAAGTTTTTACTGTGATGCTAGAGTATGTACTGGAGCGCTCCCCTCGAGCTGCGCTATTGGACTACGTGAAAGATGCTGTGCGAGCGGGTCACAGATAGGCGGCACTCCTGCTTTTGCTTGCAAAGCAATGTGTGGCGATGTGCTAGGGACAACGTAGGGCTTCATGCGCTGCGGATTGGCTTGGGAACGCAGAGTACGTCAGGAACAATTGAGCACCTACTGGAAGCTTATGCCAATGTCCGCCCACCCGCCCCAAAGATATTTGGTTTCCTTTGGAGGAGATCTTGTGGTGCCCCCGACACCTGGGAGACACGTAGGCGATGACTTCCCTCTTCAGAGTTTGCTAAGGGGAATGGTTTGCTGTGTGAGGTGACATGTTGAAGTTGCCCGCGCTGGACCTGACGGATGACCGAAAGTTTACGCCATGTGCACTACCATGGCAGTAATTTCTCCGAGCCCTGACCGCACAGTCCCCCCCCTATCCATCTCCTCTTACCCCTGTTATTAATATGTTTTAGTTTAAATGTACAACTCAGAACAACACACTTTCTTTGCATCAATGACAATTACAACCTAATGTTCTACTCGCAGTGAAGAACAAGCATTTGCAATGCAATAGGTCTCGCCTTTACGTGAGTTTGAGCTATTGACATTGCAAATGACAATGCCTTTTATTTTTGCTTCCGTTTTTAAAACATAAATAAAAGGCATTGTTATTTACAATGCCAATAACTTAAACTTGCGTAAATGCGAGACCTATTGCATTGCAAATGCTTGTTTATCTTATGCAACTAACAACCATTGACAAAGCCAATAGTCCTGACTTGTTGTAGGTATGATGTTACTTGTTGTATCATATATCTGGATGCAGTGACAGAAACATCAAAATACCAGTTGGTCGGCACACTATGCTAAGCACTGATTTTTAGCTTAGGTGGTTTAAAGCCACGCCCTTAATTACGTCGGCCACGCCCCTTTGAGTGAACCCCCCCCCATTTTTCATCCCACTTAAATCTCTGCATACTATGTTTGTGTGCAGCTTTTCACCGATGGCTTGCTAGCACACACTCAGTACATCTTGTGGACATTAAAAGCGTGGCTCAAATCAAGACTCGTTTTGGAGCCTTTGTGCCTTATATGAACATATTTGAAGACTTAAAGACTCCGGTTGTACCCCAGTGGTTCATGGGTGCTGGAGGGCCAGCTCTGTGCCGGCCAAGGACAGAGTCTGACCCGCTGCATGTGTTTCTTGGGTAATTTACCACTTAAAGAGAGACAACCCTCACATTCAATAAAAACCTGCTAGGAGCAAGTCGGTATTTGGTATTGCATAGAGCTGTACATGTCAATCGCTTGTAAATGCACATGTAAGATGCTTGTCATGCTGGCCTTTGGAGCATGAGCACCCCACGTTGCACACACTCCCTCGGGGTCTAGCTATGACCCTAAAACCAACATAAATGTATTTCCATAGCGTTGAATGTTAACAGTTACAGCTTCACTAATGGGCCCAACTCGAGCTATTTAGGACAATATAGGGGTTCATTTAGAGTCTGGCCGGTGGTCCTCCAGACTGGTGGGTGCCCTGGCCATGAAACCCCCTGACCTAGGACTGCCCACCATATTCAGAAATCCCTAAACCACTGCAATAAGAGAAAGAGCTATTAAAGTCATGGTCTGAGCATGCATGTGATGTTTGCTGGTATCATGGGCTACTCCAACACTAGGACTAGTTATGACTGAGACACACTTTTCTGAAACCAGGCACTGGTCACTGCGCACTGTTCAGGATTCTGAATGGTGAGGAATTTCCCACACCTTTTAACTACAGGGTGTGAAAACGTCCACACCCTTCATTACATTTCGGCAGGTCAAACCTACCGGAATGTAACCGGGGAAAAGACACAGTATTTCCGTACAGATTAAACTGATATTCGTTTCAATGAGAAAACGTAAGGGCCATCTAATGCCACTCGATTCACTTTTACACAAATGTAAATGATCGAGCCCTGTTGGTGATACTTTGTGATTGCCTACTCATATTTCCACATAAATCTATTTTGGTGATCAGCCACCAGATTTAGATACTCTGTTATTGGATGATTTACCCCCAGAGAAAGAAACTGAATGATTGACTTTTTTGGGGTGATACCTTTGGGGCAGACTGGGCATCCTTATAATAAAAATATATGGGATGGGCGTAATGCCTGAGATATGTTGTTTTCCTATATCACTCTTAAGGCCCTCTATTTGTCTTTTTGGCCCACCAAATCCTATCTACAGACACAAGAATTATTGGTTTTATTGCATGGCAGTGTTGCTGGGCTGGGTATGTTTTTGGTCATGTGATGCCAGAAGTGCTTGTTCATCGGACATCACGTGTAAGGTTTCCCAAGCCCAGTTCCACACATCACTTCCTTGTTAACCAAGCTGAGTCTAGCACAAAGTGTCTATCATTCCAGCCATTCTAACTTTTAGCATGTTTTGCTGTCTTTTCTTGTGTGTCTAGCAACAGGACTTTCAGTTGAATCCTATATAGACAGAGATGCTATCCATTAATGATGCAAAACACACACAATTGAGGGACGGAATGCAGAACAAATCAAACATTTACCCCCACTCAAGAGATCTGGGTTAAATCCATCATTCTTTTGCTCACCATGCCACCATAGTTTAGACCTGGCCCTATGCAAATCAGTCTTGACCCTGTGCCTCATGGGAACAGTCCAGCCAGAACTGCCAAGCCAGGTCCTCCCTGGACCGGAAACTAGCATCTTAGGACCGGTTTCAGGGTATCACCCCTCATCAGCCAGGATAGCTTGAATCCAGTGGCACAATGAGCCCGGGGCCCATGTCTGGGCATACCCAGCGCACTTAGGGCGAGGAAGCAAAAGACACACAATTAATGGACGGAAAAAAAAACCAATGGAGTTAGGCCCAGATCTCTGTACTGGGCTGAATGTATGACATTGTTCTGCATTCTGTCCATCAATTGTTCTTTTTGCATTTGTCACCCCGAGTGGGAAGGGTATGTCCAGACGTTGGTCCCGTGCTCTCCATGCCACTGGAGTCAAGCTATCCTGGCTGATGAGGGGTGAAACCCCGAAACCGGTCCTAGGATGCTTGTTTCCAGTCCAGGGAGGACCTGGCCTGGCAGTTCGGGCTGGACTCTTCCCATGGGGCACAGGGTCAAGACTGATTTGCATATGGGTGGGTTCAAACTGGAATGGCATGGGGAGCAAAAAAACGATGGATTTAGGCCCAGATCTCTGCACTGGGGTGAATGTATGACATTGTTCTGCATTCTGTCTATCAATTGTTCTTTTTGCATCCATTAATGATGGTCTGACAGCATTGCACAAGCCCCGTATCTCAGAATCTTTTGATGGTACTCATGACACACCAATGATGAGATTTGCAAAATATTTTTTACAATTATTTGTACTCTGTGAAGCTATCAGCTCAGACGTGAAGGACTGCAAGGTGTATCTTCTGGATTTGATAATAGAGGCAGCCACCGAATCTGGCACAAGGTCTCTGCTGTAGCTTCTCATCTGAGCAGGGCTGTGTAAAGCTTTCTGGACCTGTATGGATCTAAAACACCGTAAGAGGAATTACAAGGAGATTGTCGCATTGAAGCCCAACACATTCCTCAAGACATTAAAAGGAGGATACTCTTACAAACAGCAGTAACCAACTGATATCACCTTACGTTTTGTAGCTGATCACTTGAAAATTCTTTTATTGTGATTTTAGTTGTTTAGAAACTAATTTTGGAGTGCTAATTGCGTGACTTGCATCCAGAAAGCAGTCCTATATAAAGGATTTAATCATGCGACTCACTGCTGTGTATGGTTGGATGTAGTCATTACTGTTTTATTGTTTGTTTGCCTCTTGCTATATACTGGAACCTGATGCTATGAATATTGTTAATGGCTTTGCTAAAAGAAACAAATGATACAAAAAATTGTCTAAGCATTTGGAACGTCTTTCACTCCGAATTGACCCACTGTGACACACACACTAGACAGTTCGGATTGGGTATGAGAAATGTAGACGAGTGCCACATGTAATCTGCTTTCTCTGAGGCCGATTTAGTTGGATGATTTAAGTTCGGGTTAGATCCTTGAAGTGTTTCATTTGGCTGATATGTGATGGAGCACCAGTGCTGGGGGGTTGGAAAGTTGTGTGTATACTTGGGCTGTGAAGATCTTGTAAAATTATAACTTCTCTCAGACTTTTTTCCAGATCCTCAAGTTGTAGAACCCACCTTAGAGTACCAAAGATGAGTCTCTGTGTGATCTGGATGAGGGTTGCTTATTCTGAAACTCTAAACCTTTCTTGACTCTATGGGCTATCCTAGTTTAAGCTGCCAAGTCACATTTGGGGCAATGGACATGATAATCATGAATTCCCAGCTATAAGTATTACTTATAAAGCAGTAATACTTTATCAAACACCCCATAATTGTAATATGACAAAAATGAGAAAGAAGGTGGCATTCAGACGTCTAGCTATACGTATCTAGAGGCATTAACCAAATTTGCATTAGGATTAAGATGCTCTTCAATGGATTCTTTTTGCAGTAGAACTTGCATCATAAGAAACAAAGGGCCAAATTGAATCTGTCAGAGTCCATAACCATGTATAGCTGCAAAGCTCTTCAGAGTGTTGAAATTCACTAATAAACAGATCGATTAACGTACCTTTTGAGTATGTGGGTACATGGATCAAGTATCAAACCACTGTGGGGGGTGTGACCAAGTCTCTGCCAAAGTTATGAACTGTTTAGTGCTATTTAGAAAAGTAATCCAATATCAAAATATTTCATATACCAGTTGGGTAAAGGACCAGTTACTCTAGTCCCTTCTCGTTAGGTTAAACATATCTTCATTCCTCCTCCCTAACTTTACATGCAGAGAATAAATAGATTTGACCCCATGCGGTGACCCTTAAAATAAATAAATAGTACATGGTTAACAGCCAGTACACTTCTAGTAAAGAGGGCCTAGGTGAGATGCCACCTCAGTACCAATTTACAGGAGTCCCCTTTAGGCTGGGAGCCCTTCAATTATAAATATGGGAGATTTCTATAGTGTGCAACAAGCCGCCTCCAGCTACTGGTTTACAAATAAGTTGCAGGAAGTTACATCCCTCTTGGCTAATGATAAATGATTCTACTTTCAGAAGCCATATGTCAAATGAACTGTAGCAGTCTGTATCTCTTCTAAATTAGATATCTTGTGATTGGTCATCCCATTGTAGATCTGAATATACGTCCTACAAGCATGACCCTCCAGTGGAGATGGATAAACCATATAATCATGGGATTCTGTAATCCCTGAATATTCGCCTGTCTCTAATTTCTTTATAATCTGCAAGTTGTGACACACACAGTCGCCGATTATAAAGAAAAGACACCAGAACTCAACTATACTACGTTATTTACAGCTGAGTTCTGATGTCACAACGCCTGCTGCTAGAGCCAGCAGCCGAGGCGCAATGCAGGTCAGGCCATGGAGCATAAATGAAGCAGTTGTTTAAAGCAACAAAAATGAAACGTTGCTTTTCTCTCATCTGCTCTGTTCTTTTAACTTACAATGACAAGCAGATAGAACATGTTTATTTTTTGCACTCATTAGATATTTAGAGAAAAGCTAGAATCTTTCTGCTTGTTTCTACACATTCCGAGCTAGTGAAGCTTTTAAAAAAGAAAACTGATTTCAATTGAACTGCTTCTAATATATGTTCGCAACAAATAACAGGTTTTTGATGTGTTTAATTTAACACTAGAGGTTTTGTTTTTATACTTCTTGTCGGCAAACATGCTCGCGCTTTCATATACAGGAGCTACGCATCAAGGTTTTAAGTGGTTTGTGGGAAGGGAGATAGTGTGACCATGTATTACACGGGATAAAGTACCCCCTGGCACACATAATAAGGATATTGAAAGTTACCTCGGAGTACCATAACCTTTTAAAGGAACTCAGCCTTCTGCGTTGTTCCTCTATATGGTTATGGAATTCCTCTGTGACTTGCCATATTCTTATAATGTATGGCAGGGGGATACTTTATCCCTTATATATTCTTCTGAGACATCTTAGAAGAAATATATTCTAAATCACACTAGGGACATGATGTTCTGTTGACAAAGTATTGCCCGGCAGGGCCATCACTTTTTTTTTTACCTTGGGTTTTGGTGGAAGCCCAGTTTTGAAGCCCTGGGGCACTTGTAGGGATGCCAGCTGTCTGCGATTTAAGCTTTAGTCCCAGAAAGGATCACTTCAAATTTAACTTTGTCAAGCTTAAGCCAGCTCTGTCATCAATTCCATTTCAATCAGGCAAACTGTCAAAGAGCTGATTGCTAACCATTAAACTTTAAGAAACACTACATTTAGTAGGCATCCGAATTATTCCCTAGCTGGGGGAAAGAGATAAGATCCTTAACAGCTTTCATCAAAACATTAAAGATAGCGGGGAGACAGTGGGTAACGTTGAGTCACCCCATCAGGTAATACAGACCAAAAGGAGACTATACCCATGCTGACTCTCTACGAGGGATTTATCAGGAATGTGATAAACCACTCTTTGGTGGATCCTCTAGGTCCTCTGACACACTTAGTAGAGTCGACCAGCAGCCCACTGTTATCCACATGAAAGGTCAATAAGAGATCCAACAGGACCAGACTATTTATGCCCCCCTCTTCAATATTCTACAAGATATTATCAATCACATCCTAAGGCAATTTCCGCCCAAGGTGGATACCTAATTGTTTAGGGTCAGAAGACCATGGCAGTTAAGATAAATTGGGGCCTGCTAATTTTTTAACTACTGACAGCCAACACCGGTTGTAAAGGTACAAGAAGAGTAGTCAACAGCAAATCATGAGTAAACAAATAAATTGACACTATTGTTGTTGCATCAGAGAATAAGAGACGCCTACGCAAACCTACTGTGAGCGGCCAAGCAGGGCCTTTCATGAAACTGAAAGCACAAAAAATAAGCTAAACATAGATACACTATGTTTAGCTTCTTTGTTGTGCTTTGTGCAGATATGTTAAACTGCAACATAGTTATTAGCAAAATAAAGTATTTCTTTACCTCCCTCTGCTTAAATTTTGCCCTCTTGTTTGATCTGTAAGAAACCTAGAATTCATGCACAGGACTTAATTTGGCGACAGTGAGTCAAATTTCATGCAGATTTATTAAATATCATCAAAGTTATTAGGGCATGAATATCGTATTGCTCCCCAATTAAACACCCCCGGTTTATGTGCATGAAACTTGGCATACCTACAGAAGAATAAATATGCTAAATGTCTGACAGATTTTGTGTGGACTAGTCAAATGATGTAAAAGCTATTAATTAATTACTGGGAGATATTCTCAGAAAAATTACAAAATGAAAAATAAAGAAACCACTGGCATTTTTTAGGAGAAAAAAACAGAATTCTTATTTTAGTTACGTTCATGGTTAATCCATTAAGAGAAAAACAAGACCCTAGAGCTTTAATTTTCCTTTGTAGGCTGACAGGAGTATAATCCAATTAAATTAGGTAGTCGGCATACAGTAAGACATGGTATATGTCTTTACTGGTTTTGAGGAAAAAGAATGTGTTTCATTAATGCGTCTCGCGAAGTCAGTCAAGAACAAGCTAAATAGAAAGGGAGCTAGAACACAGCCCTGCCTCAGGCAGTTTTCGTTTGGGATCTTGGCAGTGGCATAACGAAAGTTGAGGGGGCCCCCTTGCAAACTACATGGACTCATCCTGACTCATTCGGGAGCTCTCAGGCCATGGTACTGTGCTGAGGGTGCCCCAGGAGCTCTCCTCCGCACTGCTGGGGCTGCAGGGGCCTTGGTTACGCCACTGTATCTTGGGAGACAGGACTCAATTCCAAATTTGATCGACCCTGAGGCCAGTTACGAGTATAGAACTATTGAATCATATACAAAAGTCCACTTCTTATCGTATAAATTCAGAGGTTGATCTATAATAAGTTTTGATCAAATGAGTCTAGTGCTGCGTCATGGACCATGAGACAGCAGCAAAATTTGCCATTTGTTTGCTGGATCTTCTTGCACAGGCCCAGAGAACAATGATCGATTATCAAGTGACTTTGTCGAAAAGCTCCCTGCTCGCTTTGGATTATACATTCTCTAACAAGGCAGTTTTCAAGACATTTTAAAAAGGTCCTTGCAAAAAACGTATATTTAGCAAAGAAATTAACCTATAATTTGCAGGATCAGTTTAATCACCCCTTTTCAGGATAGGCTTTAAAATAGTTCCCCACCAAGATTGTGTATTGTAGCCATTTTTGAGACCCCTCTGGAAAAAGGGTTTGAGTACGGAAGCTCACCATAATGAATCGAGTTTAAACGGACACAGCTGGGAGACTGAGAGGGCCTCCAGCATGTAATGATTGCAATCATTCAATAACTTTTGCTGAGTGACCGAATTCTTATAATTGTAACAGACTCTCGTCTGGTGACTTTATTTCATCCTTTAAAACACTATTGCCTTCAGTGCCTTTTTTTATATAGAGCAGAGGGTATAACTATAGCTACACCAATGTTCTTGAGGGACAGCTCCCTCTAGAATTGAGGTAAGATCATGATAATCCTATTAACTAGGGACCGACATTAATTGCATTAGCCATTGTAATAACTGTAAGCTTTTCCTGGCAAAGAGAATTATACAAAAATAGGTAATAATTCCTTTTTAGGATCCTTCAGCTGTTGGCCAATAAAAGTTCTTGATTGATAACTTATGCGAAATGTGATTTAGTGTTTACCTAAAGTTCCAACATTCTTGATCGAACCACCAAATTACATATTTATTTTGAATCAAGTTGGGTGTAGGTGTCGTTTTTAGTGTGAAACAACTGTTAACTTCATTGGTCATATTATTATGCTAATTTAGGTCAAAGAACCCAGTGAATTGACTTGGAGATTTTCATCTGTAAGATGGACTCATTCACTATGTGAGTAAAGTGATTTGAAAATAAAACTGAATCCATAGGTTTAACACTATAGTCGTTTGGAATAATTTATAGGGCCAGATGGTTGCTAACCCTAAAAATGAATACATTTAAAGATTTGAAAGTCTTGAAATTCTGCACAGATAAAAATATATAATGGATGGGCACTTTGAAAAAACGCGCCTAAAAGTGGTGGGGGAGAAGGCTATCCTCTTGATCGACGATTTAAATTTACTAAATTGTGATGCGATAAAAAAAAATGTATTCAGTTTTCGGCGAGTGAGCACAGAGGGAAGTGATTTAGCCAACACACCATTGATGCGAGTTAAAGGAAGTTTAAGATTAAAGCCTCCTGCAATAAGAAAAATTACTGTACTCCAATTTTTCAAGGTCATCTTCAAAGTTAGAATGATTAGGTGGGGTATTAATATTTACATACGCCTTTTAATTACTTAAGAACCAAGGCAATACACCGTAGTGCCAACACCCATTTAGTTTCACTCGGTTACTAAATGTATGCCATTTTAATAATCGTGACTTGAGCCAAGGTTGTTAGGTCGCCCGAAATTTGCCCTACTTCTTTTAAAGAAGCATTCTTTTTTTTTTTGTCCTCATTTATGCGATTAAATGTGGTTATGGTAAGGCCAAAGTCACCTTATATACCCCAAAACTCTTAAAGGAGAACCGCCAATAGGGTACAAGGTTAAAACCAGGTCTCAACAACCTTCAAAGAATTTGAAAAATGGTCAATCATGGTCCCACCATGATAATTCCATCCATGTCGCATTAGTTAAAATCATTGGACGTCCGCCCTAGTTTAAGATGTATTCTTATCCCATAATTCCCAGTATTTTATTTGTTTGCTCTTCCCACTAGCTTTATCCAGCTTCTTGATTCTATCTACTGACCTGTGCCATTCTGCCACCCCGGGAGGAGTAGGGAGAATCCAATTGATACACACCTCCCGTCTAGCTAACAGGATCAAGACAAATAGTAAATATTTTTGGTTTTTACTTAATACCATATCCACTACGTTATTATCCAAAATGCCAAAGATAACTGTAAAAGTGCTTACCTTGATGTTAATATCTAGAGCTTTTGAAATACTCTTACCAACTTCTTCCCAGAAGACATCAAGGTGTGTACACAGATGGAACATATGAATATCGTTTGCCTTTATCTTGTTGCATTTCGGACAGTGTTTCATCTCCTGGTTATTTATTTTAGACAACTTCTCGGGCGTCCAATAAGACCTGTGTATGGTAAACAAATGGTTTTTCCTTAGGGGTGCAGAAGCAATAGTATACCAAAGAAAAGTGCAGGATACTTGCCATAACTGTTGCAAATCTTGGTCGGGAAAGACTTTTTTCCAGATGTCGTCTGGGGTGGTGAAATCGCCTTCTTCGTCTTGAATCATGTACCAGTACCATTTAGATACTTCTTTCCGAGTTGGATCTTTTTGAAGCTCTTCTTCCAATTTTTGTGTGGAAACTAATGTTTTCTCTTGGTCTTTTGACCAACTCGCCAGCTGGTAATATTTAAACTTAGAAATGCCTCCGTTGGTTTTTCTAGCAATGAGGCCCAACTTTGAAGAATGCCATTTTCAAGGAGTTCTCCCCAGCTAGTTATACCAGCACTTATCAATGGTTTAATTTTATCTTTTTGAAATATTTTGGATGACCAAATTTATAAAGACAGTTATCCTCATCCGTTACAGTGTGCCAGTACGGAGGATACAAAACGCGAGGTCTAAGAAGAATCCTAATATTCTTAAATTGAAAGGCTCTGTAATAGGCCAAAAGATCTGGGCTAGCTATGCCTCCTCGAATTTTCTTCTGGGAGAGCTTCTTCCACGCTATCCTTACTCCTTTGGAAGCCCAAATAAAGGTGTTAATTTCACTTTGGATCTTCTTTAACCATATGGACTTGAATTCCAGTGGGATTGCATTAAATAAAAAGTGAATTTGGGCAGAATTGACATTTTTACAGCATTTGTTCTCCCTAAAAAAGTAAGAGACAGACTATTCCAAGATTTTAGTAATTTCCTCATTTCTTTGACTTTCGAATTGAGGTTTACTTGAGCAATTTCATCAATATTTTTTAAAACCTCTATCCCCAAATATTTAATTTTATTGTTACCTCCTATTGGTGGTGAATTCATATTCCAGAGCATCATCTCAGTCTTCTGGCTATTAAGTAGATAGCCAGAAACGCTACCAAAGTCTGATAACAACTTTGTTATGGGGTGAAGGGATTTATCTAGGTCACTTGTGTACAGCATTAGATCATCTGCATATAATGCAACCTTAATGACCCATTCTTTAAAGCTAAAAGGAATAATTTCTTGAGACCTTCTGATCATGTTTGCGAGAGGCTCAATGTACAAATTAAAAAGATGAGGAGAGAGTGGGCACCCCTGTCTCGTGCCTCTGTTGATAATGAATTCTTTCGAGAGACTTCCATTAATCAGAATTTTTGCTTTGGGGGCTTTATATATGTTTCTGATTGCTCTCAAAAAATTATCTCCTAGCCCAAAATGAAAAATAACAGAATACAAAAATGACCAGTTTACACGGTTGAATGCTTTAGCAGCATCAAACGTAAGTACCGCTAATGGGATTTTTTCTTGGGTGGCTATATCAATGGCGCCTATAAGTTGGTGAGTGAGATCATATAATTGCCTCCCCTTAGTGAAACCTTTCTGATCGTTATGAATGATTTTATCGGTTATGTTGCCTAGCCTTATGGCTAAAACCTGGGTAAAAATGTTATAATCATTATTTAGTATAGAAATAGGCCTGTATGATTCACATTTATAAGGGTCTTTACCAGGTTTCAAGATTAAACTGATAGTAGCGTCATTCCATGATTTTGGGAGCCGTTGGTCATCCAAGTATATGGAATTAAAGAGGTCTGTCAAAATGGGAGCTAGTTGTTCCTTTAGAGCTAAATAGAATTCGTTTGGGATAGCGTCGGGGCCAGCAGCTTTGTTTTTTTTCATCTTATTTATCGCCCTCATGACCTCCTCTGTAGTTATTGCTTTATTTAAGGCTTCGCATGAGTCTAAATCCAACCTTGTTATTTGTGAGTTTTTTAAGTACAAATTTACCGCCTGGGCGGACGGTGTTAAATCTTCCTCATACAATTCCTGAAAAAAGTCTACAAATGCTTCTTCTATATCTAAGCTATCTTCTACCCTCCCCCCATTACGAGCATTATAAATTGCCATAATCTTGTTCCTATTGGAGTCTGTTTTAAGCTTCCATGCTAGTAATTTCCCACTATTTTCCCCATACTCATAGGATGACAAACTACTAGCCTCCCATTTAAAGAAGCATTCTTGGCAAAGCTACAAACCCATTGACAGATGAGCATGCTCAGAGCCAGATCTCTTTAGAAAGTAAAAAGTTATTCATTACGATGGGTGACCATAAAACAAACCCTGTATTAAACCTGTGGATATTCAAAATCAAGAGTCTCGAGCATACAGACCGTCCATCTCCCTAGTGGTTTTGACCCCGCTGCTTTGTTCCATACAAATTGTCTGGGCCCCAATTGCTGGTGCTGGGCAGATTGGAATAATAAGAGCCAAGTTTGATGTGCTTATTATTCCTTACACATACCCAATTGTTTTCACCCCGTAGATTAGCTTTACTGATTGAATTGATTTTTTTCTGTTGGAAACGTGACAAGGAGCTACAGACATTTCAACTTGCGTAGATGAAATTCCTCCTTGGTTCTTCAAAATTGCTGCTTTGCTTTTTGGACCAATTGTACTGTAAATTACACGAGGCGCGTTATTTAAGAAAATGCCTCCATCCTGTAACTCATCCTTGGCATTTTTAACTAAGAAAGCCATCTTTTTTGAGTAAAATGTACCTTGATTAGTTCACATCCCTTCTCTGAGCAAAATCGTTCCAATGTCCATATTGTTTGAACTAATTCCTTGAAGAGTTTTTGGGTGCTTGAAAGACAGCCAATAACCTTCTCCTAGTTAAAGATTGTCATTTAAATTGTTGCTTATTTATTATTTTTTGATCTTTAAAAAATTGAATACCAGTTACATTCTGCCCCCCGCGTACCTCTTGTGCACTACCCTTTCTAGACCCCTACTGAGTCCTGCTTTTAAAATTAGAAAATCAAAATGAACTTCTGTGTGGGGATCTATTTGTGACGAAGGGTTAGCTCTAAAAAGGGAAATTTGTATTCACTTTTGGGCTCTGTTGAGTGGCCAGCCTCGTTGGATAAAAAGTAGAAATTAAACTGGGCTGATTTGTAAACGGCATAACAGTGGTACTCATTCCCGGATTATTACTGTGCTCAACTGGTTTAATTAGGTGTTTGAAGGGGCTAACCTTTTTACACTTTTTTTTTTATATAGAAATCTTTTTATTAGGTTTTTGCAATATAACGTCAAGCTCAAATTTACATCATAATCCTTATAAAAGAATATCTGCAGAAATATCCCACAGCACCTACACTTTTTTAGGTTTCACCTGAGGCAGCGCATGTGGTATTATTGGGAAATCATTTGTAAACAAAAAAAATGTTAAAATGGGCTTAGAGCCCTCCACTTACTTACTATTACTTACCATTGGTTGGCTTCAATGTCACTCTCATTTCCTTGCTTCTCATTGGTCAGCATCTCCTGCTTTCACTTTCTCTTCTTGTCCTCTTGTCTTCCATGGGGCATAGACCACGTATAGCGTCCTGTCTGCGTCCAGTGTCCTTCAACAGGCCGCAGGCTTGCAGAGGTACTTTTCAAAATTGTTTTAATCTAACACTCAATAAGAGTGCATGTGATTGCAGCCCTCTGTTTCCCTCCCCATCCCTCCCACCCTCTCCCGAGACCTTGTTACTTGCACATCTCCTCCCACCCCTTTCCCACAACCTTATTACTTACCCATCCCTCTCACTCCTTTCCAGCAACTGTGTTGCTTGCTCCCACCCCCACCCGCAACCTTGTTGCTTGTCCCCATCCTTCCCACTTACTCCTGCATCCTTGTTGCTTGCCTGTCCCTCTCACACGCTACTGTGACATTGTTGCATGCCCTGTCTTTCCCACCCCCTTCTACTTCGTTGTTGCCTAACCCATCCCTCCCATCACCTTGTTGCTTGCTCCGTCCTTCCCATCCCCTCCCACTTTGTTGTTGCTTGCCCCAATTGCTCCCATACCCTCCTACGTCCTTCTTTTTTTGTTTGCCCCCGCCAGAAAAAAAACTTTGACGCGGCCAGCGCTGGCCGCGTCACAACACTTCTTTTTCCAATTTTCAGCCATGCTGCACAGCAGTGACAGCACTGCTTTGCAACATAGATGAAAGTAAACAAAATAATTGCGCTATGAAGCGGTCAACGCAAGCTGCATCATAGCACTTTTTTCCTCTACTTTAAGCTATAATGCACTGCGGCCGTAGATCCCGCATAGGTGAAACCTATTGGCGTTGCCAATTCTTGTTACTGTTGACTAGAGTATTGGTTCTTAGACACCTTTTTTATATACTAGAGAGTGGGAGAACTTCGTTTTAATCATCTTTTTTGCCCTATTTGTAAACCAACATACGTCAACAAGAACTAAAAACGTTGATTGATATTAAGGTGCGGGTCTCGCACTGTTACAAATTTAGGCTTCAAAACATTATTAAAGGCCCTTTTGCAATCTAACGATTCAATTTGTTTAGTTAGTTGTGAATTCAACAATACTATGGACTGCAACATGGTTTCAAAGGTACACTATATTAATAATAACCTATTTAACATTGAAAGTTCCAGTATGTCATCCTGGATAAAAGTTATCATAGGATGTTCCATGAAAGTGTGTGGAATCTTCTGGAATGACTGGGCCAACACCATCCAAGACAGCAGAGCTGATGTTAGCCTTGTTAATTTGAATAAAAGCAGCCAAATGTGGGTCAGCATCTCTACAAAGCTTTGTTTTATTGAAGTAATATTAGCCAAAGTTAAAAAGGAAAAGGAAAACAAACATGGAACCTCAAATACTTCAGTCGCAAGATCAAGATAAGAACGTGCTAAATCGGCCGCTCTCTCGCTAGATTTTTAAGGGTGAAACCGGAACAGGCGCCGAGCTGGACAAAAATCTGTAGGTTTAGTGCGAGCTAACTTCTCTGGTGAGTCTCTTGAAATGTCTTGAGATTTTAAATGTTTGTAATAAACGCTCGTATCGAGACAATCATGGGTGGGCGGCTTCCATTTTCTCTTTTACACAAGTCCAAAGCCTGAATTGGCTGACTGGATGGTTGGGAGAGATTCTACACTTGGATTTGCACAGGACACAGGAGTTCTTTCTAATAATCGCTCACGGCGCAAAGTAATAAGCAGCGTAGGATTGGTAACGCGGGCACTCGGGCAATGCCCGAGGGGCTGGTATCCGAATCCCAGCTGTGGGCTGCTTTTTTGGGCAGCCTGCGCGGGCCGATTTGGGCAGTGTCTGTTTTGTTCAGATGCCGCCAGCGGCCCAGTGGGTGCCTGTGTGGCCTTTCTGGAGGCAGATGGGCGTCCATTACCTCCCTTTTTTCAATGGTAGAGGTGTCACTCCCTTTGTCTCGCTGGGCAGGCCCATTAATGTATGCATACTGAGCGGGGGCAGGGGGCCTGAGCAGAAGTGGCCTCACTTGTTTTTAGGTGTGTTTCACCAGTGTAAACGAATCTGTGCATTTTTTTTACCCCCCTCCCCCCCTTTTAATAAAATTTCGTCGAAGCAGTGTTTTGCGGAAAGGCAATATGCAAATGTGGGCCACTTTTTTTTAGCGTGCCCGGGCCGATTTTTAATCCTAATCCAACCCTGGTAATAAGAGCTTGGCATGTTACAGGACATCTTTCGAATGTTACATATTCAACTTTCAAACAGCCCCGGACTGTCAATCACAAACTCGAAGCCCCCACAGCTGGTATGCTCAAACACCTCCGCGGGAAGTGTTCGCAACATTGGAGAGTTAGCCAGTGCTTTAAATGGAAAAAGAAAAGTGCCGGTACTAACCAAATTTATTGGGATGGGTCTTGAGGGTCTCGTAGGGGGCGTGTCTGGGGGCGTGGCTTCGAGGCAGGTATTTAACAATGGTGGCATTTTCATGTTCAACGCAAAAGCGCTCTAGTGTTCTACGGCCGAGTTTCTTCATATGTGCACCTCGTAATTGGTGTTTTTTGCAGTTTTATATTGTGCGAACATGGCCAGAGGGCATTAAAGCTTTTTACTTGAAAAGCAGAAGTTTCCCATGAAAACATCTTTTTTTTTGTTTTTATGGTATGGGGAGATCATCTAGAATAACAGGATGTTGAGCAGAAGCTGGGATTTCAGCTCTCTGTGCCATAAAAACAAAATAAAGTATGCTTTTGTGTAGAAATTGCACTACTCATTTAAAGTGCTTTAATACCCTCCTGCCAAGTGTGCGATATATATAATTGCTAAAAAGTACTAATTGCGCACTGTACACATGAGCTGAACTTGGCCAAAGGCGTTGGGCGCTCTGACAGTGTATTCCAGCGCTGCAGCCTTACACTCTAACTGACAACGCAAAAGTTCAGATGTGGGGAGCTCTGTCCATCAGGCCACATCTCCGTATTCCTGTCACGCTGTCAGCAAAGAGTGTAAGGCAGCAGCAGCAACCTAGCGCTGTAATACACTCACTGTTGACTGTCAGAGCGCCTCACAGACACGCTCCCCTTGAAGGTATTCAGCAGCACCTGAGCTGCATGAAATCCCATACCCCAGAGCCCGACCCCAGCTTGCTTCTAGGAGTACTGGTACTCTCTTGACATAAGAAGAAGTTCCAGTACTCTAGGGGAGAAAACTGAGAAGTGCCCGTACTCAGTACTGGTGAGTACCGGCCCATTTAAAGCACTGGAGTTAGCAGATTTGCCTGTGCATGACACTGGTCAAACGCACTGAAGTAAATTACTGAACGAACTCTCTACGTGACTAGAAGCAAGGAGCGTCAGGATCAGGAACAGAAAACCAACAAGTTGAAAGCAAAATAGGACTAAAGCGGCAGAGGCAAATTACCCTGGAGGGCGCTCACCCAACATCCTTTTTCAGCTCTCCCCTGCCAAGGTTCTGTAGCCAGGGGGATAGCTCCAGGGGAGGGTGTTTGGGGTGTGACACCCCCTTAATAAATGGATTTTGGTGTGTGTAGTTGGGTCCAGGAGCAGTGGTGGCTGGTGACTTTTCAAAGTGGTGTGGCGTAAATGTTAAAGGCAGGTTTGGCTTAGCGAGCGAGCATAGTGAGTAAGGCTGATGGACATTAGGGAGATTTGGGGGAGGTTCTCCCCCACAAAACCGTTGAAAAGAATAGAATAAGAGGAAAGTACACATTTAAAAACCAGAATTGTCACCTTTGCATCTCCACTCTGGTCTACACAGGACCACTATCCCAGCCCTCACACATATTGATTACATTATCTTCTCGATCGGGTTTTCACAGTCAGGATCACAAAATTAAAGAGCAGTTTAATTGCCCTGCTGTACCTGGGCATTCCAAGATTTGGTGTGCCATACTCATGCTGTCAGTGACCTGCTGGACATTTGGTTACAACCACCATTCCTTGTCAGGTTTTGCCACACATTGAGCGGCAGAGCACTTTGCACTGTTTAACTCATCAGATTCTCCAAGCGCAGTATACTCGACATCAAGAATGTTTGTGTAATAAAACAGAGCTAGTTAAGCATTTCAAAGAGAAACATTATTTTAGCACTAATTAGATATGATCAGGGCTTTACAAGGCACATAAAAGTGGGGGTTTCTAAAAGGGGCATGAGCAGGAATCTTTTAAAAGGGGCGTGGTTTATGCAATTAAAGGAATGGTCTAAATCACAAATCCTGTGTCTCAAATTCAGAAAGCTTTACTCCACAAATAATAACTGAAATTAACAGGAAACAATGTATTTTTATCAGAAGCAGTAAAACATTTCACCAGGTGCACTCAAAATTCTGTGCGGCAGTGCCAGTCATTTATATTTATTGTAAGCCCCACAAATAAATTAGAAATCTATGTCAGAACTTCTGAAAATCCAAGTAGCTATTATGTCTTTTTTGCTGGGGCTTTTCACAACTTCATACTGCACCTGACTGTCTGTCTCCCTTTGCTAGGCAACCTTGTGCCTATGGCTTTGCTTCAGTAGTTTTAAGTGGAGGGCCGCTATGCCCTATGAGTTTCACTCCTAACTGCACCTATACGCTGCTGCTAATAACCCACATCAAATCTTAACTCCAAGTGCTCTCATCAGCATTATGTAATCATTCCCTCTAGGCTGCCTGCCACATTTGATCACACCACACTACAAGATCCTTTGTACTGTGTTCTATCCTTCATCAAAACCAAAGCACTATTACGTAAATCTTCTATTATCGATGATTTACTGCACACCAACAAGCTGTCTGAGGGATAGGGGACAGTGCTGTGCCTCCAGCCCACCTGCCTCCTGGAGCTGCAAACAAAGGAACAAATAAAACAAACCAGTTGCTGACAGGCCCCATGGAGGCAGGACTCTGCTTTCTTTTCCTTATTCTTCTTCTAGTGCAGGCTAAAGAGGTAACGGCCTCCCTGTAGTAGCGGCTGCTACCGGACGGGGTGGTGATGCGGGGGGTGGTTAATTAACAAAAAAAACCACTTAACTTGGAACCGCCAGCAGCCGCCTCCCCTGCGTCCTCTTCCTTTCTCCAGTGAGGCCGGCAGAAGGAAGCACCCGGCACACAGGCTCCCCTTAGCCAATCACAACGCTGCAATGCAGTGTTGTGATTGGTTTGAGCACCGTGGTTCGGCGCTTAGACGGGAACATGGAGCCTGTGCATGTTCCTCACCAGGCTGTGTAATGCAGCCTGGTGGGGAACATGCAAAGTGTGCATGAACTGTTTGGTCGGCCCAAGAGTGCAAACCACTCCTCCCCTGCTCTGGCCAGCCCCGCCCGCCCCACACTGCACACAGGCCACTGACCGCATGCAATAGGAAAAATAAAATGAGAATAATGATACATTATTGTCATTTTATTTTTCCTTTTTGCGCAGTGGGGCAACGCTCCTCCTCCTTAGCAGAGGAGCCGCCACTGCCTCCCTGTCTGTCATATTCACTCAGGGAAAGATTTTGGTTGTTCAACCTGCTGTCCTCTGCTTTTTTTGGCTCAGCTGATTAAAGGTATGAATATATGGGCCAAAAGGTACCAGTTTCAACCACTCTTTTTAATTATTAATTACTGCCAGTGCCCCAACGCGGCCCACTTAAAGCGTTGGATATGATTACTGAGCACTTTTTAAATGTTTGATTAATTGCGCTTCGGGCCTTTTGTCAACTTTCTTCATTCCATTCCGCGGCAGAAGTGATTTCATTGTTGCAGAGTTGCTGGATGGAATCTGAAATGAGCTCACAAGAATTTTTGGTTTATGATACTGAACGTGAGATGGGTAATTCTGTGGGAACGATTTTGGGAAGAACTGCTGGCATGAATTGCATCGCTCTGCAAATTCTTTTCATTGTGTGATTTCCGTCTGCTAGGAAAGCTGTATTGCGAGCAATACTAATTAAGGGACAATGTTTCCCTGTTATGCATATGCATTACCTGGGCATTCCGGGATACGGTGTGCTGGTCTCCTGCTCCATTTAGCCTGCTGCAGGACATCACTACGATCATCTGCTCCCCTCGTGCACAGCACCATCACTACCGCTGTTCATGAGGCGAAAAGGATCGTCATTGCATCTCCTTTAAAGAAACGTGACCAATCACTGTGTGGCTTCAAAATAAGGCTACACAGTGATTGGTCATGTTCTTTAATCATCATGCCCCGCGCTGTCTAATGAAATGCGCCCGTGGGGACAGACCAACCAATCAGGACTTTGCTCTCATGCATTTTATACTTCAAACTGCATGACATCAACTCAGGTATTGGTTTGGGCAGGTTAACTCAGCACTCTCATTGACTCCAAGGGGATGTGCTGTGTTTCCTGTGGTTTGCGGAAAGACCATGGGTTTGACAGGCCCAAAGTGCGTATGCCTGGTTGGACATAGCCTGTAACCTGGCCAACCAGACATGCGCAATGAACTTCAGCTAGCTGCCATCATTGCCAAGCAACAATATAGGCCACACCCTGACCCCAAGGCATACATACTCATCAGCGAGGTCGCCCCAGTCTTTAGGAGAGTCTGGAGTGGAACTCAGGGACTATTTAAATTACGGTAACTAGCAGACAGGGGGGCAACGCTCCTATGCTCAAGAGGACGCACTGCCGTGGTCCAGGAGCCGCCAGTCTGGCTAGCAGTGTACGTGGTCGGGTTTCCACTCAGATAAGCATCCCTCATACTATAGAAACACATCTCTATGAAACTTTCCAGAGCTTGCATACACCCACCACTCCTCCTCCCTCTCACACAAAACAATCCAAGGATTAAAACATGGACTGGATGACTCTTGACTTATGTTGCAGAGAAGCTTTTTAAAAGTATGATTATTTTAATCGATTTTGGCATTTCAATGGCAGTGATGGTTGGGAAAATTCTGTTTCACCTCCCCGAATCAAGCTGACTAAGCTACGCCCCTGCCTATAGAACACATGAGTTGCGCGGGGGTCCGAGGCTTAGTGAGGCACAGACACGTCCCAGAAGCGGAGAGTGCATGCTCCCAAAGTCCAGATTTAACTGAGAGCAGACCGCAATAGTGCAAAAACCTGGCACCCAGGCACTGATCCTGCTTCGATATCCTCTTTATAGTTTGAGATCTCACAAAGCTCAGTGTCTGCTCCAGTGGCTGGCCGGAGCTTGTGGATAACATCTGTCAGAAGGACTCTTCTCCGGCGTCAGTGATCCCACTCAGTTCTGGTGCTTCCCCCTTTGATGAATCTGCACAAATGTAAAAACACTAGAGTGAGCTAAATATGGTATGCATCTGCCAAATTTTGTGCTTAAGTTATAGGCAAATAAAGAAAACACCTATTCAGCTGTCAAGATATCTTTTATTTTTTAGCCCATTCAAACCCATATGACACAATGTTGTTCATACCTTTATTTTAAGCCCCTTGACAAACACGCTAAGCTTGCATACCAATTCTATAGCTGGCACACAATTTTGAATATATATTGTCATCAACTGACTTCTCACATTCTGTAACAATGTCTGCACAAAAGCAGCACCTGGAGCTTCCTGAGCAATCCCCATCAGATAGGCAATGTCTGGATGTCCATTGAACACATCCTTAACCCTGTCTAGATAATCTGCGGCCAACTTGCCCTTACTGTGTTTGCACTTGAAAATCTTGGTCCATTCAGTTTTCACCATCCTTTTGTGGGGTCCTGCCTCAGCCATGCTGACTTTTTTACCAGCCAGTCTCTCACTTCTCTTGGTATTGCCGAATGCAACAATTAGTTGACATCTGCTCAATTCATTCTATGCACATCGAACAGATCTTCTGATTCTTCACGAAACTGTTTTTTTTTCTAATGTTAGGGAATTGCTTCTTAGTGGTCATCAAGTCAGAGGGGTCCACGAGATATGTTACTCTGCTGCCGCCAGTGGGGTAATCTCTTAATGTTAGGAGGACATCGGGAGCAGATGAGGAAGGGTCGTCGGTGTCGCTAGAATGAGGGGATGGAAAGTATCTCCCGGCCAGTTGTACCGCAGTCCTCCTTAAACTTTCTTTAGTGAACGAGGGGCAGCATTCTTGTTTATTTGTGCACCCAGCATGAATTGGGCCACACTTGTGTTCTAGGCTGATCTACAGTAGTGGAGTCAGCGTCTTGTTTGATCACTCACACACCTCTTCCTGGTGCTTTTCTGTCAGTCAGTGGCATTGCAGAACTGGCTTGTGCTCCATACACTGGTGGTCCGACAGGCGCTGCTTCTTTCCAAGTGCTTCAGCAGCTACACTCCTAGCCCCATTGTCCAGCACTAGGAAATGTCCAGCAAATCCTCCTCCCCTTGTTCTTCGCTTTATTTCTCTATCTGTTGTGGTTCAGTGATCTGGGGCATAGATCGGGAGGAGGTGGAACAGTAGGAGCGCAAGCCCAAAGTCTATCCTTGAGATGACTTATTTGGTATTACAGTATCTCCTGGGTATTTTTCATACCACAAACCTGGGATCCGTGCTTATATTTCTGGCCCTCCTCATGCAATTGCAAAACAAGCATTGGCATAGCCAATAGGTCTCGCCTTTGGGGCCTTATAAGTGTTTAGCCAGAGCTATTGACTTTGCCAATGTCTTCAAGCTGTGCTGTAGAGAAGTGTGGCTGCTGCGCGGCATGCTGAAAAGTTATAATAAAAAAGTGTCAGAAGCATTTTTGTTACTTTATATATGACCAAGAAGGCATTATGTAAAACTGAACGACCATATTAAAAAAAGTATTTACAATAAAAAATTCTCAGTTTTCTTTTGTTCTTGCAATGCTGGCAACTTGTTTCTGCCTATTGCAATGGTTGTTTGTTAAAGCTTTTTTTTTGAGGGCGCATAAACAATCGGAGGGTGAAGGTTGGGAACTAGTACCTGTATTATAACACTAGCAGCGGCCAGACGCTAGGGGAGAATCAACAGATGCCAGATTCCGAGAGCAGGCTGAGGTGGTGCTGAGTGATGCTGAGGTGGTGGTAGTGGTGGTGGTGGTGACTGTTGCGGAGACGATGCTGAGGTGATGCTGAATGATACTCAGGTGTTGCTGAGTGATACTGCTGTGGTGCTAAGTGATGCTGTGGCGGCGGTGAGTGATGCTGTGGTGGTGCTGAGCGATGCAGTGGCGGTGCTGAGCGATGCTGTGGTGGCACTGAGTGATGCTGTGGTGGCGCTGAGTGATGCTGTGGCGGCGGTGAGTGATGCTGTGGCGGCGGTGAGTGATGCTGTGGCGGCGGTGAGTGATGCTGTGGCGACGGTGAGTGATGCTGTGGTGGTGCTGAGCGATGCAGTGGCGGTGCTGAGCGATGCTGTGGCGGCGCTGAGCGATGCTGTGGTGGCGCTGAGCGATGCAGTGGCGGCGGTGAGCGATGCAGTGGCGGTGCTGAGCGATGCTGTGGTGGCGCTGAGCGATGCAGTGGCGGTGCTGAGCGATGCAGTGGTGGTGCTGAGCGATGCTGTGGTGGCGCTGAGCGATGCTGTGGTGGCGCTGAGCGATGCTGTGGTGGTGCTGAGCGATGCTGTTGTGGCGCTGAGCGATGCTGTGGTGGTGCTGAGCGATGCTGTGGTAGCGCTGAGCGATGCTGTGGTGGTGCTGAGCGATGCTGTGGTAGCGCTGAGCGATGCTGTGGTGGTGCTGAGTCATCCTGTGGTGGTGCTGAGTCATCCTGTGGTGATGCTGAGTCATCCTGTGGTGGCGCTGAGTGATGCAGTGTTGGCCCTGAGTGATGATGTGGTGTCGCTGAGTAAAGCTATGGTGGCGCGGAGTGATGCTGTGGTGGCGCGGAGTGATGTTGTGGTGGCGCGGAGTGATGTTGTGGTGGCGCGGAGTGATGTTGTGGTGGCGCGGAGTGATGTTGTGGTGGCGCTGATTGATGCTGTTGTGGTGCTAAGTGATGCTGTGGTTGTGCTGAGTAATGCTGTGGTTGTGCTGAGTGATGCAGTGTTGGCCCTGAGTGATGATGTGGTGTCGCTGAGTAAAGCTATGGTGGTGCTGAGTGATGCTATGGTGGCGCGGAGTGATGTTGTGGTGGCGCGGAGTGATGTTGTGGTGGCGCTGAGTGATGCTGTTGTTGTGCTGAGTAATGCTGTGGTTGTGCTGAGTGATGCTGTTGTTGCACTGAGTGATGCTGTGGTTGCACTGAGTGATGCTGTGATGGCGTTGAGAGATGTTGAGTTGGTGCTGAGTGATGCTGTGCTGGCTCTGATTGATGCTGTGCTGGCTCTGATTGATGCTGTGGTTACGCTGAGTGATGCTGTGGTGTTGCCGAGTGAGAGATAGAGTGAAGATATAATGCCCAATTAGAGAGGGTGGTGAGAGAGAAAGAGAGAGAAAGGGTGTACATAGAATAAAGAGTGGAGCGGGATAGAGAGAGAGAAAGAAGGGGAGAGAGAGTGAATGAAGGAGTTTGAAAGAGAAACAGATAAAGGGGTGAGAGAGAATGAAAGGCTAAAAAAGATAGAGGGGAGAGTTAATTAAGTAGAGAGAGAATTAGAGAGGGGAGAGAGAGAGAAGGAGAGAGAGACAATAAGAGTGGGGGGTGTGGAGTTTAAATAGAGTGAAGAAGTGATGCAGAAAAAGTAACCTTAAATATAGCTTTGTGCTTTGCGCGAATAAATATTTTTTTTAAAAATAGTGAGAGACAAAAATACTGGTAATTAGGCTGTGACTCCCAATATAAAACAAATGGCGATATAAGGTGAAATCAACCCACCGAAGCAATATTTCTAACTAGACAAAAAAAAGCTTGCATTTTAATGCTAATCGCTGTTGTTTTTCATGTGACTGTAGTCCAGGGCCCTCAGTTGGTAATGTGAGCTGCTGCTGCGATTGAAACATCAGAGTCCAGAGAGTTAATGCACCATGACGAGGAAATGAGGAAGAGATAGGAAACCCAGATGCCAGCTGCGCGCGTGCACGCCATCGTGAACTCAAGCTGGTCGCCAGCCGAAAGCCAGTGTTTGCACTTCCAAAACCCGCTTACTAAAACTCTCGGCCAGACCAGCGCAAGCGCTGGTGCAGGCCGAGACCTAAAAAGCTTCAATGTTCATCGTCTATCTTGTTTTTAAATCTTTTATCTCTTCAATAATTTCCCTAATCTTTCTGTATGAAAGGTACTGTGTTCAGGAACGGGCGTATTCCCATCCTCATTAGTGAATCCCACCCGATGTTTCAGATACTTGCATGTGGCTTTCCAGTACTGGAGGTACATAATATGGGCAGGAGTTAACTTTGGTGGGGGCGCCCTATATATCTGTTTCTTTGCTCATGCACACACAAAAGACAGGAAAAGGGGTCTACTAACCTGGTGTCTGCAGATCACCCTGTGGAAGGGGGGAGAAGAAACCGCATATGGATTTTATCAGTTATTTCTCTAACTAATCTTGTGGAGGGTGTGTGGGGATGGTATAGTAAACTCACACCCAAAGATTGCTTGCGTTCAGCCAACCTTTGGTTGAGCACCCAAAAGGGCAAGCGGTGGAGCCAGGCCTACTACATCAGAGGGCTCTTTATCATAAACACATTCGTCCTTTAAGGGACTGTGCTGTGGGTCCTGGTGCTCCTGTCTATCTTTCTCGTTACAGCACTATTTCTAGAGCCTGCTCACTCTAAACCATGGATTGACACACGCACAATCATGGTTTCTGGACTCCTACCTACCCTCCCCTACCAGTCTATAATCCTGTTGTCTCCTATCACGGCAACAACTTTTGTGTGATTTTAACACATTACGGGCAATAAATGCAATGCAAGCAAGCAATCGAAATACAGTAAGTGCAGTTAAACTTTTCCTAATTTTGGTTCAATGTGCTTACACTGTCTGGCTGAACCACCAGGTCCGGCTCTGGACTGTGCTGCTCCCCAGTCCCTTTGGAGAAATCTCTTCCTTGCCTGGGATCGTCATGTGGGGTCTATTACTGAACTCTCTTGTTTGCCCACTGAAGACGATTCTTGGCACTCAATCACCAGGTTCTGTAATAGAAAACACAATACTTTGGATAGCTCATAGAAGTCCTACATGTGTTTAACCCAAAAACATCCAGCAAGCAATCAAAATAATCAAGGCAAGTGCTGTTTAAATGGACTAGAGCTTCTCCTTAGATCAGTTGGTGCATGTAATGCTAATATCCTTACATTTTGGCGCACATTTATGCACTTTTTCTCAATTCAGGTGAATAGAAGCGAGAATAAGTGATAGAAATGAAACGTACAGATACAGACAGGTCCCAATAAGGAGGTTCCTGTGGAAAGCAGGCAAAAAGAATTTGGCAAACTGATACAACAAACACCAGCAAGAGCTGACTGTACTATTTTATAAATGTCTTGCTTTGTTGTGCCAACTTTACAACAGCCTACGCTTTGCTAGAATTGTTCAGAAATGTGCGTTGTACAGCATGGAATAACAAATTGAGAATTAATTTAAAATGCATGTAAGTGTGCAATGATACTAAGGCTTTAGTGCTTTTCAAACAGGTACGAAAACGAAATAGTAACTTATTAATAAAATGTAACCACATATAAGGCATAAATGGGTATTTGCATTAAAGCTTGTCCGGCGTTGTGGAGGGCTTTGTAGGCGTGGATGAGCAGTTCGAAGTGGCATAGTTTCTGGATGGGTAACCTCTGTATTTCTATGATGTGGGTAGTGATGTGAGCGCTTTGGTGTACCTCTAGGATGAGACTGGCTGCTGTGTTTTGGATGGCCTGGAGTCTTTAAGTGACCTGGTTGGAGATACTGGAGTAGAGTGCATTGCCGTAGTCCAGTCTGCTGGATATGAGGGGCTCAGTGACAGTGTGTCTCGTGTACGTGGGGAGCCATTTGAAGATCTTGCATAGCATTCTGCGTATGAAGAAGCAGGATGAGGTCACTGCATTCATGTTTAGTCATCATTAGTTTGGCGTCCATGATGATACCGAGATTTCTGGCGTGGTCTGTGTGGGTGGGCATGGATGCCAGTTCCACCGGCCACAAGAAGGAGTCTCATGGGGAGCTTTTTTTTCTGAAGATCAGGATCTCCGTTTTGTCCGTGTTGAGTTTTAGGCAGTTCTCCTTCATCCTGTTGGCCACATTGGTCATGCAGGTTGTGTGAAATTGGTGGTGGTGTTCTCGGTGGTGTAGGAGAGAATGCGCTGTGTGTTGTCGGCGTAGGAGGCAATGTGAATGTTGTGGCCTCTAATGATGCGCCCGAGGGATGCCAGGTACACATTGAAAAGGGTCGGGATGAAGAAGGATCCTTGGGGAACTCCACAGACAAGCTTCTTGGGTTTGGAGGTGTACAGGGGGAGTCTGTCTCATTGGGTTCTGTCAGAGAGGAAGGTGGCGATCCTTCTCAGGGTGGGTCCTTGAATTCCTGAGTCATGAAGTCTTGAGATGAGGGTGCCGTGGGATACCGTGTCGTAAGTCACTGAGAGATCAAGCAGGATGACAGCAGCAGTTTCCCCTCTGTCCATGATGGTCCTTATATCGTCTATTGCTGCCAAGAAGGCATTTTCCATGGTGTGGTTGCTGCAGAATGCTGACTGAGTGATGTCCAGTAGGTGGTGCTGTTCTAGTTGGGTGGAGAGTTGACTGTTAATCTCTTTCTCCATGACTTTGGATGGAAATGATAGGAGCGAGATGGGTCTGTAGTTGCTGAGTTCTTCCGGGTATGCCAAAGGTTTCTTCAGGAAAGCTGACACCTCTGCATGTTTCCAGTTATCTAGGAAGGTTCCGCTAAGGATGGAGGTGTTGATGATGGTGGTGAGGTTGGCACTGATCAGTGATCCTCCCAAGTTGTAGATATGCTGAGGGAAAGGGCAGTGGGGACCCCTGAATGGATGGTCTTCATAATTCAAGCAGCATCTACTGTGGTGAAGGGAGGCTCCAGTCCATTAGTTGATGGACGTTCTTGGCGGTGGTGGGCAGTTGTGCGATGAGGCCTTCTAAATTGAGTTGGGGTTCGAAATTACTGTGAATCTTGAGTATTTTATTGTGAAAAAAGCCAGAGAGGTTGTTGTAGAGGTCCTTTTAAGAGGTGATGGTGTTGGTGGCTGCAGTAGGAGTTGGAGAATTCTCTAACGATGTTGAAGAGCTCCTTGCTGGAGTTGGGGCAGGATTACAGACTCAGTGCGAGGGCCGCTTTGCTGGCTTCTTTGATCTGGGCATGGAGAGAGTGAGAAAGAGGAGCGCAGTAAGGCACGAGAGTGAAGGTAGCAGAGGGGTTAGCAGGAGAGCATGAGACAGTGAGAGAGGGAGAAAGGAGGAGCGCAACGAGGCGGGGCCTCAAGGCAGACGGCCGGGTCCGAAAGGGCCTTAGACTGGTCAGAGGACCAGTCGAGGTAAGTGGGAGCTGGGGCCTAGGCAATGAGAAGCAAGCAATTGCGACTGACAAGACATCCAACCAATGGTAAGCAATGTGCTGGTCCAAAGTTAACTGTAAGTATTGGAATTGTTCAGAGGAATTCCTTGACAACAGATATCTAAAAGCTGTCTATAGCAGATACCTACAAATTAATAGACTTATTTAACAACATCGGTTCAGCTTCTCAAGAGAGGTAATATGGACATGTAACCTGAAGTATATACTTTTTGCATTTAATACACATACTACATATTGGGTTATACCATCAGTGTGAATGGTAGGTTGATAGAGTGACTTATCTTCATCTAACTATAAACATTACTGTATATTACAGAGGAGCCCTTATCTTTAATGTCCAATTAAGTATGTTCATAATTTGCCAATCAGCCCCCACAGGAATACAGCTATTGACGGTAACAATCATACATTTCCATCGCCCTCGATTATTTAGGGGGAGTGGGGTTTATAATGCAATCCTGGCTGATTTTCCAACCCAAGCAAACTTAATTATATATGAAGGTGCCTTTTTAATGCTGCTCTTTGAAATCATACCTTGGATGTTAATCAATGTTTAATTCATTTCATGCATTGACCCATTTCAGTATTATGCTCTCTGATATTAATCAATCTTCCTTTAGACCAGACTGAAAGTTCAGTACAAATCTTTTCAGCTAAACCTTTTTAATTAATTTAGAATAGCCATTCTGTGTTGGAATATAAGTTGATCCCAAAGTACAAGATTTATTTTAACAAGAAGGATTAAATATCTTAGGATGTTCATTGTTCAATGGATGTATTAGAGTTTTCTCTTTATTCATTTTGAGCCCAAAACAGTTTTGAGTGGGTAAAATAAATTTAAAGGCAGAGGTAATATCTTCCACACATAGTAATAAACCATCTGTATATTTGAAATTTTAGCTCCTTGTGATTAATGTAAAAGCAATTTGGATGATGAGTAATTGCACTAGTTAGGGGTTCTGTTATTACTCCTAAAATCACATGTGAAATGAAACAGCTCTTAAGTGCCGCCCTACCACTTTTTATCCATGACATTTCAGCATCATTAACGTTAAGTTTGGTGTGAGGAGTATTTTACAATGTTTTTACTGGGTGGTAACATTGCTTTGTAGACCACGTTCTGCCTGAGCGGTCATTAGACAATGCCATCAAACATTTATTGAAACCTTGGCCACCTCAATTTATATTAGGCCTATTTTAATCTTATACTGACTGGATGCATAAAGCATTTGATGGGCCGATATTATGCCTTTGGGTGTCTGTGGTCATGGACAAATCTATTCTGATCGTTGTATGTGAGATAGGGGATACACTTGCCTCTACTTTTACCAAGGGATCATTTGTTCCTGCTCAGGATGCCTTCACTGTGTCCTCTCTGATACCAGAGGTCTCTCCTGTTTCCCTCACTGACACTGGTTTGGAAAAAGCAGCTATTGCACTGAGAAAGTCTGCAATATCTTTCCTGAAATACCCAGTCCTTTTCACCAGTTGGTATCCACCACCTCACACCAGTCTGGGAATTGCCGGTGAATACGCACCATGCCTGGCGGGGTGGAGATATGGACTTTTTCAATATGGCACACTTCTTGCTTGGCATGATCCCTGCCTTTTCCTCCACTTTGCACTTCTGGACCACCAGATAGAAGAAAAGAGAATTTGCCTTGATTTAGAAAGAAGCTCTGTTGTATAGGGTGAGAGAGAGGCCTGGCCAGGACCAATACCAGATCTTCATGTGACTGCTGTCATCAAGGTTGGAACCAAGGTTTGTGGAAGTGATGGAGAAGCCCTGCATTATACCACTAGGGTGATTGAAGCCCCACTGCCCGGAGAAGAAGAGGGACTGCTTTACCTTGAGAGCAAGAGCCCAGGACAAGATATCTGATGCCCTACTGGAGGGCACTGTAGGGGAAGTGCCTTACTTTGACCGTCTCATATACATTGGATCTGACCTTTTGCCATACATCACAGCTGACCTTCTGCGATACGTTAAAGGAGACCTTCTCCCATACTTGGAGCCAGACCTTCCGGGATGCGTAGAACCACACAACCTGCCTTGCATTGTTCTTGACTTGCTTCTATTCATTGTGACAGAATGTTTGCCATGCATCAAGACAAACCGTGTGCCATAAATTGTAAGACAAACTTTGTACCATACATAAAGAACGATCATCTGTTTTACATAGAACCTAACATTTTGCCACATAGCAGCCAACCTTGTACCCACAATCGCAGGTGACTTTGTACCTCATGTCACAGGCAGCCTTGTGCGATGTACTTTGGCCAACCTTGTCCTCTGCAGACCTTCAATCAACCAATCGGGGTTTATAAAGCGCAGCTACTCATGCGAAGGGGGCTCAAGGCGCCGAGGGGGGAGATGGGGGTGTGCAGCTCCCGGAAGATCACGGAGCTCCGTCGAAGAGCCAGGTCTTGAGGAAGAACTTGGGGAGTGATGGTGTCTGTCGGAGGTGGAGAGGGAGGGAGTTCCATTCCTTGGCAGCGAGGAGGGAGAAGGAGTGTCCTCCTGATCTGGTCTTCTTGATGTGTGGTACCGTCGCAAGGGAGAGCTGGGCCGAGCGGAGGGATCTTTGGGGTGCGTGGAACGTGAGGTGGTGGTTCATGTAGGAGGGTCCAGTGTTGTGGAGGGCTTTGTGGGCTTGGGTGAGAAGCTTGAAAGTGATTCTCTTCTCGACGGGGAGCCAGTGTAGTGTCCGTAGGTGTTGGCTGATGTGGCAGGGGCGTAGTAGGTTGAGGGCTAGTCTGGTTGCGGGGTTCTGGACGTTCTGGAGTTTGCGGGTGAGGTTCTTGTTGATACTGGCGTAGAGTGAGTTGCCGTAGTCTAGTCTGCTGCTAATGAGGGCGTGGGTGATGGTTTTCCTGTGTTTGGGGGGAATCTAGTTGAAGGCCTTTCGGAGTAGGCAGAAGGTGTGGTAGCAGGAAGAGGTGGCGGCGTTGATCTGGCGGGCCATTTTGAGTTTGGAGTCCATGATGATTCCAAGGTTGCATGCGTGGTCCGTGGGGGAGGGAGGGTTCCCGTGGGCGGGTGTCCACCAGGTGTCATTCCAGGCTTCGGGGTGTGAGCCCATGATGTGCACCTCGGTTTTGTCCATGTTGAGTTGTAGGCAGCTGTACTTCATCCACCTGGCGACTGCTTCCATTCCGTCTTGAAAGTTATGTTTGGAGAGGTTGGGTTCGTTGGACAGGGAGTGGATGAGTTGGGTGTCGTCTGCGTACGGTACGATGTTGAGTCCGTGTGATCTGATGATTGATGCGAGCGGGACCATGTAGACGTTGAACAGTGTTGGGCTGATGGAGGAACCTTGGGGGACTCCGCAGGTGGTCGGTGTGGGTTCCGCGAGGAAAGGAGGGAGTCTGAGCCGTTGCGTTCTGTCAGAGAGGAAAGAGCATATCCAGTCGAGCACCTTGTTCTGGGTTCCCGCGTAGTGGACTCTGTGGGCTAGGGTGCGATGAGAGACTGTATTGAAGGCCGCAGAGAGGTCCAGGTGGATGAGGGTCACTGTCTCTCCTCTGTCGAGGAGGGAGCGGATGTCGTCTGTCGCAGCGAGAAGGGCGGTTTCAGTGCTATGGTTCTTCCTGAAGCCTGATTGGGAGGAGTCGAGGATGTTGGTTTCTGCTATGAAGGCAGCGAGTTTACTGTTGACGGCCTTTTCCATGACTTTCGCCGGATAGCGGAGTAAGGAGATCGGTCTGAAGTTTTTGAGGTCGGTGGGGTCCGCCGAGGGTTTTTTCAGGAGGGGGTTGATCTCGGCATGTTTCCAGTCGTCGGGGAAGGAGGCGGTCTCAAGGGAGCAGTTGATGATTCGTTGAAGCTCGGGGGCGATGATGTCTGCGGCTCTGTGGTAGATGTGGTGGGGGCGGGGGTCCGTGGGGGCCCTGTAGTGGGTGGTCTTCATAATCTTTAGGGTGTCTTCGATGATGAGGGCTGTCTAGCTGTCCAGTGTCGGCTGCCTGGGGCTGGGAATGGTGGGAGAGGGTTCCTCGTGGAGGTTGTAGTTGAAGTTGTCATAAATGGTCTTGATTTTGTGGTGGAAGAAGGCGCTGAGTTTGTTGCAGAGGTCCTGGGAGGGTGGGATGTCGGTAGTCTCGCTGTTGGGTTGGGCAAACTCTTTGATGATGCCGAAGAGTTCTTTGCTGTTGTGTGCGTAGGTGGAAATTCTGTCCTGGAGTGCTTTCTTCCTTGAGTATCTGATGTGTTTGTGGTGGGCGCTGGTAGCAGTTTTTAAGTTGTTGAGGTCTGCTGGGGTTATGGAGTTCCTCCATAGCTTTTTTGAGGCGTCTGCAGGTGCGTCTAGATTCCCAGAGTTCGGTGGAGAACCATCTGGTTTTCTTGGCGTGAGGGTTGGAGGTTTTCTTGAGGGAGGGCGATGGTTTTGGCGCAGTCGGTGATCCAGTTGTGTAGGGTGTGGGGGCGGTGGTAGGGTCATCGTCTGTGGGTTGGGAGTGGGGTTGCTGAGGGTGGCGGCTAGCTGGTCGTCGGAGATCCTGGTCCAATTTCTGCATCGGAGCTGGTGTGGACGTCTGCGGGAGATGTTAGTTTTGAAGGTGAAGTGTACGCAGTAGTGGTCTGTCCATGGGAGTTTGGAAGTGTGACTGAAGGTGATGGAGTTCCCTGCTGTGAAGATGGGGTCGAGGGTGTGTTCTGCTGAGTGCGTTGGTTCTGGTACGATCTGTTTGAGTCCAATGTTGTGGAGGTTATCCAGGAGGGAGGTGGAGTTGTCGAGGTGGAAGTTCAGGTCTCCCAGCAAGGTGTAGTCGGTGGAGGTGATGGCATGCGGGGTGATGATGTCGGAGAAAGGTGCGCGGGGTCCGGGGGGGGGGGTCTGTAGATTAGGGTGCCTCGGAGGATGGTTGATGGGTTGGTCTGTATCTTGAAGTGGAGGTGTTCCATCAGATCTGTGGGCCCGTCGGTGCAGGTGCTCAGGCGAAGGTTGGCCTTGTGGGCGATGGCAATGCCTCCCCCGGGGCGGTTGGGGCAGTCCTTCCGGGTGATTTTGTATCCTTTGGGGATGGCAATCGCGATGTCTGGTCCCGAGCCGGCGTTTGTCCAGGTTTCGGTGAGGAAGGCGACGTCAGGAGAGGTGCTGTCGAGGATGTCCTAGATTTCCGCGCCGTGTCTGTGGAGGGAGCGGATGTTGAGGTGGATGCATTGCAGGGTTTGGGGTGCGAAGAAGTTGTTGCTGGAGGGTGGAGGAGGGTCCTGTGTCTCAGCGAAAGTGGAGGAGTGGTGGCAGTGTCAGCAGGTAAAGGGTAGGTGGGTGTCGAGGGGTGAGGCGAGCTTGCAGCTGTTTTTCTTGCCGACGTTGAGTGCGTAGAGAGTCGAGGGGCTGTGAAGGAAGTGACCCGATTAGGGCCACTCGGGTCACTTGCGACCACCTCTCAGCCTTCCAAGAAATGCAGAGTCAATAATGTAGTAGAGAATACAAACCAAACTATATATTAGTAATTGCGCTGCAGCGGAGTCCAGGCTGACCAGCCTCAAGGGATAGCTGCCGAGGGACTGCCTCCTCCCAACATAACATTAGATATTATACATTTCCAGATCCCTAAGAACACGCCCAGACTGGAAAATTCCTGTCTGCGCACTGGTGAACAAAGGAGACACAGAGAGATGAGCTGCCACCAGCAGAACGGGTGCATCTTATCACATTCTCACGGTTGCCTTGCTTGAGCTCTGCGCTCTCCAACGTGGGAGCAAGGATACAAGAGAGGAAAGGCATGTGAGAGCAGAATAAACCATTCATTAGTACATTAGGATACAGCCTTGAAGATGATACACAGAAATAACTTGAATCTGCCTTTTTCGCTGAGGCAGACAAGTAATGTGACAGAGTCTTACTTTCGATTACGGTACAAAATGGCGCCTAGAGACAAAATGGCGCCGCAAATGCTAACTTAACTCGCAAAAGGCTAGAAGGAGTCAGCTAGACGCATTTTCAGACCAACAGACCCTCCTTTTAGCATTTGCTAACAATTTTGTCTATACTAACATGACAGGAAAATCATTAATTGCAATGTGATACATATGCACACTAGTATTCAAAAATATCCTTGTCATGGACAGTTTGCATCATCATAACTGAGGGCTTAGTATCTTGCCTTGGGACACGGGGTGCAGGTGTTAACTTGCTAACACAATAGGTACAGCATGTCGGGAGACAATTAATACACAGGCAACAAGCGAAAATAACACCTGCAATGGCTACTTGAAAAAGGAGTATTTTCCAACCCCAGGAGGCTATCACACCCCAGAGCCAACCAGAAAGGGACCAAGTGCCATTCTCTTGATGAATATCAGATGCAAGTCGGTGTACCTTCTGTATTGCTGCATAGACATTCGGAGCATGGTCCGGTATGTACACACAGCAGCTACTACCGATGACGCAACATGCCCTCCCCCATCAGCAAGGATGACGTCTAACACCATCCTGTTTTGAAGGGCAACAATTCTCGTAGCCTGAAGCTCAGCTGTGATATTTGTCAGTATTCCTGCCGTTGTGTTAATAACTCCCTCTACAACTCTTGTGAGTCTGCGAATGTTAAGGCTATTTGACATAGGACCCCAGAAAGGCAGAATACCTTTCATCGCATCAGTAAACTACTGCAGAGTGGTGTCTGTCTGATCAATGTCTTCAGTGTTAATAACCCTTCTAACTCTGGACAAGAATAAACTTCTACGGTACAGTCGATGGTCTCTGTGATAAGTGGACGGCGCTATATATACTGGGGGAAGGAGGAAAGAAACATAACAGATGCCGGACCATCCCCTGGGAAGCCATACTTAAGCCTGAGACCCACAAACAAAGTAGACATTGTGAGGTGGAAGTAAAGGCGGACTATTGGTCGTGTTCAAGTCGTAAGTATAATTGCAAATACTCTTTCCCACTTTAACATTACCAAACCCTTGGACACAGAAACTAGCTGTCGTGTTAACTATTGATACAGGCATCGCTTTGTCCTGAGTAATATTACGCATGTGGAAGGACCTAAAATATTCATTAACATTGAAGTTGTGGAAATCCATCATCTCATTCTGGAGCCACGTAATATTCTTTTTGACTTCAAATACATTCATACAGGCATCTGGATGCAAGGTATCAGGGGCCCCCTGTTCTCCGGGAGTAAACCCTTGGTGTACACTAATGTATTTTAACACAGTCTCATAATCAACAAACGTTATGTTCATTGCATCAGCATGGTAATGGATATACACCATGGTAAACAACTGAAACCAGGCCTCGCAGCTCCCTACGTAAGAGAAAGGTAGGGACATCAATAAATCATTTTTGGGCATTACAGAAGGGAGCAGGCCACAAATCCAGCGGTCATTAACATTAGTGGTATGATGCGCCTGATGAAGTATCTGCAAGAAAACATTATCAACATATGTTTGTCTATGTCTCTCCTTGTGAGGGGCCAAAGTGACAAATACATGCTCAGGGGGAACAGGAGTAGTACCAATCAAGGAATGCACAGGATGTTTCTCTTCAAGGAACCATATGACCCCAGACACGACTATCAAAGAGATCAAAACAATCATTATAAAAACTGCCTTAAATTTGGTAGGCCAACTCGACCAACTGGGACTATTTTGCTCAAAATGGGGCGTTGTTAAGGGCTGTTCTTCATCCATAACGAGGTGGCCGAATGGGTACTATATATATATATATATATATATATAATATATAAATATATATATATATATATATATATTCAAACTACCAGAGGAAAGTTCGTACTATGGAGCCAAGAATTGTGAAAAAGGCGCACAGTCCAGTGTCCGTCCGAGCCTCACTAGTAGACTCCTATTGTTCATCAACGATGGTGCTATTGAGCACTTCTCTGTGGGGCTGTGCGATCACAGCCCTTTCTGTCTCTTCGCTCAGGATAGGACAACCCCGACTCATCCTGTCCAGTGTCTCGGACAATGCACCAATCTCTCTTTCCCTGATCTATCGTTGGTACGGCAAACAAGGTACATAAACTCTATTCTTCATCCATGAAGTCCATTCCTACTAATCTGACTTTTCCTTTGGTGCACTGTCCCTCCGCCGGGGAAGCAAATTGTACCTAGCCACTCCGGGCACTGTGTCGTCACGAAAAAGAATCTTAAATTCAGAGGGGGCAAGGGATTGAGACTCAAGCTCCCGTGGGCCAGATAGAGATCCTGGACAGCCCTTATTTCTGGGGGGACCGCCTCATTCAAAGCATCTTCATTCTCCTCCTCCATCTGGGCTGATGTCAGTCGAGCGTCAGAAAAAGGAACAAAGCATGGTACCTTCTCCGTTTCGTGGTCCCCTATGAAATCCAGGACCCACAGGTCATAGGGGAGAGGCAGCGGGATTTGCCGGCAATGTGATGAGTGGATCCAGTGCTTCCGGCCATCCACCTTTACTGCCGTCCGGGTAGCGAGAAGGACCTGCAGGGGTCCCTTCCAACGTGGCTCCAAGCACCCCTTCCTCTGAAAGTTGCGAATCAGGACAAAGTCACCGGGTTGAATGCTGTGCCCTGGCCCCTCAGGTAGTGGCGGCAACGCCTCATGGATCTGTTGATGAATAGAACGCAAATTTTTTGTCAACTCACATAAATAGTCCACAAGCAACGGGTATTCAATTTCTGAAAAATGGCGGGGCCGTGGGACGCCCCAGACATTTGCGGGACGACCGAAAACAACCTCATATGGGGACAATCCTGTTATAGAGTGGGCTGCCGCCCTTGTGGACAACAGGGCTAGGGGTAACGAATCTGGCCATTGCAATCCTGTGCTCTCCTTGATCTTTGCCAACTTCAGCTTGAGAGTACCATTGTACTTCTCAACCAGACCTGCCGACTGGGGATGGTTTGCTGCGTGAAACTTTTGCTGGATGTGCAGACCATCGCACACCAGCTGAATAACCTTTGAGTTGAAGTGACTTCCGTTCTCACTCCAAATCGAATGGGAAGAACTCTTTTAAAAGGGCCTTCGCCATTGCTATGGCTGTGTTCTCTTTAGTGGGATAAGCCTCAATCCATTTGCTGAACGCACAAACAACCACCAGTACATATTTCAGGTTGTTGACTCGTTCCATTTCAATGAAATCCATCTGGAGAACCTCGAAAGGGAAAGAGGGTGGTGCAAAGTTACCAGAAGGTGTAGAGGTACCTTTTCCAGGGTTATGTATCATACAGACCATACAATACTTCACCAGATGAGCAGCTACCCTAGGAATGTTATCATTCTGCCACACAGGGTCCAATAGTCTACATATTCCTTTCACACTAATGTGGGCTGGCCCATGCACCATAGTGACTACTGGGAGTACATATGCATCTGGTAACATCCATCTCTGCTTCTCTGATTTGTCAGTCCAGCACCCCTCATCGTCTAGCCATCCTGTTCTCTCCTGCCACATTGCTAGCTCCTCAATTGTTGCCTCGCTCTGAATTTCCTTCACATTTTCCAATGTATCTTCAAACATTGCATTATCGGGTACCCATCTAGCAGGACCCACCACAAACATTCTTTTCATTTTCGATCGGGCTGTCTCCTTAGCTGTCTGGTCTGCAAACGCATTTCCCCTCCCCACATCATCAGTAAATGTCTTGTGGGCACTACACTTTACCACTGCTAACTTTTTGGGAAGTGTCAGGGCTGACAAAAGCCTGTGAATCAGTGGGCTGTTTTGGATTTTTAACCTGTGTGAAGTCAGGAAGCCTCTCTCTGCCCAGAGCCGCACGAAGTTATGAGCGACTCCAAATGCGTACTGACTGTCGGTGTAAATATTGACAGCCAGTCCCTCACTCAACTCACAGGCGCGAAGGAGGGCAACCAACTCTGCAGCTTGGGCCGAATGATAAGGGACTTGTGATGTCTCTACTACTGTGTGTAAGGTAGTGATGGTGTACGCCGCAGTTGTTGTGCCATCTGGTAGTTTGAAACAAGAGCCATCGACATATAGTTCCCCTTGGGGCTCGGACTAGGGAACATCAGTCAGGTCTACCCGTCCCTTCGTCTCTTCTTCAGTGCGGAAAATGCAATCATGCACTTCCGCGTCCTCACTCTCAGAAGGGAGGGGTAGTAACGTGGCTGGGTTCAGAGTGGCACGTCTTTTGATGGTGATGTGTGGTGCAAAGAGGGTCAATTCGTAGCCAGTCAGACGCGCACTGGTGAGGTGCTGCGTCTTTGTTCTGTTCAAAAGTGTGTCCACAGCATGCGGTACCATGACTGTGAGATCAGTATCAAGGACGAGCCCTGCCGATTGTCGGATTGAGACGGCCACGGCCGCGACCGCTCTTAGACAGCTCGGGAGGGCCCTGGCGACGTTATCCAAAAGTGCAGAGAAATAGGCACACGGCCTTTGCTTACCTCCAAAGGCTTGTGTTAAAACAGAGAGCACGCAGCCAGCCGCTTGTTGTACATACAACACGAACGGCTTCTGGTAGTCTGGTGTGCCAAACACAGCGTTGGGATGCCTGGCTTCACCTTGGGGGTGCCCAGGAGTGGACATTTCACAGGGAAAAGCCAGGAAGGGTTCCACAGCGGTATGCGTACAGCGCCGGGACACCCCTTTGGGGGTATAAGTGCGCTTTACAAGTACAAATTTCATTTCATTTCATTCATTTCATGCGCAGAGCAAAGCGCTATTTTTAGTTGCTCAAAAGCTTGCTGGCATTCATGCGTCCAAGGCAAAGGTTCATGCACATCCTTAGTGGTTAGTTGCAGTAGTGGTTTAGTTAGTAGGGAATAGTTAGGAATCCATTGGCGACAATACGAGGTAATACCTATAAAAGCTCTCACATCCCGCTGCGTTTTGGGGATGGGCATTTTAGCAACAGCATTAATACGCTCAGGTGTTAGTCTCCTTCGACAGTCGGTGACCTAAGTAGGTGACCTCCTGTCGACAATATTGGAATTTTGAAAGGGACACTTTATGCCCGTGATGTGCCAAATGTAGCAATAATTTAACCGTCCTTGCAACCTTCTTCAGTGTCAGAAGCTATCAGTAGGTCATCGACGTACTGTAGCAATACATTACCTGAGGGAAGTGTAAGGTAATCCAATTGGCTTTTTAAAGCTTGACTATATATGCTAGGACTTTCAGTATACTCCTGAGGAGGGCGACAGAATCGGAAGCTTCTGCCGGCCAGAGTGTACCCAAAAAGGTGCCAGCTATCTGGGTGAATAGGGATGCTAAAGAAAGCGTTTTTCAAATCAATCACAGAAAAGAATTTGGCAATGGAGGGAATCATGGTCAGGAGGGCAGTGATGTCAGGGACCACTGGGAACTGGGGATCCACTATTTTATTAACCTCTCGCAAATCAATCACAAAACGATAGACATCAGGATGGGCATCAGGGGAGTCCAAGGGTGCCTTCTTAATGATGGGGAGAATAGGGCTATTACACACATTCGCTGCTGTCTCCTCAACAACCCCTGACTTAACCAAATCCTGCATAATCTGTAACAAAGCTCGCTCCCCCGCCTGCGGTATTTTGTAATGGGGGATACGAGGCAACACAGCGGTGTCTTTTACCTTAATAGAGACCGGAGGTATCTGCAACAATCCTACATCTGTATCACCTGTGGCCCACAACGTGGGTGGCATGTCCTTGAATTCAGCGGGGAGCGGCACATCTTTGGAAAAACACTGTTTGGTACCAGTCACATTCGGTTCTATCGTCATATAGACACCATCCGGGGAACAAGAAATTGTAGCATGCAATTTCTTCAACAAATCTAATCCCATTAAATTCTTTCCACAATTTGTTGTCGGTAAAAATGGCGAGTCTACGGTAAAGAGGCCAATAGTCAAAGCAAGGGGTTTGGAAATGGGGGCTCACGACCGGTACGCCTGAAAAACCTACAGACACGTTACTTTGGCCAGACAGAGCTGCCCCGGGGACCAGTGAACGAGAGACAGAGCTATTCATTGTACCCGTATGCACCAGAAATTTTTTCTCCGAGCCATGCAAATCCGCTGTGACATAAGGACCACGCTGATCTACAGGTATGTGGACTGGTCCCTCACCCTGTCCATGGCTGTCCTAACTATAGGACATCCCTGTCACCTCATCCATATCATAGTCATCATGGTAATACTGCTTTCCTCGAAGGTCATCAAAATAGTTTTGGTCAGAACGACTCTGCGAAGACTCATCTGCCTGAACCCCATCACGACCACCTCCACCACGACCCCGTCCCCTAGAGCCCCGTCCTCTACGGGCCGCAACTTTCTGCAACAATTCCGGGCACTCACTTCGCCAATGCCCCTCCTTTTTACAATACGCACATTGGTTCGGCCCCACAGGTGTACTATTCCTATTAGTGTGAGGCAACTGCTGGGTTGAACCGGTGCCGCGTCCTCTACCGTTCCCCCCCTAGCTGCCTGCTGCATTAACACCTTTGTTTTCAATTCCTTATTTTTCCTTTCCACCATCTCCTTCTCCTCATTTTCCCTGTGCTCATAGTACTGCGCCATACTCAATATCACCGAAGGGGAGGAGGTGGTCCACGTGCTCTCCGAAGCCTGCGATCTCTGGAAGCAGATTTGTAACAAATCTATTAACGAACAATCGGACACCTCCTTCCATTGACAAATCCTGCCCACTGAAATCCAAAAACACTCCTTCAAACCTGGTGAAAAAATCTGACACACTTTCATCTTTTTTCTGACGACATGCTGCTAACTTATCCCAATCGACCCGCCTCAGTGGTATTAGGGCATGCATATAGGTAATAATACGATTCGGCAAAGCTAGTATCTAGCCCTAGGCTTCTCACCAGGTTTCCTCTCCTTATCCTACGCCCTGATCTCATCCCAAGTGCCACCCAGCTCAACAACGTGGTCCTGCATATGTACCTGTCCCCAAATATCCACCGGTACCAACAATCCAAAAAACATCTCAATATCTGCCAGCGTCATCACTGTCGACGAGGCAGCCTCTGTCAATTCTTTGTAATATGCAGTCGGATTTTTCCTAGGGTCGGGCAACTGACTCTTAAGAGATAAAACCTCACTCCTTTTCCACAGAGAATAAACCCATTGTTCTTGAAAATGGGCCTCTACTCGCTGCCTGACAACAGTGTTCTGCTGATTACGTAGCTCCGGTATCTCGGGGTAAAAAATAGGATGTACTTCCCTCATCGGAAACTAAGACCCTGTCGTTGGCGTTTTCTGATGCAGCCTACCTCGATAACCAATCAATGTGGCAACATTACTAAATAAGTCATTAGGAGCCAGGTCAGCGGCATACACACGGTCCTGGATGTCATAAATTATTTGAGCTGTGACACCATTAAAACACTGTTCCCACAACCCTATTAATGTGGCCAACATATGCTTGAGGGCGTGCTGCTGCACGAACGGCTCATAATCTTTCATCACACTCCACACTTCCTCCACACTATAAATCGGACTCCGGGCCCACTGTGCGGCCTGATCAGCCACCATCATCTTCTCCTCATTTCCCACATCGGATCGAATCAGCACCCGCCCCATTCGTTCTCGAGCTGCTGCCCAATCACCCTCATCCGATCCACACACCTGCGTCCCAAGGTTCAACAATGCCGGGGAAGAGACATGTGAGGAAGACACAATAGGTGGGGGGGCAGACACAAGCGTTAACAATGGCTGTGTTGAGGGTGTGAGTGATGGAGAGAGAGCATAAGCGGAAACTATAGGCGTAGCAGGGAAACTCGCAGTTATGGCATCAGTAGCATGTGAAGCTAGAGAAAGAACGGGAGGTGCCGTGGCCAAAGCAGCCGGGTCAGGGGCAGAAGAACCTGTGATGGAAATAGAAAGGGCAGAAGACGAAGGCGTCGAGACAACAGGGTATATTCTCTGAGGGGCATAGGGAGGAGGAGGTCGAGAGTCTAATAGCTCCTCCACAAATGTATCACCCTCCTCTCGAGCGACATAGGATTTGTCACATTGCAGTCGAAATTTTCTATCAGAGCATTCTATCCCCTTTTCTATTTTCTCTCTATCATGCGCTACTGCTTTCAGAGTCACCGTCTGCATCTTTCCTCGCGTAGCCTCTTTTTCTGCTTGTATGTGCTTCTGCCCAGCTTCCTTTTGCCATACCTGAAGAGAATCAAACATCGACTGTTGACTCCGTTTTGCAAACAATTTATCCTGCAAGAAATTCAATTTTTGTTCATCAAAGGTACCTGTTAGTGGCCACTGGAGCTCGGCATTGTCCCTCGTATATTTGTGCCATAATGTACTAAACATAATAGGGCCAATACCGTGCTTCACGTACATGTCTAAATTCGGGGTGCCTTCTGGAGGTGCAGGTTGATTTTCCTCCATTCAGGCATCAGCAGAACAACAACGGCACCCCAAACACCACATTTTGCCCAGACAAGGCATCTTAATATAAGACGCGTTCAATATTCGTAACAGACGACTAACAAAAAACAAAAAAAATTGGTCCTCAGACCACCCCAAACAAAGGCAACCACAAGTCAGTCCTCAGACTGCACCAGAGAGACAGGCCCAAGCCCCAGGCATTTTCAAGAATAAACCAAATTCACTATATTGCCTGGCAGAGTGTCCGCAGACCCTCTGTATCTAAACGGTCTTCAGACCAAACAAGTTCAAGCAAGCCAAGAAATGGTCTCCAGACCACACCCAAGATTATTCAAGATGGCGCCATATTTACCAAGAGTCAAGACAAACTCACCTGGTGCACACAGGTCGAACAAAGTTATTCTCCACTGCCGACTCTTCGGACCAAACTGTCAGATCCAAGGGTTTTGCCTTTCCGGACCCCAGCTGGGATGACTGCAGGGCGAGGCACCGCCCGATCAGTCAGGCGGAGCAGCTGCGAGAACTAAGCTCTATCGTGTGGGAATCCGCCCATCCGACCGGACGCGCCCCGTCCTCCCCACCCGTCTGCGGGCGAAGATGTGTCACCTAGTGGGTCCCTGTTCGGGCGCCAACTGAAGGAAGTGACCCGATTAGGGCCACTAGGGTCACTTGCAACCACCTCTCGGCCTTCCAAGATATGAATTGTCGATGACGCAGTAGAGAATACAAACCAAACTATTTATTAGTAATTGCGCTGCAGCGGAGTCCAGTCTGACCAGCCTCAAGGGATAGCTGCCGAGGGACTGCCTCCCCCCAACATAACATCAGATATTATACATTTCCAGATCCCTAAGAACACGCCCAGACTGGAAAATTCCAGTCCGGGCACTGGTGAACAAAGGAGACACAGAGAGATGAGCTGCCACCTGCAGAACGGGTACATCTTATCACATTCTCAAGGTTGCCTTGCTTGAGCTCAGCGCTCTCCAACGTGGGAGCAAGGATACGAGAGATGAAAGGCATGCCAGAGCCGAATAAACCATTCATTAGTACATTAGGACACAGCCTTGAAGATGATACAGAGAAATAACTCGAATCTGCCTTTTTCGCTGAGGCAGACAAGTAATGTGACAGAGTCTTACTTTCGATCACGGTACAAAATGGCGCCTAGAGACAAAATGGCGCTGCAAATGCTAACTTAACTCACAAAATGCTAGAAGGAGTCAGCTAGATGCATTTTCAGTCCAACAGCTGTAGCGTTGGCGGGTCAGAGGACCAGGGTTCCTGGCGCTGGTCGCAGTCGGGTCGCGGACGGGTGCAGACGGGCTTGCCTTTGGCACCCCTTTGGCGCGGCCGCGCAGTAGCTGTCATTAGGTAGAGGTCGGGCGGGACAGCTTGGAGGCGACAGCGGGATCGTGAGAACGTGGGAGGGGCTGCGGGGGCAGCAGCGGCGGTAAAAGGAGGCAGAAGGCAAGGGAGGGAAGAAAAGGGAAATTAAAATAAAAGCGGCAAGAGAGAAAAAGGGGCAAAAGCAGCAAGAGAAAAGAGGCAAACAGAAAATAAAAGGCAAAAACAGCAGAATGCAAAACAGAGCAAAAGGCAAAACAAGCAAATGCACGAGGGGCAGCACCGAGGCACAGGGGCCTCGAACACTGGACGGGCAGCACAAGTGGCAGGAGACTTACCGTGGAGCTGCGCGAGGGGAGAGCAGTTTTCTGACCAAGAGGTCGGAGGTCTGGCTCACCCTATCATGCAGCGGCCGCCATTAAGTAGGGGTCGGGGGAGGGCCGGACTGCTGGGAGGTGAGAACAGGATCGTGAGAGGGGGAGGGGCCGCGGGGCAGCCAGCGGCAGGAAAAGGAGGCAGAAGGCAAGGGAGGACAGAAAAGGGAAATGAAAAAGAAAAGTGGCAAGAGAGAAAAAGGGGCATGATCTTACCCATGATTGGGAATACCCCCGGCTCTTGATAATCAAGGCGGATGTACAAATGTATACCCAATGTATAAGTGATCACTTCCCTCGTTGATGATGAATTAGGTACTCCTTATGGCCTGGTAGAGTTCCCATTGTTGTTTTTTTATCTGGATTTTATTGCGTTTTATTGTTTTATAGTCAGTGTCTGTATAATTCTTATTTTAATGGTATGTATTGTGGTACTTTCTTTTTATGGCTATATATGCCAAATAAAAATATAATAACAACAACAACAACAACAAAAAGGGGGGGCAAAAGCGGCAAGAGAAAAGAGAGGCAAACAGAAAATAAAAGGCAAAAACATAGCAGAATGCAAAACAGAGCAAAAGTCAAAACAAGCAAATGCACGAGGGGCAGCACCGAGGCACAGGGGCCTCGAACACCGGCCAGGCAGCACAAGTGGCAGGAGACTTACCGGGGAGCTGCACGAGGGGAGAGCAATTTTCCGACCAAGAGGTCAGAGGTCTTGCTCCTTCTGATACTCATGAAGATAAGCAAGATTGATTGCCCTACAAAGGGGTGTGACTCTTTCAGGATCACAATGGAAATGTATCTGCTGGTTTATGAAGAAGAGCAAAGAATGGGAGAGAGGGACTCAGCCTTTCCTCCGTCGCCATCCTCACCCCTACAGCAGATGTGTGTTGGTACAATCTGTGCTCATGACTGGATCATAGAGTTTTCTATGCTCCCGTGTGCAACCTAGGCGCAACCAATTTCTAGTGTGCTGAGGGCTACCACCCTTCAGACACCACTGAGTTGAAGGCCATTGTATATCTGAGAGGGGGACAACCTAAGTGGAATTTTAGAGACCCATCACCAATCACCAACATTTACAGCGTGTGGCATATGATTTTGTGTCCTGCCACTGTATTGTTAGTGTTTTTAAAAAAATTAGGATGTAAAATAAATCACAAATAAATTATTAATTTAGGTATATCATAATCATAGTTCAGGAAATAAAAATACAAATTAATGGCTACATTTCCCTTAATTAAATACAATTAAAATCACATATTAAATGCATGAATTCTTTGATCATCTTTATCCCCGCCTCTCTGTGAATTTACCCAACAACGTAAATATTTCTCTAGATTCTCAATAAAAAAAATGATGCCAACATTCTCCATGGATAGTGTTCTTCATTTCTTAGTGCCATTAACAAATGTCGAGCTATTAGATTTCCAGTGTGTAGTTACAATCGAACAGGCTATTAATATTAAGTAGAAAACCTGAATATTAAGTCTGGTACACAGTTTGTCTTTTTTACCTATTACGCCAAGATATGTAATTTTGGGGACAAGCTGGAGAGTATGTCAGAGTTTTATACTACGAAATCTAAAGATTGATTTTTTGAATATGGAAATAATCTGATCCTTCAGTCACAACCGATTACAAGCTGGCCAGAAACCATAATGGTTAGTATGAGTCAAAGCAGAGGTGACTGTCGTTAAGCGATGGGCTATAATCTTTGTAACATTTTGTAATCCGTGGTTAATAATGTCATGCCAGCTACTAGTGGGGATTTCCTTGGTTTAAGGAAACTGAAAGAGGGTGGAATATTTCCTCCTAATAATATTGAATTATGTTGCTTTGTTCAACTCATTGATAAACAATTTGAAAAAATCTGGACCTCTCCTGGTGCTGTGCCATTTAAAATATGTGGCTGTGGTCCTGGTGGAAAGCAGTCCTATTTTTTAGGTCGAGCCTGGGCAGCGCATGCGCTACTCTGCGAGGCATGCTGTATTCGAGTATGGACTTGAAGCTCCGGCCACTCTCTGCCCATATTTTTCATTGGCTTGTGTCATTGTCCTTTGTAAACGATGGCTTCTGATTCGTTAATAGTCTTGGTAGTCCCTCCTTAGTACAGCCTTGTCTTCATTTGTAACCTCCTCTGAGGACTGACCCTTTTACTTCTGTTACGCAGTATGCCTTATTTAGTCTGTAAGCACTATTTTCTTTAATGAGTTTCTCGTACTGCAGGCAGGACATGCTTTCCTGCAACATGCAGCGCACCATGGGCGCTTTCACTTTCCAATCAACTCAGGACAATGACGGCCGTTTCTTTGAAATTAAATAGGTCTCGCATTTACAAGAATTTGAGCTGTTGGCATTGTAAATGACAATTCCTTTTACTTATGTGTTAATTATCAAAACACATAAATAAAAGGTATTGTCATTTACAGTGCCAATAGCTTAAACTCCCGCAAATGTGAGACCCATTGCATTGCAAATGCGCGACCCATTGCATTGCAAATGCTTGTTGGTTAAGATGTTTCTGTATTTTTGTGAGCGACCGACGCCCCGCCTTTCCCGCACCCGCAAAAAACAAAAAAGTTCTGGCAGAGGGTGTGACTGTCCTTGTATATACTCTGTAGTTAATGCAACCGCATTACAAGTGCTGTGTGTGGTGCGTGGAATTCCTCTGCCAGGCACTGTGGCAATTGTGCCACTGCCAACTGCCACTCATGCTGCCTCCCAGTATTGCATGGTTTTTATGACATTTATATATGTATAGCACTTAATATCCGATGACGTGCTGCCGCGCCTTGTTCTTGCCCCGGTGAAGCATGCTCTAATGACTGCAGAGGGCTCACACAGCTACGGTTGTTTGCGTGCCCTAGGCCGGGCGCTGCACTAAGTGCACCCTCGGGTTGATGCACTGTATTGCCTGCGCAGAGGAGCCGCTTCACCTGTTATGGGGCCGTGTAGTATTCTATGTTTTGTATTTTTTTATAGCGGAACGTTTTCCAGTTCATTCGCCTCTTGGCGCTGCTGTGGTGCCACCGCGGCCTGGGGGCTCTGCGGTGCTCAGCCAGCTTGCACCCCCCTGGCCGCCCTCCGCGCGCCCCCCCCCTGTATTGATTGTGGGCGCGAGTGCGGAACCCCCACGCCCGCCTGTAACGTGCTCAGACGGACGGAGGTGTCCGCGGGCCCTGCTTAGTATTCCGGGCACTCGCCACTGACTCGCTTTTTGAAGAAAGAAAGGGCGGGGGGTGGGACGCTCTGTGGCGGATCAGAAGAGAGATTCCGTCACACCTCCCTCTACCCCCGGCTTCCCAGAGACAAGTTTGGGAGCCCCTTCTCTCTCTGGGGGAGCACGGCAGAGCCCTGAGACTAGCAGCCCCTCTTCCCACGACTCCCAGTGAAAGGACACCGTCTCCTTGACATTGGCAGCCGCACAGCCCCTTATCGCGGGATCGCACCCCAGAATCGAGGCACGAACAGGTGCTGCGAGCGGGCGCGCATTCTAACACGGGGATTATATATTTTATGTTAAATGGTTCTAATAATGAACTCGGCATCTGCCAAGTGTGCCATTGACGACCAACCTCTCTCGGATGTGTTAAATAATCAAAGACCCGTTTTGACGTGTCCAGACGTGCAATGCAGTTAAGATAACAAGAGCGGTGTAGACAACCTTAAAAAAACATATAGTAACTACGATGCAGTGCAGTGGGCATCTGAACAGATAGATGCTCAAAGACTCGTCCTCTCGACCCCAAGATATAGCTGTCTATTGGGGGGGGGGGGGGTCCCCCCACCCTAGGATCCAGGCACCAGCTGCAAGCAATGAACAGCGTGTGCGCGAGCACAGGACAAGGAACACCCCCTCTCTGGCTTCACCGGTTCCAAGCTGAGGTGAACGACTGAAGCCTTTTGTTTCCCGCGGGGTGACCTTCAAAGCGCCTCCTGCAGGCGCCCCCCAGGCCCACTGGGGGCCAAACGAGGCTCGGCTGTGGGCGACACGCGTGTCAGCGCACCTCTCAGGTAACCTGGAAGCCGCGCCCCCTCCCTGGAAGGTGGGCAGTCCAGGTAACACGAGGAATTTTTGTTCCAACCTCTTCAGTTTTTATGTGTGGTTTGCGTTGGTTATTTCAGTCCCGTTTGATTGGATTCCCCGGTTCGCACACGCAGCCAATGGCGAATGCGCTGGCATAAGTGTCTCTGGTGCCCTGCCTCTCCCCGCGCGAGGAAGGGGGCAGAAGCGGAGCACTCCAACCGGCAAGGCGCTGCTTTTTTGCCTTTTTGACAATCGCGTCTTCTGAACTGTTGTTCTCTTCGCAGGAAGAAGCGGAGGGTCGTGTGGTGACAGCAGGGACATCTGCGGCCAGCGTCTCCGATCAGTGCAGACCTGCACGCCCCCCACCCCTTTAAAAAGCACATAAGGACGGGGCAGGGAGGGCTCGGATGCGAGAACGCAACCCTTCCTGGAAGCAATCTGTGCTGCTGGGTGCGCAGTGCTGCCGGCTCTCGCTGAGAGGTCTGCTGCCTACTCTGTGAGGCACCTGCTGGCAGGCTCGGGATACAGGGGGCTTCCTCTCTGGAGTTTGGCGCTACACGGGAGTAGTGAAGGGCCAAAAGTTGGATCACCGGCACTCAAACGGATTTCATGATGATCTTGGGTGAGTGTGCGACCCTGCAAATGTCTTCTGCATACTCTGCCTTTTGTAGGTGTCTGAAACTCCAGAGATGACTATTTTACTGTGATGCGTGGGACTCTGCAGTGCCCGTATGAAAACCTGTCTCTCATTCCTTTACAGTCGGTAACTTGTGACGCACCTAGTCGCTGATTTTAAAGACATTGTCAGAACTTAACAGTAATAACTTATACAGTTGAGTTCTGACATGAAAATGCCTGCTGCCAGCAGCCTGGGGAAAGGCAGGTCTGCTCTCGGAGCATAATTAAGAAGCTTCTTAACGAATGAAAGAAATGTTGATTTTTCTTTCTGGTCTGTTTTTCTAGCTGTACATTGACAAGAAAAAAGGAGTTATTTATGGCACCATGTTTATTTGTTGCTCTCCTTGGATAATTATAAAACAAAGTTTGAATCTATGCATATTTCTACACATTCTGAGGTGCTGCGCCATTTATTTTTTTTCTTTAAAAACAAACAACTTGTATTAAACTGCTGTTTATATATTTTTGCAGCAAATATATAACCACTTTTTTGATGTTTGATTTTGCACTAGAAATTCTATTTGCATTCTTCATGTTTGCTTATTCTGTCATATGAAAGAGCTACGTTTCCAAGGATTTAAGTGGTTTGTGATAAAGGTGATAGTGTGACGATGCATTATAAGGGATAACGTACTCCCTTCCATATGTGATAAGGGATATTGAAAGTCACCTCGGAGTTTCATAACCTTACAAAGGAATTACAACCTTAGCTTCATTCTTCTGTAAGGTCATGGAACTCATCAGTGACTTGCAATACCCTTAAAATGTATGACGGGGTATTTTATCCTGTATATTATCCATTGCAGTGCTAGAAGGATGAAGGTTGAATCCCATATGTGACCACCATAATGTATGCAGATCTCATAGCTCGCTGTTATCCTACAAAACTATTGTCAGTGATGTGGCATTTATTGCCTTTTAAATAGTGCCCTAGTTTAGCTTGTGGTCACTTCCTGAGCACGCTTTAATGTTTGATTGGAATGTAAAGCCAGGTCCAGGAGGACTGGGGGTTCGGCTTGGGGTACAGCAGGGTTGCAGTTTCTTTTAATCGAGTCCCTGATGACTGCATTTTTGGGGTCTTTTCCTATCCTTGACCTCTTACGAACACCCCTCCCTGCACCTTCGGGTTCTTTCACGTCTGTCCTCCCACCACGCCAGAACCACCTCTTTCAAGCCTATACGTTCGTTGAGATTGCTCACTGGGTGGAGCACCCACTGCAGAGTTTTGTGCTGTTTGTCAAGGTCGGAGGTTTGGTTCAGTAGCCGATGCTACTCAGCATTGTCGATGACGTGAGTACCATTGATTGATTTGTAAGAGTTCTTTTTGTTTCAGTACCAAAAGGCCCTTCACATCTGTGATATACGTTCATTCAAAGGTATCTTGGACTGCATTTGCTCCTTTCATGTGCAGTTGAGAGGTTCTGTTCCCCACCTCTCGTCTGTCTGAGGGCCTGTGAAGGTATTGGCTGTTTCCAAGTGCCACTTGAAGCTTTTATTATGTAATGTGAACGCTATATAAAACCATTGGATAATAACCTTATCCAGCAGCCGCCTGCAGAGGAGGCAATCTTGACGGCAGGTCTGAGGGTCTGTGTGTTTTTTCACGGACGGGGGTGCAGTGGGAGCCAGCCCCTCCCGCCAGGGTCTCATTAGTGCGTGGGTGGCCTCTCTTGCCGGCGGCAGGCAGGCCCTCGCTTGCACGGGATTCCTGCAGGATACCCTGTGAAGTGACAGACGCTCTCAGCTCAGAGCTGACCTAAATATTCACACTTCTGGCAGCCCGAGTCTTATGTAATGTAGGGCTCGGCGAGCCTCGCTCATCTCCCCTCTAGGCATCCGACAGATGTCTCAGCTCACCAGGGCACGGGTGTTACTCCTTTTCCCATACCCCCCCCACAGGTGTGTTCGGCCTTTGAGGGCAGCGCGTTCACGTGAACCAGCGCAGCATCGTTGTAGTGTGCGGGGCGTAGCTTTCAGCAGTGTAGCGGGTGCAGTGGCACCAGGCGTCGAGGTGATAGGCGCCCATGGCACCTAAATTGTGTCTGCACTTTGTTATCCAACAAGTAGACGGGTGCCCATTTACCTTACCTGCACCAGGACCTTGTGGCCCTTGCTGCGCCATAGGTGGAGTGTTTTGGGTATTTGTGACTGCATTTGTTATGTTGCGGTTAGGCAATTGCCATGTTCATGATTGGGTTTTACTGGCTTTCTTCTACTGTAAAGGTTAGGGTTAAGTTACTTGTATATTTTGTTTTATCTTGAGGATAGATGAAGGTTGCTGGGTGATATGCTGTGCGTGTGGATAGGCCTGTGTCTGTATTTACGTCCTTTTAAGACTAAGGTAGATAGATATTAGTGGTTTTATGTTTGTGTTAAGGAGGACTTCCCCGTGTTGTTCAATGATACATATTATGCCATGGTTTTGCTTTATTATGTGTTCATTTATGTCTGTTTTTCTTCGTGGGTGTGTTGTGCTCATGTGTTTGATTACCACTGAGTTGTGCCATGTGTTTTCCCCTCATGTTTGTTGATTTGGTTTTATATTACATTTCATATTTGAGGTTGTGCTAGGGTAAGGTTGTGTGTTATGTTCTAAAAATGTTATTCCCCCACCACCCACCTTGTACATTCTACTTCACTGGTATCCACTGGCACAGTGCTTGTCGGTGCCCCAGTTCCTGCCCTGCTCTCTTTGCATTGCCCAACTTGCGCAGTATTTAGTGCACCATGGAGGCTTGCCCTGCTGCCCTTCAAGCGGGGACCCACTGCTATGATCTATGTCTGGTTGGACGGTGTACTGTTTAAACATTTCTACCTTTTGTGTCCATGTAAAACTAGAGTTTAGAATACTGAAATATAAGTCGTCTGTTGACTCAGCCGATGCAACACTCAGGAGCTGAGCAAGCGTCTCTCGCACACACAGTAGAAGTATATCACAGACAGCAGCAGTGCAAGCTTCCCTCACTCAGAGCTAGGGTATGACAAGCCCCAGTTGTGCAGACCTCCCTCCCCCATAGAACAAGTACATACCAGGCAGCAGCACTGCAAGCCTCCCTCACTCGGAGCTAGGGTATGACAAGCACCAGCCGTGCAGCCTCCCTCCCCCACAGAACAGGTATATACCGGGCAGCAGCAGTGCAAGCCTCCCTCACTCGGCGCTAGGGTATGACAAGCACCAGCCGTGCCGGCCTCCCTCCCCCACAGAACAGGTACATACCAGGCAGCAGCAGTGCAAGCCTCCCTCACTCTGAGCTAGGGTATGACAAGCACCAGCCGTGCAGGCCTCCCTCCCTCAAAGAACAGCTACATACTAGCTGCAGCAGTGCAAGCCTCCCTTACTCGGCGCTAGGGTATGACAAGCAACAGCCGTGCCGGCCTCCCTCCCCCACAGAACAGGTACATACCGGGCAGCAGCAGTGCAAGCCTCCCTCACTCGGAGCTAAGGTATGACAAGCAACAGCCGTGCAGGCCTCCCTCCCTCACAGAACAGGTACATACCGGCTGCAGCAGTGCAAGCCTCCCTCACTCCGAGCTAGGGTATGACAAGCACCAGCCGTGCAGGCCTCTATCCCCACAGAACAGGTACATACCAGGCAGCAGCAGTGCAAGCCTCACTCACACAGGGGGCAAGCAATAGCCGTGCAGGCCTCCCTCCCCACAGAACAGGTACATACCAGGCAGCAGCAGTGCAAGCCTCACTCACTCAGGGGGCAAGCAATAGCCGTGCAGGCCTCCCTCCCCACAGAACAGGTACATACCAGGCAGCAGCAGTGCAAGCCTCACTCACTCAGGGGGCAAGCAATAGCCGTGCAGGCCTCCCTCCCCCACAGAACAGGTACATACCAGGCAGCAGCAGTGCAAGCCTCTCTTACTCGGAGCTAGGGTATGACAAGCACCAGCCGTGCAGGCCTCCCTCCCCCACAGAACAGGTACATACCAGGCAGCAGCAGTGCAAGCCTCACTCACTCAGGGGGCAAGCAATAGCCGTGCAGGCCTCCCTCCCCCACAGAACAGGTACATACCAGGCAGCAGTAGTGCTAGCTTCCCTCGCTCACAGAATCCATGCATCGCAAGCAACAGTAGTGCAAGCTTCTCTAACCTACAGAACTTGTATATCACAGCGAACAGCAGTGTAAGCGTCCGTCCCTCCCACTCATAATGGCCACCTCACAGCAGCAGGAGTGCGAGCTCCCAGTGCACGCAGAACTTACATCACAAGTAGCAGCAATTACATGAGAAGTAGCTGCGCGTTCCAAGCACATAGAACATGCATAGCACAGGCAGCAGCAGTGCCAGCACCTAGAGGTGGGTGAGCCAACAAGTTTACAGGGAGAGCCAAGCCAAGTGTCTGGCTGGGCTCTTAGAAGCCGTTCACAAGCCGAGCCCTGAACATTTTTGCAATGTAACTCACACAAAAACAATCAAATAAAATATGATGTGAGTCTCTTCAAAATAAAAAAAAGTGTATTCCTTTAACCTGCTGAAGCTTTGCCATTAATACTTCATGTCATAACACTGCACTGAGAAGTGCTTATTAAAAGTGATTTTTAAACATGAACCATCAGTGAACTAAGAAGCAAATGAGTCGTCCTGTAAACCCTGTAGGTGGCTCAGAATATTTTGAAGCAATATTATGCTATATTAAAGCACACACAATAGGTTTTTGTACAACTGGTATTCTAAACTCACAAAAGCCGTTTCATGTGTGATAATGAAGAAAAATGAGTTTTGGTGAAATAAAATAGTTGCCTAAGATCACACAATTTAACTGGGGAAGTCCCGATTTATCCAGGTTTTCTAGTTTCACTTTGCGCAAATCAGAAAGTAAATGGGTGCCTATTGTTCTTTCCTTAAGTGAAGGCTTTGTTTTTACCTCTCTCTGTATTTTTTGGCAAATATTATATAGCATGAACTCCACCAGAAGGTCCTGGAGTGCATTACACAAGCACCAGTTACATTACATACGGTCATAGTCATTGTATATAGGCAAGGGGAGAGTGATTGATTTGCCAACAGCCTGGCTCGAGCTTTGGGTGGCTGGACCTCAAACGCATAGAGCATATGAAGCACAGGTAACAGCAGTGCCAGCTTCTCTCTAAACACAGGATGAGTGCAAGCATGATACCTGAACAAGTCAGCTGCAGCACAGGTAGCAGCAGTGCAAATGCGCACAGAACAGACAATGCAGGAGCAGCAGGATGCAAGCTTCTCTGATGTACACAACTCAAACACAGCTTATGTGTAAGGCGGATTTCCACATCAGGTGAAGCTAGTGCTTAATTTGAGCCGGTGGTTGTATGTGGGGCACACAGGCACTCATGTTGGGGGCCGGCACTTATTATACCTCATCAGACATGACCCAGAGCAAGAGAGAAAGAAACTCAAAATGGGAAAACAAAGAGGAAGAGAAAGGCGAAACAGTGACGAAGAAAGCAGGTTGAAAAAGGAGCCTGCAAGAGATAGATAAAGAGGCAAAAAGTGTCTGGTGGATGAGAGACATGAGGTGGAAGCAAACCTTCGAAGCCCTGGCGCTGGGCATGCTGATATCCAAGAGTGCTGGACTCATTATTTTACAAATTAAGCACTGGGCCCGTGCAGCCCACCAGCAATGGAGTGCAAGCTGCCCCCGAGCCCGACGTAGGGCAGCTGCGAAGGTGATGGAAAGGAACGCGGGGGCCTTGTTAGATAACAAAGGTAAGGTTTTGTGAACTTTGTTTTCCTTCCCCTTCCGGATTGCTTCTGACAGAATAACGCGGTTTCTAAGGCAGAGAAGGGTGTGACGTCCAGGGCTCAGGTGTACCCGAGAAGGCTCTCTAGACTCTGTCGTGGTCCCTGACCGGGGGGGGGGGGGATAGGGTGGACGCCATGTTTCTCTCACCCTGGCCGTCCCCTCCCAGCCCTGTAATTATCCGAGGGATTAGGAAGGAGCACAAATATCCACTCACAGGTATCGAATGGCCCAGGCTGTCCCTGCACCTGCGGGCGCTCTCGGAGGCTGTAAACACTAATTAGGGTGTGGTTACCACCCAGGCCCCAACACTGCCTGCTCCGGGGGCGCGGGGGGCAGCGGTGAGAGGTCCCCAGTACCTGCTCACGCAGATCCAGACCGGGCACCAACACTGCCTGCTCCGGGGGCGCGGAGGGCAGCGGTGAGGGGTCCCCAGTACCTGCTCACTCAGACCCCAACACTGCCTGCTCCGGGGGGCAGCGGTGAGGGGTCCCCAGTACCTGCTCACTCAGATCCAGGCGGCCCCAACACTGCCTGCTCCGAGGGCCGCAGAGGGGAGCGATGAGGGGTCCCCAGTACCTACTCACGCAGATCCAGGCCCCAACACTGCCTGCTCCGGGGGCGCGGAGGGCAGTGGTGAGGGGTCCCCAGTACCTGCTCACGCAGAGCCAGACCCCAACACTGCCTGCTCCGAGGGCCGCAGAGGGGAGCAATGAGGGGTCCCCAGTACCTACTCACGTAGATCCAGGCCCCAACACTGCCTGCTCCGGGGGCGCGGAGGGCAGTGGTGAGGGGTCCCCAGTACCTGCTCACGCAGATCCAGGCCCCAACACTGCCTGCTCCGGGGGCGCGGAGGGCAGTGGTGAGGGGTCCCCAGTACCTGCTCACGCAGATCCAGACCCCAACACTGCCTGCTCCGAGGGCCGCAGAGGGGAGCAATGAGGGGTCCCCAGTACCTACTCACGCAGATCCAGGCCCCAACACTGCCTGCTCCGGGGGCGCGGAGGGCAGTGGTGAGGGGTCCCCAGTACCTGCTCACGCAGATCCAGACCAGGCCCCAACACTGCCTGCTCCGGGGGCGCGGTGGGCAGCGGTGAGGGGTCCCCAGTACCTGCTCACTCAGATCCAGGCCTTGGCACTGGCGCGGGGCACCTCATGCGCTGTTTGTCGACGAAACTTTATTTCCAGTTCGATGAATGGACAGTCATCGTGAATATACTTGTTTATAGAAAATATACATTCTTCCCAAGAGAGACCACCCTAATGCTACGGTGGGCCCCGCCCCGTGCGGAAGCCTCCGGCGTCCCACATTTGCACCTTGTTGGGCGCCCATGGTACCAAATATTGAACCCTCTGCCCTGCCATCAGGCGGCGCTCTCCCCTGACTTCAGTCCAGAGGCCTGGCACTCGCTGACAGCCTCTGTGCACAGTGCTATGGCCTAGTCAAGTGGCACTGTAGTAACGAAACTTGAGGGGTACTTGGAGGGGCCCTCTCCGGACTCAATTGGGAGCTCGCCAGCCAGAGTACTGTGCTGAGGGGGCCCCCTGGAGCTCCCCCCCCCACCGTGGGGCTGCGGGGGCCTGAGTTACGCCACTGCCTCGTGGGCCGGACACTCTTCGGCACCGAGCTGTGCTCTCCATTCACTTCGGGCGGCGGGCCCTAGGCCTGGCTCAAGGGTGTGCTCTCCCAGTACTTCGTCCGCGTGGGCCTCACACTCAGGGGCACCCGGCGGTGCTCTCTCGGTGCTTCGCCTCGTGGGCATGACGCATTGACTGACGTTTGTGCTCTCCCATGCTTTGCAGCTCGGACCCACCCGAGCTCTTACAGACCTGCGGCTGGAAGCCACGCACGGCAGCGGAGCGTGCCCAGCCCACGGTGAAGTGGGCGCCTCCTCCCGCTGCCGGGCACCAGCGATGCAAGTTTAGACAAGTTAACAAGAAGGCAGTTATTAATCTCCAACCGAAGGCCTGTCTGGGCTGCAGGCACGTTTTGAAGGCGGGCTGGAGGAGGATGAAAGGCCCTCGGAGATCGGAGAAGCCCCAGCCATGAGCCGTTCCAGTGACCCGACAAGCCCCCGGGGTACTTATTAAGCAGATCGGGTGTCTGCATAACACCTGGGTAGGTAATGCTTTCACATACCCCAAACTGCACAAGCATGATTTACTCACACACAATATTGACCCAATGTACATCTGCAGTGTCCCCGCCTCAAGTTGGACACCTTCAGCCATCACTGTTGTTTTAAACTCTTAACACTTTGCATTTTGGAACTTTTAGTTCCGCATTTACATCATGACCATAGACCCTCAGGTCCCAAAAAGCAGAATGTCTTTGGCCATCATCTTGATCGGTATTTTGACAAAGGTGACACGGGGGTACCTACCGATATCCTTTTATACATCCAACAGTGACGGCACAAAACGTATTGTTTTCTAATGCTTTTAATAATTTGTTCTAATATCATCTACCTTGGTGGTACCCGTTTTTATGAATCTCTTAAGGATGAAAAACTAAATTCCTGCGATTTGAAGCTGCAGAGTTACGCGTTGTAGAGCTCTGGCCCTGGCTCTTTAACCCACTGAGCTGAGTAACTGGCCAAAAATAGTCTCGCGCAGGCTTTGGCCAGTTTGGAAAACGAGATGTTTTGTCCTCAACATTTCAGGCGAAGGCGCTGCATCCCCATAATGTGTCAAACTTGGAAGAAGAAAGGGAGAGGCGGGGCTCTTTGAAGGCGCTTGTTTGCGCTCAGACTGGTTGAACAATAGCGTTGCTAACGCTGCCGCCGCTCGCCCGAGGCAGAGAGAGGAGCGTCCAGGCGCCACTCTTGTCGAGAGCGAGGCCGACTGCCTCCATGCGCCATCCGTGAAACGTGGGCTTTGGTCGCGGCTTCCCACTTCAACACATCGTGTGATTCTGGGCAAATAATTTCCCCTTTTGCACTAATTTGGAAGCGTATATGCCACAGGTGTTTAACAAGGTAGCATTTAGGCTCATTGCGGGGTGAGGTGGTGGCCACGTTGAGATACATGAGTGAGGGCTGCAGATCAGGTGCAGAGCGTAGTATACAGCATCAGACGCCAGTAGCGTCACTCATCATAGTCATCATATAAATTATGCAACGACGGATACCAAGGCTTTATCAAGAAGAGAATGTTCGATATTTCGAGCAAGTTAAGAGTAAACATTGTAGAGAATTTCGATCACGAATGGGCCCGTCTATTAGTTTTTTGTAGCTGAACTGAGTCTGTGTGGATGTTGGTAGTTACATAAGTTATCTTTTGCTGCTCGATAAGAGTGCCTTCCCACAGAATCGACCAAAAGTATGCTTTTTTCAAAAGTGACACACCAGTGTTCCAATGGTGCCCATCGAAAGCTACAAATTAGGTCAACATTCTAAGGCCGGGCGGCGGGGCCTATAAAACGTGGTTGAGTGGACCAAAGAGCGAGCACTCTCAAAAGAGTTAAACAAACATGGTCGCGTGTTGTTGATTCGTTCTGGCTTCTTAAGTGTTTTGTTTACTTGCTTTGACGGTAACGGAGCCCGAGGTGTGACGACAGTTTGAGAGAATGACTGCCAGGCCTGCAGAACTGGGGAGGGGTCAGCGCCGGACATGTGGCTCAACCGACCTTCCACAGCCATGCCTCAGTAGTGCGTTCTCCCAGTGTTCCCTTGGCATGTGTAATCATAGCAGTGCAAACCTGTGCAGTGCGCGAAGGGGTGTTTGGAGGGAGTGCACGCAAGCGAGCTGAAATTCCCAGGTTAGCAGAGGCGCCTTCGTAGGAAGGAACAAGAGGGCCCCTCTCTACTGACTGGCATCTAGAAAACACTATATGGATACTCCGTCACCTCCTTGTACTGTACGTTAGATTTGTCCTCATGTGCGGTAATGTATAGCGTGAACTCATATTCTGCAACGACAAACCCCGTATTGTTGACATTCCTAAGATGGCCTGGTCTTGAAAACCAAAAGCCGGGACATTCCAAAAACATAGAAGTAGGACAGTTTGATATCCAATGACATCGAATGGCTGAACAAACGTCACTAGCATACAGACAGAGAGGCACTAAGCCTAAAGAGAATTTAATGCAACTTTTAAACATGACATCATCTCTTTAACTAAATGGCTTTCTGCTGTGGGCAGCTAACTAATTCTGCACTGTCTGCACACATGAAAACTTGACCCCGTCTGTTTTCATTTGACTCTCTTTAAACTGGGGCATGATTTAAATTTTTCGAAAACGCAAGAGAAACATGCTGGAAACCCGGGAAACCTGGTCACCCTAGACGTTCCTCAACCAGAAAATAATTTCCACCATATTAATCTCTGGACCGATCCAGTGAAAACATTCTTGTGGATCTGAATATTCCAGAAACCCACAGGGCTCCCGCTACCTCCAAGAGGGTGGTCAGAACCTGGGTTTTTTTTTTGCAGAGTTTTATATAGCGCGAACTTGACCCGAATCGGGTATCAGAGCGCTTTACATAGCACCAGTTACGTTACATTAGGACACACATTCATTTTTGTTAGGCACGGGGAGATTAAGTGATTTGCCCAGAATCACAGGGTGTTCAGCGTCATTGCCGAGACTCGAAACCAGTTCCCCAGCTTCGAGGTCGGACGCCCTAGCCGTTAGGCCAACTCCTCTCCTCTGTTGAGTGACAGCTGACAACTGACTTTAGTTAGGCACATAGGGAGCAAAATCAGAACTCCCAATGTGACCCACCACGCCAAGGTGACGCACTACACACCTGATACTCACATTGAGTAGGTTTAAAAGTTGCTCCCTTTATAGATGGCAGAGACAAATAGTATTTTTCTTCATGAAATACACTTAATTTTTGCAGAGCTTGTGCATATTACATAAACATTTTTGGCTGGCATCTCATATTGAATGCAAGAGCATAAATCGCATACGAAAACTCATGCTAGATACCATGGGGAGACTGGTTTGAGAAGAAAATGCCTCTCGAAATAGTGTTACAGCATAATGGCAAAAAAGGTGCATTTCATGTATTGCAAAAAAAGTGAATTACCCCCAAGCCTACTTAGGGAATAGCCGAAGGATGCTAACCCACACCCTTCAAACCACCCAACCAATTCAACCTGTGATTCGGGCAGAAATCCTATTCTGCTGAAGCTCTGCAAGATAAAAACCAACCCTAGGCTAATGTGTCACAAAGCACCAGAAGACCAAGTATCTACCAACAATCTACTAAGCATCTAAAGTGCTTCCAGGGCCACCTGCTCTAGCAGAACTATCTATGGGTCAGACTCAGCCACCAAAACCATCACAAACCTACAAAAACAAATGCGTGGGTGTGCCAGTAACTAAACACACCCAATTCAGACGAAAGACACCTGAATTTTTAAGCCACAATTAGTTTTATTTTAGGTGTCTCCTGACTGAGAGTGCCTCCACTTCAGTGCAAGTCAAAAGGGAAAATAATTTACCCCCTTCTTTCAATATCTCACCATTTCCTGTGTCTACATGTACGAATGGTTCTTTGATTTGGACGCGGATCCCCTCAAGAGGTTCAGTGTTAGCCGGACACATGGAAAACAGCGTTCTAGCCAAGGTCCGCTTCTGTTTAGGTGTGAGGGATAAAATGTTTGCGCTCTCACAATAGTATTTGCCTTGGATATATATACACATCTGTAGCATGCCAATAATGTCCTGTTACAGATTTAAAGATAGTTCTTGTTGCACATCTTGAAGAGGTGTGCACAGGTAAAGTGCTGAAGTTACCAGGCGAGACAAGAAGCAAGAAGTTAGCGAGATGCTTGCCTGAAAGTGGTTGCAGATGAGCAAGCAGGAAGCAAAGCCCTTGCATCATCTGGAGGTAAGCGGGTGGCGTGCCGACATGGGTTTATTGAGAGATGTATGTACCTGGTGACTCACTTGTTCGAGGTACAGTCAGCTCAAGTCTCTTGTTTCTCACCTGTAATTGCGAGGAAGTCTCCCTTTGCTACATGTGATGCTGCAGGAGTCTCCTGGGCTGGCTAATAGCCTTGCTGATTACTGACCCCACCTCTTGCATCTCTGCCATAGATGTAGTTTTTGAGGATCCTCTGGACTCCACCGCCCGCACTGGTGCATTGTGGGATATTAGATTATTTCATTTGGGTATTGCCCCTTCCTTAAGCACTGGGGATGCCACCTCAAGCATGTCTTCCACGTGCTCCTGAAGCCGTGTCAGATCCCTCTTCATTGGTGCATGAAGGGATTCTGGTTGCCAGCTGGTCGCATCACTGTCCCCAGGCCTGCAGTATGAGGCGTTCTGCGACCTCCAGCTGTTGATGCCCTCAAATTGTCCTCGAAAGCAGACACGTGCTCTTCTGTATTGGTGCAGTGCAGAGGATAGGTTTCCAAACGCATTTCCCAGATCTGACACAAGCGATGACCAGAGTGTGTGGCTGTTGCTATTCTGGGCCTGCATCAGCCTCTTCTAGGACAGGATCCAGTCCTGAGCTCTGCCAGGAACCGTCCAAGACATGAATCAAACAGTGCACAGAAGGCCTGCCCCCTGCCCAACCGAAGGTTGGCATGAGGGGCGGCCTGGCAAAACGGAGTATCTGAACATAGTCCAATGGGCATGCGCCTCTAAAATGATCATAGGAAGGGTTATGCCATGACAGACCTATGCAATGAGTGACTAGAGCTCAACATATAAGCCCAGGCAAGGACACACAAATCTGGGTGAAAATTCGCGTTGCCAGACACCATTTTTCTAACCTCTGACCTCACCATGGTAGCCATGCCTGGCAACGTGAATTCTCACCCAGATTTGTGTGTCCTTGCCTGGGCTCATATGTTGAGCTCTAGTCACTCATTGCCTGGGCACAGGGCCCTTACCCCCCCAGCTGAGGCCCGTCCTTGTTAGCAGGTAAACAGAATACTAGAGACTCGCTATGCCAGGATAGAGCTTCAGTGCGCTTGAGGCCGCTGGAAGAAGCAAACAGAAGGCAACAGTTCCAGCCCACATTCACTATTTATCATACTTATTTATTTATTAGCTTAAACAGCACAAATTAAAACCGACCGTGTTTCAGATTTTTTTTAAATCGCAAACTCAAATTTATGTTGACTGTGGCAGCCTATAAATAAACATTTTTACCATTTAAACATTTATCACAATATTTACAGAGGTGACTGCTGATAGCAGTATAACTTGTGTGTACATATAATAAAAGTGAACGATGGGTACCAGCAAAACAAAAACTCTTCGAGATCTTCAAATACTCACATCTTAGATGATGTGAGACTTAGACCATTAAGGTGCATGTATCTTCGGGAAAATAAACATTTTGGCAATTGCATACAAGTTTTCGGTTGATTGAGAACTAAAGCCATTTAGCTACAGAGGTCTTGCTATTTCGGATGACTCTGTTCATTTAGGTACTCAAGCATAGTCTACTAGAAGACTTTGAATGTTCACATTAAAAGGGCTTGTTACAGTTGGAAGAAAACTTCAGAATTCTGCTTTCACTTGCGTCTGAATTGCATTTATTAAAAACTGTGATCGCAGAAAAATGGAGCAGGGTCTTCCGCATTGACAAAGGAGTCGAGCTCTGAGTTGGAACAGCACGCACATTTATACCCAATTTAATAAGGTTCTAGAATTGGTCAGATCTATAAGTTTCACTATTCTAATGAACATGTGCAGGGATCAGCTAATGGGAGCGAAGGAAACCACAGCAGATGACCTTCAAAAGTGTCACCACATACACTCACTCACTTTACAAGTAAAGCATTTTTTGAGAATCCTGCTTTTGGGTGCCAACAGTGCTCTTCGCCTCTGAGACCAAAACTTCTGTTTAACAGGTTTCAGAAATGTCAAGACAACATGGCAGTTCACAGGATTGCTTTACTCATGCGTCATGATGAGCATTTAGTAATTATCTCACAGGAGGACTAGAGCTGTTGAGTCAGTATCTCAGTTGCCTTTCAGAAGCATTGGCTAGTCAGTAGACTCCAGATCTCTCCATTGGACGACCTTCGTCGTAAGACTAGATCGAGAGTACAACAGCATGTTATGAAGCCCGCCTTCAGGGAATACTGCGGTTCCAGCGCCATGGTTAGATTGCTTGGACCGCCCCAGAATACAATCACAGATCCCATGCCCTACTTTCACCAACGGAAATTCTGAGACGCGCTGATTGAACAAATTTAGGATTCACGGCAGCACTTTGCTGAGTTTGCTCCGTGGCGCCCTCCTAGCTGAATAATGTGCTATTATTTATTTAAAGGTTTTACAGAGCGCTTCACAAGCATAGAGAGTGCAGTGGGAGGTGAATCATGGGAGGAAATGGAGGTCTGGCTCTAGCTCGCGTTGGGAGGTTGTGAACTGAAGTGCCCTCTCTGCACCTTGTTGAAGTAAAACCCTTGCTGTGCCAGGGTGGAGGGCAGTCGGCTGCCCCTGGTTCTGACCATGTTTAAATAAATGTCTAAGGCCCAGCCAGGCCACTCGGGCTTGTAGGAATGCTGTTCAGGGGTCGCTCTTGGCTTGTTCAGCCCCAATATTGAATCACTGCCAGCACTTCCGTTCCTGGTTCATTTCAGGGCTCGGTTATTTAGCAAGGCAATGCCAGGCGGCCACTCAGGAGGCTACTACCAAGTGGGCATCAGTTGACTCCTAAAAGCTTTAAATGTTGGGCATTGTGGGTGCAATATTCCTATTTTCTCCGACAACGTCACTAAACCTCATCATTAGTACATACTCGCACGACTGCCTAGTGCACATCTCCATATCTGTACTCCTGAGTACTTATTCACATCTCACATCTATGCTCACATCACAAACACTTCGTAACACTCATTGATGCTTTCTTCATGCTCCAGGGTACTTTCCTCAAGGCTCTGAGCACGTCCTACTCTCACCTGAATACTTTCCTCCTACTCCCAGCATATCAACCTGGTTACTTCTTTTGTAACTCTGAGCACATTACCTCACACTATATCCATGGGTAATTCTATCATACAACAATGCACATTTCCACACTCTGGGGACTTCCTCCATTTGTGCCCACGAGAACTTCGGAAACACTCAAGAAACGTCCTCCACAATACCTTAAATCCCCTGCTTCTCTTGTGCTCTGCTAGTTCACCACACTTCTCATCACTTCCATTTTATTCATTTCCCCTTGGACTATGATTGTGCCTCCATAGACCTCGCCAGCGCCCTTGTGCTTCTGAATCCCAGTGGTTCGTCCTCTCACCGTAACCCTTTCCTTGTACGCTTAGGACCTGGTAGTTCACCACATTTCTCATTACTTCCCCTATATCAATGTTCCCCATTTCTTGCTAGTATCTCCTTGCACCTCAGCATGTTCCTTGTACCCCTGAGACCTAGCGGTTCATCCATACACGAACACCTTTCTTTGAACCCTTCACCGCACTTCTTTTCACTTCCCTTGTAACCCTCCTCCCTTCGGCCATGATATTACTCCTACGCACCTCACCAATTCCCTTCCACCCCTAGATATTTACATCACTGCATAATTCCCACCGCAAGAGTAGCCCTCACCATCCCTGTTGAGACCTCTGCTCCGCTTACTCCCCGCAAGCTGGCTGCAGTGAATCTGGCATCTGCGCGAGATCAGAAGGGGTGCCCTATCTGACTGGCCGGAGGGGTCCAAGTCATGCTGCAGCCACTCGTGGGATCGAGGGCCCCAGTGCAGGTGAGAAACTGCAGGGGATTGAAACTTACTGTACACAAGATCTCTGTAGACACAGAGTGGGTTCAGTGGAGACCAGGGCAAGCATCACCTTATGACCACAGCACATCACCAGCAGAAGGCGATCACTCTTATTCGTCTGGCTCGAACCACAGGAGTGTGCATTGATGGCCACTGCAGCGGGCAGCAAAGCACTGGGATGACAGAACTACTGCAGGCCTGACATGAATGAACACACCATCACATGGAGAAGACAACCCCTGCCACTACACACCTCTACACCACCACATTGCTTGAAGCAATAGACCTTTGCTGCAGTAGTCCTGGGACTTGCATATCTCTTAGACACATCAATAGAGCTTTGCACTGTGCGGTGCTAGGTTGGCGCCTGTCTTAAGATAGCGCTGTGAAGCAGCCCACATGCATTGTCCCAGAAACATAATTTTGCTCAGTTAATAAGAAATGCAAGGCATGGCTTGGACGAAGCAAGGGCGGGGGGTTGAGGTAGGTGCCAACCATGGAGAGCCAGCAGTCCACGGATGTCCTCTATAGATGGTGGAGCCTACGGATCTGGTTGGGCGAGTGCCTTTCACAGGCACTTGCAACTAATGCTTTTACTTCTATAGCAATTACAGAGGACGTGGCAGTAAGGCGGTACCGGGCCATTAGTGGGTGCAACAAGCTGGGACATGGCGTTCCAGGAGACACCCTGAGCCTGGGCGCAGTGCCTGACGTGGCATGGCCTCTTCGTACAGAGAACCTGCATGGCTCGCCTGCAAGAAGCTTCTCAACACCCTTTCCCAAAGTCCTTTGTACATAGTACCTGAATGATGGTAGGATGTCCGTTTAGAAGAATTGGGTTGCCTTTCTTTTCCTCCTCTTATCCTGAGATATAGGTACCGCCAGTGCTTTAAATGGGCCGGTACTGAGTACCAGCACTTTTTTATTTTGCGAGGGAGAGTACCTGCACTTCTCAGCACTGCAGCAATACATTTAATGGGAGAGTACCAGCACTTCTCAGCACTGCAGCAATACATTTAATGGGAGAGTACCAGCACTTCTCAGAAACAAGCAGGTACTCTGGTACAGGGTACCTGCACTTCTATTTATCTATTTCAAGCACTGGGTACCGCCCAGCTTCCGTCAGGTGCTTGGACTGGCAAAATGATGTGATGGGTTCTTCCTGATTCCTGTTGTCAGCCCGATAGAGAACTATGCCAGATGGATTTGTTTTGTCTTCCGCTTCTGGTTTTCATTGATAAATACTGCTTACCCTTGGGTCACAAAGCAATGTTTTTTGTTCAAAAAACCTTTTGGACAAAGCTGTTTTGCAGAATAGCTTCGAGGCTTTTTTGAGAATCACAAGGAAGAAAAAAATTGCTCAATGTTATTGAAAACAATTTGCCTAGTCCTATATATGAAATTCTTCGTTTGCATGTCCTAGGAGTGTTTTGTCAGTGTCAATTGTCATTTTGCAACTACAGCTGCTACCGGAAAAGCATTATAGGTAGGAAAACATCACCTTTTCGACTAAATTAGTCGCTTTCTCTAAATTCCTCAATGACTTGCTTTTGAGAGATGCAATTAGTCATTTATATTTCTTGGCTGCATTCCATAATCACTATAACATACGCTCCTGTTACCTTCCCAAGCAAGAAACTGCATGAAGGAACACTCTGGGATTCTGATTGATTCATTTTAACCATTCACTCTTGACCTGGCTGGAGATCTAACACTCACCTCTCCAGTGATCTGTGTAACTCAATACAAATGCAGTATTGTTTTTGCTTGGAGAAATATTGGCACATCAATTGTCCAGCACAGCAGCACTCATTGACTAACTTTGTTATTCTTCATTTGTAGGTGTTTATCTGAGATGGTATATTTTTAGGCATCATCTGCAGACAGCAGTTGTGGAAGACCTATTCTGAACAATAGCAGTACTTGCAGTCAGCTTTGGGACAGCCCATTGAATATCATTGGTTGGCTTATTGGCCAATCTCATTTGCTTGCTTCTTATGTAATGGGTTGCCTTCCTTTTCCTGTGTTTGTCCCTTCACTGGAGCAGATCCTTTTTACCATCCTTTTTATTGAGTGACTTGTATCTTTCCACTGCACCCATTCAGCAATCTACTTTTACTTTTTCTTTCAGCACTCCATGGGAGTGCTTCATTTCTTGCTATCTTCTTCACATGTTACTTCCCCTTTAACCCCATGCTCTCAGAGTTGCTTTCTTTTTCCTCTATCTCGCTAGACCACTGTATCCATTACCCCTCCCTGACCATGTTCTTTTGCTTTTTTTATTTTTCTCATCATCCCTGCCTCGAAGCTCCTCCATTCCTTGTTATCCCTGTACTGACGTATCCTCCTTCCAGTTAATTTTTATTACCCCGTCCATCCTGGCATGTTATAAAATGTGTTTTCTCGTAGGGCCAGTAATTGCAGTTTGCTGCCGGTCGACTCCTGTTTTGAAACATGCTTTTGCCTACATTTTAACCCCTTCGCTGCTAGGCCTTTCCCCCTCCTGTGCTAAGCCTTTTTTTGGCTATTTGGGGTAGTTCGCGCTTAGGCCCATGTAACTTTTTGACCACATAAGCTATCCACGCCAAATTTGCGTCCTTTTTTTCCAACATCATGGGGATTCTACAGGTACCCAGGGTTTGTGAATTCCCCTGGAAGGGACCCAGAAATTAGCCAAAATACAGCTACATTTTGGGTTTTTTGGGGAAAAATGGGGAAAAAAGGGCTACAGAAGAAAGCGTCTGTTTTTTCCCCTGCAAATGGTATCAAAAAAGGGGTTGTGGTGCTGAAATCACCATCTTCCCAGCTTTCAGGGACAAGCAGACTTTTGTCTGAAATCCAAAAAATTTTACACAGTTTTGGCATTTTTCTGGGACATAGCCTATTTTTGCTATTTTTTGTGCTTTCAACCTCTTTCCAGTTAATGGTAGAAATGGGTTTAAAGCAATAATGGATCCTGGAAAGCTATACATTTTAGAAAAGTAGACAAAATTCTGAATTCAGCAAGGGGTCATTTGTGTAGATCCTTCAAGGTTTCTTTATAGAAACTAACCGTTGAATATTGGAAAAATTGAAAATTAGTTGAAAAAAACAGCCATTTGTGTCAACGTTTTCACCTGTAACTTCTTCTAATTATGACAGCTGTTTCAAAGCAATATACCGTTACATCCGCTGGACCTTTCTGGTTGTGGGGATATATAGGACTTGTAGGTTCACCAATAGCCCGACGAACCCAGAGCCAATAACTGAGCAGCGTCTTGAAATGGTTTTTTATTATATATAGCAATTAATTTGGGAAAATATATACATGGGAAAATTCGGTATGAAAGACACCTATGTATTTCTGAAATTGGAACAAAATATAGAGTTTAGAAACAGTAGATATTTGCACATTTCCGAAATTGTGAGTACCCATACTAGCATGAGAATTATAGGTCATTTTTCAAAATGACTTCTTTTTACACATTGTCTTTTATTTGGAAGGCAGAAATGCATCGAAAGTCAATAGGTAATAACAGTTGCTCTACAATTCTGTGTTACCCTAAGTCTCCCGATAAAAATGGTACCTCACTTGTGTGGGTAGGCCTAGTGCCCGCGACAGGAAACGGCTCAAAACGCAATGTGGACACACCACATTTTCACAGTGAAAACGGACCCTTTTTTTGCAAAGTGCCTAGCTGTAGATTTTGAACCCTAGCTCTGCCGGCACCTAGGGAAACCTAGCAAACCTATACATTATTGAAAACTAGACACCCAGGGGAATCTAGGATCGGGTGACTTGACTGGCTCTCACCAGGTTCTATTACCCAGAATCCCTTGCAAACCTAAAAATTTGTAAAAAAACCCACATTTTCCTCACATTTCTGTGGTGGAAAGTTCTGGAATCTGCGTGGATCCACAAAATTCCGACCGCCCCGCGTTCCCCTAAGTCTTCCGAGAAAAATGGTACCTCACTTGTGTGGGTAGGCCTAGGGCCCGCGACAGGAAACGGCCCAAAACGCAACATGGACACACCACATTTTCACAGGGAAAACTGACCCTTTTTTTGCAAAGTGCCTAGCTCTAGATTTTGAACCCTAACTCTGCCAGCACCTAAGGGAACCTAGCAAACCTATACAGTTTTGAAAACTAGACACCCGGGGGATTCCAGGGAGGTATGGCTTGCATGGATCCCCCAAAGTTTTCTTACCCAGAATCCCCTGCAAACCTCAAATTTAGCTGAAAAAAATCACCTTTTCCACACATTTTTGTGTGGGAAAGTTGTGGCATCACCGGGCTGACACAAATTTCCTACCACCCAGCGTTCCCCCAGGTTTCCCGATAACAATGGTGCCTCACTCGTGTGGGAGGCCCAAGTACCCGCGACAGGCAAGGGCCCAAAACGTATTGATGCGACATCAAAGTTGCCTATCACAAAACAACCTGGTTTTGCAAGGGGGGTCACCTGGGTTTTTGGCCCCGTGCTCGGCGGCCGGCTAGGAAACCTACCAAACCCACACATTTCTGAAAACTAGACACCTGGGGGATTCCAGGGAGGTATGGCTTGCGTGGATCCCCAACGTTTTCTTACCCAGAATCCCCTGCAAACCTCAAATTTAGCTGAAAAAAATCACTTTTTCCACACATTTTTGTGTGGGAAAGTTGTGGCATCACCGGGCTGACACAAATTTCCTACCACCCAGCGTTCCCCCAGGTGTCCCGATAAAAATGGTGCCTCACTCGTGTGGGAGGCCCAAGTACCTGCGACAGGCAAGGGCCCAAAACGTATTGATGCGACATTAAAGTTGCCTATCACAAAACGACCTGGTTTTGCAAGGGGGGTCACCTGGGTTTTTGGCCCTGTGCTCGGCGGCCAGCTAGGGAAACCTACCAAACCCACATATTTCTGAAAACTAGACACCCGGGGGATTCCAGGGAGGTCTAGCTTGCGTGGATCCCCCAACGTTTTCTTACCCAGAATCCCCTGCAAACCTCAAATTTAGCTGAAAAAATCACTTTTTCCACACATTTTTGTGTGGGAAACTAGTGGCATTACCGGGCTGACACAAATTTCCTACCACCCAGCGTTCCCCCAGGTCTCCCGATAAAAATGGTGCCTCACTCGTGCGGGAGGCCCAAGTACCCGCGACAGGCAAGGGCCCAAAATGTATTGAGGCGACATCAAAATTGCCTATCACAAAATGTTTTGGGCCCCCAGGGGGGGCAGAAAGTCTCTAATTGTGCAGGGGGGCGTGGGGGCATTGGCGTGCCCATATTGGGCAGCCCCCACCCCTAATTTACATAGTAAAAAAAATTCCCTGGTTCTAGTGGGCTTTCTGCCCCCCCCCCCGGGGGGCAGAAAGACTGAATTTAGCCCCAAAAATATGGGGGGAGCAAAGGCCCTTGCCCAAGGGGCCGCTCCCCCCTCACTGGTGCCTAGTGGGTGGATCCCTGCTTGGGGATCGCCCCCCTGGGGCGATCTGCAAGCAGGGATCCACTAGGGAGGGGTACCATTGGAAAGGGGAGATTCTCCCCTTTCCAACGATACCTCTCCCAAGTGTTTCGGTGCTACATTAGAAATGACTAATACCTGCGTCCAAGCAATTACTATAGCTTTGGGTTTCTTGAATATTCTGAATTGTCACACTTCTAGGAATGCAATGGTTTGTAGTTGTGTTGGTACTGTCATTGGCAGCAATGTCAGGGACAGTGGGTGTTGCAAGCTGCAGCGGCCTCCTGTCAAGGGCATTGGCACTTATTATTTAGTTTTTTTTTACAAATTAAGCATTGAATTATCAGGCAGGGCTGTTGTATCCTGATTCATCACATGCATGCTACACACCATCTGCAAAAGGCCTTCTTTTTGAAGTCTTTTTGTCGATGCTGGATAGTGCAAGCAAAAAGCATTGGCAGAGCCAATAGGTCTGCATTGGCAGCCAAAAGTCTGGGGAACTGGGTTCGAGTCTCCGCAATGACTCTCAATATCCTGTGATTCTGGGCAAATCACTTAATCTCCCCGTGCCTAACAAAAAAATGAATATGTCCTTGTGTAACGTAACTGGTGCTCATGTAAAGCGCTCTGATACCTTCGGGTCAAGTTCACGCTATATAAAACTCTGAAGAAAAAAAAAGGTCAATACATATTGACTATGACGGTGCTTGCTCTGCTGTGTGTGGCAGCTCTTAAAGCACTGTGGAAAGGAAAAACTATTAGTATCAACTCGTGCGGCCATTTCCTACATTTACTGAATGCCACACTCATCATGGCTGTCATTCTAGCATTCCTCTGTTCATGCTCTCTGTGAAACTGCAGAAGCGCAGAACAGTTTTTTTTACCAGGGGATTTGTTTCAATGTTATGACGGTGTTTGTTAGCAAACGATTTCAAATGTTTTCTTTTGCTTGATTTTCTGTTGGTAATATGAGAAAAAAACTTCTGTGTATCCCATTTTCTCATATAGCCTTTTGAGGAGGACGGCCATTTGCGGTTAATCCAATTTAGCCTGGATTTGCCAAATACCCTCACTTGCCTACAGAGGTGACATTTCCATCTCACGTAATCAATACTTATAGTACCTTTAATTGTTAGCACCTGAATTCTTGTCGAGTTTAAAAAGCATTTTTAATCAGTGATTATGGCCAAAATATTTTGCTTAAAAACAGTTTCACAATTCCCTGTCATTCTAATTATTACCAGTTTTGCATAAACACACAAGTGACCTACACTTGACTTCACAGTCCTGTGTGCTTTTTAGTTTTATTATGAGTGAAATATATTTTTAAATGAAAAATGACTTGATGTACTGAGTGGAACCTCGGATAATCTATGTTTCGTTTACCTTTTATGCCTCAAGCTTGGAGGAAAGAGTATCCGAATTTTACATGCAGTTTTTGCAAGCGTACCTTAGACTTGCGCAGTTACATTTTCGTAGTTTAAGCAGTGTCTCTTAATATGTACCACCATTTAAACAAAGTTTATATTTCTCCTGTGAACCATACAACAGAGTCCTGCAGCTGGCAACGTTGGAAATAAGACATATAAAAATAGTGAATACAAGTAATTTAATGCAAGAGAAAAGTGTTAGTTTTCTGTGACGCAAATTAAGATCTTATAGTTGTCAGTGTCAAAAATACAATTGCCAGGACAATTCCTGGTTGGGTCAACTCAGCCTTACACCCTATTTAGGATGATATATATTTATTTAGCGATACCAAAGGGGATGATGGACGGAGCGCTTGAGCTAATCAAACACTCACCCCCAGTCAACTGATCTGGGTTTAATCCAACATCATTCTTTAGCTAGCTCCACCACCCCAGTTCAGACATGGCCATATGCAAATCAGTCTGACCCTGTGCCTCATGGGAATAGTCCAGCCCGAACTGCCAAGCCATGTCTTCCCTGGACCGGAAACAAGCATCCTGGGACCGGTTTCTGGCTATTCAGCCGTCATCAGCCAGGCTAGCTTGAATCCAGTGGCAAAGTGAGCAAGGGACCCACGTCTGGGCATACCCTGCCAAATTAGGGTGAACAAAGCGATACCAAAGGGGATGATGGATGGAGCGCTTGAGCTAATCAAACACTCACCCCCAGTCAACTGATCTGGATTTAATCCATCATCATTCTTTAGCTCACTCCACCACCCCAGTTCAGACATGGCCATATGCAAATCAGTCTGACCCTGTGCCTCATGGGAACAGTCCAGCCCGAACTGCCAAGCCATGTCTTCCCTGGACCGGAAACAAGCATCCTGGGACCGGTTTCTGGCTATTCAGCCGTCATCAGCCAGGCTAGCTTGAATCCAGTGGCAAAGTGAGCAAAGGACCCACGTCTGGGCATCCGTCCATCATCCCCTTTGGTATATATTTATTTAGAGCACATGAAAACTGTAAAAGCGTAGTAGTATTACTGTTACTTGGTTGAATTGAAAAAAGAGAATGAAGCTAATGACCTTTAAACACAATCATATTTCGAAAGATGTGTCTATTTGATTTTTGAAAAGTGATTAAACCTCCTTGAGCTAAGATACTATCTTAACTGTTGGTACAATACAGTTTTCTCAACATGTAGCCTATCAAGTTACTACCCTTTCAAACCCGCATGTGTGTTTTTTACGGTCTTTCTTATTGCATCCTTATTTGTATTGTTTTTAACATCACTTGTGTAATCTTTTAAACTCATAGCTATTCTTGCTTTACAATTTTAGAGTACTTAATGACACAGACTTAAATGCAATTACATTCTTGCATATGTTCAGCAATTTAATGTAAGATACAAACATAAATACTTTCCCTAAATTGTCTAATTTTGTTTTAGTTATCATCCTGAGATTTTATTGTTAATAATACATCAACATTCTAGTTCATTATACATGGAACTGATTCTTGATTGCATGGTATAGTTTATTAATAGCATTTTTGTATCTGAAAAATTATGAAAATATTTCGCATATAAATAATTAAAGATTGGATGTAATCGTGGAAAAACTTCAATTAAAGGGCCAGAGCCTTTTGGGTGAGAGTCTTTTGGCCAGGGTAAAAACAGGTTGGATGGGATTTAAGAGTGGCTTGGGATTCACAGGTACTGAGTTTTAGCTAAAAAGTATTAATAAATAGCAGTGCTGCTAATGCCATTGTAGATCATTTTGTTAAAGAGCCTATTGTTTCTGCTTTCTTTTTTGGGACACAACTGGGAAAGCATGTTTTGTACCCTGTTGCGGTTTATAATTTGGAAAGATTCCAAATCTGGTAATTGGAATAACGTTCAAAGTGAAAGACTGTGGATCTTTTTATCAGAACTCCTCGACATTTTTTAAATCAATGTTAAATATGTATATTTTGGTGCTTTTCACTGGGAATACACTTTTAGCAGGGAAAATGTTGGGATATGTTATTTTGAAGAAAATCTCTGACCTAAGGTGAATTTGGTCACAATGTAAAAGTAGTGCACATAACCCTTTTCAGCTGGGCAGAATTAAAACTTCAACAACCCTACTTTCACTGCGCCAGATATGTCACCGTGTGAACCTGTTTCTGACGATCTTCTTCCTATGTAGTAGGTATTGCTATCGACTTACTTCCAAAAAGGGTACTGCCTGCACTTCTTCAGGGTTTACACTGCTGAAAATAAGATTATTATTTTTATTTGCTTTGCTGCTAAGTGTTCCAGAAAATGACGTTCCTGCAAACAAAAACAGGTGGTGGTGAAGAGACTCACTTCCCACAATTTTTATTATCGTTGCAGATGCATGCCTCCTGTGACCAGGACTGGAGGCAACTAACTGCCTGTTGTTGCCCTAAAAGATCTGAAGCTCCGTGAAATGACACCAAGACTGGTTTTGAATCTTGGCACCACAATTCTGTTTTGCATTTTGTTTTCCGAGTTGCAGACGTCGCGGTCTTCGCCCAGTGCCGGTGAGGCACTGCAGATCTGCTTGTAGCCTGAAAAGCTTCTGTGCCCGACAGCCAAGTGGTGCAACTGCTCATCCTGCGCGCCAGGAAGGGCATGACTGCACCAAGGCGGTGTTTAAAAACACTTAATTAGTCGGCTCCCTCAAAACAGTAATTACGGGGCTGACGGAGCCATTTTGCTGCGGAGCTGTAATATGGCTGGGAACGTGTCCTGGCAGCCCTGGGCCCCGCCGCGTGCCGTAGAGCGGCGCGTGCTGCTGTTTCTGTGACCTTTACAGGCAACTCCCTCTTGCCTGTATGACCTAAGGTGGCCAGCTTTCCATTATCACTTCGCAGGGCACTTTGCACACGTGTAAACGCGTTGTGTGCACAGAGACACTTTTCATGTGCGGAGAATGTTTGCACAAACCCATCTGAGGACGTTGGTTAGGGAGTAGCAGAGATGAAGAGGGGTGGAGAGCTTTTTTGGGAATATCCCATAACCCCTTGCTCTAAATCCGGCCCTTTTGGGGGCGTGGCCAAGATGGCGGAGAGCTAGGACGTGCTCTGTCTCTGCTCCTCCACCCGCCACTTTAATGCACCTGCCTTCGGGTCTCTGTCGCACGGAAGACGGGTGAATTGCCTCTCATCCCAACCAGGCTCCCGTTCTGACGCACTGGGGTGTTTCTCGGACTTCTGGGCTCCCGCCCGTGGCTGTTCACCTGCTCCGGTCGCGGGGCCGGGAGTGGCGCTGGGTGTGGAGCGGCGTGATCGCAGCGGCGGGGCCGTCGCCCTGCGCGCATAACAGCGGAGAGTGCCGCCTACCTGCGGCGTCGGTGCCGTACCGGAGCTCCTCTACCGGCGCTGGATTGAGGGATAGCGGTGACCGGGTGCAGGTCCCCGCGTACCGGAGCAGGCTGCTGGACGCTCCCCTTTGCGGGCCCCGAGGCGTGCAGCGCCTCAGCACGGGCACATCTCCACCGGCGGACAGAACCTCGGGAGGCACACCGGCCTTCACACACACACCGGATCTCTGACTGGGCGGCGGCGGTGAGTACAGCCGACGGCTTTGCGCTCCACCGGGCTCTTCCCTTCACGAGGCCTACCGGCCGAGCCAGATCGTCCCCGCAGCTGCGCATCGGACCTCCCCGGGCCCAGGGCTCCTGGATGCGGTCCCACCCGACGCCTGTGGCAATGGACTCCAGTTACCTGCCGCACCAGTTGGGTCTGGACTAACGGCTCACTGCCTTTGCTGATCAGGGGGTGTGGTCTGCCACGGATGGTGGCATCCTGGACGCCATCTTGGGACTCCATCTGCGGGCTGCGATTCCGCGCTGAGGTCTTGTGTTTGACGCGGTGCAGCACGGGCCTTCGGGGGGCGCTTCGGCCTCCGGCCTAGTCTAGAGCGGGACTCACCGGGGCCGGCCGGTGGCAGCTGTTGTCCGCTCTTCGGTGCCCACCCTCCTGGAACAGAGTCCCCTGGGGGCACCCAGTACCTTCTCCGCCGCACAGTGGGCACACTCAGGGATGGACTCCTGCCTACGCCCCTAGACGTGGTCTGCGAGAGGGGGCCCGGCTGGAGCGGGCCTCGGAAGCTGTGGCAGACCGGGCTCCTCGCACTTGGATCCCGGGGCGGTCTGATCTATACGGCGTGGGGGTGCCGCCTTGCTCTTCTCCTACTAGGCCGGCCGGCGGTGGCAGTCATTATCCTCACCTAGACCCTCTCCCCGGACCCAGGAGGCGCTGGCGCTACATTTTCGGCGAGGGGCCTAACTGTTTGGGGCTGGAGCCGCCACTTCGCGCAGTGGGAGACCCCCTGGTGCCACCTTCTGTTGACGCCCGCAGCCATACCCCAGGGGGCGGTGTGGCTTCTTTGGGGTGAAGGTCATCGGATTGCTGCTTCGGCCCTAGCTCATCCTCTGGCTATTGGACCCTGGGCTACAAACTGTTGAGCATGACATCCGCCAGAGGTAAGAAAGACAAGTCGTCCACCAGGGAGAACTCGCTTAAGGACTTATTTGCCAAGGCGCAGGGAGGAGGGGCCACGGGGCAGCAGAGTTCGGCAACGCAGATGGCTGACTCCGCAGACGCGCCAGTGACACGGGCCTTTCTGGAATCCCTGTTTGCTACCCTGCGAGACGACCTTCAAACTGTGAAACGCGATCTCACGGCGGAGATCAAGGATATCCGCAAGGATGTAGACGAGGTAGGCGAGAGGGTGGCGACGCTGGAAGACAAGAGTGATGCCCGAGACACTGAAATGGCAGCCATGCAACAGGAGGTGATTCGGATACACGAACAACAGGTTGACGTGCAGTCACATCTAGAGGATCTCGAGAATCGCTCCAGTCGCCATAACATTAGGGTCAGAGGGGTGGGTACCAACGAAGAAGCTGGCAATATCTTTAAGTATGTACGTGAACTTTTTAATCATATACTGGGCAACCCTCCGGACGCCGAATTGAAGCTAGACCGAGCACACAGGGTGGGCCCACCCAGAGCGGCGACTGCACCACCGGCTGACATCCTGGTCTGTGTTCAAGACTTTCACACCAAGGAAGAAATCTTGCGCAAAGCTCGTTCGCTACTGCAGATTTCGTTCCGCAACCAGACCCCCACCCTTTATCAGGATCTCGCCGCCATCACGCTCCAGAAACGGAAGAACGTTCGGCCCATCACCGAGGCCCTCCACCAACGCAATATCACCTACTCATGGGGACACCCATTCCGCCTAGTCTTCCGGCACGATGGCAAGCTATACCAGCTCCGCTCCCTGACTGAAGCAAGCAAACTTCTGGGGATCACCCTCCCAGAGGACGTAGATGAGGAGGAACGCTCCGACCCCGGGCCTAGCGATGACAGACCGAGATGGCAGCAGCGGGGTCGTCGACGCCGCATTCGGCGCCCGGACCCCTCGGTGGTCAAGAGGGAACAACAGGCCGCTTTGGACGCCCTGCCGGATGCCCTAGCGAAGACGTCTACCGAGTGATTGAACCTGGTCATGGCACTGTACCCTTCCTTCATCGCTTTGGGGACGGGGGGGGGGGGGGGGGAGTTGGGGCTGTACTACGCCACGCAAATACACAACAAACTTTTCCTCTGATCATCCTGGGATGACGGACTACGACACTGCGATAGACTTCAATCGGCGCTTGTTGCACCTTATTGTTCTCTTTGGTTTTCGATATTTTGGGGCTTTCTCTTTCTTTTCTCCCTCTTTCCTTCTATTTCTTTTCTATTTTCTGGGAACACCCGGTCCACGGAACGTCATTACTCTCTACCCCTGCTCTGATGAGGCACAGTGCTCTCTGGTGGCTCTATTCAGGTTCGTGCCTGGAGAGGCCCTTGGGCTGACCTCTCCTCGCTGTCCTTTACTTCAGGAGGGGGCACGATTCGGAGTACACCATATGGCCTCTATGCTAATGCTAGCGTTAAGGAGTCCCGGTAGCGCTACTGCTCCTGCTTGGCGATAACCCCCGTCTCAATGTCAGATGCCACCACCTTCACTTAAGGTTCTCACCTTTAATGTGAGAGGGCTCAACAATCCCATCAAGCGCAGAGCACTTCTCTCATACTTAGAGAGTACACGGGCAGACATCTGCCTACTCCAGGAGACCCACCTCCTCTCTAAGGACTGCCACCGACTTCGGTCCCGCGCTTTCCCGACCCAATTCTTCTCTTCCACATCTTCTAAAAAGGCTGGGGTAGCCATCTTAGTTTCCAGGGCATTTCAGGGGAAGGCGATCCAGAAGGGAGTCGAGATTAAGGGCAGACTTTACTATAGGGAGTCACACTGTGGTTGTGGGTTCGGTTTATGCCCCTAATGAGGGACAGGAACGCTTTTTGCACGATGTCCTTACGGCCGCCACTGCCACTCAGGAGCGCCACATATTACTAGGGGGGGACCTAAACATAGTATTTGACAATGACCTTGACAGATCAGCACAGCGCGCGAGCCAGGTGGGTGCTCTTTCCCCCGCGGGGCTCACAAGCCTACACGACCTGGATCTCACAGATCTTTGGAGATACCAACACCCTCACTCACGGGCATTCTCATACTATTCCAACGCTCATAAAACCTATGCGAGACTCGATTATTTTCTTGGTACTAAAACCCTCCGCGAGGCCACACTCTCAATCGATATACTGACAGCCTCCCTGTCTGATCACAATCCTGTGGAAATCACGCTGGCGCTCCCACAGTTCCGACGACTGGCCAGACACTGGCGCTTTCGTGACACGCTCCTACACAGACCAACCACGGTCACCCAGATACAATGCGCAATAGAAGATTATCTCTTCCACAATGACAACCCAGACACTGCTCTCTCCACACGTTGGGAGGCCCTTAAAGTGGTCATCCGGGGGGAGGTCATTGCCATTTCTTCCGCAGAAAATGCGGATCGCAAGGCAAAACGAGAGGAGCTGACACAGCAGGTGCGGGAACTGGAGCAGATGCACCAGCGAACCGGAGCCCCCCGTATATGGCGACAGCTCTCGGCCGCTCGGAAACAACTGACGGCTTTGGACCAGGATAAGGCAGAATATGCTGCAATGCGGCTGCGACACTCCTTTTACACTGGCGGGGACAAATGTGGCCGCCTTCTCGCGCACAGACTCCGCGAGGCCCGCTTACGCGAGGGCATCCAAGAAATCAGAGACGAAACGGGCAATGTATGCTCCGAGGACGCGCTTATTGCCGATGTCTTTCGCAAGTTTTATGCTCAACTCTACGATGACCAACCCCTGGACGAGGCGACCATCGATTCTTATCTAACTGAGGCCCACCTCCCCACCTTGACATCAGATCAGGCAGCCCATATCGAAAGAGAGATCAGGCCGGAGGAGGTTATCTCCGCCATTGCCCGCTTGAAACTGGGTAAATCTCCCGGTCCTGATGGCTACACAGCGGCCTTCTATAAACAATTTTGCGCGATACTCGCTCCCTTGCTCACCCAGCTTTTTAATTCCTTTGCGGCACCCGGGGCCATTCCCCCTTCTATGCTGGAGGCGGCGATAGTCGTCCTCCCCAAACCCGGGAAGGATAGGACAGAATGCGGCTCATATCGGCCTATCTCACTCCTGAACATCGATTTGAAGCTTTACACTAGCATTCTGGCGAGTAGGCTCGCCCCCTACATGCAGGGGCTGGTGGACCCCGACCAAGCCGGGTTTATACCGCAACGGCAGACGAGCGACAACACGAAACGGATCACTCATCTCATTGAAAATGCTTCCCGTATACCGGGGAAGTATATGCTTCTCACGATCGACGCAGAGAAGGCCTTCGATCGGGTCCATTGGCCATATCTCGAGCAGGTATTGGCTCGCATGGGTTTTGAGGAGAAAATGCGGACTCATATTTTTAATTGCTACCGGTCTCCCACGGCGACAGTAAGAACTAACGGGCACACCGCCGCCCCCTTCCCAATTCATAGGGGAACGAGACAGGGTTGCCCTCTGTCACCCCTACTTTTCGCTCTGTATATGGAACCCATGGCGCAAAGGGTCAGAGAGCACACTCAGATTACAGGCATACCCTTTGGGGGGGACACCCACACCATCAGCCTGTACGCGGACGACGTGCTGGTTACTCTAGAGAGCCCCGAGAGAGCACTGGGCGCGTTCCTGGAGGAGCTGGAGGCCTTCGCTGGAGCCTCTGGATTCAAGGTCAATTTGACCAAATCTATAGCGTTGAACCTCTCCCTATTACCACAGGAGAGGGCGGATTTGCAGGCCCGCTACCCCCTGCGGTGGTCGGATGACACCGTCCCATATCTGGGTATATACCTGGCCCCAACCCTACAGGATATGAGGCCAGCTAATTTCTCGCTCCTCCACACTCACATCCGCTCTGAGCTCCAGAGGTGGAGGCATCACCAGATCTCCTGGCTGGGGCGAGTCGCTGCGATAAAGAGGACAGTGCTTCCTAAAATCCTCTATCTATTTCAAACGCTTCCCCTGCCACCTCCCACTGGCTGGCTCCAGAAGGTACAATCGGACCTTTCCTTTTTTATCTGGCAGGGACGGAACCCGCGCCTTAAGCGAGCAGTCAGCTTCCTCCCGCCCCACGAAGGGGGACTCGGGATTCCGGACCTCACGCTCTACTACAGGGCTACACAGCTCAGATACCTAGTCGAATGGAGCCGGGCAGAGTCTGAGAAGAACTGGCTCTTTTAGGATCGAGCAGTTGCAGGCAACTCTCTCATGAAGGTTCCCTTTCTCTTGAGGGCCCACCGCCCCCCTAATCTTTATGCCTCGCAGGTGACACGCACAATCCTAACGGTCTGGGACCAGACGAACATACGTCACGACCTTACGACCTTCCCTTCGCCGCTTACGCCGATCCTGGATAATCCCGATTTCAGCCCTGGGACAGCTTCCCAATCCTTTCACGTCTGGCGAGAGGCCGGATGCCGTGCGATGGGTCTATTATTCGCTAAAGGAGACTTCATATCTTTCCCGCAGCTCCGGGCCGACTATGGTCTCCCGGAGACGGAACGTATGCGCTACCTTCAGGTCCGACACTGGGCCATGCACCCCGACAACCGTACACATGCGGCGAGACTTCTTACGCCGTATGAGCGTTGGCTCATAACACGGTCCTCGGACACAAAATTGATTTCGGATCTCTATAAGATGCTACAATCCAGATACACCCACACTTACCATGCGGGGCGGGCCCGTTGGGAACGGGATTTAGGGCGCAATCTCACCCCCGAGGAATGGGAAGGGGCATGCTATAGGGCACGTCACACAGCGACACATGTAGGTCTCACCGAAACATTCACAAAATTAGTTTATCACTGGTACTACACCCCAGAGAGACTCCATCAAACTGACGCTACACAGAGTCCTAACTGCTGGAGAGGATGTGGAGAGAAAGGCACACTGGTTCACCTACTTTGGGATTGCGCGCACCTCCGGACCTACTGGACACACATACTGGACGAAGTGGACAAACACCTTGATACCGAACTCCCTAGATTCCCCGCATATGTCCTCCTAGGGGTGCCCAACCACCTCACCTATCCCCTAAAATCCAGACGAGGGAAACAGATAGCTATAGCTTTAGGCACAGCCGTCCAAAATATACTGATTCATTGGCAGACCCCTCGCACTCCAGCACATACGGGGTGGTACCAACGTCTATGGCATGTCCTGGGAATGGAAAAAATCTCTCTTACCTTGGCCGGGAAGGGATCCTCCTTTAGCGACTTGTGGCAGCCATTCCTCACGCTGCTCGCACAAGAATTTAGGGAGCTGACATGCCCGAGATATCTACGTCTCCTACGCCTGACGGCACCAGAATCCGCCTCCTAAAATGCACGAATACCAGGACTGACGCATTATCGGGCCTAGTGGGCTCTCCCATTCCGGGACGTGGGGGGTGGACTATGTCTTTTTCTTCTTCTTTCCTTTCCCCCTTTTGCTTCTTCGGGTGGCTGGTGGGGGCGTTTGTTAATCTGTTTATTTTGTGATATTGATATGTCGCTTTCCACTTCAGTCGGGTCCTGCGTGACCCTCCTACTATGCACTTCTCTTTTACAACTCTTAATAAAAAGAATTAAACTATAAATCCGGCCCTTTTTAAAGATGCCTCTCGGCTGGGCATTGAGTTTATCAAGTCTGTTAACTATGCCTTTTGTATCTGAGTTCCAGCCCCTTCATTTCTGGAGCACGCCTCGACTGTTCACTGTTGGCACCCTAGGAGAAATAAGTTTACAAAATGAATTACTCCAGCTCCCATATGAAATGCAACGTCTTAAGATAGTCCAATGATAAACAACAGTATTTACCATGGGTACTGCCCGGTAATCACCCTCAATCAATCAATCAATCAAAGAATTTGTAGAGCGCACTACTTACCCGCGAGGGTCTCAAGGCGCTGGGGAGAGGGAAGGGGGGGGGGATGCTGCTACTGGTCGAACAGCCAGGTCTTGAGTAGCCTCCTGAAGGTCAGCAGGTCTTGGGTCTTTCGTAGGCTTAGTGGAAGGGTGTTCCAGGTCTTGGCGGCGAGGTGTGAGAAGGATCTACCGCCGGTGGTTGTTCTTCGAATGCGGGGGACGGTGGCGAGGGAGAGGTCGGTGGAGCGGAGCTGGCGGTTGGGGACGTAGAAGAAGAGCCGTCTGTTGAGGTAGGCTGGGCCAGTTTTGTGGAGTGCCTTGTGTGCGTGGGTGAGGAGTTTGAAGGTGATCCTCCTGTCGACGGGGAGCCAGTGCAGGTTCCTCAAGTGGGGGTGATGTGGCTGTGGCGTGGTACGTCGAGGATCAGTCGTGCAGAGGCGTTTTGTATGCATTGCAGTCGCTTGATGAGCTTGGCCGGGGCTCCCGCGTAGAGGGCGTTCCCATAGTCCAGTCTGCTACTGACGAGGGCCTGGGTGACTGTTCTTCTTGTGTCTGTCGGGATCCACCTGTAGATCTTGCGAAGCATGCGGAGGGTGTTGAAGCAGGAGGAGGAGACTGCGTTGACTTGCTTGGTCATGGAGAGCGTTGAGTCGAGGATGACTCCCAGGTTGCGTGCGTGGTCGGTGGGTGTCGGGGCTGCTCCCAGCGTCGTTGGCCACCAGGAGTCGTCCCAGGCTGAGGTGTTGGAGCCGAGGATGAGGACCTCCGTTTTGTCCGTGTTCAGCTTTAGTCGGCTGATCTTCATCCAATCGGCGACGGCCTTCATTCCTTCATGGAGTTTGGCTTTGGCGGCGAGGGGGTCCTTGGTGAGGGAGAGGATCAGTTGAGTGTCGTCGGCGTAGGAGATAATGTTGAGGTCGTGTTGTCTGGCGATGCATGCGAGCGGGGCCATGTAGATGTTGAACAATGTTGGGCTGAGGGACGATCCCTGGGGTACGCCGCAGATGATCTCGGAGGCTTCGGATCGGAAGGGTGGGAGGCGGACTCTCTGGGTTCTGCCGTCGAGGAAGGAGATGGTCCATTCCAGGGCCTTGTCTCGGATCCCTGCGTCGTGGAGGCGTGCGCGTAGAGTGCGATGGCAGACAGTGTCGAAGACGGCGGAGAGGTCCAGCAGGATGAGGGCTGCGGTCTCACCATTGTCCAGCAGGATCCTGATGTCGTCGGTGGCGGCGATGAGGGCAGTCTCAGTGCTGTGGTTGCTGCGGAATCCTGATTGGGATGGGTCCAGGATGCTGTTTTCTTCGAGGTATCGGGTTAGCTGTTTGTTGACGATCTTCTCGATGACCTTGGCTGGGAACGGAAGCAGAGAGATGGGCCGGAAGTTCTTGAGGTCTCTCGGGTCCGCCTTGGGTTTTTTGAGTAGGGCGTTGATCTCTGCGTGTTTCCAGCTCTCTGGGAAGGTCGCGGTCTCGAAGGAGAGGTTGATGATGTTGCACAGGTGGGGTGCGATTGAGCTGCTGGCTTTGTTGAAGATGTGGTGCGGGAAAGGGTCTGACGGGGAGCCTGAGTGTATTGTGCTCATGGTCTTGATGGTGTCCTCGATGTTCACGCTGGCCCAGGCTGGCAGGGGGTCGTGGTTGATGGTGTGTGGCGGGTCGATCTTAGTTGGGGTTGTCTGGGTGTCGAAGCTGTCGTGGATGTCGGCGATCTTGCGGTGAAAGAAGGTGGCGAGGGAATCGCACAGGGGTTGCGACGGCGGGATGTCGTTGGTGTTGGAGCTGGGGTTGGAGAGTTCCTTCACGATGTTGAAAAGCTCCTTGCTGTTGAGGATCTGCAGAAAAGGTCTCGCAAATGACTTCTCCCTTTTTCCCATTATATGGAAATATTCGGGGGTAGGAGCGGTTTGGAAATAGGCACAATACAGGTAGTGAGGGCTATTAAAATCACCATTACAGGGCCACTGACAAGACAGCCTATTCACTGGTGTGGGCAATCATCAACCACTAACCTTAACATTCTATCCAGGCATAACCATTTATCTAAACATGCCGGAAATAACAGAATTCTAAATCTGGGCTGGGCACCCAACACCGGGACAATTCCCTTGGAAGCCATTCCCATGTCCTTTCCATCAGAATCACTGCAGGGCCGGCTTTAGCACTGGGGGCGCCCGATGCAACAAGGTTTGTTGGCACCCCCCAATGACCTCCTTCTCTGCGGATTCCCTCACTACCACCATTCAACAGTGCCCCTCAAGTCTCCATAACCACTCTCTCTCTCAAGCATTTCTCTTGTTTTATAGCGTCACTCATACCAGTGTACGGTGTCAGAGTACTTTACATCACATACACATCACACAGAGACAAAAAATCATGTGTGTAAATCAGTGTATAGTAAATGTTACATCAGACAGAGGACTACAAGGTGTAGGAGTCACAAGTCATTCATACTGGTAGACGGTATAGTTTAAGAGTACTTGGTCTGGAGAAGCACAAACTCAGAATTTAAAACGTAACACCATGGTTTGGTGGTTGGCTTTACTAATAGGAATTGATTTCTACCCATGTGAACCCTTTTTGCAACATTAGGATAATGAAAGACTGGGGAAAAATATCACAACGCTCTAATCTATACCTTGCAGTTTGCATGCAGCTCTTTGATGATAGTTAATAGCTCGCTGTTCTATATAAGGATTTAAACTTATAAACTGCAAGTAACAAAAGGGACTGTCTGACAAAAGCAGTAACGCACTGACCTATTTACATTGTATGCACTTTGTGATCTGCATGGTACGTGTGCTTTGCAGCAGGCATTTTAACCTCCTGTGCTATTTTATGATCAGTGAAAGCTTCCACTAGACAAAACTCTGATCTCTCTGCAGCAGGTCCATCAATCACCAGAGTTATCTTGACATTTTTATGGTTGCCTGAAAATTGCTGGAGGCAAGGAACAGCAGCAGGTGCTTTTGTAGTTGAAAACACGGCACCCCTCAAAGTCAGCGCCCAGTGCGGTGTCACTGATCGCACCACCCTAGAGCCGGCCCTGGAATCACTGCAACCCTGGTTGTGATCTAGTGGGCTAGTTGGAAACTGTGGAACCAGGAAAATGTTTTTTAATGTCAGCATCCCTATTTCACTAGACTATGCGCTCTTGGACACAGCCACGGCTCGTGCAGGTAAGAGCGGTGGGGCCGGGTGGTGGTGGGGGGGGGGGGGCGGAGAGAATCGACAGATGACCACGAGGGAAAATGAAATAATTAATTAATTTTCCCTTGTGGTCGTCTGCCGAAATCCCAAGGCCCCACTGCTCTTACCTGCACGGGCCGCGGCTGCTTGGACAACCCCATTTGAACTTCCTTTTGGTTTTGTTTGGTGTGGCAGTATTTGGACTGAAAGCTTTTGGCTTGTGGTTAAAAAGGGAAACCTGGACTAGATGTTACCTCGGATTCTGACAGTGTTCCCTCTCATGGTCTCCTCACAAAAATATAATCTAGTTGTTAAGTGCTTTGGAAGAAGCAATACTGCATTGCAGTTTTGGGTCTTCAGCTTTACCAAATTGTTTGATCTAAGGCACATCGTACTCTCCCTGTTCCTCTATCGCCCCATCTGATAGCGTGCGCCTGCATTTTGCAGGAAGCTTAATGGAAGAAATAAACACCAAGAGCATGGTCCCAGCTTTTGCCCAACCATGGTTTTCATTCCCACATTTAGCATTAGCTACAGGTGTTCCTATTCTCTCAAGATGGTCTTGTCTTGGAAGATGCATTGTGCAGGACCCCTCCCGTGCTGCAGCCCTGCCCCCCCAGCCGCTGTCAGACACCGCTGTCACAGCTCATGTACAGTTGAAATCTTGAGTTGTGGGTTTGCTGCCAGACCACTGTATGTGTCCTGTCAGGCAGCTAGCTGTGAGTAGTAGAAAGTAGGGCATTTAATGTCCCCATCAGCTGAGTTTAGCCAGTGCCACAGACTACAGGACAAACCTGCAAAAAACGAGACAGTTGTCCACCCCATTATGGCCCGCGTCCTCCCCAGGGAACTCCATCTTGCCCCACGCATGTGTAGAATACTTTACATGAAACTCTGAAGAGCAGGAGCTCTTCCTTGTGCATGTACACTTTGGAGAGCCCCTCTCATTCCCCAGCTCTGACGGGATCTCCCTCTCACCCCCTAGGCCTGTGTGACTCGTGTAGTTGTAAACTCTTCAGGTCAGGAGCTCCCTCTTGCCCGTGTGTCTGTATTACTGTAAGAGCCACAGTTCAGGCAATGAATCTCATCTGTTGTGTAGGACATGTGTTAGTGGTAGTTACAGGGCCATAAGCTCCCGCTCACTCCTGTCCTGATGACTTGTTTTACCGTAAACCCTCAGGGTCAGAAGCTCCTTCCAGCCCCAGTGCAAGCATGGCTTGTGCACACTCTTGGTGTCAGACTCCCCTCTCACTCCTGACCTGCATGGCTTCTGTCACTGTAAACGGTGAACACCCTCAAGGTGTGAAGCTCCTTCCTGTCCCTTTGCCAGGCTGGCGTGTGGTACTGTAAGCTCCTTGGGCCAGGAGCTCACTCTCATCTGATCTGTATGGCTTCCTCTACTCTAAGCTCTCACGGTCACTCCTGTGCCTGGGTGGCTTGTGTTAATGGAAGCAATGCAAAGAGTTAATTCTGATCCCTTTGTTGCATGACCTGTATTTATAATAAAAAAAACTCCACAAACGTTTGCACCATTTGTGCCACACTGGAGCCTTGTTTGGGGCCCTATGCCAATAGTTTTCTATGTGACATTGCACCACTGACCATCTTACTATAAGATTACTGCTTAGTGAAAGTGGCTTTTTTGGGGAACAAGTTGACTATACCAATGAGATGAAAAGCATACCAACCCCTGTGTTAAGGCAAGTCATTTCATGTAATCAAGACTCATCCATAGTAAGTGCTGTGTCGTCTATAGGTGGTCAGTTAAAAAATTCAGCTGTTTGCACAACAATGGTGGATTTAAATCTCGTGCACAAACAAATGGCCACCATCATGCCCAATACTTCAACATGCTCCACTGCCAGCGAAGAAACCCAGAAATCTGCCCAGCAACAGAAAAGCTGGGGCTATAGATGTCAGACTATTACCATCTTTTCTGATATTCATTATACTATCATTGTAATGAGTTTATGAAACTGTTGTGTGGTGGTGAATTACACATTGAGTACATTGTCCTGGTTTGCACCCCTGAGCACTCTTAACTAGGTGCAAACTGGGACAGTGCGTCCAAGAGCAGAAAGAAATAAGCCGGGGGAGCACAATAATTGAAACTGTGCCTGGCCTTATTGTTAAGAATCGGCAAGGCTCACCCCCCAAGCAGCATCTGCTGGTGAAAGGATGCACAGTGGGCCACATGTGCTCTGTACCCTACCCCTAAGCGCCACACTCGGGGGACGCTCTGAATATACTCCAACATATCTGTGGTGCAAAATCAGTGCACTTCCTAACAGCTTCTTTGCCCCAGCACCCACATCTGTAAAGTAGCAGAGGCGTTAACTGAAATCTCTAGGACAGGAGGTCCCCACTCACTGCGCACCGGTATGGCATGCTTGACTGTATGATCTATAGTACAAGATCCCCCTCTAGCTTCTGTTCCCTATGAAGTGTTGCAATATGATCGACCCGGGCCGGAAAGTGCCTCTCACAACTATTCCTGTATGACTTGTGCTAAAGTAAGTTCTCTTCTGTGTCTGCTTGACGTTGTCACAGTAAGCAGCACAGTGCTCCCCTCTGCAAGTGTGTGCCTGTATGACTTGTTCTGCTGTGGACTCTCTAGGGAGCCCCCTATCCGAGTGTGTGTAGTGTGTCACCGTATGCTCACCGTACAGCCCCTCTACACACTGCACATGTAGGAACTGTGTTAATGTAGGCTCCCCAAGCAGTTCCCTCTCTGTGTGTCTGACGTGTGTAACTGTAGGCTCCTGGGAGTCCACCTCTGTGTGTCTGTCTGTATGACTTGTGTTACCCTAGGCTCTCAAGCGGCCTCCTTTCTCAGTGTGCGTCTGTATGGCTAGTGCAGGGTCGGATTGGTAAGGCAGGCACTCGGGCGATAGCCGAGGGGCCAGTATCCCAGTTCCAGCTGTGGGCCGCTTTTTTGGGCAGCCTGAGGGCTGATTTGGGCGGTATCTGTGCTGTTCGGATGATGCCAGCGGCCCAGTGGGTGCCTGAGCAGCTTTCTGGAGGCAGATGGACCTCTATTACCTCCCTTTTACCAACGGCGCGGAGGTATCACTCCCTTTCTCTCTCTGGCCCAGCCCATTAGTGTATGCAGATTGAGTTACTCTAGGCTCCAGCCGGCCTCCTCTCTGTGTGCGTTTGTATGACTTGTGACGCAGTAACATGGCAGGGCTGGATCCCGCTCTCACTCTCTGTGCTTCTGTGACTTTTGTTGGTGTACGCTCTGAGGAGCACGGGTTCATGCAGTCGCCTCTCAGTAGCTCTACCTTGTGCAGTTGCACTCCATTGTTAGGGACCTGCCTTGAACTGTTACATTTCTGGCGCCCTGGGAGCCCTCATGTCTCAGCTTGCTGCCTCTCTCCTGAAGGGCCTGCGGGGCATGCAGTTTTGTCTTCTCTTCTTTGCGGCTGAAGGGGCGGGGAGGTAGAGCACGTGAGCCGTACCTAAGCCAGGTGTATGTCCGAGAAAGAATGCCAGGGGGCTGAACGTGTAGATCAGATCTCACGTATCTGGAGGTTTCAAATGTAGCTGGAACCACAGGTCTGTTCTGTGTAAGGGAATCTGTTGCAAAAGAATTCCAATACTACCACAGAAGACAAAATGGCGGAAAAACAACAAGTGCACCGTGCGGTAGGAAAGACACGTCTTCGCGTGCACAGAGACACCAGGTTAACCACTGTAATTTTCAGCAGATCATTTAGTCTGTTTGCATCCTGATGCTCTTTTTTTTTTTTGTAAATATCTTTATTGCATTTTGTGCTTCTTTGGCATATGTAACAGAACCACGTCTGACATACACTAACAACACTCCACGTCTGAGGAAGGAAGTCAGATACATTTCCATCGTATTTGTTCAGAATGCTGTCAGATACTGTGTACTGGGTTAACACGTCCCCCCTTAGACCCTGTGTCTCGGGAGGACCAAAGTACCCGACCAGGATACCACTCTGCACTTGCCGACAACAAACAGATAGAACAGCTCTGTACCAAAAACCAGATAGGTGTGCCGATTGCATTTACATCTTAATGTGAACAATACAAAACGGAAAAATACAATTGCATCCTGATACTTATCTAATGATTTTGATGAAGGGTACGCTGATGGAGCTATGCTGGAGGCAGGAGTGAAGAGGAAAAATATATGTCCTGGAAGGCAAAGTCAAAAACCAGCATTAGTGAATCTATTTATTCCTGGACCAGGACAAGAGACCTTTATTGCAATAAACTTTCCCATCAGCCCTTTATGGAAGGATCCCCTCCTGCATCAAAGCACCAATAGACGTTAGTTGTTTACTCTCTGACCGCGGTTCTTCTGCAGAAACCCAACCCGATTGTATCACTCTAGGGTTACACCATAGTCGCATATCTTGGTGCCACCACCATACTTTCCTTCCCATTTCTTCTGCAGTCACAAAGGAAGACATTGGAAGGGACAGGCCTTTTTTTTACCAAGCCTTATGGTTCACATATGGTCACCTGCCTCGCCCTGTGTGCCGGCATGCAGGAGCACACCTTGCCCCCACTCATGCAAGCTTCACTGCTCAGGCAACCTCTCTGAGCTTCTCTGCTTGCCTGGGAGTCTCCTGTGTGGAAGGGTGCCAAAGGCTTACCTGAAATCCGAGCGGACCACATCCATCGCTCCTCCTAAATCTAACTTCTGAGTCACAAAACCCAGAAAACTCTTAGGCTTAAGGTGGTGTGACAACCTTTTCATGACACAAGGCTACCAATGTCCCTGTTATCAATAGGTTTCAAGATAATCCACTATTTCATAGCGTATAAATATTCAAAATAATTTCCCTAGGACCGAGGCCAGGTTTGCTGACCGCTTCCTACCAATGTCTTCTTATTTATGCTAAACAGTTGTGAAAGCCCAATGTGCTATCTTCCTGGCTGTGAGGGTCTGTAGACTGTGAAGCAATTACACAGTCTGCTTTTTCTGAATTTATAATGTGTGTATGTCATGAAAAAAGTGAAGAGTTTTAATTTGGCATCAACGTTCACAGACCTGGGCACCAGCTAAAGATCGCCAGACACATCCACTCTGTGTCCCTATCTGCTCCTTACACTCAAATAAACAAACACTTGACATAGCACACTCAAGTTGCTCCACTGCAGTTAGATCCCTGCATGCCATGCGTTGATTGGGGTTGGAAGTTAAGTCACACACCAAAAATTAGCAGAATTACAGCTCTCACCTGTTTTTATTTTTTAATCAGTTTTTGTCACTTTGCATTTAACCTATGTTTTTAAAACTGACAACTGATTTGGGCTTGTGCTTTAAGAATGAAACCAAAGCATACATAGAGCTAATGTGCATTAACCATAATTGGTATTGTACTTTTTTTTTATTCAAATGACTTCAGACACATCAATTTTTAATTACGAGATTATTTTAAGCATGCCTTAATATTGTTTTACATTTCAATAGATTTGGTATGAATGCCTCATATTTAATGCATGGGCTACACAGATTAAAAATAAATCATCTGACGTTCTATAACGTTTTTATTGACTTCTCAGTGAATATTGATTTGGCGGCATACTGGAATAGAAAATTACGATGCTATTTTTCAAGTTAACGAAAACTACAAATGAGAATGAAATGTAAGTAGTCAAGAAAAAAAGAAAGGAATGGAGAATGGAATATTCTAATCAATAATTACTCATCATTTTTGTGTTACGCATAGGTACCACATAGTCATCTGTCGTTTATATTTACAATCAAGATTGACATCTTTCACACCTAGGAATGGCAGATGTAAATTGTCGTTTATATTCACAATCAAAATTTACATCTTCTGCTCCTGAAATGGAAAATTCCGGTGCTATTTCTCAAATAAACACAAACAACAAATGAAAAAAAAATGTAAGTAGTCAAGAAAAAAAGAAAAGTATGGAGAACAGAATAGTCTTATCAATAAATTCTCATTTTTCGGTGTTACGCATAGAATAAGGTACCACATTCTCATGTGTCGTCTATATTCATATTCAAAATTTACATCTTCCACTCCTTGCAATACATCTTCATTGAAAGCCATGTCTACCTGGTAATTTGAAAGATACAAATGAAAAGCTTCCGGTTTAAATGCAAATCAATACAATAATTTAAGACCAATTATTTTGAAGTTATGAGAACCTTGTCCGCAAACATAAGAAAAAAAATCACACAGATCAGTTTCGATGTCTCCTTCGGGCATTCAGACAGGGGCAGCTTCCCAAGATTGTTGACGTAAGCTGTGTTCTGCTGCTTTAATGACCAACAAATATGAGGATTCTCAAGTTGTCTCATGAGAGGCGTGAATAGCTTATCCGGACATTCCTTATAATCCTTTTCTCCTTTAAAAATCAGCTTTATTGGCATTTGCAACAATATGATGGTTGCATTAAACTGATAATACTATTACATGCCAATGCAGGACGACCAGTGCTTGGAGGAAAATAATTAAAATCGGCTTTGAATGAGCTACCCATTCTGAACTACATGGGTTATCATAACACCTTTTCAACTGTAATGGTTTAGCAGTAGTGTTCTTAAGAAATCAGCAACATTGAGGTGTTCCAGCTAGTGGTGCACTGGAAAAGATTAGTTGCCCCTGGTGTGTGATGTACAGTCTTGCAATATCAGAAATGTTCATTGTTGCAACTGTGCATGATAATACTTAAGGATTGGGTTGATTGTAAAACAGTAAAATGGGACAAAAAATGTGATGCATAAGGACATATTTCAATATCATACGTTTATTAAAACATTTTTGTTTGATAGTTTGTAGTTTAACAGTTTTACACAAAGGCAATGCACATCACATATCATTTTAATTAATATTTGCATTAAGATTCATATCGCCTCTGTGACAAGTAAGCGTAAAGATTACCATTACATTATTAGGCCATATTTCCAATGGTGCTCTACTTCGGCGACTTAATAATGATAATGGCATTGTCCATTAGAAAGACTGAAGTAAGAAAGAAAGTCACACACCACACACATCCCACCACAAAGGGGTTTCACAATTATGGGTAAAACGGCTAAATATTGTTCTATTGGACACTGAGTTTCAGATCTTACTGTGATTATCTGACTGGTCTTTTGTTTGAATGGACTAGAATTCCCACCTTGACTTGCACCCTTGCATTATTCGGGCACAGATTAGGTGCTCAGTTGATTTGGGGGAATTCATTTCTGTGTTAGACAACACTGGGATTAAGAAACGGCCTGAGAGATGCCAGTTATTGGGGCACATGGGCACCACCTACCAGGCCCTTGGGTAAATTCGTCTATTCAGCCTATAGAAGAAGCCAAGATGCGAATTCTTCCAGAGGAAGAATTAAATGATTGGTTGCAAGTGGTGAGCTTGCAACCACTTGATGTCTGATTGGTTGTGCTGAATACGATACATAATTTGTTGTTTTTGTATGCAAGCTCTGGAGTAAATAAGAATGTGAATGGGTGATGTGTGTGCTGTTGTGCTAGAATTGTGATTAGGCTGAATGCATGAAACAGCGAGGGACGTCATGACGATCTAAGAATGATTGTGTAAGCATACATGTGCTCTCGACAGTCAGCTCTGTGGCACTGAGGAGAAGCATAGGACTGTACCTAAAGGGACAAGAGACCTCATCATTTAATTGCCCAGAGTGACTCCTACACAGGTGTTAGACTGGTAGGATGTTAAATCTTTGAGGCGCCAGAGGGTTGGAGAAACTCTTGCCTGTCAAAGACAGCCCTGCGTACTCATTCAGCACTGATGGGCCACAGGAGAACCTCTCAAAGATAGCAGCACCTATTAATGTCATTCCAAGTAACACCGAGTGGATGGACAGAAATGGATACAATGGCCTCCTCAAAACAATGGGTTATGGTGTGGTGGCTCTGACATCTCACTTTGGGTGCAGAAGACATCAGTAAAGCCTTTCACCTGAATTAGGTTTGTATATACTGCACGCAGTATGTTCCGGTTTGGTGTGAAATCAGTCAAAATGTAGTATATATTTAAGAATAGAAAAACAGGCCAGATTTAAAGGAAGTTTAGTGAGGAACAGTCGCGGCTCCTGGAGGGAGTGCTGCGGGGCGGTGGGGCGGGGGAGGTGCAGTGTGGGGGGTAGTAAACTCCGGCATACGGCCAGACAGAGTTAAGTACATAAATAAATAAATAAAACTAATTACATTGCGCGCGCCGCACATTGGCGATGCGGCGCCCGCAATGTAATTCGTTTTATTTATTTATTTATGTACTTAACTCAGTTCGTCCGTAAGCCGGAGTTTACTACCCCCCACCCTGCCCCGCCCCCGCCCCGCAGCACTCCCTCCAGGAGCTGCGACTGGTGAGGAATGCATATCTTTTTTGGGATCTTTACTTCCAATGGGTAGCTTTATTGATAGTTGTGCTCCACCTCATTATAAACAAAAGACGAAGGGTCACTATATGGATTCTTAAGTCTATAATCTTGCTTTTGTTGGGCTCACCAGACATTGGCAATAATACGCACTTGTTTATGGAGAACCTCAACGCAACCAGAAAAAGTACTCAAGACTCCAGGATGGATCGTTCTTGTTTAAGTGAAGTGCTGGTAGCCCACTCTAGTGCACAAACAAAGCCACAATGTCCTCTTTCAGTGCTGTGTACTGGATATAACGGGCACTGAAAGTTCTGTCTGAACAATCCTTCAAAGAAATGCAGGAAGTGAGTGACGCATCCGGTGCAATGGTTCCTGTTTTCTGAATAATGTATTTTTCTGGTATATTTTGCCTCGCCCTACCATTTTTTTCATTACACAGTTTAACAGCCTTAAAGGAAATTTCCTTTTTAAAACAATAATAAAAATAAGACAGCAAAATCCTTATACATATCTCCAGTTGTGTGAGCCCGTTTGTTGAGCAACCGTTCAAATTTGATCAGGGCCCACCAGAGCTCTTCGCCCTTCTAAGAGTGATAACTGGAGCACTATTGGAAATTCGTGGCGGCTCTCTCGCGAGCAGCTCTTGGTTTTTGTTGAACGATGAGATTATTCGGGCCTTGCAGAAGATCAGTGATTGCGTGGTTGAGAGGGACCAGGTCTCCTTCATTAGCAGGCGCTGTTTTAATAAGTATTTCTTAGATCTCACTAATGAGGTCATTGGAACAGAAGCATTGTGTAATGAGGGCACATAGAGAATACGATCGGCGCACACAGACGGGGTGTCGTCTTCTCTTTGAGATTTCAATCAGGCAGGACCGACGAGGCCTACAACAAATCCTTTGTGGTGGTTTCAGGACCCCTCGAATCTCTCCTGAAGATGCGAACGATTTCGTGGTTCCTGCAAATGCAAGCAAGATAGGGTCCAACTACTACCTCAATATGTTACTGTTAGACTTGGCATCTTTTGGCGTGTTTCCCCTGACTTTTTGCTTTCTGACCTCCCGGTTTTGACTCTGTTTTTGCTGGTGTGATGATTCTGCGCACTTTCCTCACTGCGGTCCAGTGGGAAAGTGCAAGTGCTCCTGTATAAAATGTGTTATGGATTGGTGTTTCCATGATTGGCCTATTTGGTTTATGTGTCAGTCCCTTGTAAAGTGCACTGCGAGTGCCAGGGCCTATAGACCAAATGCTGTTGGTGGGCTGCAGCACTGGATTGTGCCACCCACGCAAACAGCCCGTAAAGTGTAACTCGGGCCTGCCATCGCAGAGCCTGTGCGCAGCCTGAGGCTGCCATGTCGACTTGGCAAGTGCACACACTTGCAAGTCCCTAAACCTTCCCTTTGCTACATGTTAGTCACCCCTAAGGTAGGCCCAAGGTACCCCTGTGGGCAGGGTGCGTTGTACGCGAAAGGTAGGACATGCCCGGGTGTGTGCGGCATGTCCTGATAGTGAATTACAGCCTAGTTCGTTTTTCACTATTGCAAGGCTACCTGTTCCCCCTAGGCCAGAACGGGCGGTTTTGATTATTACAGCTTATAATCCTAACTGACCCCGGGAACATGGTAGAAATTCGAGTTTAGTATGCCTGGACTCAGAATGATAAAATGCAGCTTTTAGTAAGGTTGGTTTTACCATTCTGGGTTCGAAAATACCACTTTTAGAAAGTGGGTATTTTCTTGCCTAACCATCCAAGCCTGCCTCTGCGAGATTGTGTATTCCGTGTCTGGAATGTGAGTGACAGGGGCTGGGGGATGCCAGGAGACAGGGTGAGTCAGCGCAGGGCTGAATAGCCAGATCGACCTGTAGATGGGTGGGAGGGGTCGCACCTGGGCCCTGAATAGGACAGTGCCTTCCCTCCACAATGCTGGCTCCACCTCCTGTGGTGCGTCTGATGTCCCTGGCCTACTCACTGAAAGAAGGGACGGAGACTTGTCAACAAAGTGCTCCAGAACTGGTTTGGACTAGGCAAAGGCCTCTCTGCCTTCAGAGAACAAAGGAATTTGGGATATAAATATTGGGGCCCTGACCCCATGAATTTAGATCTCGCTGGAATCAAGGAACCTGCCAAGACGAAGAGCTGGAAGAGCTGCCAGGAGGAGTACTGCCCCTTTGCTGTGTTGTTGCTTTGTTGGGTTGGCCTGCAGCTGCTGCTTCTGCCTTGGGCAGTGAAAGGACTGGACTGAACTTTCTACGAACTTGTGCTGAGTATCTCCAAGGGCCAGAAACCGAGCTGGCCTCCTGTTAAGAAGTCTCAGGGACTGCAAAGACTTCACAAGCCTCTGGGTACCGCTTCTGGAACGCTGTTTCAGTTGCCACAGAGGAAGGGAACTGCAACCGACTCCGTCAACCGAATCCATCCCTGGCCGGTGACCTGTTTGCACCGCAGACCGCATCGCCCCGCTTCGCATCGCAACCCTGGTCTCACCGTAGGCGACGTCCGACGCCGCCAACATCGAGCCGCTGCTTGCACCGTGACCTGTGGGCACCGCAGTTCGCATCGCATCGCTTCACTGGGCCAGCCGGACCAGACCGACACTGTCGCTGCAACTGGCTCAAGAGTCGAGACCGCACCGCATTTGGGGCACCGCTCGCACGTCCTGCGACGCACCGCTCCGACTCGCACCGCTGTCCGACGCCAGCTCCCGCACTCCGGCTAGGTCGCCTGCATCGCAACCTGTCAGCACCGCATCGAGCATCGTCTCGCCCTGCATCGCACGCCTTGGACTCACCGACTCCGTCTGCCCGACGCTCATCGAGCCGCTGCCTGCACCGCATCGAGGGACACCGCACCTTGCATCGCTCCGTCTTGCACCGCAACCGCGACGAACGCCGACCGGCTCGTACACTCCGTACCAGCCACAACGAGAAAAGGTACTGTGACCGGGTCTGTTCACGACTCTGCTGGCCCGTATCGACGCGGTCGGCTGGAACTGTTAGACTCTGTGGTTTTCAGCATTACGGTAGGCTCGGACGGAGCTACCGACTCGTACTGAACTTTGCTTTTGTGCTATTCCTGCAAAGAAGAAGTTAACGTATCAAGTATTCATTCGTAAAGTATAGTATTGTGGATTTTTGTCGTAATTGGTCTTGTCTTGAGTATATAAAATATTGGTTATTTTTCTAAACTGGTGTGGTGTCCGTTTGTAGTGCTTACACTGTATTACTGTGGGTTATGTGCAAATGCTTTACACACTGCCTCTGAATTAAGCCTGACTGCTCGTGCCAAGCTACCACGAGGGTGAGCAGGGGTTACTTCACGAGTGTAACAACCCTTACCCTGACTAGGAAGAAGGGTCCCTACTTGGACAAAGGTGCAAGCCCTTGCCAACTAGAGATCCCATTTCTAACATTGGTTGTCAGCGGTGAGGATAGGACTTGCGTTTGCACTTGACTTACAGTGATTGGTGTGCACTACTACCATATCGCAGACCATTACGTACCACATACTGGTTCTTTTTCTTTTGGCCTATTTTTGATCTTGCCAGTTTTCAACTCACGACTTTTGTCATGCCTGAATCAATTGCATCATCCGTTGCATCTCTGGAAGTTATCTTTGAGGAGGACAGGTTGGAATCCTACGCCGTAAAGGAGTTACGAGCGATTTGTAAAAACCTGAAAGTCCAAATTAAAGGCCTCACAAGGAAGGAGGAGGAGCTACAGAAGGCGCTGAGGGCCTGGGTAGCAGCCAGACATGCCAATGGGCAGCCTGGTGATCTCAGTGAGGAGGCGGAGGAGCCTATTTCCAGGGTGGATGTGCTTTTGGGTAGGGGGGAACCCGCCAGGTCGGGCAGCAGCAGTCTGTCCCCAGAGGAGCTGGAGGACAGGCGGGAGGCAAGGCAGTTCGAGCTGCAGAAGCTCAGGCTGGAGAGTGAGCGGGAGGAGAAGAGATTGGCCATAGAGGAGAGGAAGATGCTCTTAGAGCATGAGAGAGAACTGAAGGAGCTAGAACTTAGGAGTAAGTCAGGCTCAGATGGTGGCAGCAATTCGTCCAGAAAGGCAGACAGGATTGTGCACATTCCCAAGAACGTAGGCAAGGAGTTCAAGAAGGGGGATGACATACAAAGGTGGTTCCAGGGTTATGAGGCAGCCATACACATGAATGGGGTCCCTGAGGAGAATTGGGGAGCAGGATTGTGGCCACTTTTCCCGGAAGAAGCAAGGGATGCTCTGATAGCTTTGGGTAAGGGGTATCACCTCACCTATGCTGACATGAAGGATGCCCTTCTCACGAAGTATGGTCTTACTCCTGAAAAGTACAGGGATCAGTTCAGGTCCAGTAAGAAGTCTGATGTCAACACTTGGTTGGAATGTGTGGATGTGTTCTGCAGGTCTCTGGATGGTTGGGTGAAGGGCAGTAGCGTAACAGATTTTCAGGGGCTCTACAACTTGATTGCATGGGAGCACTTGTCTAGTCTATGTTTTGCAGATCTGCGCCAGCACCTAGTTGATAGTAAGCTAACTGACCCCAGGAAGCTTGCTATGGAAGCGGACCGCTGGGTGAGTACCAGGGTCCACAAGAAAGCGTTTGGGGGAGACTCAGCCAAAGGTGGGCAGGGTCCCCAGCAGAAAGGTGGGGGGACAAGGGTAAAGCACAGGAGTTCTCTAAAGGGCCCCAAACTAGTACCCAGGGTAAAGGTTCCCAGCCCCCGGTGATAAGAAGAAAGGGGTCTCTACAGGGAAGCCTGTTGAGACCGGCCCCCGCAAGTGTTATGCATGTGACCAGGTAGGTCACTTTAAGGGGGACCCCAAGTGCCCGAAGGGGACACAGCCACCCACCGGTGGACAGTCCAAAGTGTTGGCTAGTGTAGCGCTTGGGGAGGAGGGGTGCCCACAGGAGGGTGGGGATCCTGCAGAAATGACCCTTGTCTCACTCGGGGAGTGTGAGATGGTCCCAGGAAACCAGGTGCCCCCTAACACAAAGAAATATAGCACCTGGGTGACCATTAATGGGAACAGGGTAGAGGCTCTCAGAGATACTGGAGCCAGTGTGACCTCAGTCCGGTGTCACCTGGTGTCTGAGAAGCAAGTAGTCCCAGGAGCATTCCACCAAGTAGTTGCTGTCGACAACTCTGAGCGCCAGTGTATGGTGGCGCAGGTTCCCTTTGAATGGGGGGTCTCAGGTCCCTTAAGGGTGGTTGTGAGCCCTACCATGCCTGTAGATTGTCTGCTAGGAAACGACCTGGAGCAGTCCTCATGGAAGGAGGTTGAGCTCAGGTCCCACTTGGAGATGCTTGGGTTGCCAGAGTGGGCATGCGTGTCTACTCGGTCAATGGCGGCCAGAAAGGGTGATCAAGAGGACTTGGAGCCTGAAACAGTGGCCCAAGTCCCTGCCAAGAGAAAGGGCAGGGGGCGCGGGAAACCGGCCCCCGAAGTTCCCACGGACCGGGAGGAGGCGGACCTCGAGGGGACGCCCCGGTGCCTACAGGGGAGCAAGTAGCCGAACTGGGAGACATCTCTGAGCTGACCCATTGGCAGCAAGAAGGGGGTCCCACCAGGGAGGAGTTCTGCAGGGAGCAGAACGAGTGCCCTACTCTGGAGGGTCTGCGGCGGCAGGCTGCAGACCAGGCAGCTGGTAATCAGTCCGGGTCACATCTGATCTACTGGGAGAGTGGTCTCCTATACAGTGAGCCTAAGGTTGCTGAGCCTGGGTCAGCCCGTGTGCTGGTGGTACCCCAGCGCTTCAGGACCTTCCTACTGGGTCTGGCTCATGACGTGCCTTTGGCAGGACATTTGGGGCAGGACAAGACCTTTGACAGGCTTGTCACCCACTTCTTTTGGCCCCAAATGCGAAGGCAGTCAGATGCACACTGTAGGTCTTGCCAAACTTGCCAGGCAAGTGGTAAGAGTGGGAGGAAGGTCAAAGCTCCTCTCCAACCTTTTCCGGTTGTTGGAACACCCTTTGAAAGGGTAGGGATGGATATTGTGGGGCCACTGGATCCCAAGACAGCCATGGGCAACAGGTACATCCTGGTCTTGGTGGACCATGCCACCCGGTACCCGGAGGCAATCCCTCTCAGGACAACGACGGCGCCAGTGGTGGGCCGGGCGTTAATGGGGATCTTTTCCCGTGTGGGATTCCCCCGAGAGGTGGTTTCTGATAGGGGACCAATTTCATATCGAAGTATATGACATCCCTGTGGAAGGAGTGTGGTGTAACCTACAAGTTCACCACTCCTTACCACCCACAAGGAAACGGTCTGGTGGAGAGATTCAACCAGACCTTGAAAGGCATGATCAAGGGTCTAACAGAACCCATGAGGCGTAAGTGGGACGTCCTCTTGCCATGCCTACTCTTTGCGTACAGGGAGGTGCCTCAGAAGTCTCTTGGGTACAGCCCCTTTGAGCTCCTGTATGGCCACCCTGTCAGAGGACCTCTGAGTTTGGTTAAGGAAGGCTGGGAGGCGGCTCCCAGGAAAACTCCCCAGGATGTATTTAGCTACATGCTGGCCTTTAGAAACCAAACTGCCCGCTTCAGGAAACTCGCTCAGGCGAACCTAGAAGCAAGCCAGGAAGAAATGAAGAGATGGTATGACCAGAACGCCACTCTGGTCGAATTTCAACCTGGACAAAAAGTGTGGGTCATGGCCCCAGTAGCACCTTGTGCCTTGCAGGACAAGTGGACTGGGCCATATGAGGTAAAGGAGCGCAAAAGTGACGTCACCTACCTGGTGGATTTGCAGGCTCCAAGGAACCCTTTGAGGGTCCTTCACGTGAACCGCCTCAAGCCCCACTTCGAGAGGTCCGAAGTGAGTATGCTCTTGGCGACAGATGATGGGGTGGAAGAGGAGAGCGAGCCTCTCCCTGACCTCCTGTCTACCAAGGAGCATGATGGGTCAGTAGAGGGTGTGATCCTCTCCCCTACTCTGACTCAGGAGCAGCAGGGGACTGTCGCCAGTTGTTGGGACAGTTCGCCCCACTGTTCTCTCTGACCCCCGGTGTTACTCACTGGTGTACCCATGACGTGGACACTGGTGACAGCCATCCGGTGAAGCACAAGATTTACAGGTTGACTGACCGGGTCAGAGCCAGCATCAAGGAGGAGGTCTCTAAGATGTTGGCGTTAGGGGTGATTGAGCCCTCCCACAGTCCTTGGGCCAGCCCAGTGGTCTTGGTCCCAAAGGCTGCGGCGCCCGGTGCCCCTCCAGAACTCCGGTTTTGTGTGGACTACCGTGGGCTCAATGCCGTCACCAGGACTGACGCGCACCCCATCCCCAGAGCTGATGAGCTCATTGATCGGTTGGGAGCTGCCCGGTTCCTCAGCACGTTTGATTTGACGTCTGGGTACTGGCAGATTGCCTTAACCGATGGGGCCAAGGAGAGATCCGCATTCTCAACCCCAGAAGGTCATTACCAATTCCGGGTGATGCCCTTTGGGTTGAAGAATGCCCCTGCCACCTTTCAGAGGTTGGTCAATCAGGTGTTGGCTGGGCTGGAGGATTTCAGTGCCGCCTACCTGGATGACATTGCTGTGTTCAGTTCCAGCTGGGAAGAACATTTACAGCACCTTGAGAAAGTGTTGAGGGCTCTGCAAGGTGCAGGCCTCACGATCAAGGCCAGTAAGTGCCAGATCGGGCAGGGTTCTGTGGTGTACTTGGGACACCAGGTAGGAAGCGGCCAGGTGGCGCCCCTACAACCCAAGATTGACACCATTCTGGCTTGGGAGCCCCCAAGACCCAGACAGAGGTGAGAGCCTTCTTAGGTCTCACCGGCTATTATAGGAGATTTGTTAAGGGCTATGGCACCATCGTTGCCCCCTTAACAGAGCTGACCTCTAAGAGGCAGCCCAGGAAAGTGATCTGGACTGAGTCCTGCCAGAAAGCTTTTGATGCCCTGAAGGCAGCCATGTGCACGGCGCCCGTGCTCAAGGCACCTGACTTCTCCAAGGAATTCGTCGTGCAGACTGACGCTTCAGAGCATGGTGTGGGAGCGGTGCTCTCACAACTGAACGAAGAGGGCCTGGATCAGCCTGTAGTCTTCCTTAGCAGGAGACTACTTCCCAGGGAACAGAGGTGGAGTGCCATAGAAAGGGAAGCTTTTGCTGTGGTCTGGGCGCTGAAGAAGTTGAGACCATACCTGTTTGGGACTCACTTCCGGGTTCAGACAGACCACAGGCCCCTCAGATGGTTGATGCAAATGAGGGGCGAGAATCCAAAACTGCTGAGGTGGTCCATCTACCTACAGGGAATGGACTTTACGGTGGAACACCGTCCTTGTACAGAACACGCCAACGCAGATGGTCTGTCCAGGTTCTTCCGCCTTAGTGAAGAGAACTCCCATGGGGTTGGGTAGTTCTCCCTACTTTCAGCTGGAGGGGACATGTGTTAGACTTGGCATCTTTTGGCGTGTTTCCCCTGACTTTTTGCTTTCTGACCTCCCGGTTTTGACTCTGTTTTTGCTGGTGTGATGATTCTGCGCACTTTCCTCACTGCGGTCCAGTGGGAAAGTGCAAGTGCTCCTGTATAAAATGTGTTATGGATTGGTGTTTCCATGATTGGCCTATTTGGTTTATGTGTCAGTCCCTTGTAAAGTGCACTGCGAGTGCCAGGGCCTATAGACCAAATACTGTTGGTGGGCTGCAGCACTGGATTGTGCCACCCACGCAAACAGCCCGTAAAGTGTAACTCGGGCCTGCCATCGCAGAGCCTGTGCGCAGCCTGAGGCTGCCATGTCGACTTGGCAAGTGCACACACTTGCAAGTCCCTAAACCTTCCCTTTGCTACATGTTAGTCACCCCTAAGGTAGGCCCAAGGTACCCCTGTGGGCAGGGTGCGTTGTACGCGAAAGGTAGGACATGCCCGGGTGTGTGCGGCATGTCCTGATAGTGAATTACAGCCTAGTTCGTTTTTCACTATTGCAAGGCTACCTGTTCCCCTAGGCCAGAACGGGCGGTTTTGATTATTACAGCTTATAATCCTAACTGACCCCGGGAACATGGTAGAAATTCGAGTTTAGTATGCCTGGACTCAGAATGATAAAATGCAGCTTTTAGTAAGGTTGGTTTTACCATTCTGGGTTCGAAAATACCACTTTTAGAAAGTGGGTATTTTCTTGCCTAACCATCCAAGCCTGCCTCTGCGAGATTGTGTATTCCGTGTCTGGAATGTGAGTGACAGGGGCTGGGGGATGCCAGGAGACAGGGTGAGTCAGCGCAGGGCTGAATAGCCAGATCGACCTGTAGATGGGTGGGAGGGGTCGCACCTGGGCCCTGAATAGGACAGTGCCTTCCCTCCACAATGCTGGCTCCACCTCCTGTGGTGCGTCTGATGTCCCTGGCCTACTCACTGAAAGAAGGGACGGAGACTTGTCAACAAAGTGCTCCAGAACTGGTTTGGACTAGGCAAAGGCCTCTCTGCCTTCAGAGAACAAAGGAATTTGGGATATAAATATTGGGGCCCTGACCCCATGAATTTAGATCTCGCTGGAATCAAGGAACCTGCCAAGACGAAGAGCTGGAAGAGCTGCCAGGAGGAGTACTGCCCCTTTGCTGTGTTGTTGCTTTGTTGGGTTGGCCTGCAGCTGCTGCTTCTGCCTTGGGCAGTGAAAGGACTGGACTGAACTTTCTACGAACTTGTGCTGAGTATCTCCAAGGGCCAGAAACCGAGCTGGCCTCCTGTTAAGAAGTCTCAGGGACTGCAAAGACTTCACAAGCCTCTGGGTACCGCTTCTGGAACGCTGTTTCAGTTGCCACAGAGGAAGGGAACTGCAACCGACTCCGTCAACCGAATCCATCCCTGGCCGGTGACCTGTTTGCACCGCAGACCGCATCGCCCCGCTTCGCATCGCAACCCTGGTCTCACCGTAGGCGACGTCCGACGCCGCCAACATCGAGCCGCTGCTTGCACCGTGACCTGTGGGCACCGCAGTTCGCATCGCATCGCTTCACTGGGCCAGCCGGACCAGACCGACACTGTCGCTGCAACTGGCTCAAGAGTCGAGACCGCACCGCATTTGGGGCACCGCTCGCACGTCCTGCGACGCACCGCTCCGACTCGCACCGCTGTCCGACGCCAGCTCCCGCACTCCGGCTAGGTCGCCTGCATCGCAACCTGTCAGCACCGCATCGAGCATCGTCTCGCCCTGCATCGCACGCCTTGGACTCACCGACTCCGTCTGCCCGACGCTCATCGAGCCGCTGCCTGCACCGCATCGAGGGACACCGCACCTTGCATCGCTCCGTCTTGCACCGCAACCGCGACGAACGCCGACCGGCTCGTACACTCCGTACCAGCCACAACGAGAAAAGGTACTGTGACCGGGTCTGTTCACGACTCTGCTGGCCCGTATCGACGCGGTCGGCTGGAACTGTTAGACTCTGTGGTTTTCAGCATTACGGTAGGCTCGGACGGAGCTACCGACTCGTACGAACTTTGCTTTTGTGCTATTCCTGCAAAGAAGAAGTTAACGTATCAAGTATTCATTCGTAAAGTATAGTATTGTGGATTTTTGTCGTAATTGGTCTTGTCTTGAGTATATAAAATATTGGTTATTTTTCTAAACTGGTGTGGTGTCCGTTTGTAGTGCTTACACTGTATTACTGTGGGTTATGTGCAAATGCTTTACACACTGCCTCTGAATTAAGCCTGACTGCTCGTGCCAAGCTACCACGAGGGTGAGCAGGGGTTACTTCACGAGTGTAACAACCCTTACCCTGACTAGGAAGAAGGGTCCCTACTTGGACAAAGGTGCAAGCCCTTGCCAACTAGAGATCCCATTTCTAACAGTTACATTATTATATTAATGCGCGCATAGTGGTTCGTCCCCACAAACTTGTTCAAGCAGAGTATGTAATAAAAAACATTTTTGTATTTTGTTTGTTGTAAAGTTTCTGAAATATCCAGCTTCAGAGGGTCAGGGATCGGTTTCTCCATTTAACACCTGAGGAATGCCAGGCCTCAGGTCAGTCCCCAAGACCTCACTGCTGGACCTAAGCCAACCAGGAAATAGCTCATGTCTTACCCAGGGACATACCTGAGCAGAAGACGGCCAAGCTTCGGCTCAGCCTCCTCTCGCTGGGTTTCATTGTAGGAGGGGCTCAGAGGAAAGGTTGAGGGTGGCATCTTTGGAAGGTGTCTCTTTCCTTCCCCTAGGGTCCACACATTAGGCAGGAGAGCCTAGTAGTCTTCTGCTTCACTCTAAGTTCCTTGATCATCAAAGGAAAAGGGGTCTCTCATTGGACCTTTGAGCGATTCCATTGTGTGCTCATTTCCCCTCCCACGTGCTTTGTCTGCACACTATCGCCATTCTTCTTCAGGCAGTGTTAGGAAGCGACGCCATCCGTTATTTAACATTTACCACAGGATGCACCAAGGAGGCCACTGGCTGAGGATCCAGGAGGGAATGAGGGTGACACCCTGGATTTGTCTCCTTGGCTCAGAGGTTGCCATTGATGGCTACTGGGAGCCTGGCTGCCAGATATGACCACCCCCTAGAACCGAGATGAGCCCCCTTGACAGAATGAGGAGTTGCCATTGTGCCTGGAAGTGGGATCCTTCACTAAATCTTGCTTAAGGGGCTAGGTAAGCAGACCCCTCCCTTTTGAGTTGGAACGATGTGTACCCGCTTGAGAGAAACGCTCTTTGTTATATCCTCATGGACGGACTGCTGCTTCCACTGCTATTAGTGCTGAGTAAACCTGGGATCCCTGAGCAACTCCAATAAAATAGTGCGTCCAAGATGCAATCTCTACAAGAGCTCTTTTACTTGAAAATTCACACGAAAGGAAATGGGATGTGCAAAGGAAATTTCTGCAAAATGGGGCTTTACAAGAAACAATATGGAAGGGTCGACGTGCAAGCTGTTTTGGTGTATAAACTATAGCCCTTGTTGGTTTCTTTGTATCAGAATCCAAGTAGGTGTGTTGCAATGACCTTCCGCCCCCCACATGCTTCTTGAAGCGATATGAAAACAAACACATCTTCAATAAGGCTACTGGTGCCACCGGCTGGCCTGGGCATGGTCTCAGCCAGCCCGAGTTAAACGGGCTCTTCCAGGGGAACATTCTAGGTTCAAATTTTGTGCTTTCTTGCCCTTTTCTGAAGTACAGTATCTAAAGTAACCTCCCTGCCCAGCATCATAAACCGCTCTATTCTACTTTATTCGAAGAGGGAAAATGTTAGAGAGAAAATGTTAACTATAGGGAAAGCATATTTTTCATTTAGTATTTCTTTGCTACTTATAGCTTCAGTACTTGCTTTTTTATTTAGAAAAATGGACATTGGTATATATAGCTGGTGCTTGAAGTTCTCAGTGTATCGAGCTGGAAAACAGATTTGATCATGTTCGTCTCTTGTTCAAAGCTAGAGTGGTACGCCTCAGGACCGTGTTGTTCCCGCCCTAACCATTGATTGGCTGCTTGGAAGGCGAGCCCGTCTCAAATCAGCGATCCGAAATGGAGTGCCTGGAGCCTGTCAGCCATCCACGCGCTGAAAGTGTCTGTTCAGCATGAGGGTGCCTGATGTGTGGGGGCGCCTCTCCATGCTACGCCTCGGGCAAGAGCTGAAAATGCTGCAATGAAAGAACACACCGAGCCTCCTGTCTGACGCTCGTGTAGATGTTATTGCCTTGATATGTTGTCGCTGCCTCCTACACGAACTTTCCTTTTTAGGGTATACTGTTGTTTATTGGTGGGAATAGTGAGCCCGTTCTTTACTGTTTCTGTATATACACTAGCTACCGGCCCACGATGATCTTGTGACTAAAATACACTTCAATGCCATTGGTGGTCGTGGTCTGCTCGTTACTGACAGCTGAGTCGATCTTTCAATTTCTGTCAGTAGCTCCCTGAGCAGGTGGTTTCTCATTACTGACATAATCTCTGTATGCAGGTTGTCTTCTGGTTACTGTCAGTAGCACCATGAGCAGGTAGGCGGTTCCTGGTAGCTGTCAGTATCTCTAGAGGCAACCATTCTCCTGATACAGTCATGCAGGAGTTTCTCATTACTGACATTAGCTCCATTTGCAGGTCGCCTGCTGACTACTGACAGTAGTTTTTTTGTTTAATTCAAATGTCTTCAGACACATGAATTTTTAATTATGAAACTTTTTTAAGCATGCCTTAATATTGTTTTACATTTGAATAGGTTTAGTATGAATGCCTCATATTTAATGCATAGGCTACACAGATTAAAAATAAATCATCTGACGTTCTATAACATTCTTATTGACTTCTCAGCGAATATTGATTTGGCAGCATACTGGAACGGAAAATTCCAATGCTATTTTTCAAGTTAGCAACAACTACAAATGAAAATGAAATGCAAGTAGTCAAGAAAAAAAAAGGAATGGACAACGGAATATTCTAATCAATAAATACTCATCTTTTTTGTGTTGCGCATAGAATACAGTGCCACATAGTCATCTGTCGTTTATAATTACAGTCAGAATTTACATCTTCCACACCTAGGAATGGAATGGAAGATGTAAATTGTCGTTTATATTCACAATCAAAATTTACATCTTCTGCAATGGAAAATTCCAGTGCTATTTCTCAAATAAACACAACCTACAAATGGTCTGCCACTTACTGTGAGAAGCTCCTAGAGCACTGACTGCAACAACATGTGCTGTATGTTTTGTAATCCCTGTTGATTACTGTCAGTACCTTCATGTGCATGTGTTCTTTTTATTGTCAGTATTTCCTTACGCGGGTGGTCATCTGATTGATGTTAGTTGCGCCATGTGCAGCTCGATTCTCTGAACACTGTCAGTGACTCCATTTGCAGTGTGGCTTATAAACACTTCGGATTAATGGTGGTATCGCCATGAGCTGGGATTAGAATTTTTCCAGATTCTGCCTGGTCCCTATTGCCATGGAAACTTGGGATTATGAATTTTCCCCAAGTGAGCTTCCCTGACTGTCTGTGAGGCACATTGGTACCCTAAGAAATGCCTCATCTATGTGGAACAAATAAAAGCACTTGAACCCGATACAGTATAACACAAATATTTCCAGATTCAATATGTATGATGTCCAGTGCTTCTATTTTAATGCATAACAGAATTATAGTACAGCTAAAATTTGAAGGGTCTATTTCAGGCTTCTCCAACCTTTTCTGTAGTGAGAGCTACTTCTGCTCAAGGAAAGACTTTCTGAGCTATTAGCGAATTTTATCACTATAAAATAGTGACCACATATGTCTACATTACACTGGGCAGGACTATCAGTAGTGGCCACCCAGATATTTCAAGGGAGGTTACCAGCTGTAATGACAGGAAAAAGCTTATCAATATTAAATATCTCCAAGTAGTGTCTAATGAAATAGCCAATGCTTCACGTGCCCTCTGGCACAAAGGACATATCTTGAGCAATAAGTCTCCCCAGCTCAGTTTGAGTTATCATACTACTATCGACATTAGTTTCTCAAAATAAACATACTTGTCTCGCATATACCACTTTCCATTTTGGGCAAACAAACTCAATTTTACAGAAGACTAACCTGTTCTGATAAACATAATTTTTCCTTCAGAATATCAGTTTTCATTTTAAGGAAATATATAGTCCTCAAACATCAGCTTATCATTTTCATCAAGTTCTTACACATACAAATGCCTCACATGGGCTTCGAATGCCCAGGTACTACTTTTAAAAGCATTTGATGGTCACCATAACACCTGTAGTATGCCAATAATGCCCACCATTATAACCGGGCTACCATTGTGCCAAGGATGGGCACCATAATGGCCATGTATTAATATCAGTCATGGCCATTATTCTGTTATGGTCAACCATCATTATGTCCGGGATGGCTAAACGTAGGCCAGCCATGCTCTTAATATGTCAATGATTGCGTCCACTATTTCACAACTAGACCAAGAATGCCCAAAATGGTCAAGGATGACAATTATAATGCCATTTGCACTATTTTGCCATGATGCCATGAACAGACACAATTGTGCGAGGGAAGAATCCCTCGCACAATTGTGTCTGTTCATGGCAGACATAACTTCCAGGAAGCAGCACTGTTAGGGAGGGGCACAATGTCACACTCACAGGCACACAGGCACACAAATGTACACACATGCATATGCACACACATGAATGCACATGAGGCTCTTAATAGTCACAGCTCGGAATCCATACCCTGTTCTCCTCTTTCTGTGGGGCTGATCATCAACCCCACTAAAACGTTTTCACTCTGGCTCTGCAGTCCCACACTTGGAAGGGTCAGCTCTGGCTACTGCTCAGTCTACTGCTGGCACTCTTCTTTCATGGCCCATTGTTGACACGCATGATGCAGCTGATAAAGTGGGGCCTACAACATGGCCAACTTCCTTGTGACCTAGCTAGATTGAGCGTGGGGACAGATAGTCATATGGCAGACCCCATGAGCCAATACAGTGTTGTCACCAGGGTCTGCCATTGGTTTGACTGGCTGTCACTCTAAAGGTCTTGAGATAGATGAGCAGTGCTTCTTACTTTAATATGCACAGACTATCAATGAGGAACTGAGCTGGGCTTAAACTCTAGGAGCTATGTTGAGTGTGCTGGTGAGCTACCTGTAGCTCCCGACCTGCTCATTGGAGACCTGTGGCCAAGCCATTACAAACATATCGTGACCTCAGACAGTTTGTACACAAAAGCAGTGTTTCTTGCACCAATAGAAAATAAGGGGCTCTGTTATTGTAGGCACTAGGTGCTAAGCGAATGGCACAATGTTTTCATATGGTGGTTCATCACCTTGGGTGGTAAATTGCCGACTGTGGTGCTAAAGTGGCTCTACATTGGGCGCCACTTGATCTCTGTTAGGGTCCAGCTCCAGGGATCACAGCGGCTGCACAGGCTGCAGATGATCACCCCAAACTGCTGCTGCTCTGTATCCTGAATTTTTCTGTTCATAGTGCATAAGATATGAATGCATCCTGCTGTGTCGATACATAGAATGGTGTCGTCAGAGAGTCTGTTAGGAGTTCTCCCTGAGGTTTGTACCACTTAGTTATGCAGTTCATGAGTAGGCCGAGCAGTTATGATCGGTGTTGAGGGGGGGGGGGTTCGACCGCTTGATCCTGTTAGAAGGATTTTTTTTATTTGGATGTACGTAGCATGTTGGTGTTCACTCCAAAATCTTCTGTGGAACCTTAATGTCTCTACAGTGAAGTTTGAAGCTGGTATATTCTGGGACACCGTACCTGTAGCAAGTCTTGAAGCTTAGTAGATGCCATTATCCCTCCAATCACATGGGAGAATAATTTGAGTTTAAAGGCTGGAAACACACAGGGTCAAGTGCATCGGATGCACATCTCTGTGGCGAACTGGATAGGGAAGGGGTATGTCCCTGATTACACCTTCTAAAAAATGGAGCAGTCCTTTCCTACTCTGTGGTGGTAAGGGTCTGTCCTTGACTACACTAGGGAGATGAAGGCTCTGTCCCTGACTGCAGAGTGAAATTAAAGGGTCTGTCCACGATTAAACCAAGGTGTCTGTCCCTCGCTACATTACGAAGATAAGGTGTCCCTCATTACAGAGTGATGGAGAAGTGCTGGTCCGCAATTATATCAATTACGCCACGGGGCGGGGGTTTGACCTTTATGTAGTCTGTCTAAGGTTTCTGTTATTGCGTGTTGATGTGCTCATTGGAGGCTTCTGGAAGGACAGAGACGGCTCGGTCTAGCACAAGTGCCTGCGCTGCACTTTTTTTGTCAACGCTCGGATGGAATGAAGCTTTGCCAAAAGGGGAGGTAGATTCCTGCTTTCCTTCAGTGAATAATTGGGCCTTGTCTCCCGTGGAGAGCTGTCAGGCCCGTGTGTCTGCGTCCTTTTTAAGAAGCGGAGGCTTATGCTTTTTGACAAATAGACGCCAGGGAGGCAGACGCAGTAATGGAGCGGTTCGGGGGGGGGGGGGGCGATGGAGAGGAAGGAGGGGGACTAGAGCGCATAGTCGCTGCCACCTTAAAATGGCGGAAGGCGGATCTCATCGAGTGAACTTGGAATGGTTGAACAGCTTCTTATATAACTTGCCTCTTCTGTAGGGCAAAGGAAGGAATCCAATTCTATCCAGCCCCAAGTTGAAGGTCTTAGAAGGCTATTGTCCAGGTTTGATTGTTGCTGATTATAACATTTTTATCATTTGCTTCTTTTCAATTAAAGACATATCTTTCAACATGCTCCCATTTGGAGGGTGTCACCCTCTTTGGACTCACCTTCCTCCCTCATAAAACATATCTTGCATCACTGTTTACTGCCTCTGGAATGGTTTTCTTGGGTTTGAATGTTATTCTGTAATAACATGAGGTTGCTATCTGCTGAACTGTGGCTTTATTTGGACACAGACCAGAATATATTTGAGCAGGGGAGTTATTTGCAGGTCCAGGAGGACCGGGTCCATGCCAGGAGAGGACCTGCATGTCTGTGCAGGGGTGTAGCACTTTCAACGGGAGAGTGTCTGCACTTCATAGTAGGAAGCAGGAACTCTGACAGTTATTACCTGCACTCCTAAATTTCCATTTCAAGCTCTTGTAGCTTCAGCCATTTGATATATCCACCCAGGGGAGCAACTTTGCAAATATCCTTCTTTAATGGAGGGCATCTCTGCCACTCTGTTCAAAGCATTATCCGTCATCTGTCCCCTCCCAGGGTCTGCAAAGAATCCTGAGAGATTCTGCTGGGCAAGGACCCTGATTCATGCGGCGTTAGTACCTTCCCTTCCCATGAAGTGTCTCCAATACCATCTTGTGTGATTACTGATGATTTGTGTGGACAAATAGCAGCATGATGATGTCACTAATGATGTCATGAAACCCCCAGTGTTTAACCCTGGGGCCTCCTGATTTTAGACTTTCCCTAAAGAGTGCACCAGACTTTGGGTATACTGGCCCATACAAAGAACAGCCCCCTTTACCACAAAAGGCCGTAGGCAGCGAAAGAAGGTGTAGGCTCCGTTGCTATTATTACACCTTTTCTGTACAGCACAACTTTAATTTCCCTGTCCCCTTGGATTCTGTTTGGGGTCTTGAGAGTAGAATGTAGCTTGTTGGATTTCACAAAGAAAGGAGTTTGGGGTAGGAAGCTGGAGTGCGGTGGGGGCTTTGTCTGGCACTGGGATATTCTATTAAACCCATGTAAGAATAAATAGTAGGATAAATGTGTGTGTGTGTTAGAAATTCACTGAAAAAGCCAGTTATAGGTAAATGATAGAAGTATAACTTGCACTGCCATAGAATTCAGTCATCATAATTGATGTAATATGTGAGTTCAGAAGCAGTGCATCACAGTGTTACATTATATTTATGCCAGTTACATATTACTGGCGAATTTCAGTGTTTTTTTTATTTTCAAACAGTAGTGCTATTTCAGTGAATTTCTATGGTTTTTTTTTAACGCAAGTTAAAATCTTACTACCTTCCTCATGTGAAACTGCACTTTAACCTTTGTTTTTTCAGTGAATTTCTATGTTTTTTTTTTTAAGATTTGAAGTAATATCTCATGGCCAGGCTCTGTGCCCGACTACTGAAGATTTACAGCAAATCACAAAAAGCACTGTTTCTGAGTAAAGATCTAGTTTTCAGCCAAATTTGGTGTAATTCTGTTGGGCCATTTTTTCAATATCATTGTTTAATTTGTCCTATATAAATTGCATGGCAAAAAAGGTTTTTGTCCCCTCCCCCTTTTCTTGGCCATCACTTGACAGATCACCGTCAACCTTTCCAGGAAGGAGATGAGGCGTATGAAGTTTTTTTGAAAGTTTTGTGAAGATTCATCAAATGGCGCCAAAGTTATTAGCAAAACACAAATGCACTCTTCCTATGGAAACTGTGACTCATGTATAACTACTGTGTAATCGATCTATAATACATGGGATTCTGCAATCTCTGTATAAAAACGGTCTCTAATTTCTTCCTAATCAGCGACTTGTGATGCAACCAGTTTGCGATTATAAAGAAAGGACATCAGAACTCCATTGTAATACCTTATTACAGTTAAGTTTTGTCATCACAATACCTGCTCCCAGAGCCAGCAGCCTGGGGAAAGGCAGTTCAGGTCACGGAGCATAATTAATGCAGCTGTTTAAAGAAGCAAAAAGAAACTTTGCTTTTCTTTCTTTCTGCTCTGTTTTTCTAGCTATACATTGACAAGTGTAAAGGAGATACTTATGGTAATGTTTATTTTTTGCACTCTTTGGATAATTATAGAAAAATTAGGATCTTTCTGCATGTTTCTATTGCACCTTAAAAAGAAAAAAAACTTGTAATAAGTGCTCCTAATATCCTTTTACAAAAAAAATCTAACCGCTTTTTGATGTGTTTAATTTTGTACTAGAGATTCTACTTTTATTCTTTATGTTTGCAAACATGGTCTCTCTTTCACATGAAAGAGCTTTACCCAAGGACTTAAGTGGTTTGTGGGAAAGGTGATAGTGCAGTAATGTATTATAAGTTGAGTTGAGTTTATTGTACAGTTAATTACAATCGTGCATTTCATTTTTGACATTTGTAGCAACATAAAATAGATCGTTGTTAAAACTCAATAAAATTTAGATAAAATATGACCCAAGAATAGATTTGAACAGCAGAAAACAGAGTACCAGGCAGGCTAGGCATGTAGAAAGAAGTGCAAAATGCAAAGGCAACAGTTGTTACATCAACAGGATTCTAATAAAGGTCATAAGTGTTCTGCTTATCTTACGACAAAAAGAGACACTAAATACAGAACGTCTGTTTGCGGAGGTTTTACTATGTAGTAAAACGATACATTCATAGGGCCGTGGGGTGCTTGGGGGAGCTAAGTGCTGGGCAGCTATAGCTATAATCTTGCTGTAGAGTAAAACAGTGCATACATTAAAAAGCAACGTAAGGTGCCTGGCTGCATTGGTCTAATACCTAGCAACAAGTTTAAGTGGAGGAGCGGAGATGGAGAGGATGCCTCATGTGGATAAAAGGTGCAAAGTGCTAAAGCAGCGGGTGTTACGTCCGCAAGATATTAATGAGAGGCGTGGGTGTTCAGCCTAACTTGCAATAGAGTAAAGTGCTAAGTGCAAAATGTACTGTTTTGCAAAGATCTTACTGTAGGGTAAAAAACAATGCAATGTATTATAAGGAATAAAGTTCCCCATGCCATACATGATAAGGATATTGCAAATTACCTCAGAGTTCCTTCTAAAGGAACTCGGCCTTCAGCCTCGTTCCTTCTATATGCTGATGGATCTCCTTGGTGACTTGCAATATCATTATATTGTACGACCGGCAATACTTTTCCCATATATCATACGTATTAGAGCCAGGTGTATTCTGTCATCTACTGTGTTCCAAGACAAATGGCAGACCTAGGCAATACTTCTGCATAGTCACAAAACTCACAGCCACCCGCACATGAACTTAAATCCATTCTTTTCCAATTTCCTTCTAGAAATAATCAAACTACAGAGGAAGTCTAGTAAAAGTACTAAGTGGTCTTCCATAAAAATGTTTATTATTAAAAATAAAATAAACTAAGATTACCCCTGCAAAATGTAAAGCCTTCACTTCAGTATTTTATTATAAATTATGAACGCTATTCAACATTGCATTTTACATTTGAAAGATATTTCTTCGCCATGCATAGAAAAACTTTGCTCTGCATAAAAAAACTTCACCATGCATAGAAAAACTTCCTAATGATAAGTACAGCTCTCCTACCCACTGGCTTAAGAAGTGTCCCGAAATGAGGATGAGCAGACCAGTCCGTGTTTAAATTATAATATAAGGGAATCTTTTTTTATTATTAACAGAGGCCCCAGACCCGCTGGGTGGCACATTCCAAAACTTGCAAAAATTGTTTTTTCTAGAAGTGTGTTTTTCCTAAAGTGCCATACACTTCTACTCACCACACAGCCCAAGACAGGCAGCAAGTCCTCACACATTTCTCATAATGCGGATGAATATGCTCCTCTTACTCATGTAAGCGTGGTGCTATGTTGGGCTTGACACAAGTTTAATCAACACTTAAAAGCAATTAGCAATGCTGAGCCCTGCAAGGGTCCAATCATTTTTTGCAAGCTTGATTCCTACAAAAGGGGTCAGCAATGTCAAACCTGGCCTCTAACTTTTCCTTTCAAGTTCGCAGTTTTATATAGCGTAAACATGGCCCAAGGACATTAGAGCACTTTACATGAGCCCCAGACTACACTAAACAGATTCATTTTATTTAATTATTTTTTATAGTCACTGGAAGAAGTGATTTGCCCAGAATCACAGGATGTTGAGCTGATGCTGTGGCTCGATCTTGAATCCCCAGTTCCAAAGTTGGCAGCTGTAGGAAGCTGGCTCTCTAAATAGTGCACTAAAACGAAGTACACTGTGTAGAGAGTCCAGGGAGTCCCCAATTAGTTTACAGAGGCAAAGTAGATAATACTGATGCTCTATTTGTGGTAGTATGGGCGAGCTGTTAGGCTTATCAGAGAGTAGTACTAAGCATTTTTGTACTAAAAGAGGTAATAAAAGAGACACACACTCAAAGAATAAAGCCAAGACCAATTTGGAAAAATAAATTTTTATACATATTTTCAAACTAAGAACCTACAGTTTTTTTAATAAATTATTAAAGTTCAGAAAATAGTTCACAGTTGTGCGCAATTAGGCTCAATGGGTTTCAATGGAAGGAAAAAAGCAGAAATGCATAGAAAATCTGGCAGATGGTTCTAGGGGTTCACCTTCTGGTTGGGAGTGGTAGCAAACCAAGGTCCAATGTTCTACCAGCAGTTCGTCGGGAAAGTCACAGATTCGGCCGGGAGCAGGGTGCTAAAGGCGTTAGAAGGTGGTGCTCTACAAAAAGGGGGAGTTCTTGGCAATTGGACTTCTGGTGGTCCTCTAGGGTTCTTAGAGGCCACACAGCAGCAGGACAAGACCGTTCACCTCGATTGTCGAGTCTTGAAGCGGCAGGCAGGGGTTCCCGCCAAAACTCCGCTGCAGGTTTTCAATTCTTAGGTTCAGCAGCTCTTCTTTGTCCTTTTCTTCTTTAGGTCCATCGAATCTGAAGTTCTGGGTTGAGGGATGCCACCTAAATACTCAATTTAGGGGCATTAAGGGAAGTGCCAATTGCCTACCTACCTTAGTGTGACTACACCCTCTATATGACCACTTCCTGTGGGAAGTGGGCATAACCCTGACCCTAATGGGCTAAATCTCTCCAACACAAGATGGAGGATTTGGAAAAGGGGGGTCCACTTCAGCTGCCCCACCATAGGGGTGGTGCTGGCTAGGTGTGGTGTGGGTCCAGCTCCTAATATAATTAATTTTCCCACCTGTCCTCCTGTCAAAAGCAGGGTCAGGACACGGGTTTTGGCATCTTCCACTAACTGGGTCACATTTCAAAATCGGCTGGGCCTTTGAAGCTTCCAGCTCTGGGATGCCCATCCTACTTGGGGGAGGTGTGAACATCTCCGCCCAAAGCAGGCTTTGTTCCTGATCTCCGAAAGCAAAGGCTCACACCTCAGGAGGTCAGAAACATGTCTAGTGGTGGCAGGCTGGCTGAGACCAGTCCGTCAACTCACTAATAGTCTGTAGGTTTTCAGGGGGCACCTCTAAGGTGCCCTCCGTGTGCATTTATTAATAAATCTGACACTGGAATCAGTGCAGGTTTATTAAGACGAGATGTATGTTTGGTACCAAACATCTTGGTGTACAGTGAAGCCATCATGGAGCTGGGGACTTCGTAATGACAAGTGTGCAGCCTATGTAATCAGTATGGCTTCCCTGTTCACTTGCAATGTCTAAGAATGGACTTCGACATTGTAGGTTCACATCTACTCAGGCAGATATGTCCACACATGGGATATACTGCACCCTGCATTTGGGCTGTAAGGCCTGCCATAGGGGTGTCTTACCATTATCTCATGCAGTGTCTGCAGGCATGGCACACAGGGCTGTGTGCCATGTCGACTCTTCGGTTTTGTCTGCACCAAGAGACGCAGCCTGCAATGGCAGTTTGCATGATCTTGGTAAGGGGTCCCTATGGTGGCACAATTCGTGCTGCAGCCCTAGTGGATCCTCTTCAGTTCCAAGGCCCTAGGTACCAGAGGTTCCATTTACTAGGGACTTACCGGGGGGCTGAAGTGGCGCCAATCGTGGAACAGTTTTTAGGGAAAGAACACTGGTGCTGGGAACCTGGATAGCAGGAACCCAGCACACTTTCAGTCAAAATTGCACCAGATACTAAGTAAAAAGTGTGGCGTACAGCAACGAAAACCCGGTTTCCTACAGCAGCTCTGGCCATTAGTCTACATCACCTCCTTAAATATGAACTCTCCCTGATGGGGAATTGAACCCCAGTTCTCCTGTGTGACTGGTGGGGATACATATCACTATACTAATAGGGACCCAAAAATATAAGTTCAGTTTAATACTTGCAAACAGTGGTATTGTCCTGTAGATTAGAGTACAGATTATCTTTTGCATTATGCATGTCTTTATTATTACACATAACTATAAGCCACCACAGCCGCAATTGTTGTATCTAATGCACTCATTTGCCGTCGACAAGCTTTTTTCAGAACGAGCTGGCTAACTAGATGGCAGCTGGTTGTCCAACACTACACCAAGATTCTGACGTTACCCCTGTGGCGTAGATTATCCAGGGGATCATTTGAGCCTTTCACTATTGAATCCCAGGGTCATGATTTGAGCTTTAGCAAGTTTAATCTCAAAACAGTCACTCAGTACACAAATAAGACACTTTGTTCAAGACATTTGGATACAGTAAGCAAAGTATACTTCAGTGACATTTTACTACAAGCATTGACAAAGTCAATATGCCTGGAATTATCTGCCAGCCTTTTGGGTTTGTTAATGCTTGTTTTGTCATGGTATTCATAAAACTTTATTTTTGAGGAGCTGCCCTGGCAGTTGCTAAGGTAAACAATAAACATTGGCTTAAAGCAAAATCCTTTTGGCTGACAAAGCACACTTTGCCATAGCACTCCCCACTACTGAAGGAAGTACTTTGTGTGGATGAGCTGTTTGTGAAAAAGCAAAATGCCAACACTCACTCTGAAGGTAGCATGAAATCATGAATTAAAAAATGCATACATGAATTGTTAGAAGGCGGTTCTGACCATCTGAGCCGCCCGGATTTTTTTCGCTTTTTGAACACCTATTTGTTGAGCTTTTACTGTGGGAGAGCCTCATAAATTGGGACTCACCCACAGTGAACTCATGATCAAAGAGACTGCAAGTGGATTTTACTGGTGTCCCCCCGGTGAGAGTAGGCAGCTGCGCTGCAGCCGGAGTAAGGGGCACCAGGCTGGTTACATGCAGACACGTGTGTACATGCGTGTGCACACGTGTAGGGGCTGCGCAGGGGAGATTCCTGGCCAGCGCAGCCCAGGAGCAGGTACAGATAGAATGGTGTGGCAGGAATTATGCAGAGCTGGGTGGTGACATGGAATAGGCTTTATATAATGGGAAGAAGCATGTAAGGGAAAGTCAATGTGCTTTACTGTTTTCACTGAAGGACCACTACATTGTTCTCCTATGAGGATGGGGATCACATGGGAAAGTTTCACTTCCCTAGGGCCTACAAATTCCAGACACGCACTAAAGTCCACTGCAATTTAGGTGAGAAGAAGTATTCTGCTGAGTCCAAAGTCATATCTGTACTGCTTTTGGGTCATCCAGAAATGTCATATTCCTCTGAGTCAGCTCATAACCAGAGCCTGGCTGGGTGTGACCCTGCCAGGCTGGATTAATGACCTTCCTCCCCAAACTGAAGCATCAGAGGCCTAGCCCTTCACGGCAAGCATTCCAAGGGCGAAGGTCTCCTCTCCAAAAGGGAGAGATGGTGGGCGGAGCTATCAGGTTATCCATCAGCAGCTGTCACCTGGTGCCAGGCACCAAGCTGCTCTGGATAGAAGGCAGCAAGGGAGGAAGGGGCTTTTCAGGGACCATGTGGCATGAGACGGCTGGAAAACGCCATTTTGAACTATCCCAGAGGCCTGGGCAGGAAGGAGGGAGCAGGGGCAGAGAGGTGATGTGTCTCTGCCAGATAGGGCAAGCACAGCCTTCCTGCCAGCCCCCTCCAAATTCTTTTAAAAGGGTCTTGCACAGGAAGAGGAGCTCTCTCTGGGGTGTGATCTGCTGAGGAAGACTGGTGCTGGAGCCTGGCGCCATGGGCAGTTGAAAGGAGGAACCCCCTGACTGTCCCAAGACCCTGAATTGCGCCAGGAGGGGAGTCCAGGACCAGGGAGCCGAAGCCTGGGCCTCTGCGCAAGGAGAAGAGAGGCCCAGGAGGAGAGCCAGGCGAAAGGCCGGCGCAGGGAGTCAGTGAAGACAGCTCCCTGCTGAATTCTCCCTCCTTGAGACCAGGAGGGCGAAGGAAAGTGCTCCCAGTGGCTGGGGCGCGCCACCAGGAGCAAGAAGAGGCCAAAATGGCGAAAATCGTCCGCCTGGGAGCCGAGATACGCCCCCCCAGAAGGTAGGCGACCTTTGACCTCTAATTGGACCGACGACGAAGCGCGTGGGGCTCCGCCGCCGGTCTCAAATACGGTGGGTCAGGTCCCCGGGGGCTGCCCCCAGAAGAAGATAAGTTGGGGAGCGCCATTGCGCTCCCCGTGAAATTGCCCATGAGGGGTGCCAGGAGCCTACCCTGGCCCCCAAGGACATTGGGGGAGGGGGAGTGCCGCCGCACCCCCGCGAAGAAAGCTCGGGGGCCCAGGACCCCCAACTCCGGGCCCCGGTGATGGCGGTGAAGAGGAAGGGGGCGTGCCGTCGTGCATCCCCCCTCGCGGATGAAGATAAGCCGTGGAGCGCCGTCGCGCTCCCCGTGAAGATTCTTCAGGGGCCCGGGACCCCATCCCCCGAAGTGAAGGAGGACGGGGGAGTGCCACCATACTCCCCCGAGGTCCCGCCGCACCGGCGGGAGTCTCCGTGTCTGCCTGCAGGAGCGGGCAGACCAGAAGAGAGGTGCCAGCTCCCGCGGCCGCACGCGAGGACGCTGGCCAGTCGGGGAGCCGGCGAGGGCAGCTGGGGGTGGGCTCCTCGAGCTGCCTTCCAATGTACCCATGACTCAAGGTGCCCGGGTGGGACCGGGCCCCCGAGAAGAGGAAGGAGCAGCCGGGGGTGGGCTCCCCGCGCTGAATGGACTCACCTGGCAGCAAGGGGTCCGGGTGGGACCGGACCCCCAACAAAGTGAAGAAGCGGTGTCAGGCCGCTGAGGCCGGCAGCGCGGCTCTCCCCGAGCAGCGGGGGAGCCGCTGTTCTGTTATTCATGCGCACGAGCGAGTCGCCCCTTAATGCCTTGCAGGCCCAGACCGGCCTGCAAGGAAAAGCGGATCGTTTTCTGCGTGTGGTGGCCCCAGGAGGATGGGGTCACTGCCAGGTGTGAGCCAAGGTGCCGGGGGAGCTGCACGAGCAACGCAGTCTCCCCCAGCAGGAAGATGAAAAGTCCCACCCTCAGTTTCTGGGGGACTTACAAGAAGGAACCCCTCAAGGGTTAGCCATGGTTTTTAAAGGTTCATCAATGCTGGAACTTTAGTTCAGCAGCTGAAAGTTGACGCTTGAGACTTCACTACAGAGTGAAAGGTTAAACCTGGATGGTCATTGAGGTGACTCCCCTAGAGGTGGAAAGGTGACGTAGCACCATGGTGCATCTATGTGATATTGTTTCTTGTTGGGACTGTAAGTCACATGAGTAATGTGAAGTCATAAGCAAAGTGGGGTTATGTTGCTGGACAGTCCTGCTAGGGTGTCTGGCTGTATATACTTAATCCTATGATTATAACTGTGATGCCTTTTAGGGGCTGGGATTGCAATGCATTATAACTGTTATCAGCTATGTTAAGTACCTCATTTAAAGTGATGCCTAAACATGTATTCTTGCTGCTGCGTTAGGTGAAGGACAACCCAGACTGTTAGCCCCTAAGATGTAGAGCTGTAGACTGTATGGTCAGTAGGAGATGCTCAGTCAGGGTTATGTGTCACCATGGCAGGTTTGCCCATTTTAAATGCTTGTTGAAGTAAAGGCGGTGGGTCGCCACGGGGATGGTGCCAGTGAGCAAGGCCCTCACCCCAGGTTATGGTCAACCTACTGCATTGGGGGCAAGATGATGTGCATACATGGGAGTGGTGGTACTAGACCCCACCCCCCGTGGGAGGGGTGGGAGTGTTATGCAATGTCACAAAGTAATTCCAACAGCTTATGTATATTTGTATATTGTTGCATAGTATTGAGTAGTGTGTGTGTTTAATAAATGTACTCTTCCTTTTCTAAAGCAAAGTACAGACTGGACAATCAATTATTGAGTGTTATTTCTGCCTACTGGTAAATGGCGATTACTAGCCCACACCACCTCCCTTGAGTAAGCCTTAGACTGCTCTGCAATGCTCCCTCTGAGAGTCAAGTGCTACAATGGGGTGTTTGGCTCCCAGTGAAGGACAAATATAGTCATGTTATTTGTGCAGGCCTCACAAATACTGCCTCGTTTTCCAACATGAATACATACAGATGAGTTTTAGGACGGCCTTATTCATCCATTGGTCTGTTCAGTTTTCATTCCCATTTTGCTCCCTCCCACCACAACATACAGCATGTGGCAGTGGCTCAGCCCACTTCAGCTTTTAGCTCTCGTGCTCTGAGATGTGATGCCATTTTCTTGCTCACACATGCACATTCACCTACAAAATAGTGCATTTCAGTCCTAGGGCTAGTGGGACAATACTTTACTTTGCCAATGTTTTTTTCTTCCCGTTTTTAATCCTGTATCATAGTTTTTTTTAGTCACCCCTGCTTGTTTTAACTATGTCATTGGAATACAGTAATTCAAATGCAATAATACCTTTCTTTGCACCAATAAACAATATCTTTTCCTGTGATATACATTAAAACCGAAAACTATGTCTGCCTATTAGAAAGAACCTGTACTGTTCTGCAGAAGTTATACAAAATTATTATAATTTTGTTTTTAAATTAATAACACGTACATGGCTAGAACTTTGAGTGACAGCATGTTTTCTTTATTTTCTCTTCTTTTAATTGTGTGGAGTATGGTTGCAATAAAAAAATCTGAAAAAAGTAACCATTATACCAGTTTGCCAAGGCCAGACATTGTCTTTCACAATGCTTATTTATTTCTACTTTCACCTGTTTCCACTGCTTTATTTTCTTTTGTTCCTCCTTTTTCGCTGTTCTGCCTCTCTCTCTCTCTCTTTCTTGCTCCATATCAAAGACTGCTAATGAAAAATAAGTCCTGTCACCAAAACTGAATTCCAGAGCCCACAACCTGCAACCACTGGCACAAATTAAGCGCTTGGCAATAGCCTTGGTTGTAATAGCCTCAACCAGCTCATTAATCAAACTCTCCTCTAGAACACCTTGCATCGTTTTTTTTGTGGGAGAAATGTTGCTCTTCAGCCGTAAGTAGTTAAACTACCCACTACCTTGTAGGGTGGACATGTGGATCCCCTTAAAATCAGTATCCGTAGAGTGCACATTTGCAAAAAAAGTATCTAAATAAATTTCGCTCCTGCTAAAAATTCCCCTACACTTTGTTAATGAAGGCAATGATGAGGGATGCAAAGTTGTGTAATGTCACTCTCTCGAGTGTTTCCACACTCTTAATATTAAAATGTGTATTTTGTATAATTTGAGAGCAGCTACACTTTACACACTTTACATGATTCATTGTCTCCAGTGTAGTGTTAGATGAAGTTGTGACCTGAGCAGAGCACCCAACCCAATGGCTGCTGGTGTGGCCTTCCCTTGTAATGACTCTGGGGTACACTATAGAAACCTGCCACAGAAGCTGCAACAGCATCATTACAACATAAAGATGTAATGGCATTGCCATGATGCCGCTAAGCAATGATTTGCCCTAAAATCCTAGTGTGCGATAATATGCTGGTAATGAATGTCTGTGATCTTTGCTCAGGGGATGCCTGCATGCCATATTGGAGCTCTGGTATACGCTTCACAGTATCACATGTTATATTTCAAAAACAGAGCCATCCCCCATGCCCGGGGAAATCCTAAGGAGGAATATTCCTCATACCCTTCCTGTGTTAATGCCTCCATGGCCTGGTATCTCAACATTGCTTCTATTCAACATATTAGAAAGATTGGTCTTCACCCACCATAATCCAAATTTCCTCACCTTTGTACCATAATTCCTAGGAACAGTGTTTTTGATCACAGTATTATGCTGCTCTTCCAAAATTCCTTTTTCTCTATTGCCCAGAGCCAGATACCTTCAGCACACCCCTCTCACAAGCTCATCAATTCATTCCAATCTTCAAAGGGCCTTTTGCTTCCACTAATGTAACATTTAACTTAAATGTTTTACTTTGTGGTATATTTGAAATACGTTTGTGTCTATAGCTTTTAAAGTAGCCGTACTCCATTGATCTCAATAGAAGCACGGCCCAGATGGCTTTGCCAAGAACAGCTATGGAGTCCTTCCGAAGCCTCACATCGCCTGACCATATGGTAACATTGTCCCATCATTTCAGTAGTCAGTCTCTCTCCTATTTAGCAAACGTTTGCAGTCACAGCCGCTGGGTGTATGTGTTGGACCTGTTTTTTTAACCGTTCTTTAAAAGCGTGAATTAGAGATGCATTTTTTAAGAAATTCATCTGGTCCCACATATACCATTATAGAGCTTGATATCTTTATGCTAGATTGCATCGGTACCAATTGAACCCCCACCTCCATATTTGCTCGACCCTGTTCATCTGTGAGAGTCAAGAAAACTTTAGTTTCCAGTTTAACCTTTCCTTTCCTAGAGCTCATATTATAGATTGGGTGCATTGCTATGGCATGTATCAACTTTAACTGCGTATGCCAGGGGTAGACCAAGTCAGTGCATTCTATCACAATAAATGCACTGTCCCCAGCACAGCTGCAAAATTGCATCTACCCTGGTGGCAGTGCATAGTGAAAGGTTGACTTGTTGTTTGAATCCACGATTATACCTTTCAGTGTGCACGTGGACCCCAGCCTGCATTTGAAAGCGAGCAGAGATCTCTGTGCAGGCGGGTTTAGTGATAAACTGCACCCGCCTGCTGGGGGATATCTAGAGATCCCTGGGGCCCCTTCCTCAGTTCCAAGAGGCACTGTTGGGGTGGGGGAAGGAGGACTTTGACTCTGCGCACCCTCTGTCTCTTCACCCACACCCATAATACAGCGCAGGCACCAGAGGCAAAGTCTAGTGAGGTTGATAACTTGGTGCCACAGAGCGCAAACCATTGTGGGTATATCCGTGATGTTGTAGGGGTTGACACATGCAGATTTTGGCATGGTCTGAAGCGCATCTACATGGCAAGCTTGCGGTGCATCAGACTATGCTGAACACTGTGTGTGCCAACTATCACTGCCCTTCCCATTCCAGGTCTCTGTCTGCACGACAGGGCTCGCTTTGTCTATGTGCCAAACTCTCTCTGCCTCTGTGCCAGGTATAATTGACTATATATAAAGCAGGTCTTGCCTCCAGCATTATCTGATCCTATATTTGCCCCATGTTGCCAAGCCCTCAAAGTTCCATTGTTTTGTGCCCTTGTTTGATTGCTCTCTTTGCATGCCAGGGCTCTCTGCCCATTTGTATGCCTAGGCAGTGCTCCAGAGAAGTTTTAAGGCACAGGCAAATGCCCAAGGGGGTGCCCCGTGTATCTCAGCTCTATATATTTCTGTATGCAAATATCTCTTCTCTGTCTACCTCTACATGTGTCTCTCTTTTTCAGTCATCTTAAGGATTGTGGGGCCCTGAGCAAGGCATATTATTTTTTATAAACTTTTTTGTTGGTTTTAACTCCATCCTTTAATGGACAAGGCATATTTCAACAGTTTTTGGGTAACCACTGTTTCTGAAAGTTTGTTTGGCATCATAAAGGCCTCAATTAGAAGAAAATGGGTAATAAAATTAAAAGATGTTCCGAACAGGGTCTCCAAAAATATGTCTTGCCCCGGGCCCCAGAGGTCCTTAAGACGACACTGCTGTGCCCTTGAGAATACCAGGGCTCTTTTCCCTTTAAGTTCTTGGATTCTCCGCCTGGGCCTCTTTGACTGCCAGTGCGTTCTGGTCCATGCGTTTCAGGACTCTGCCCTCTGTGAGCCTGGGCACTGGCCCCCGGTGCACTCTAGCCATCTAGGTTTCATTGCAGTTGTGTCACAGTGTCCCCTCTTTGATTCTGAAACTCTTCGCACCTGAGCATGCCTCAGCTCTCTGCCAGTTTTCTCTTTAATAGTTCTTCCCGTTTGTTCGTTTCAGAGCCCACTCTGGCTCTCTGTGAGCCATTGCTCCATGGCACTCTTTCTTTCTTCATTTCATCCAGCATGGCCTAGACCCAATGGGCGCATCATTGCAGCCTCCTTCCCACTCTCCCTCCGTAAAATTTTTCCCAGATGCCACACTCGTCTCTCAGTTTGTGTCAAGCTGTCTGCCCGGATCTTTGCCCATCTGCGTGCCAGTGCTGTCGGTGCTCCGTCGGGCTCCAGGGCGCAGGGCTCTCTGCCTGTCTCCTCTGGCGCCATTTCCCTCGGTACCCGTCCTCGGTATCGCTCCTCTTCCTGTTCCTTCCCTTGCCCGCTCCTTCCCTGATCTTGGGCCCCGCCCCCTCCTTTACGCTCTGCCCGGCCTCTGGGTAGGCAAGAGCCGTCCTCGTCTGTCGGCAATGATAAGGGTATGTTGCGGTTCATTGCTCCGAGACGCTGCGGAGCCGTGTGTTCGCGCTGCGCAGGCGCCGAGGCGCGTGCTTGGTATGCAGCCCATGCGCCTGCATTGGACAGGGGGCGTGCGTGCATGCATGGAGCTCCGAGGAGTGCGCGTGCTCTGAAGTATGGATACCTACATGTACAACATATCATGTGTGTGCCGGGTGGAAGGGGGATTGTTGTGTGGCAATGTCCTGTAAATGGGGTACACTACGAACTGCCTTGTTATTAGGGGTAGTAAGCGCTATATAAATACAGTGATGATGAAGATTATTATTATTGGCGGTGGTGAGGTTATTAAGTCTGGCACTGGCCAAGACCTTTTGATTTAACTAACTGTATCAATACAATATACTTCCCTGTAGGGTCTTCCTTCCAGTCTGTTGTTGTGTCATTCACCTTTTTCCTTCCATCGGTTACTGCATCCAGCATGGGGCAGTCCTTAAGCCCACTTCAGCCATTGGCTAACTTTACAGTGAGTGATGTCATTCAGCTCTTTCACAAGAGGCCCACCCACAAACCAAGTAGTTCCCTTCACTGCAATAGACTACAATGACAACATTAGCTTTTAGCTGTTTTTTTTCTTTTGGTAAGGGCTCAGCAGTTCCCTCAACAATGTACAAAACAAGCTTTGAAAAAGCCAAAAGACTGGCCGCCAAAGCCAGACTCTTGACTATGCTAATGTGGCGGGGTTGTAATAACAGGTCGGAGGCCAGGTCGATTTAGGTAAGGTTTTATTTTTCCAAGAGTCCGTTTATGCCTGCTTGTTAGTCTTTCTGTGGCGAATGCGGACGTATCCGTTGTGCCTGGGGTTCATCTGCTTCCTTCTCCGGTCTTTATTCCTGGTTCCCAGGTTCCGGTGCGAAGGCTTGGTCGTCCCTCCGTGGTGATGGTACGTGAAAGAAACGGAAAACACTCGTGTAAGTATGTTTTATCCCGAGTAACAGCACACCAGGGGCCAGGGAGTGATAGGACACCGCAAACACTCGTGCTCTTATCTCTGCTGAGACAGGGGGGGCGTGTTTCGTGGGTGGTAGTGCAGGACAACTAATAGGGAGATCTCGTGGGGGTTCTAGAGCTCCCGGTTTAATCCTTCGGGCGTCCTTCCTCCCAACCCACCCTGAGAACTTTTCCCGTACCTGGGTAAGCCACGCTCCTCCTGGAACGTGACTCGGCGAAACGTGGGGTCGTTGGCCTCCTGGCTCAGCCTGGGGTCCGGATGGTCTCGGTCCTCGTCCTGCGGCGTTGTCCTCTCTCTTCCTTCTACTCTCTGCATACGCTCCTGCTCCCGACTCTTCTTCCTCCGCTCCGGTGGCGACGCACACACTCTTCCGGGAGTCCTCCGTTCTTATCGTCACGAACGTGTTGACGTCATCAGGGGGAAGCCCGTCGTCCGGGAAACCACAGTTAAAGGAGCCGTCTATGTTTTCCTCTATCTGGCTTGTTACAGACTCTGTTGGTGTTTTCCAGTCGTCCTGTTGGGTGGAAACAAGAGGGGGGGAGAGAGGCACTGCAGTCCACCAGTCTGTATTAGATACATGTCTCTCTCCCACCGGCCCCGACCCGTCACAGCTAATCTGAGAGTTCTTTAACCTACTTCACCCCACTTTAAAATACATGAAGTACATTATAAGAGGAACCTGGTGAGCAGGGTTGGAGTGGGACAGAAGGTAGGCCTGGGCACCACAATAAATGTAGCCCCTTAGTCAATTAAAAAGCTAATAAAGTGGTCCTTGTTTGCAAATTGGGGCAGTTTTGAACTTGGAGAGACACACTGTTTAAGTGTTTTGCAAAGCATGCAAGAGTGCATGGATTTGAGCTTGCTGTTGGCAATGTTTCAATATCAGGGAAATCAACATTAAAAACTGACACAACAGACCATAAAACAAGCCCTCAAAACAAGCAGCTGAAAAACCGTCCCACGCACTGACCTGTCAGACAAGCCCATAGGGCACTGCCTGTTTGCACTATAGGGCTGTCCGTCCCAGCTGATAATAGAACATATTTGTTAACATAATACATTATTGTACTATTGTCATCATTCTTTAGGTAGCGAGCCCTTGGACTGGACATAACCCGATTTCCCATGGAACCATTGCCATCATGTCGTGTGAACAAATAAGAAGCCACTTTTGCGATGCTGGCTTTTGCCTGGAAAACAAATTTCGCCAACCCAAACTAGTTGGGTGTACTTCTTTATTTATATTATCTTTATTTATCCTTCTTTTTATTTATCGTTATAGGGGCAGGAGTATTTATTTATTTTTCATTCATGTACATATTTATTTATACATATGTTTCTAGTTGACGCTTCCAGTAACTCAGACAAGATTCTGGAGAATGGCACATGCCGAGGATATGCATAAAAAACAGGTGCATTGTGCAGTGTGTTATAAAGTCAGTTACAAATACTACATGTCAGAAAATATACTAAATGTTTTTGTGGACAGAAGGAAAATATATGCACATGTGCATGATACAACAAGGTACTGGGTTCAGAAAGATGCTATTTATACAGGTGCTCATGTGGATATATTAAAAAATACATTCTAGCTTTTCCTACAGATATCGTAAGATGAGTACAGCTGTAATTCATTGTGTGCATATATGTGAACACTATGCATGCTAAGTCCTTATTCTGCAGCGTATGTTTACTGATGGTGTTCACTGTCTGCATTGGTCATCTGTATTCTCTGTAATAATCTGAAGTTATTCTTTCTCGGTTCTGGCTTTTTCGCGGCATAGTCTCTACATTTGTATGTTGTGAGTTGCTGCATCTAACTTTCTGTGTTTTTCAGTAAAAATGTAGGAATGTTTGGGTATAAGTGTGTGTATTAGTGGGTTTGTCTTTCTTTATGTAACTGTGTGAAGTTTATAATAGTCCTGCTTCTGTGCTTGTCTTTACCTTCCTGTATGAACTGCTAGTCAGAATCTTTGAATGCTGTTCTGTAGGTCTTTCAGTACTGTCAACCTGGCTGCTCTACTACTCATGCACACATCTGTGTACTGTTAACGATTACGGCCTTTAACCATTTGCCCATCTTTTTCCAAGGTACTGAGTGGCATTGAAGGTGAGACTACTTATTTCCCAGCTGACCAGGATGTTGGATACGAGGTCTGAGTCAGAACGTTAGACCATCAAATGCACCTTGACTCTCTGGGGTAGGGTCGTCGAGCATTTGAGGTCTAGCTCATCGGATGTGTGCTGCTGTGCAACAAAATGACCATAGATGTCATAGTTATGAATGTGAAGTCTGGGTCATTACAGAGAAAGAGATTACATGTTAATAAGAATTTATATGACAAAACTAAGGAGAATGGCGGGATACCTCAAAAGAGTACTTCCTAAAACAGCTTAACAGAAATCAATGTAGAAAATATCTTTACAGTGGATAGAAGGCATTGCTATCAAAGTTAACTAATAGTACTTGGGAACTCCCTATTGAGCTTCTCTCAAAATATATATTCCATAATCTGTTATTAGCAATAGTATTAATAGATGGCGATCTTTTATACCGCAATTCATTTTGAAGATTCCCTTGACTTTGGGATCTGGTAGGTCCAGTTCTGAAAATGCTAACCACATAGTGTCAAGGGTCTGCGGATCAGTGGCCGATAGCACTGGCCTCCAAACTCCACATGAACTCATTGTAGTCCTTGCCTTGATGGGCCACTGACAGAAAATTGACATTGCATTACGAATCCAAAAGCCCGGGGTCAAGTGGTCGATATTTTCGTATCACCTGTAAGGTGAGAAGTAATCCACAGTGTAGCTCAGGAATACTCCTCTGGCACTCGGGACCAAAACGTGCTTTACCACTTCAAGTGGAGAGGATAGGGTGATGGCAAAGGGGGTGAACGGGGTACTTACCAAAAGTGTGGTGTACACAGTGGACTGTTTGTCCCCACGCCTGTGTGTATTTACCTCTTATTTTGCGAGTTGGCATTTTTGTTTTCATGCATTTGCAGTTTGTCATTAGTGAAGCCCCCTACTTTTGGGTTGGGTACTTGAAACTTTTTGTAATTGGCTTCAAGAAGTTGGCATTTGCCCCACTAAAATGTGTCTTGTCCCCACACAAATTGAAGAAGGCTCACCCTTTTCAAGTCCTGCTGGCACTATTGGAGCATAAGCCATGATTGTCATTTCATTGTCTGGCTTGAGCCCTGCTCACTGGGCCTACGCTTGACACCTCTCATTGTGTAAATCAGTATGTAAGTCACAGCTGCTAACCCCGGAGTTATTTACCTTCCTCCCTGGATGCTGCACGCTTTGGCACTCTCTGGTACTGAATACACCCAGTGGGTTGTCAGAGGAACGCCTGGCCTTTCACACCTGGGAACAGATGTACTGAGGGGATTGGCAGAGGGACACACAACCCTGCCATCTTCATCGTTGGATGGCTCAGAATTTCAAAGACTCTCTGCTCAATGAAAACATTTGTTTCCCGCTCTAGAACTGGATAGGCCGGGGGAACTGGCATAGGGACTCCATGCATTTTCCCACCAGAAATAGTAGGTCCAAAGAATTAATGAAGAGAAACAGAGCTATTTCCCTCTAGAGATAGATAGGCTCAGGGAATGAATATTGGAATACAGTGCTGTTTCTTGCAAGAAATAGGTAGTTCCAGGGAAGAAATATAAAGATAGAGCGCAGCTTCCCACTAGAAAGAGATGGATCCAGGAAATTCATACAGGGACACAGTGCTGTCTCCATAATGGATGGCGAGTGGAACTAACATAGTTCCGGCATCCGGTTCCCTCAAGAAATGCATTGCCTATGGAACTGGTAAAGGGATATTGAATTTGCCTGTAAAACGTTTGGATGTGCCGAAGAGACCGGCATAGGTCTGTTTCGTCATTTACCTGAATTAGAGGATGACGGCTCGGGCCAGTGCAGGAATGCCAAGCCTGGCACCTGTGTGAATGGACAGCTGGTGAAACTGGTACTGCTATACACAACGTCTCAGGGGGTTAACAAAGGGATTCAGAGTCTGGCACTTATCAGGCTGGATTGCTCAGGCAAATGGCACTGACATACATACAGCATGTCTCCCACACAGCCTGGACTCATCACAACATAATGCCCGGGCAGCCAAGCATGGGCAAATGTGGCACAGTCCATTTTAAGTAGCAGCTTCCCCAATAACCACGTAGTCAGGCCTAAGCTATGTGATTTGACTGGAAACGCGCAGGTTAAAAATAGCATCCAGGATTACTGCGTAAAACCTCTCCGCGTACCCACATGGTGATTTGAAGCGCTGTAATGATCCCTTTTCCCTGGCTTTCCTCACTAGCTCAGACCGCACTTCATTCTCAATTAGAGTGGATTTTTGAAGTGGTCAGCAGGCTGCGAACGAAGACTCGGTCAGTCATGAATGATTGGACAAAATGACATGAACTGGCTCTTTCCCAGTCCTATGAGTAACAGCCTTCATGCCCATGGTTGTCCTTCTGAGCTCCTTTAGCCCTTCGGTGAGTAAGGGAGCACAGAAGAAGACTGTCATTGCTGTGCATTGTCTCATGGAGGATGGCTGATCAGGAGGCATCAATTTCTAGTTTTCTCGACTAACCAATGCTCATGAAATTCCGGGTAAACTGGCGGATGCCAAATGCTTGGCAGTTTTCTCGAAGTGTCAGTTGCACCTCTGAGAGTTTTGGGTGCAGTGCAATAATAGGAAAAGCACTTTATAGCATAGATGGAGAAACTGGTTCTTTAACTAAAATTAATTGCATGAGTGAAAAGATGAAAAATATACTAACCACTCCTATACTCCTGGAAGAAAGTTAGTGAGCACCATAACAGAAATTCTATGCACAATCTTCAGGGTCACAGATAAAACATTCAGTGAACGACTTTCAGACAATAGATGAATAATTTCCATGACTGTGTATCAGTTGTGGACGTAGCGAGACAAGCCATCCTTAGGAGCATGGGTTGATCATCCTCAGGACCAAAGTCAAACCATACCCAAGACTACCAGCAAACCATTATCAGGACCCTTGATTCGCCATGGATGCACCATCTTCAGCCAACCCGCAAAGCCAGAGGGAAAAGTTCTATCAACCATTCTAAATACCACTGCTAAACCGATAATGCCCTACAAGAATGGAACACCCACCTCTATGACATAGAGCAGTCATTCCTTGGACCGTCGACAGCCTATGTATGGCTTATTTCCAGGCAGAGGGATGAAAGGTCCAGTCAGCCTGCAAAACTGGACAAACTAGTCCGGAACAGTGCCTAGGACAACGGGCAAACTGTAGCCCGTCTGCACCATTAGAAGGTCATCCACAGATCAATGAATAAAGTATCCTGTCCCCACCTATAGGTGATCGTAAACCAACACCTAGGTCATAGGCAGATCACATTTGAATCACTGGGTATAATTATAAATAGGTCCCAAGTTAATCAACAGACCACAATCCAATAATCTGTGAACCATCCACAATTGCATGGCATGACTAGCCACGAACCAGCCTGTTGGATGAGGATCCTGTTTAGAGTCCCACACAGAAAGTTGATGTGATAACCTAAGAACTATAGACAGACCATTTATGAATCAGCATCTAAGACCATCGTGGACTGGTGATTTCTGAACCTACCACCAAGACGATAGCCAGACCATTCTCACACCACCATGTGGGCACTGTGTGAACGATCACCTGGTTACTCATCAATGAACCATCTTTAACACTTCAGAAAGACAGCCCTTGGACCATCCTTTAGAACATTGTGATTGCATGACTGAGGATTAACTATAGCAAAGCACATATCAGCTATTGCCGGGTACCTAGAGAGACCATGCATGCTCTATTCTCAGTACGATGGATAAACTGTTCCCAGAACCGTAAACAGTGTACCTCCACGGCCACAAACCTCTGACTATTGAACACATCATGGACAAACCATATCCAGTCCTTGTGGATGAACAGCGCAATATTTTATTGGCAGACTGTTGACAAACCAGACCAAGGATCAAGAGCCCGGAATACCTTTTAAGACAATTGGCAGATAGTGGGTAGGCAGGCCTATGTCTCTAGGTAACTGTTCTCCAGGACTAATGATTGACTGTTCACAGGAGGATGATCAATCACCCCAGGACCAGCGCTTAATATATGCCTGTGGTTGCAGGTGGCGGACAGTGGCTCTCATTTTTGGGGACCAGGATTCATTTTCATCATCAGACTTTGACCCAGAGTAAGTGAGGAAAAATGCTGGAAAGAAACAAAGAAGGATGAACTGAAAGGTAGGAAAACAGTGACAGAGGAAGAAAGAAGGGATAGAAAGAACCCACGAGACTGAGATACGGACACCAGAAGCACACAATGGTGAATGAAAAAGGCATGAGATGGAGTCAAAACTAGGCAGCCTTGCAGCAACCCTAGTATCCAGCAGCACAAGCACTAAGCACAATTTTTGATTTAGTCCCGCATTTCCTTTTGCTGTTACCAGTCCAGGGAGGACTGCAACCTCCAGCCTGCTTTGCTCTACACGGCGCCTAGCGCCCGGCCAATAGCGTCAGCACCCAGCGCCTGGAGGCGCTTAAAAACGGTTGCGGGCTCCCGCAGCGCCGGTCCCGCATTTCCTTTTGCTGTTACCAGTCCAGGGAGGACTGCAACCTCCAGCCTGCTTTGCTCTACACGGCGCCTGGCGCCCGGCCAATAGCGTCAGCACCCAGCGCCTGGAGGCGCTTAAAAACGGTTGTGGGCTCCCGCAGCGCCGGTCCCGCATTTCCTTTTGCTGTTACCAGTCCAGGGAGGACTGCAACCTCCAGCCTGCTTTGCTCTACACGGCGCCTGGCGCCTGGCCAATAGCGTCAGCACCCAGCGCCTGGAGGCGCTTATAAACGGTTGCGGGCTACCGCAGCGCGGGACGCGCGCGGGCGTGCCCGGGCCGCGCCCGGACAAAGCCCGGGCCAAGGGCGGGCCCATCTGCGCCCGTCAGAGACCGGAGGAGGCCGGGCTGGGCCGTACTATTGACATTTCAGAGTAAGAGTGTACACAATTGTTAAACACTAAGAAGGTTTAAAGGAATAGACCATAGCTATATATCATAGTTAGCCCGAGGGGATCTCAAATATGAGTAGACGTAAATCACTCACCGGGCAGGGAGTGGCAGGGACTTTAGATGCCTTTCTAATCGGGGCCGAGTCAGCATTGATTCACGAAATACAGCTCACTGAGCGCAGGCTCTCATTGGAGCCACAATCTTCCCATGCCCGCTCCGCAATAACAACCCCTGTAGCGAGTAGCATCCAGGCCACCAATACATCTGTAACAGACTCATTGCAATCCATGGCGATTGACTTGGATAATAATGACTCTCCTGTGGCCAAGGAGTCTAATAACATAACGCAAAGTCTGACAGTGACCACTGGAGGTCAGAAAGCTAATTCCAAAGAAGGCAGCAATCCTGCTCCCCCACCTAAGAAGAGGAGGGGGCAGGGTCTTAACAAACAAAGTCATACTCAAAAGGCTCGGGGTTGTAAGCCCAAAATGGTGGAGAGGGAATCCAACCAGGAGTATAATACTACCCTGATTGCCACAGGGCACACAAGCTCATCTTTGGACCATGAGCAGGAGGAGTACTGGAAAAGGTCGGAAGCCACTGTGGCGGGTCTTTTGAACCCATTAAAGCAAATACTTACGCAAATTGAAGGGAGGCTAACTAACCTTGAGAGTACTGTAATCTCCATTCCCTCGGTTCGCTATGATCCATGTGTATGTAGAATGCAAGCGGTCCCACCACTTAATCAACCTAAGGGTCATTGCGCGGGTGGGAGAGCACCACAGAACCAGGCACACTCAAATGTGGGAAGTATAAATGACCAGGCAAGATCTGAGTTGATGGGAGCAAGCGTGCTCCAGTCATCCCAAAATCAAGTTGAGCCAATACTTACCACTCAGGGTATTCCTGCAGGGGAAAACCAGCTGGCGAAGGATCCAAAGCGGATCACTCTAGGGGGGGGAGCTCAAACTCCAGGCATTAGGGGCAAGCCCTCAAACATCCCAAGACACCCAAATGTGGCTCGGAGAAAGTTATTGGATACGAGGATTTTACACCTTCCCCCGCAAGCCACACCATATACAGTCGTCCTGGCAAATGTTCCCTATCTATCATCAGGTGAAGATGAGCACTGGTCCACACTAAGAAATAAGTCGCTTCACTTCTTAGGCGCAAGGACGGGTCTTACTAACAAATTGTTTACTGGATTTAAGATGGCTAGGAGAATTGGATGGATTGGGAGCTCTAACAAGTCTATGCCAGGTGACTGTATTGTGTTAACGTTTAGTTCCCCTGAAATGATTCAAACCATATTAGAAAGGGCTGGCACTAGGTCTGTTACCAACAAGGGGATAAATATCCTACCCCTGGGTTTCTTTTATCAACCCTCTAGGTTCATACAACATCCCTTAGAGGGAGAGAATTTCCTTGGGGTGGGTCAACAAAGGTATGCCGTCCCGACCAGTAACCAATTTGATGTTTTCAGCACCTTAGGAGATATTGATTGACTGACTCAACAGGCCCAACACTTAACTTGGGAGGATGGGTCAGCAGGGAGCAGCGGTCTGGGGACTATAGCACACAAGAGTAATATGGAACAGCCTGACCTAGAGAGGGATATAAACATGCAACAGTGGGAAAAGGATGTACGAGCGAGGGAAACCATCAAAGAGAACGAGGTTCCTCTGTTCGTACCCGGGAACCTTCCTGCCCAACTACTAACAGCAGCCTGTATTGATAATCCCAATAGTTATGGGCTTGCTCCATCCACTCCCCCATATAATAATGATGTGCCTTCCTCTAAAGTTATTTCATGGAACAACTCAGGACTACGGTCAAAGATAAATAACCCAGTATGGTGTAATTACATCCAGAGTTGTGACATACTTTGTTTACAGGAAACCTGGTCTAGTGAACCATTCCATATTAATGGTTTTAAAACCTTTGATACTCATGCTGTGAAGGGATTAGGGGGTAGACTTAAGGGAGGTCTTTGTACATACATCTCTAATAAGCTGGCAATTAACAAAATAGAGGCCTCTCTGGGGGACAGATTCTACCAGATAGTTAAACCGTTTTTTAGGGTTAACCAATGTGTAGTTCTAGTCAACTTTTAGAACAACACAGCTCCAGAAGAACTCAATCAGGTGTTGAAAAACCTGGTGGCGACTTGAGCTTGATTTGTAATACTAGCTCATTAGATGTTATGATAATTATGATGGGAGATTTAAATTGTGCATTGTGTCCCTTTGAGGGTAATAGAATATGTGGCCTTATGTATGAAGAAGGCCTTAGTAACACCCATTTTTGTCATACAGCGGTAGTGGAGTTGTTTAACGAATTCCTTGCTTGCACCGAACTGGGATTTGTGAATGAGCTTGTTTCAACTCCAGTACCAATGCCTTACACTTTTAATGGAAGGGGTTTGGCCTCTAGAATAGATTATATTTTGGTCTCATGCAATTATGCATCTAGATTACTCTCTTTTGAGGTTGGTGATAATTCCCTGAGCGATCACTACCCGTTATGCTTAATGGTTAACTTCCCACTAAACAATCCGAAAAGAAGCAAGAACACCACAAAGGGTATAGGCTACACCCTAAAATGGTCGATGGTGGACCCTATGGCAATGACAAAACGCTTAGTGATTAACTGCAAATCTGCCATTGATACTTGCCTAAGTGAACTGGCTTCTCATGATAGGATCGTAGCATCTTATATTGAAATATCCAATGAGCTCAGGAAATTGTCAGCCCAACACCGTAACAAAGCTAAAGATACGGGCTGGTTCAATACAAGGTGTACACGAGCGTACTCCAACTTGAAGCTTGAATTACACAGGCAGCCAAGAATTTTGAATAATGTCAGGAAGGCAAGATTGAAATATAGGCAGGCTATCAAGGAAAGAAAGAGCGTCATGAGAGAGGAAGCATGGGAATCCCTCCACTCAGCAGCAATGTTGAGAGACAGTGCAGCATTCTGGAGGGCAGTGAGGGCACCGTTTTTAACTTCTAGAGATGGCCCATCAATAGAAATTGCTATCTCGGAAAAGGACTGGATCAGGCACTTCTCACAGGTATACAATGGACTATATAATTCCTCTCCTTCAACCAGTGTCAGCGTAGTGAGTAATCATGTTAATGTCGATCTGAAATTCACTTTAGAGGAAGTAAATAGAGCACTAGCATTAAGCCAGGTTGGCAAAGCCCCTGGTCCAGATGGCGTTCTCGTGGACCTGTTTAAATCTAATACCACTCTTTGGGGGCCGATTATAACGCAGGTCATTAATGCCAGCTGCCAAACTCGACTCCCTAAGACCTGGGGGGAGTCAATAATTGTCCCCATTTTTAAAAAAGGGGATCGCCAAAACCCGGGTTGCTACAGACCAATCTCCTTGCTTGACTGTATGGTTAAAGTGGCGGGGCGTGTGATTTTGGAGCGCTTGCAAGCCTGGGCAGAAGAAACACAGGTTTTATCAGATTTACAATATGGTTTCCGAGAGGGGCTGGGCACAACGGAGCAGTGTTTAAATTTGGCCATGCTAATTGGGAAATACACAAGGGCAAAAAAGGGTAGATTGTTCCTGGTCTTTGTGGACCTAACCGCGGCGTTTGATTCAGTTAGACACGATAGATTATGGGAGGTCCTCGAGGCCTTGAGGGTTGATCCACACATTATTGTTTTTTTAAGAAACTTGTATAACGGTGCATCAGCCAGTGTGCGCTTTGGAGTAGGGGGTGAGCGCACGGCTGCCTTTGCTGTTAGGAGGGGGGTCAGGCAGGGTTGCGTGCTGGCCCCATTCCTTTTTAACTTGTATATCAATGGACTGGGCGATGCATTAGTTAGTAGTGCACAAGATTTCCCTCAAGTTGCTGGTCGACCCATTCCAGTTCTTCTTTATGTGGACGACGCAGTTTTAATGGCAAGAACCCAAATTGGTCTACAAAGGGTCCTTGACTGTTTCTCAGTTTTCATGAAGGATCTTGGTCTTGGTATCAATATATCAAAGACGTTTGTAATGAGATGCGGGCAAGGGACCATGAGACCAAAAGATATATTTGTGGATGGCCAGAAGCTAGTTTCAACTAAAAGTTTCTCATACCTTGGAGTACAATTTAATCACAATGACTCATGGGCTCAAACCATAACTATGAAAAAATTGTTGTTCATTCGGTCATCCACCGCCCTTGCAACTTTTTCAAAGAAATTAGGAAGGATCCCCCGGAGGAGCGCCTACAAATATACAAAGCAAAATGCATTACTTCTGTTATGTATGGAGCAGGGGTGTGGGGCCTAGCTAACACTATGCTGCTGCAACAAGTCGAAAGATTTATTCTATCAGTTCCACCAAGTACCTCCTCTTATGTTTGCCACGAGGAGCTGGGTCTCCCTTTTATTTCTGACCTTATTAAAATAGAACCGATACTGTTGTGGCACAGCATCTGGTCAAAGGAACAGACACAGCTAAATAGGGAGATTCTGCAGGACTGTCTCAAATTAGACGGGGCTTTAAAGATTCCTTTGGTCAGGTTTGTGCGTGACTTTATGACTGATTTAGGTCACCCAGAATACTTTACAGACCCCACGACCCTGCAGGCAATCCCTAGAAAAGTCCTTAAAAAGAAGGGCTTATGCTTGTTGGAAACTGTCAGATTGTCAGGAGAACTCTTAAAGCCTAGTGTTAGTCAACACCAAATACTATTAACTACACTAAGAATGGAGCCATATTTGTCATTTGTGCCAGGTACCTATGATAGAATGTTATTGACTAGGTTTAGGCTTAATACTGTCCACAGACTAGTGACTTTGCCTAAAATGAACGACTGGTCGCGACAGTTACCATTGTGTCCTTGTGACAACCAATCATCTCAGTCCACTATACATCTAGTCCTTTGTTGTAAATTTTACTTAGAGTTAAGGAAAGTGTGGTTAATTCCACTTTTAAAATCTCAGGGGCTGAGGCAATGTCGCCCTGCTTTGATAAAACTGCAGTTCCTGGAGAATTAACATGTAGCATGGAGGTTAGCCATGTTTTTAAAGAGAGTGCTTCGATTAAGAAAAAGTTTTATTAATGATGAATTTCAAACATAAATGAACCACCTCTCTATATTGGTATGGTCTTTTAACTAATGAAATGTGTATGTATTTTAAAATGACCAAATTGTACTGTTTACTGTGATTGCACTTGCTTTTTAATTCATGGATTTTATTGGTGAATGGATTATTTTAATGCTTTTATGATTGTTAAAAAATAACACTCGAATAAAGCTTTCCTTGACTTGACTTGACTTGATTTATTTACAAAGCAAGCACTGACCAGGTCCATGGGCCTCCCATCCTTGGAGTCGTGGCCATGGTATTTCAGGACCTCGGGCAACCCATAGATGGACCACAGTCCCAACAATCGCCTGAGCAGCGATACAGACTACCAAGGCGTTAGCGCCCACTTCCTGATTCCCTTTTGTCAGAGCAGTGCCTCTCTTTGGTTATTTATTTTGGCTATTAAATATTCGCCCCTCGTCTCTTCCCATTAGGTACCAAAGTTGAACTTGTTGTTTATGATTACGTTGAAAGAATGTTGGTATTTTTGTTTATTTATTTTAAAGAAGAAAGCTAAGCCATACTGCTGCATGTCTCTCTGGGGGAACTGTTGGACAAGGCTGATTATGGCATCGCTGTAAAGTTAATAAAACTTGTAAACAGCGCGCAAGGCAGGTTAAGGAGTTTGAGTAACTCTGCGATTGAGAGAAGATTGTCATTAATAATAGATTGTTAATTAGCACTTGTGTATCACATAAAGTGTCAATGAGCGTGTTTACTTCCTATTTCAACCTTTAGGGAAGTGGGACAGGGCGGCGGCAGGGAACAAGGCATGAAACAGGAAGGTCTTTAAACTAGGGGCACAGTGGGGGAGGGGGTTCGCCCAATGTTGGAAGCGTGACGTCACGGAGAGTGACTAAGGAGCATCATGTGTATCCGGAAGTGTTGCTGTCCTCGAGAGTCCTCCAATGATCTGCTTATACTGAGCCTTCCCCGCACTCTCGGGAATGGGTGATCTGCATGCAGGCAGCATCCGCCGCCATCTCACCAACGCCCACCCCTTCCCCCTACCACCCGGCCATCAAACCGGGTCCGGCTCCAGCCCCCAACCTGCTGCCAGTACCCGACTGCCACCTGCCTGCACGGGCCACGCTCCCAGGCTTCTGCCAGCTCCGGGGTTATGGAGTGGCTGCCAGTGAATAAACCCCACGCGTTTTGTCTCAACAAGCATTTACAAAGCCATCGGTCAAGTGTTTTGTTAGTAAAACGTTTTTACGAAGTTTCGGTAACACACAACACAAGTGTGTTGCCGCGTGAATGAGTTTTCTTGAGATAGAAGTGTGCTCAGCAAATACACTTGTTATGTAATGTTTGCAGAACATTTAGCCGCAGAGCAAGCTTCCCCGCCTCAAAGAACGGGTAAAGGACGCTTGGCAGAAGAAGCATTGCAAACGTCCGTCCCCTCGTGCACTGAACAGTTGCAGCCTAGGCACACTTCCTTACACACAAACGTACAAAAACACACACTCACACACGATACAGCAGCTTTAGCAGTTGTGCAAGTGTCCCTCACACCCACAGAACAGTAATGGCACAGACAGCAGCCGTGAAACATTCCCTTGCAGTGTGCTTGTGCTGAAGTAAAACTGGTGTGCGTGAGATAGGGTGTGATTGTGTTAATGTGTGTGTGGGTATTTGTATGTTGCTGTGACTTGTGATGGAGTGTGTCATCATGCATGTGTGATGGTGTTTGTGCCTTTACGCGTAATGGTTTGAGTGTGTGTTGGCGTAATTGTGTACTTGTGTGGGGAATTGTGTGTTAATTAATATGTATAGATTGACGTAGGGTAAAATATCTTCCTTTTTTACCATGCAAACAGCTGCTTTTCTTTCAAGCTCCTTTTGACCAGACAGAGAAAGCGGTACGGATTCGAAATTTATCTGATTCTAAGGCGTCATCATATCCTAGACACTGCAAGGAATCAGATTTTAAAGGTGTGGACATCTTGAGGGATCCTATTTCCTCTAAATTATAATTTTTTAAGAAACTTACCAGGAATAAAAGTGGTCTAGACACATATAGTACATGCCTTGTTAGGCTCTAGTTGTTGCTGGAGGCTGACGTTCATCTGAAGGTGGGGAAAACACTCTTGGATGGTTTACTCCAGCACAACACTATGTGGATGGGGTGCATATTGGAGGCTTACACATCCTGCTTCTCTGGTGGTCGGACCCACTCTGTCTATTGCAGTGAAAATAATGTACAAACACCTATCCTTGGAACTCCAAGTTTCATTGCCATTCATCTATGATTGTCCCCAACATGGCCACTCGAGGCAGCCATCTTGGGGATAAGAGAACAGTTAATCTCTGTGTAGTGTTCAAAGGCAAGCATGACTGACAGACACAGATAAGCAATAAAGCTTTATAGAGGAGCACTACTTCGCAAGGGAAGCTTGTTGAGGGCAAAGCGATGCGTCATTCATCAGGCAGATGGCACTGCGTTGACACTAAGGCAATATACTGCGAGTTTTTTTGTTTGCAGGATTGTGAGAAGTGGCGAGGAAAGATGTGGTGATGCAACTAGTCACCTATGTGCCTTTTATGCTCTTTTCTTCAAACTTCACTGTAAAAAGTGCCGTCAATGCCAAAACACATCACATGAAGGTGTATTTTTGTACTTTTTTCAAAATCCATAGCCCCACAACCACACTGTACATAGGCCGGGAGTTACTGAAGCTCGCAGGCAGCCACATGCTCAAAACTCTCAGCACAACCACAATATTTTCTCTTGTCTTAGGCCTCCATTGCACCAGAATAAAACTTCTATTGTTGTGGCAAGGTCGTTTTTTATGATTCTTTGTACTTGCATGACAATTTGAACACCGTGTATGCCAATTCTGTTTAGCCCCTCGGCCGTTCCAAGCATTGAAACCTCAATTTAGAAGTTCTACCTTCATATAACAAAATCATGCGAAATATTTCACAAGGGTTGAATCAAGAGACAAATCCTGGTCTCTGCAGCAGAAAAAAATGAGATGGCTTAGTGAACCCTGGGCTGCACGCCCTGTTGTGATTGGTGTAGTATGTCACATGCCTCGCTTCCTGAACAAATACATGCAAAGTTCCTTGTGCTTACCAGTTCATCATAAACCAGCTTCTAGGACCACAGATCATAAAAGGATCCCATAACTGATCAGACCAGCCACGTACCTGAATGCTACAGACATTTTATCAGAGCCAATACCAAGGTCATAGACAGACTATTCACAGACCGGCCTCTACGATCCGAGACAGACCATCCAGTTTTAAATTTTGCTTAATGACCACTTTAGCTGTGTGTTGTCGAAGACCTATTGTGTACAATACAATACATAGAATAGACTTCAAGTTAGCGCCTTGCTCATGATTGGATGGCTTTCTGGTCACCCAATTCTCTCCCGCATTTGATGGTTTACCTACCTATTCCTATGTTTGTTCCAACCCTAGAGCATTGTTGCTTAACATTGTTTCTAATTGGGCGATGTGTATTCTTCCAGTGCTGACATAAGGAGGGCTCTTTTTTTCCCAGCACCCCATGCATGTCTTTTCTTGTTCTCTCGCTGTTTGCTTATTACTCTCACATTCCCATCCCCTACTCCCACATCCTGCCCACCGTTTTCTAAAATGTTTTTATTTATTTATTTTTTAACATTGTATTTTCTAGAGCTGAGGCCAACCATGCCCTCTCTTTGTGCTATCTGCACTTCTCCGACCACTGCTCGTCCTATGCTTCCCAGTGCTGCCCTGCCTCTACCCATCCATCTCTTTTTTTGTTATTTGTACATATTTTTTGGGTAGGGTATTGTAACTGCAAAGTGGCAGTGGCGGCTCGCCGAGGGAGTGCTGCGGGGCGGGGGGTAGTGGAGTCCGACATACGACGGACAGGAGTAAGGTAAGTAATGAAATAAATAAAACAATTTACCTTGCGCGCGCTGCATCGCCGAGTTGGTGATGCAGCACGCGCAAGGTAAATTGTTTTATTTATTTCATTACTTACCTTACTCCTGTCCGTCGTATGTCGCACTCCACTACCCCCCCACCCTGCCCCTCCCCCGCCCCGCAGCACTCCCTCGGCGAGCCGTCACTGCAAAGTGGTACCGGGCAACTTCCTTCTTTATTAGCACTCCAGGGCACTTTAAAAAAAAAAAAAATCATTTACCATTCTAAATTGGCCATTGGCCATGTTGGATCAGTACATTTGAAATACCAAATGGCATTTTAGAATGGTTAATTGAAAATTAAAGGTAAAATGTACTGGAGCACCAATATAAAAAACAAGCATTGGCAAAATTAATAGATACTTGTCTTGTAAAGGTGAGACCTATTGGCTTTGCCAAAGCTTCTGTTGGAAAGAGGCATTTGATAGAGCACAGTCATATCTAAGTTTTACAGAGAACATTATCACATTGTCAATATCACACATGTAGAAAATGATGGGTCCTGCTTAAGGCCAGGATGCAGACCCTGCAACACGGTGGAGAAGAGAAGATGAGAGCATTTAACTGTACATTACATGACAGTACAGAGTATAATTATTTTTTGAGTCGTGCACTACACTTACATTTAGTGTCGGGCACAGTGATTCTTATTTGCCCAGGTTCACATGCTGATTGGTCGTGTGCCAAACCAGAGGTCAAAACCTATGTCCCTAGTTTTAGAGGAGGCTACTAGGTCCTTATACCACTCCTCCCAAAAAAACGACTAGTGATAAAACTATGCTTCCCACAAGTTGTTTTACTTGGGGTACCGTGGAGAATGAACAGTCCTGTGGCTAAAAAATAATGACAATGTGGTTGCATTCTGTCAAAAATATTGTCAAATACACTAATTCACAAATGGGTAGCAATTACGCGTGTTACAGTTCAGTGTGGTAATAACCAGGAAGTTGGGGTTCAGAGCAAATATATGCAAACAGGAGTTTTCAAAGGAGGGCTACTCGCTCTAACCAAGTTTCATGGGAACTCATGGGGGAAATATTTAGCCTTGATATTTGTGAGTCCCGAGTGGCTGGCGTCAGGCCTTCCCCATGTAGTTGTGTGCAGGAGGCTTCACTGGTACTTTGTACATTCTCCATAAGTACTCCCACTTGCATTAAAATTAAACACTTGGTGGTAGTGCTCACAGTATTTTGTGACTTCCGAGATTAAAACGGAATCTTTTCTGTTACGGGGCACACATGTTTTCTATTGCCAGGCAGTTGCCATTGGTTGCATTGCTTGTGCTTTATCCAGTCGTCTGCAGGGTTGAGATCATTGAAACCAGGAAAAACAGGATCTGAATATCAGGCCCACTCCTGTGGTTGCTGAGATGTATGGGCGATTATGCTGCAACCAATGGGAATCATAGGCCTTCAGTCATGGCAGTCTGCACTTGTCTTTTCACTGCTGGCACAGTGACGAGGATGGTGTATCATGGAAATTAAGAATCAGGGGCACCCTAAACTGCATCCGTGATGTGCAGCATATACGGGTCATGGTAACTGGGCATGGCACTGATCGTCAAAGAAGGATCAGTGTCATGCAGTATCCTCAAACTCAAGAGAGTGTAAGTCCTGACGCTTATCAGGAACTTTACGTTTCCGTAGGGAAGTTAATTATGAGTATGAGAAATATTCTGAATTCTAAGGTGTGTATCCCGAAGTAAGTGAAATAGAAACGTTTTGTTCTCTTAAATATTCTGTTGCAAGTATTGGCCTACCCTGCAGCATCAAAAATGGAACCTTCCCAAAGGCGCCAGTGATGACGACACTGCAACTGTTTTGTGAGGTCACATGGCTCAAGGAGTAGAAAGCCGGGGGCAATGAATAAGGATCATTTGCATAAATAGTGAAGGAAAATGTCTGATTGTTGACAAAGTCTTCGAGTGTACATCATTTTTTTAAAGTTCATAGCCAGACGATGTAGGGAACTCCTGAGAGGAATTGGGAGAATTGCTCTTCGCTGTGTGTCGCAGTGGCCTACCTTCCTCCAAGCACAGCCCACAATGGTCTCTACCGCACAGGTGTGATGTCATGAGATCGGGGCACCATTGTGACATCTTCTGAGTCTAGATCTCTGGTCGCCAGGGGCCTGCAGCAGTGGAGACCAGGGCTTGGGCGAGGACAGAGGTGCAGGCCGAAGGCCAGGGACGTGTGGACAATAGAAGGTAAGGGCTGCTGTGGAGAGGGATCTAAACCGAAAAACTGCTCGAAGAATGAGAGGGACTCTGCAATGTAGGCTCTGGAGTAAGAAAATATTTACACTGTGCAGGCAAAGGAGAAGCAGAGGAAGGAACAGTCTTGTAGGTCAAGTTATATCAACTGAGTGGAGCACGACAGCAGTGAACACTTCGGAGTCTTGGGACGTATGGCAGTATGAGATTGTGGACTCTAGAGTAACCCAAGACGCGGCGTCTAGGATTATGCAGATTTCGGAGTAGCAGAATGAAGGTACAAAGTACATCAGCACTGATGTAGGAGAAAGAGATTTAAGGAAGAATTTACAACAGAGTAGACCTGGAGACAGAGACACTGTACTGCAATGCAGTGTCTGGAGTAATAAAAGAGGGGAGCACTACTGCCGCGTAGATGTGAGAGGTTAGGGAGTAAATGAGACTGTACGCCGTCTCTTTTAGCCTCTCACTTACCAGTTTCATCTTTAGCTGGTAACTTTGCCTCCCCATTATGTTTCTGTCTCTGTGTTTTATCTCGTACCTGGACCTGCACCTTTCTGCTCCATAACCTTCATAAGGTTTTCCCTCTTATGAGTTCAAAGAGCCATCTTCTCCCTTTGTCTTGATTTAACTGCCTCTTTCTGGTATGCTTTTACTCTTGGGACGTTCTCCTCTATTAAAAAAAATATCTCACTGGCCTTCACAGGCACTTTACTTTAATTATTGTTGCTATTCTACACTTGAGGTTGAAACAGTAATGTATTCTTTGATTGTAAACTTATTTTGTGTGGAAAGCGTGCTGGCATATGTACTACATAAGCTGTTCTTATTTTGTGCAAGTGGTTACAGGTGTTCAGTACTGGCCTTGATTATTGGGGATCAGGACTTAATTTTCATCATCAAACTTTGACCCAGAGCAAGAAAGTTAAAGGCAGAAAAGAATTGAGAGGTAACATACCGGGGAATGGTTAGAATGCGCAAGATGGGGGTCACCATCTGAAAGTGCAAACATCCTTAGCTATCCGGGTGCCTTCGCTGCCCCCATCAGTGGCAGTGCACGGCTGCCCTGACTAACAGCGGCAACTGAGGAAGTGCTGAAGACCCGCAGTGCGGCCCTCGGGGACGGAGTGTGACGACTCCTGGGCGGACCACCGAGACCCAAAATGGCGACGGCGAGGCTCCAGTGTTGAGGAGCCGGGACTGGACTGTATTGAACGGCTGGGAGAGTGACTTGGGTGCTATGAGCGATGCCTGGCATTGGTGATGCCATCCTCCCCACTTCCCTTGGAGAAGCGGGGGAGAAGCAGTATCGGCCCCTGGGCCTTGGCGGTACAGAGTGCCTGGGGACTTGCGGTCACCCACAGCTGGTGAGTGGTGACCGCAGAGAAATACTTCCCGACCCCTGGCCCCACAGACCAAGTGAGTGGCTTTTTCGTGGAGGGGGGTGGAGTGTGCACTGGTTGCGCTGCCTTCCTTCCCTGACACATTAAAGATGTGGTTCGAGCTCACTCTTCCCTTATATGGGAGAAACCTCTGGACACCTCTGCCGCCCACCTTTCTTGGGGTACTGGGGCTTGGTGGGCCACTCTTCAGCACTTTGTTCCACAGAGGTGGCCACAAAGTCGACCTGTGTGGTGAGAGAGAAGCCTCCACCCAAACAGGGGAAACTGGACAAATTCACCAGGCTTTTCTCGCTGCCGTCGCAAGGACGTGGCAACACGGGGCCCAATGAGGAGGTCATGGAGATGGATTGGGCGCCCCCCATCCGTGGACAGAAGCGATTGAGTCCTCGCTCCAAACACTGGAGACCCAGATTGGGGCGGTGGGGCCAACATCACCCTACTTTGGCAACACTTGAAGACTAAGCAACAAGTGACTGAGGTGGAAACGTGAATCGCGATGCTGAAAGGTACGGTGCAGGACCTGACCCAGACTGTTCAGAAAGTCTGGGTCCACCCGGGGTAACTTGCAGCCCATATGGAGGACTACGAGGGGCACTCCAGGTGTAACAATGTGCAATTCCCGGGGTTACCGGAAGGGGTGGAGTCTCTGCGGCCGAAGTGATTACTGGGAGGAGTGTTTGCGGCCCTTTCTCCCAATGGACCAGTTATCCCACTGCTTTCTCATTGAGAGGGTGCAAAGGGTCCTGGTACGGAAGAAGCGGCCTAGGGCCGTGCCCATTGAGAGCACGATTTCTGAACTGTAGAGACAGAGACCGGATGCTTCAGGCCGTCAGAGTCTTAGGTGAGGTCAAGTAGGAATCTACATGGATTTTGATATTTCCAGATTTTACAAAATTGGTTCTGCAGTGGCGGAAGACATTTGAGTTTGTGAAACAAAATCTGAGGGACTTGAATATTAAATACATGATGCTTTACCCCACTAAACTTAAAGTCCTTTTCCAGGGTAGGTCCCATTTCTTTGACTCTCTGTCACAGGCCTGGCAATGGTTGAAGAAGCGCCTGCCCGGGCGACTGAGGGGGGTGGACGCCCACCCGAGTGAGACTGCTGGAGGGGTCCTGGAAGGGGGGGGGGCGAGGCAACGTCCAGGTGCTGGAAGAGGCAGGGACTCTGGAGCTGGATGGCCCTGGAGAGACGGCGAGGGAGACCGCTTCTCGAGGGGGGTCTTTGGTGGCCTGGACTTTGGACACTGACACTGGGGGGCCTGAATCGCCCCCTGGACTGCGACTTCGTGGAGAAGCTTCAGACATCAATGATTGAACAGTGCGCTAATGTGATATTCTGTTTGCGTGCATGGGGTAAGAGCGAGTGTGGTGGGATTAGGGGGGATGCTTGTTCTTAGTTTCGTGTGAAGAGAGTGTGTTGGGTTGTTACATGGGGTGGGGTGGGTGACAGACATTTCCCGAGTTGGTGTGGTTAGTAGTTTTATGCCCATGTCTGGGGAACGTGGGGTGGGGGTTCAGTTTGGGGTTCCTAAGATCACTTTTGTTTGCATGATTCGCACACCACATGCTCCCATACAATCCTGTTTATTATGCACCCAACAGGTTGGCCAGGCAAGCACCGGGCGAGAGGCATGGTTGACTCCCTCACTATCCTCTTGTGGAACGTGACCGGGCTGGGGTGTTAAGTAAAGAGAGGGGTGGTCTCCCAGTATCCCCGTCCTCACTCCCCTGACTTGGTACGCCTGCAGGAGACCCATCTACTTGGGAATACTTGTAAATGCCTACTGAAGGGTAACTAAATACACAGTGCTTGCACATGCTGGCTACACGAGGGGCTCCAGAGGGGTGTTCATCTTGGCACTTAAGACACTCCTCTTTCAGCTGACAAAATCCTGGGTTGACCCAGAGGGCTGCTTTGTGGCAGTCAGGGGGAAGTGGTGCAGGCGGAAGGTGCGGGCCATGAATATATATGCTCCCCAGAGACTGCAGGGAAGAACGCTGGAGACGTTGGTGTATTATTGTCATAGATGCACATCGGGACATCCACATTGTGGGGGAAGGGGACTTTAACAACATCATGTACGGGCGCCTGGACAGACACTCACCCAACAGACACCCCTTGTTACCCCTTTGGATTGTTCTGTTTTACCCATGCGCAGGGACTCAACGATGCCTGGCACAATTTACATCCCCACGATCAGTATTGGTTTTTCTCTGGGGCACATGGTTCTTTGTCAAGACTGGACTGTCTTTCTCTCAGGGCCGAAGGTTCCATGGGGAAGAGGGCAGAATGCCTGGCACGGGGGATATAGGACCATTCTCCCCTCCTGGTCAAATTGGGGGTCCGGCCATGAGCCACAATCCATATTCCTGGAGACTGGACTCTTGGGTTTTAAAGGATGTAGAAGTGGCAGAGGGCCTTAGAGTGGGCCTCTTAACAGTATTTTGTTGAGAACATGGGGACAGTATTCTGCTCGGTGACATTGTGGGAGACCTCTAAAATAGGTTTTCGAGACAGGGACAAGAATATCATAGCAATAAAGAAACGTTGTAGAGAGGAGGAGATGTTACTCTTGGAGCGGCTTCTCTTGCAACTGGAACGGACGTGGGTGACCACTGGTGACGATACCACACGTGGCTCCCACAGGCGATGAAGACGTGGTACTACAACCATGTGACTCCTGCAGCTCAGCAACACTACCAGAGGGTACAACATCGCCTCTACAACACGGGCGATAAAGCAGGTCACCTCCTTGTGTGGATGAGTAGGAGAGAGGAGGAGGTGCGTTGGGTGGCGCAGACAATGACCAACTCTGGGGACCTAGTGCGCTCCGACGTTGAGATTGCTCACACCTTTGCAGCCTGCTACAGGGGTCTGCCTATTAATGGCCCGGCGTGACCATCCGACCCATGAGGTCACAGAATTGTCTCTCTGAGGCCTGGGCTTGTCGGCCAAGGCTGCCCTGGAGGCCAACTTGATGATTGTTCAATTAAATGACGTGGTCCAGGCGATGCATTCTGGGAAAATACCGGGGGCCAATGGTCACCCTGTAGAGCTTTACAAATGCTTCGCAGCCCTGCTCCACCCCCATCTCCTGAACCTTTTTGAGGCGGTGAGTGTGGAAGGGGCCTACCTCCGAATCTCAACCACGCCATCATCGTTGTCATCCTGAAGACGGACAAGCTTCCTGCTCTTTGCTTTTCAGATTGACCAATTTCCCCTACTCAACTCCGAAAGCAAGATACTGGCAAAGATCCTCACGTCTAGGCTGACCGGAGTGATCTCTGACCTGGTCCATGGGGACCAAACTGCATTCTGCTGTGGCTGTCCACAAGGCTCAACCTCTGCAGATTGTTCCTGTGGATGGACAGTTGCAAGACAAATCCCACCCCACGGGCACTCCAATTATTGGATGCGGAAAAAGCATTCAACTCTATTGACTGTTGTTACTTGTTTGAGACACTGAAGTGCCTTGGCTTTGGCCTAAAGTTCTGCAGGTGGGTGGCAGTCCTGTACAAGGCACTCACGGCGGCAGTGAAGGTCAACTGCGTGGTCTACAGTGGCGGCTCGCCGAGGGAGTGGTGCGGGCGGTGGGGCGGGGCGGGGGAGGGTCAGGGTGGGGGGTAGTGGACTCAGACTTACGACAGACAGAACTCCCTCTGAGTTCTGTCCGTTGTATGTCCGAGTTCACTACCCCCCCACCCTCCCCATCGCCCCGCACCACTCCCTCGGCGAGCCGCCACTGGTGGTCTATGAGCTGTTTGTGGTTGGGAGGAGACAAGGCAGGACTGCCTGCTGTCACCTCTCCTCTTTGCTTTGTGCATGGAGCTACTGGCGTACTGGGTGCACAGCAGGGCGGACATCTGGGGTTCCCCCGGTATCTGGAAAGCTGTGGAAAATCTCACTGTATGCAGATGACACCTTGGTGTATTTGACTGGTCCAGAATAGTCGGTCCCGGCTCTGCTGTCAGTGCTTCGCTCCTGTGAAACCTACTTGGGGTTCTGTGTTAATCACGATAAGTCTATTGTTTTTCAGCTGGGTTGCTGGTAGGGGCTGACCCCGCGGCATGGGGACCCCGGGTCACGACAGATGGATTTCGATATATCGGTATTGAGATTACTATGGGCAGCAGGCGATCTCTGGAGCGGAATATCCAGCAGATTGTGACGGAGTTCTGCGTGGATGTGGAGCGCTGGCAAACACTCCTTCTGATGATCATGGGCAGGGCAGCCCTGTGCAAAATTATCACTCTTCCCAAACTACTTTACATCCTGCAGAATATTCCATACCCTGCCCCTGACCTATATTTCGACAATATTGACAAGTTACTCCATACTCTGTGCCACCCCAAGGAAGTCTGTAGTGTGTGAAGACACTAAAGAGATCGGTGTATAACGGGGGGAGACTGGCACACCTGGATATTAGGGCCTATAACAGGGCTGCGCAACTATACATTCTCAATGTATGGGTTCACTGCCCGCATAGTGAACCCGAATACTGGCTCAACCGCATAGCTATGGAGGTGCGGATGTATCTCCACTATGTCTATGGCAATAGGGACCGACCGCGCCTGTCTGAACCAACTAACCACATTGATATCCTGGGACGCTGCCACCAATGCTATGGGTTGGAAAGGCAAAGTTACCATAGCCACCCCACTTTTGAGGGGTATGATGTTGCTGGAGATTGGGAGCCTAACCGATTTCAGCCAGTGGGAACGCTTTAGGATTGAGACTCTGGTGACATATTGGAGGGCGGGGAGGTTGAGTCCTTTGTGGCCCTACAGAAGGAATAAGCTCTTGACGAGACCCAACGGTTTAAGTACCTGCAACTTGCACGCACCCTCAGTGGAGACCGGGTCCTTGGTCTGGACCTCCCCGCATCTTCACCTCTGTAAACATGGGTATTGGGGAAGGTGCTGGTCGACAAGGTGGTTTCCCGTCTCTACCACATTATACTTAACAATGGCCTGGACCACCTGGGGGAACTGTGTGAGAAATGCGAAAGGGACGTTGCGGTTTTGGAGGACATAGACTTGAAGGCGGCATTGATCCACTCTAGAGAAGTGGCCATTAGAGTCAGGCTGCGTTTAATACTGTTTAAAATCCTCCACAGGGTATACTGTACAGATCCTGGCTTTATAAATTGGGAAGAGCAAGCACCCCAATGTGCCTTTGCTGCACAGATGAGAGCACATTCCTTCATTCGCTCTGGAAATGCCATGAGATATTGGAATACTGGGAAGGGTAAATTGGTGAGCTGGAATTGGTTTTGGGGGCTCCCAATCCCAGATCACCACAGTTGATCATTCTAGGCATTCCCAAAGACGTGGACCTCTGTAGGAATCAATTACTGTTTTGCATGTTGGGTTTTCTCGTAGCCAAGCGAGATCTGACGAGGTGTTGGGGGGAGCTAGCGCACCCACTGGGACCAGGTGGAAGAAGGGCATAAATCAATATATGGAAGCGGAAGAAGTGGTGTACGAAAGTCGGGGATGCCCTAAGAAATTTCAGAAGGTATGGGGATGGTGGAGGTCATACCACAGCCTGACTGAGAGCTTTGGTGCTCCCCCGGGAGTGGGGCCCATGCCATAGCGGGAGAGGGTCGCAGTGGGAGGGGGGGGGCTGGGTGACTGGCACGCACGTCGTGGCCTAGAATGCTCACTATGATCCTATGTACCGGGAGAGCTGTGATTGGTCCACTATATATACTGAAATGGAACTGTGGGTGTTCATGGGATTATTGCGTGTATGTTTCTTTCTTGTGTTATTTTGCAAAACGATAAAATATATATATATATATAAATAAAAAAAAGAAGTAACAGCGATAGGAAATCAGACAAAGAGAGAGGACAGGGATGCAAAAGAACCTGCAAAGGTGAGATAAGAAGACAGGAAGGACGAAAGAGGCATAAATTCGCAGGTACGCCGCCTAGGTATTCTGCAGGTGTGGGGTTGTTTGTCTCCTAAGAAGTTTTTTGGACCTCTGTACTTATTATTATTTTTACAAATGAAATGCTATTTAAGCTCAAACAAACACCTGTGCTACTGTAGACTCGGGTATAGCCCAAAGCTATGCTCTGTAATCTCAGGAGTACACAGGAAGGGCTTCTGTATACTGATGTGTGCTCAGAAGTAACAATGTGGACCCAGGAGTGACTTCAAGAACCATGTTTGGACTGCCATGGAAACTCTAAAGCAAGGCAGGGAGGCCATGCAATGAGGCGGTAAAGTCTCTGGAATGACAGAATGAGAGAAGGATGTAAAACTAGACCAGGACAAGCTCGAGGGTGGCCACAGTATGCCCTGCATTACAACAGTGTAGATTTTAAAAGTTCACAAAAGTTATGTTGTATTGTTGTATGGACTTGGGAATAAAGTAGAACAACCATGTTCGATACCAGTGCTTGCCAATGTTTCAGCAACATTGAATACTTTTGGTTGTGACTGACCATTACAGATGTGCTACCCTGGCAAAAAATAACGGAGTATTTTCATTAGCGCATACAAAAACAGTAGATTAAAAACCAAGCTGCCGACGTGTGCCAAAGAGAGTTTTTCAGGAACAAAGTTCCCCACACTGACACCATTTGTTAATACTTCCATTTAAACCCAATTATATACTGTTTGAGTCGATGTGTTTGGCCATGAGATGGTGCTTGATGCATGCGGCTCCAACTGCGGTGCACCATTGTGCGGGTACAGTGATTCCCCTAATATGAATCTGAACTACCAGCCAGGGTCTGCAGTGCCCAGTTAGGGTCGGCACTACTTTGTTAAATAGAAGCTCTACTGGAATTTTAAGCTCAGTAGAGATTACACTTGCCGACAACCTCCAGTTGGATACATCCCATTTTTCTTCATCCAAGAATAGAGGATTTAAATTTTCAGAGTTCTTTTTTGTACTTTGTGTATCTTTTGTACCACCCATGTTTGGCAGCCATCCACTGGAGTCCTCCTCTCGATGTTCTCTCCTAATATTTCTCCTCTGATATTCCTTCCTCTGTCGTGCCTCCCCTGGATGTTCACCTGTGGGAGTTGTTCGTTTGATGTTTCTTCTCTGATGTTCCTCCTTTGATGGTCTTCTGGCAGTCCTTTTCTAGTTAGCAGTTCTCCTCAGGTTAGGTCATGAGGTGGTTGACATCCTGTGGCCCACAGTCCAGTTCTTGTGGGCCCTCTGGCAGTGCTACTCATGCGGTCTTTCTCTGATGGTTCTTCCTTAATTGTCCTCAGTAGCCATCTTCTTTGCCACACAAGTGGGACCTCCTTGCGCTTCCTTCTTTGATGGTCTCTGGCCAGCATTTCTCTTCAGAGTTCTCTTTTTGGTGGCCCAGGCAGGTGGCCTGTAGTACTTCTGAGAAGGTTTCTTTCTGGAATTCCTTCTCTAATATTCTTTGTCTGCAGGCCCCTCCTGCGTTGCTCCCAATGCCCTCCTCCGAAGCCACCCCCTTAGCTCATCCTGTGGTGGTTCTAATTTTATTCCCACCCTCTGATGGTGGTGATCCTTCGTTGATGTTCCTTCTCTGGCATTCCCTGCTTTGATGACCCCTCTATGATGGACCTCGGGTGTGCTTTCCCTTGTATTCCTTCTAGTACAGCCCCGCTTGCAGTTCTCCATCGGGCCCATATGGCGGCTCCAGTCTGCTGGCCCAGAGTCCAATAGTCCCACTGCGATTGGCCTGTGGTTGTCCTTCTCTGATGGTCCTCTGCCAACAGCCCGCCCTGATGACGCCTGCTCTCAAGGCCCTTTGAGATGGTCCGTCAGTAGCTGTTATTTTCAGAGGTGCCCGCTTGATGGTCCTCTGAATGTGGCAATGTGGTGGTCAGTGGTCCCAGGCTGGAAGCTTCTCCCTGGTGGGGCTTCTCTGCGGTTCTTTCCTGTGTCCCCAAGGGCCACTCTGATGGCCTTTGTAGTGGTGCCAGTTTCTGTTTCCTCATCTGGCAGGCCTTCTCTGCCCATCAGTGGGTGCGCATCCATGGGCCTTTCCCGTTGTCTGGAGCACCATTGATAATTGTTGTTTGGTCTGGCTGAAGAGTTGTTCGGCACATTCCTCTGTCACAGCTAGAGTGCAGCTCTGGCCTCTCGGGTTGAGCTTTGGGAAGTCCCCTGCTGTCCTAGTCAGATGCCAGGGATCCTGCGCAGGCTTCAGACTGAGTGTGTGTGTGTGTGTGCCGGTGCCACCCTAGACATGTCGGATTAGTCCAGTTCCACCCGTTCTGCCTGCTGCAGACGGGCCCATCACTCTGTTCCGAGGATAGCGCCATCAATGAACCCTTTGTCCGGGCAGAGTGGGCGATGACAACCCCTGGATGGAGGCCTCTTCGTCTCCAGGGAAACTGGTGCTCCTGTTACATGCCAAGGCACAGGGGAGTGGGGGTGGGGGCAAGGATATCATTACTCGCAGAATAATTGCATTTCAGATCATCCCGAAAATGGAACTATTTCTAGTTTTGCTGCTGATGAAACGATTTGCGTTGCAAACTGAGCATCTGTGATCTGTGCAAACTGGCACAGACCCCTTCTCCGCTCCCCATAATCCCAGTGTACCCGTGTCATTGTATTGCCTTCAGAGCCGGACTAGAAAGCAAATTCAGCCGTGGGAAAAATGTAAATCCAACCCCAGCCCCACGCTGCAGGAGCCTGGGACTAGAGTGGAGCATGGTTGGGTTGTGGCTCCTCATCATGCCCTGAAAGCAGCCCCCTAGCCTGCAGCCTGCTTAGTAAAGTTCCGAGTGGGCAAATGTCAGTTCAGTCCTTTTTGCCCTGGCTCGCCTGTGTCACAGGCCTGAATTTCACAGGCTGGTCTTGTTTCCCGAAAAGGGGGAGGGGTGGCTTGGGTAGGGGGGTGGGTGCACTGCTCGGGCTTGAAACTTTGGGTGGCATAGCCAGTGTCAATTTAAGGATTTGGGGGGGTTGCGGGCAAGACATATTTCGGGAGCACACAGTTTGAATTTAATTAGTTATTTCTTGCTAACTCAAGCCTGCAAGATGCCAAACAATACAAAATTATGTGTAAACCTTTAACAAGGTCCCGCAAAACAGGTTAAATATGTCTAACCCGGGACCCCAAAATTCCTTAAGCTGACATAGTGTACAGAGTCGAAGGTAGAGATAGTCAGAGAGAGAGAGAGGGGTTAGATAGAGAAATAGAATAGACAGAGGCCAATGAGAGAAAGTTCACTTCCCCAGGGGGCCCTCTGAAGGTGGGGGCACTGGAAATTGCCCACTTCGCCCTTGCCTTAAACCGTCTCTGGGCATAGCTGCACAACATTCAGAGCTAAATAAAGTAATTCAAACTCTTTATATGTAGACATCTCTTGTGATTTTTGAGTTGCAGAAAAATCGATGCACTCTCGACCATATTTGCCCATGACATCAAGCCACTTACCATGTAAGTGAGAGGGCCGATCTGGGCTGTCCGACCAGCTGAAGGGCCATAGGTGTCAGTGGTTGCTAGTGCGCGCGACTGCCTTGAGTTATGGAGCAAGAAGAAAGTTTGCCATTAACAGGACATCCAGGAAGTAGACCGGGTGTGCTGCGGGCTCGTGCTGAGTTTGGACCAGTGTCATCAGGTCTGGTGACTGAGAGGTGAAGGGCCAAGAGGTCGAGTCAGGTTTAGTTGCACTTAGTTATCTCCGGGGCAGGAGGTACTTCAGTTAATAGGCAACCCAATGGTGTTGTCAAAGGCTTGATTCAATTTGAGGGAGGTCAGTGTGCTATTTGCATAAATGTGGGAGATGTTTTGGTGTGCTTCAGGACTCTGGAAACAGGTGCCATATGGGCATGGAAAAGATCTACAATTGAGCTAGTTAATTGTGAAACCGATGGTGGGGGATCCTTGTAGGTCTGGAAAGTGGTTTTCCCAAAAGGTTTAAACCAATAATATGTCACCTATTCCAGCGTCCTCTTCTAGAGAGTCAAGCAGGACTTTGTGGTCAATAATTTTAAACGCTGCTCTGTGCTCCAGTTGTCTCTGAACATACATTTCGTTTTGTTCCTGGACAGCAAATAGCCCTACCCTGATGTTTCCTAGATCTGGGTAGTCAACGGGGCGCATCAAGCTGTCCCAAACATGATTGTGCTTGTTCAAGCCTCTGGCCTGGATGCAAAGGTTACTCAAAGGCTTCTTAGGTTAGTTGGCTCTCAATGGGTAGCGGTGAGGCATGAGCTCTGTTAGAGGTGTCAGAGGGCTGGAACTGCATGGAGTGTGAAAAGTGATGTTACAAAGTACTCAGTAACTTGGAGTATCCAGTCAGATTTATGCAGCAGGTTAAGCACTCTAGGGAGATAATTCTATCCTTGATTCATGAGGACTCCCCTAGGGAGGAGAGACTGGCGCTAGTACATTTTATCTGCCTGCTGGCTGTGCCATAGCTGTTTTATAAATTGTTGGTTCCCCCTACATTTTCATGATTTGGGGACTGCCCCTGGTTGCCATTTTCCAGCTTCTATTGTCAGGACAGAAGAATGTATTGATGTGTTGTGGGCTGTGTAGTGCAGTGGGATGTGGCTCTGAACGCCCACAGCATTAGCAGCTCCACAACCAGATGCCTTCATCACTAAGTGATCCAGCAAGTCCGGATAGCCGCTCTTCGCTCAGTCGTTTGTTGAAGGAATTTGTTGCTTTCATGGTGCTCCAGTCCTATCTGTGAATCTCATTGGTGCTTTCTCTTAAAGTTTTGCTCCACACAAAGAATTTGGTAGCAAGATGAGAATATATAACTCAACTTCGACAATAATTTTTTCAGTATGGTTGGAAGATGCTTGGACAGTGCAGCTGTTGATGTCGAAGATGTCAATCAGCTTTGAAATCTATGCATTGGGGAATGAACAAGATTAGCTTGACTGCATCTCAACATACCTATAATTGGTCTTATTTATTTTAGAGTGCAGACAGGACTCTAGACTGCCGCATTTTGCAGACTTACCAGTTGCATAGAATAAGCATTCATTATGTGGCTGTTCTCATTATCTGGTAAAGTGCTCAATTGTAAGTTAGCAAAAAAAATTGCACCGTTTTCAGACTTTGAAGGAATATGTCACAGGAGTAACAAATTACCCAACGTGGATGTGGGTAGTAGTGTCATTTTTCGGGAAGAAGATTCGCTTGGCTGCTGTTTTCAGTGTGGAGTAACTATATTTGGGTGGGGTGTAGGAGAACTTGATTCATAGATCTTTAGAGGTTGCTGAGAAGTGCTATTTGCTAAAGGAACCATCTCATTTTACAAGTGACAGTATCGTAAGATATTTTTTTTTCTGATGAATGGTGATATGGAGGTTTCAAGTTTTGGTGACCTTTCAATGCAGGTTTGTTTGAGTTTCATCTCTTGCTGCAGACCAGTAGTTTAAGTAGAAGTGGGTGTGAGCTGCTCCATTTCTGTTGACCACCAGAAAAGACTAGGGTTTTTTGGATAAGTAGTTTGCAGACGCAGAGTGAAGAAATTTATCAATGATGCATGCCAATTTAAGGGTAGTCCTTCGACCGGGAACTAGTTCAGTGACATCAAAATTGAAGCAACGTGGTCATATTTCCTGGTTACAGAGACCAATCTTGCTGGGCCTGCAGGTCTTATTTAGAATTGAGCTAGTTTTACCATGGCGTTCATAGGTTATTGCCCATTGAGATTCTTGTAAAATTTAAAGTCTAGTGACTTGGAGCATTCGGTGAGGGATCGTTGACTGTTGACCCAAGGGATCACTTTTTTGTTTAAAGAGTGAACCTCCGTGGGTCAACCACACAAAACTATGTCATCTGAGTTCTGATTGGTTGTTCCAGCAAAATACAAATGATGTATCCTGCCGAATGTAATGTTACAGTCTGAAGTGAAACCTGCCCCTATTAGCCATGGGCAGTATCTCTGCTACCCCAGTCAATAAATTAGGAATCATCACATATTTTATTTGCTGTTTGGTTAATAAGAACATATGTCAGCCAAGAGAGCTAAGAGAGCTTCAGGCCTCTTCTCATGTTTCGGAGTCTTGAATTGTTTACTCACACCCAAGAGATTAATGGATCTACACTATGAAAATACCCTATGAGCAATGGGCCCTGTGACTGGTGTGACTAACATCAGGCACATTTGCCTACAGGGTAACCATAGTGTTTATTTAGGACTCGCTTACACATCTTTGCTGATGTTTAAAGCTCTGTCTGTATCTGTTGGATGAGTTGATCAGTTCCACCCAAGATTCCCAGCCTTCTTCCCTGATGCAAGGCTTTTACAACCTACTTTGGGGGGTTGGCAATTGTGATTGCAGGTCCATGCATGTTGGCCCACTTCCCACCTGAGCTCCTTGTTCGCAAGTGTTGTATTACTCTGTGCTTGATGTTGGGCTATTTCTCTTGGTTGTGTTTTTTCCGGAAATGTTTGTTTTGAAGATTTTTTGAAACGTTTAACTGTTTTAGTCTGTTTTTTATTGTCAAGTGTATTAGTAGCAGGGAGTATATGAAAGTATCGAAAAGTATTAATTCTCGAGCAGCTGTATGATGTCTTCGGACAGCGCACTGGCGTATAGAATAGAGCATTTTCCTTGGGCTGGGCCTTGTAGAACGACATTCCTCAGATTGTGGGTTTTGTTGTGCAAGGTTGACCTCACCTGACTTTGAAATCTTCAGGTGGTGGGTTTACTTGGCGGTTTCTTCTAAAAGGAAGGAAGGATAAGAAGGCCAGAGGAAAAGTGCATTGTGACAGCAGCCTTGACCTGCACGCTCTACCGATTTCTCCTTTCTTTTAAGACACAAAAATACAAGCCCTCTCAACCAAAAAAGCACCTATTCCCTTATACTACGCCACGCTAGCCACCTACTTCAAAATATTTTAACCACTTTCTCATAACAGGAGCCATTTGATCCTACAACTCTGCCCAAATATGGCCATAATCCCGGCCAATCATTTTGTAGGAAAATCGCTTTCTTACCCACAAAATACATTTACATATACCAGGCTTTAGGAAAATTACACAAGGCAAAAGGGGGCACTGGGTGAAGACATCGGAAAACATACAGGTAGATCACAGATTTTAACCGCTGTGCTTGAATAAACAAGTGGGCTGTGATCCTACAGTCTTATAATGAAATGAGAAAACACAAAAAAACAAAGGGGTAAGAAATGTGTGAGAGAGAGAGAGAGATAGGGGACAAAAGTTTAGGAGACTGTATAATGTAGAGAAAGATACGCAGCAAGTAAGGGGGAGTGCAAAGGAAAGGGCAAACTGTGAATGAAGAAACAAGCAGGTAGAAGAGATCAGGAGAAAATGAAAGAGAAAAATAGAAAATGGAAGCAGGCAGAAAAGAATAGGGGAATACAGGTGAGGGGAAAATGAGACAGAAAGAGTAGGAGCGGGTTAGTAAAAAAATAAACCAGGAAAAGAATGAGTGTGATGTTAAGGGAGAAGAGAAGAGAGAACTGGCTTTGGCAATGTGTATCAGTTTCGTTGTTTAAAAGTAATGCAGCCTTCAATGGCCAGTATGTAAAGTAAATTTGAATGTATATAAAAGATTGAAGTGACTACTGATATACTCTTTGTATGTATAAACATGTCCTGGTTTAGTAAAAAGATTTCCAAAAAAAAAAAAAGTAATGCAGCCTTATCGGATTTGCTAATGTTTTTTCCCAATGCTGTTCTGCTTCGGCAAAATGTAAAAAATGCTTCTTTGCCAATGACGATACTTTGCAGGCTGGCTAATCAAGAATAAAAAAAGAGCTTATAACTATAATGCAGGATCTTTTTCTTTTCATTTACAGATCCGAGTTGAATCCCTAAAAAAAAAAAAAAAAAAAAGTTGTGCATAAGTGGAAATGTGTTTTTGTTTTTATTTTTAAGTAAAGCAGATCGGACAGAAGGATGGGGCAAGCAACAGACCGATTGAGACCCAAAAAGGAACAACCTTATATCAAATTGCTGCTGCCAGGCCCTCCCAAAAAATATTGAAAAAAAGAACATGACATGTAGGTGAAAGATCAACTGAGGAGCATGTGGCTGGTGGAAGCCAGTAAGATGGAAGAGGGACCCTTATCACAAATAAGGCGCACTTTCCCTGGTTGCATCATGGCGCACCTTTAAACGGGGAAAGTGCATCCTATTGTGATGAATGCGCTGCCCTCAGGGCAGCTGCAAACTTGCGCTGCTTTGGGGCCAGCCCATTTAACTGAAATACAGAGCGGCTGCTTTAAAGCCACTCCGTGTCTCTCTGTGCAGGCGGCAACCGGCCTGCAATTTGTAGAGGGATTAGAAATCCCCTTGCTGGCGGGTGCAGTAGGTGTCTGCACCTGCCTGCAAGGGGACGTCTGGGGGGTCCATGGTACACCCTTGCACCTCTTGAGAGGGCTGCCTTCAGGGGGCGCACTGATGGCGCACTGTCTGTGAGCCTCTTAAAAGCATTTTTGCCTCTGTGCTCGCGTCCATAATATAGCACAGAGGCAAAGAGATCCCTCATTTGAATGGAGTCGCACCCCCGAAAAAATGAAAAAACAACCTCACTGTACTAGTGAGAGCGTGCCCTCTCTGTAATTCTATAGTGTACCCTCTCTGTTAAATTGATCGTCTACCCTCTCTGTAATTCTGATAGTGCTGGTGCACATCTGGCGCCAGCACTATCAGGATTTCAGCAGGGGACTCACAAGCATCTGCGGCCCCTTCTGTGTAATACTGTTGTGCCCCAGGGGTGCACAAAGCGGGCGCAATGTATAATACGGTCTATAGCGGACAAAGGGTAACAAGGGAAGAGACAGCACAGGAATGAAGAAGGTGGTTTCTAAAAGTAGACTACAGAAAGGAGAACCAGAAAAATGCATTACATAGAGGTGTAAGAGGAAGAGAGTAATATTGGAGAAGAAAGCAAACTAACACAGATTGAGAGTTAAAAGCAAAACCGCAAACATCTATTGCAACTGTGCACACCATCCCAACCCCAGAGAACTTGTTGCTAACCTACCCACCACCAACCAAGAAGGTAACCTTACTGAATGGACAGCCCTCACCAGAAGTGACACAGCAGCAATCATGCGGACCATCCACTCAGGGGCCTCAACTGACCCATGCCGCATCACATCTACAAACTGTGAGGATCACCAATGAGCACCATCCTGAGCCACATCATCAACAGTCTGCCACTTTCCCGGATGAATAGAAGCTTGCAGGAAGCAATGCCATCATCATTAGGGGAGAGGATGTGGCCTAACGGCTAGGGCGGTTGACCTCGAAGCTGGGAAACTGGTTCGAGTCTCGGCAGGGACGCTCAACATCCTGTGATTCTGGGCAAATCACTTAATCTCCCCGTGCCTAACAAAAATTAATGTGTCCGCCTGTAACGCAACTGGTGCTCATGTAAAGCGATCTGATACCTTCCGTCTACTTCGCGCTATATAAAAGTCCCCCCCCCCCCCCAAAAAAAGAAGCCCATAGCTGGTCCGAATCAACTGAGCAAATTCTGATCCATCTCCCTGATTCCCTATCCAGCCAAAGTGATTGAGAAGGCCATCAACGAGCAACTCACAACCCACCTCGAACTTCACCATCTTCTGGACAACAATCAGAATTCAGAAAGAACCACAGCACGAAAACAGCACTGATCGCGGCCACCGATCCCATTCGAATCATCCTGGACTGAGGAAAAACAGTGGCTCTCATCCTGCTCAACCTCTCTACGGCCTTCAACATGGTCTCCCATAACACCCTCATCAGAAGACTCCACGAGATTGGCATATAAGGATCCGCGCTCAAATGGATCTGTTCCTTTCTCCCAGGAAGAACCCAAAGGATCAGACTGCCACCCTTCACATCAGAGACCAAGAAATTGATATGCGGAGTCCCACAGGGATCGTCCCTCAGCCCCACTTTTTTCAGCATATACATGAAACCGCTCGCCAACACCATCCGATCACAAGACATCACCGCCATCTCCTACGCCGATGACACCCAAACCTGACAGACAAAACAACCTCCGCCAGAACCAACTACAGCAACTGAATGACCAAGGTGGCAGACTAGATGCGAACCAACTGCCTGCAGCTCATCTCTGACAAGACAGAAGTACTGGTCTTCGGCAACAAGACATCCCCATGGGACTCCACCTGGTGGCCGTTAGAGCTAGACTAACACCCACACCCACAGACCATGTGAGAAATGTAGGGATCATCCTAGACGACAAGCTCAACATGACGGCTCAAGTCAACACAGTGTGCACCTCCTGCCTCCACATCCTAGGCCTACTGCAAAAATTCTTCAAATGGTTACCTCAGAACACCAGACATACCATCACGCAAGCATCATCACTAGCAGGCTGGACTAAGGCAACACTCTCTCCACTGGAATCTCCAAACAACTACTACACAGACTCCAGACCATCCAGAACAATGCTGCAAAACTCGTACTCTACCTCCCACGCCGCACCCACATCACACCGCACCTCAGGAAGCTTCACTGGCTCCCCATTCACTAGCACAGCCAATTAAAACTTCTCATGCACGTATACACAACACAGGACCAGAATACCTGATGAGCTGCATACACTTCCTCCAACCAGACACCTACGCTTTGCTTCACTCACACTCGCACACATTCCCTGCATCCGCAAAAGCAAAACTGGAGGTCGCTCATTCTCCTACATTGCACCCCAGGCATGGAATGACCTCCCTCAACACATCAGAGCCTCCTCCTCACTTCTTGAAGCTCTGCAAGAAGCTGAAGACCTGGCTGTTCCTAGAAACACCTTGGGGATCACAAACCTAAACACCTGCCCAAGCGCCAGGATACCCTCTTGGGTGATTAGTGCGCTATACAAATCAATATAAAATAACATAACAAAGGGTAGTGAGAGAAATAACGAGCAGAGCAAGACGGCCAAGAAAAGATGTGGTGAAGAATAAGGAACAGAAATTATAAGCAAAGCTGGAGCAAAGTGAGTGAAAGAACAAAGGGTGAGAGAAGATGACAAGACTGAGAAAAGAGTGAAAAGGTGGAACAAATGAGTAGGAAACAAAAATAGGATCATAAAGCGATAATAAAGGGGATTCCCCAGAGTGCTGGCTCGAAGTGTGTTATTCCTTAGTTTCACCCTTCTGTTGGGCAGGAGAGACAGCTAACTTTTTCTGCTGTCTCACCTTTAATTCCTGCCTGGTCTCTCTTCACGCCCGCAGGCTCTAACATCTACCAGCACACACCCCGCCCAGGCCTATTCATGGCCTGCTTTAGATATACCTCCAGGCTTTGAAATCTCTATCTCTTTGACCACAGAACACAGATAAAGAGCTCTGTCCCCCCCCCCGTCCCCCCCCGAGGCATCTTTGAAGCGGAAGGCGCGCCCCTGCGAATTCAGATGCAGACAAATGAAACTTTGATAGGATGAAAGGGGCAGAATGTGCTCTTTGTTGTGGTTCGCCCTTGGCTGGCCGGGTATTTCTGTATTTAGGGCGATTATAATCTCAGGTGTGGCGTCAGAGCAGGGCTCCCTGCAAAGAACTGCTCTGTTTACGTTTGTTTGAAGGTCTTTCAAGAGCTCTTTCATAACTGCTCTTTTTTCACTTCCGTTTTTGATCTGGATTGTAATACTCCTGGAGGCAGGCAAGACCTGCACAGCCCTCCTGCACATGAGCGCATAATAGTTTTCGTGTGACATCTTTGCTCTCCTGCGATGAGCAAATTACGTCACTACTCGAGTGTAATAACTTATAACAGGAGTGCATGAATGTCATAGTACCTGCTTCTGAAGCCAACATGGCGCTTTAGAAGCAGATCTCCGAGGACAATTGTAATTGCATAGCACTTACTACCCCTGACGAGGTGTCCAAGCACTTTTTCGGTGAGTAGGACGCTACTCTGGAAGCCAAAGAGGCCTAGTGGTGAATTAGTATAGGGAGATATAAAAAAAATTGAGCGGTGGACATGTGAGTTTATCTGGATTGAAAAAGGATAGTGGAGGGATAGAAGAGGGAAGGGTTTGCATTTATATCGCACTAACGAAAGCTTGCAATATTCTTGAACAGTTACATCTCGTTTTAGATTCAAATGTAAACTTTGTTTTCTGGCTATCTCTGCGTTCATGAGTGTAGAATATCCTGGTCCAGGAAGGCAGGATCCATTCTAGATTTTGACGATGTCCATTTAAAATAACTTTACGTAAATTTAGCTCTTTTACATATGTTGTGCTTATTTTAAAAGTCTAGTTTCACCCCACCACCTCTGCAGAATTTCTTTGAACACCACACAGGAAGCGTCTAAGGAAGACAGGCACCAAATGATGTAAATTTCCCCGAACTTACTGGACTGCTGTGCTGTCCCTACGCCTGTGTCATCTGTAACACTGGCCCCACTAACTGGTGCATGGTAACTTTATTCATCATGCTCCCAAACCACACTATGTAAGTTTTTGTCCATGTCCTGTGTTTAAGTCCAGCCGCGGCCCGTGCAGGTAAGAGCAGTAGGGCCGGGTGGGGTTCGACAGACGACAACAAGGGAAAATTAAATAAACAATTAATTTTCACTCATCATCGTCTGTCGAAATCACCCCCCACTGCTCTTACCTGCACGGGCCGCAGCTGTTTAAGTCTCTTCATCTCTTTCCACTTTTCAATTTGTGACGTTTTAATTTATGTTGGGGTGCTTTCATACAGAGCATCCCTCTGCCATTATGTAAACCTGAATCTGCTACATCAGTGCTTTGAAAACCAGTAAGTACTCAGGGATTTTTTTTTCTGGGATTCAGGTGCTATCCAGAGAACTAAGGGCCACATGTATCAAAGGATTTTACTTACCATTCTGTGTCTATAGGAAAATGTGTTCGTACATATGGTCCTAAATGTGAGCATTTTGCGAAGTCTTATGATGAAGAATGTGCTTAGGAGACCCTTCTTGAAGTATCTTTAGAATGAGCCCTCTCACTTTCTTTTGTTCCCCTTGTTTGCCATAATTTTTTTGGAATTTGAAAAAAAGCTAGCATCTTTTATTGTGCAGTACTATCATCCCTTACAGTGCCTTCGAGTTGTACACTTTGGTTACATTGTCAGTGTGGCTAGTAGGTTAACAGCCCGTTTTTAGTGCTAAAATGAAGAATACTTTAATACCTAGCTATTCAAATGTTGATTCAAAAATGATGATGCTATAATTGTTTATAATGGGCATCTTTCTAAATTGTGAAAATAAAGAATGAAGCAAGGCGCAACTCTAGGAAAAAGAACCCTGTTTTTTTAAAACTTAAAGTTAAACCCTCTTCAAACTATGTAAACCCACCTGGAACCTTTGGAGTGATAACGGGTAAAGGGGAAAATGGCAAACCACACATACTTTATTTTTCTGTTTGTTATATTGTTAAACTAGAATACCATTCAGATTTTGTAATAGTACTTTAAATATTTTAAATTAATTTTAAATTCTGTTTTAAGCATTCTCAAATTTGGAGTAGTTTCTCAACTTAATACATTTGATATAGCACAAAAGAAGCATATAGTTTGTTGACTGATGTGTACTTGTTGCACTCGGGCTAGAGTTTTTCCGCTTTACCTCTGGAATGAACTTTAAATCCAGGGGTGTCAGGTAGCAGTTAGGAGTAGGTACTGACTGAAACTTCAGTTGTTGGAGTGAGCTTTTTCTGGGTTGGTGATAAGAAATCTCTAAGAAAGGGATTAGGCCTTTCCCAAAGCAGAGGCTGCATTGTCAAAGACTGCCGCCATGCTGGCCACCTTACTGTGGACCTTGCCTCTGATTTGTTGTGGTAGACACAGAAGACAGACTACTCTGACAGTCTATTTTTTGCCTCAATATCCTATTATGTGTGTTTTTATAAATTGTTTATTCTTGCATATTTTTACATTTTCCTTTCTCCTCCAGAAGAGTGACTCGAAACTAGGTTTAGAGGGTTTCTTTCGTCAATAGTTTTTTTTAATATGATTTGGCTCAGCATCAGCTTAATACTTTTTACATTCTAATTTAAGATACAGTACCATTTGCCAACTGGATTGTTAGTCAAACTATAATTGCCTGTTGTGTTTTTTATTAACAATTTTCACAATTACATAGACACCCTTTCCCCAAAGCTCTTATTAGGGGACCACACTGTGGAATTCAAGTACACACAGAAACTGCAGGTATGCAGTTATCCACTGATTAATACCCACAGTTTTAGTTTTTAAGATTTCAACCTGCCATATTTCTTTTCCATGTGCCATTGAAGGTAACAATAGACCTCTCTCATAGGCTTAATAGATTTGTGTCAACCTCCTGGAGGCTCAGTTGTGCCATGTGCTTTATATGTGCTGAGAGCAAAGAACTGGTAGCTGAGGGCTATCACTAAACTATTTTTTATGGTTAATAAAAACAATGAGCTAAATGTAGTGCGACTCCAATTATTTTATGTCCTGTTATAGTGTACACACTACTCTATTCCGCTGCAGGCTTTTTGTCACTAGATTTTACTCCAAGATCAAGGTAGGCAGGATGCAATGTGAATGAACGTTTTCATTAAGTAGCACTCGCTTAAAGGTTTAAACATTAAAAAAAGGGGGAGAGTACAGGTGGAATTGGTTTTAGAGCCTGGGTGGTGTGACTGAAAAGCATGTCTCGTTTGGCAAACTTTTTTATTTGCCAAGAAGTGGTTGACAGAAAAAATGGTTTGATTAGGTACTGACGGGCAGTTTGTCATGGTTTGGGTGCTCCATATCAAGCCAATTGTAGGCTAAGTAGAAGAAACAAACAATCATTATGTCAGAGACATGACTCAGCAGGTCAATGCAAATCAGGTTCCCTTTGAAAACCACAAATGAAGGCCTCAAGAGGAAAATCTCAAAAAGGTAGAATGTAAAGAAGACCATGCAAAAATATGCATCTACAAATGGCAGCTTAAAATGATTGGATCAAAATTCATTTACCTCCTGTTGAAGGAATTATATTACTATTTGTACACAACATTGTGAAATTTAGTTTTTGATTCCATCGCCAGAAAGCTTTTTAGGTCGAGCCTGGGCAGTGCATGTCCTGCTCTGCGAGGCATGCTGTATTGAGGAACGTCATAGAAGCTCCGCCCATTTCCCGCCCATCTTTTCAATTGGCTCCTGTTACTGTCCTTGCGAAATCGTTGCTTTTCATTTGTAAATAGGCTTAGTAGTCCCTCCTTGGTTCCGCCTTGTCTGCATTTGTAACCTCCCATAACAACTGGACTTTTTACTTGTTTTGTTACACAGTCTGCTTTATGTAGTCGGTGAGCACTATTTTCTTTAATGATCTTCCCCTATTCCACCCACGACATCGCAGCAGGCTGCCTGCTTTTATATTATTTGTATTTAAATTAGAGTGCTGTCCGCTTTAACTAAAGCGGCTGTGATTATTTAATTATTTATTTTACAGCGCGGGCCGCTTTCACTTTAGCGGCGGTCTTATTTAATTATTTAATTTACAACGTGGGGTGCTTTCACACTAGCGGCCGTGCTTATTTATTTATTTAATTAAAAGAGAGGGCTGCTTTCACTTTAGCGGCCGTGCTACAGAACCTTTTAAAATAATTAATTTTTTTTGCTTTGGGTGAAAGCGCACCATACGCGCTTTCACTGTAATGTTGGCTACACCCCTTTCTTTAGAGGCTGCTCGCTGTAACCAGAATACGGCGAGCAGCGTCTAAAGAAAGGGGCGCGGCCATCATTAGAGTGGTCTCACATTTGCGAGAGTTTGAGCTATTGGCATTAAAAATGACAATGCCTTTTATATATGTGTTGCTTTAAAAAACACATAAATAAAAGGCATTGTCATTTACAATGCCACTAGCTTAAACGCTCACAAATGCGACACCTATTGCATTGAAATGCTTGTTTTCTATGAGTTCAATGCCTTTTTTCTTAGTTCCTTATAAGAAAGGAGATTAGCTAACAAGACAATCCACTGTTTTAAATTAATCTCTTCTGTAGTGGATGAGTAAATATTGAAGATCCCCTTTCTCTACAGTAATTACCTATAGGCCTGTGCTGTTTACTATAATATTAAGGACACATGTTTTTTTTAAATTTATTTATTTGAAGAGTTTTATATAGTGCTGGCTAGACCCGGAGGTATCAGAGCGCTTTACATAAGGAAGTGGTTACAACAGAACAGTGTTACATAATTACAATTAGATTCTAGAGCAAAACAAAAGCATGGAGAAAGACAGTGTTACAAGAATATATCCGTTGCTAGAGCATAAGATAAAATACTACCGCTGCTAGAGCATAAGATAACATAGAAAACAAGTCCAAGGAGCATAGCTGGTAGAGGGGGAAAGTAAAAGGCTAGGGATACATATCAAGTCAGGAAGACCGGGCATGGAGAAGAGTACTTCAGTGGATACCAAAAATTAGACTAAGCAAGTCGAACAAAACCGGAGAGCGTCAAGGGATCAGCAACAACCAGTGCCGGACTTCAAAACTGGGTCGGGTAAAGTTAGAAATGGAAGGGGTACCTCACCAAGTCAAACAAGAAGAGAGGGGTGTAGTTGACTCAGAGGGGGTCGAAGAAGGGCAATGGTCACTCCGGCGGCAAAGGGCATCAGGGGGACAGTCGGAACCGCAAGATGGAGGAACCAAGGACACGGACCCCAAGAGGTAGGCAAAACAAGATGGCGGGAAATGCGGGTAAACAAAAATCCGATCAAAAAAAGCCAATATTTAAAACCTACCTCAAAAGCATAGCTGAATGGGGAAGGCAGCAGAAGGTTCTGAAGGGAGGTAAGGTTGAAGGTCGCCGATCTCTCCCGGGTAAACCACGACAGGGGAGTCAGCACGGTCACCCAGGAAGCAGGCCAGGAAGAGGAAGGCAGCTGCGGAGTCAGGAGGGCGAGCAACTCCGAAAAAAGGAAAGCAAGCTCAGTGGTGCAGGGCAGCAGCATCAGGTAGTTCTCTTTGCTGCGTTCTCGTTATTTCTCGTCCAAGCGCAGCGGGATGTCAGGCAACCGCGTCCCAGGTCTGGAAGGCAGGCAAAACGGCAGGGGGGGGGGAGATTCCCTCCATTACCCAGCAGCCACCCAGGAAGAAAGAAATGTTCATCCGTGTTTCGTCAGGAAGGCGGAGGAAAAGGGAGATACAGCTGAGAGGCGATGTCTTAAAAGAAATCAGCCAGTGGAATCTTAATATATCTAATACTTTAAAATATAGTATAATACTTAAAGGCAGAATAATGCTCTCATCTCTGTGCTTAAACTTTAAACTCTTAGATAATAAAGGAGGAATCCACTAAAGAATTTGTTCTGAGTGAAATAAAGCTATTTGAGACAGAAATATGAGCTAAGAATGGGCAAAATCCGATATTAAGTACGAAGCACTCTGAGTGGCCCTTTCTGCCGGAGCAAACGTCTGAGGGGGCGGTTGAGGGGTGTTGTTGTAAGTCTGGAATTAGAACACCCAAAACCATTGTATGAATATCAAAAACTAGGATCATCAGTAATAACTCAAAGTATGTTACAATTAGATTAGATTGGATATCCCTTCCCTGCCCCTCATATTTTTGTTACAGTTTTTAGGTCGAGCCTAGCGTTGCAGCGCATGCGCTGCTCGCTCTGCGAGGCATGCTGTATTAGGGTATGTTTTAGAAGTGGAGTACAAGCCCCGCCCATATTTTTCATTGGCTGGCGTCATCGTCCATGGTAAATGCTGGCTTCTGATTGATAATGAGGCTTCTTAGTCCCTCCTTGTTACCGCCCTGTGTCTCCTTTTGTGACCGCCCATCAGGACTGGATCTTTTACTTGCGGCGTTACATGGTCTCCTTCAAGAAGTCGGTAGGCACTATTTTTCTTCGGCTCGGAGGAGCTCCCCAGCCCGCCGGCCGCCATGGCCCTCCAGAACGACCTGGGCTCCAACATCAGCGTCCTCAAGACCCTCAACCTGCGCTTCCGCTGCTTCCTGGCCAAAGTGCACGAGCTGGAGCGCCGAAACAAGCTCCTCGAAAAGCAGCTGGCCCAAGCGCTAGACGAAGGTCGGCACCGGTGCGCTCTCACCCGGGACCAGTCGGTCCAGACCGGCTTCGTTGGACCCATCCGGCCGCTCGGCCTGGCCATCGGCTCCGCCGGCAGCTTCAGCCCCAACATCGGCGTTGGCAGCCCCAGCTTGGGGCCCACGTCAGCCTCGTCGCCCTGCAGGACCTCATCGACCCCCTACGCAGCGGCACCTTCGTCACGCTTCATGCCGGGATCCATTTGGACCTATTGCAGCACACAGCGGGTTGGCAACGGCGCCGAGACTCTGGTGCAGGGGCCCGGGATGTCGTGGGTGCACCCCGACGGGGTAGAGGTGCAGATCGACACCATCACCCCGGAGATCAGGGCGCTATACAACGTGCTGGGGAAAGTGAAGCGAGAACGGGACGAGTACAAAAGGAGGTGAGAGTCCCGTACAGAGTGAAGAGCGCCTAGATCCACCGAGGGCGCTGTCTGTATGATACTCATTTAACCCAAGGGTGGCTTTATTTATTTATTTATTTGATGAGTTTTATATAGCGCTGGCTAGACCCGAAGGTATCAGAGCTCTTTACATAAGGAAAAAGCGAGTTGCAAGTTACAAAATTTCACAAGAATTACAGAATGATTACAAAGTCAAGACAGGAGTTACTAGCGAACACAAAAGTCAAGACCCCAAAAAGACCAAGAGAGCTGGAAGATCACAGGGGGGAGACAGTAGCGGGGAAAAACGACGAGACATATGTCCGAAGTCCGGCTGGGTAGGTGATGGCCATAGCGGTGCGCCGGGGCCAATCTCCCCTATAGCTGTCGGTGCAGCTCCACCGGGAATCGGCCATGTGGTTCGGGTTCCGCCGGGTTAGAAAGTGGGTGGCTTAGTGGGTGGCTGCGTCTGCCCACACACACTGGTAAGATGCCGCGCCGGTAGCAGGCGTGCTTTATGCAAGTGCCACCACCACACCGTAAAACTGCTCGTTTCAGTACTACTTCTGTGTATACCAGGGAAGCATGCGCTGCTCTTGTCTGTTCTGTGAGAATCCCAGTACCGGTTAAGAAAGTGTTGAACCCGTCTGCACTGCTACTACCAATCTTTGTGCACGAGGGTCCTTGCTGTGTTGCCTGTGCTGCCCCTGTCTTGTGAAAAAGCTTGGATTGCTACTGTTCAGCTGTATCTGTGAGTTAGTGAGGAAGTAGCAGTACTGTTTCCTGCGTTGTGTCTGGTGTGTGTATGTGTCTGCGTACGCAGCTTACAGTACTGCATTAGCTGTCCCGATTCGACGTGTAGAGTAAACTTGCACTGCTTATGTATGATGCAGTGTTGAGTATGTGAGCGAAGCTTGCTCTTCTACCTGCTGGCCTCTCTTTTGTCGCATGAAAATTGCAGAATAAATAAATGTGCGTGTGAAATTGTACTGTATCTGAATGAAGCTACAGTATTGCTCTGCCTGATGTGTGTGAGAGGAGCTTCCCACGCTTCTGTCTGTGCTCTACATGCCCAGTGTCTGAGGGAAGCTTGTGCTGTTGTTCTGCCTGTTCTGTCCACGTGTGAGGTCAGTAAGGCCTAGTGTTGCCCACACTGGACTATTTTCAGTGAGGTGGAAGCTTGATCTGCGTCATGTGGGGCACTTGTGTGTGGTAAGTGTACACTGCTGGTTACCCCGTTCTTTGTAAGGGTGGGGGGGAGCTAAAGTGCCAATGCCGTATTTCCGCTGCTCTTGGGGCAGGCCTGGCCTTTGCTGTTTGTGCGTGGTGTACATGTTGTGTGTGTGCCGCTGGTTACCCCGCTCATGTTCTTTGTACGGGGGTGGGGTGTAGAGTGCCAATGCTGTATCCCCCCTGCTCTTGAAAGGCCTGCTCCTCTGCTGTCTGTGCGCGGGTGGAAGAGTGGACGGAAGAGTAAAGGATGGATGGATGAGATAAAGGGATGAACGGATGCAGTAAAAGGGTGCATGGATAGATGAATTGAGTGAAAGGATGGATGAATGACTGAAAGGATGGCTGAAAGAGTGAAATGATGTATTGAGAGATGGATGAGTGAATGGATGGATAGCTAGATGGATGGATAGGTTTGGATATGGACGGACGGAATGGTGAAAGACTGAATGATAGATGAATGAATGGATGACAGAATGTAAAGGTGAAATTGTGAATATCAGCAGGTGGATGGAAGGATGAATGGATAGATGCGTGGATCGAGGCAAGAGGGCTGTTCTAGGGAGGATCGTGATGACTTACTTATAAGATCTTTGGTTTGAAGTGCGGGATATTTAAATTTTCTGGCTACTCCCTTGCCCTTGGTGCCAGGGAAGCTTGCACTGTAGTTTGCATCATACCTGCTGCATTTGATGCGACTGCTCAGTGTTTAAAGACATTTTTGCCTGCTCTCTGTGCGGTCCCTGATACGTGTGGCCGAGGGAAGCTTGCTCCTATTGCCTGTTCTGTCCCTGCTGTGTGTTTGACAAATGACTGCACTGCTGCTGACCATGCTGTACTTACTCTGTGAAGGAGGGAAGACTTCAATGCTGCCTGCTCTGTGACGAGCTTACACTGCTGCTGTCTCTATGGTACATATTCTGTGTGTGAGAGAAGCTTTTCATGTGCAGCCCTGCTGTATCTTTAATGTATTTGCTGGAAGTATGCGATCTCCATCAGTGATGTATTCGTATAGTGTATGTGACTGATTGACATTTGCCCCCTTGCTTGTGGGTGAGTGTAGCCTTCACTTTTGCTCATGCTGCACCTGTGTGATGGAAGCTTGCACTACTGCCTGCTTGCACTGTGGAAGCTGCTCTGCTAGGGTGATGTCTGCACAGCTCCAGCCCGTGCTGTACCGGGTGTGAAGCTTCGAGTGCTGATGCATTGCCCCAACCTGCACAGTGAGAGAGAACTGCGCGTTACTCTTTTTTTTTGGGGGTGGGGGGAGCGGGGGTGCGCGCGCGCTGGAAGATTGCTCTCCTCCTTATCCTGCAGCATCTCTGTGTTAGAGAAGCTTGCATTGTTATCATACATTTACACCTGTTCTGTATGTTATTGAAGCTGGCACGGTTTCCTCGGCTGTTCTTGGTGTGTGCTTGTACTGCTGTTTGCGCTGTACTGTTGTACAGGTTCTGTGTGTACTAATCTAGCACTTGTTAGCATCAGTGCTCCGGAGTACTTGTTTTGTATGTTTACCTATGCAACACCTGTTTCCCAGAGCGAGGGAAGCTTCTCTGGCTTTCTGTGTGTGGTACATCTGTGTGTGTGGGGGGGATCTTGCAACGATGATTACGATGCTGCCCCTGTTCTTTCTGGAAGCGAGGCTTGCACTGCCTCTGTGTTTGAGGGAAGCCTGCACCCTCGTTACCTGTGCTGTACCTACTCTTCATGTGAGGGAGGCCGCACTCCTGTGTTGTATTAGTTCGAGGTTTGGGAGGAAACCATACGGCACTGCACGTGATGTCATCTGTTCGCTGCTTCCGTATTCCCGAGGCTGTGTGTGCTGAATCCATTCATCGGTCAGAGGGAAGCTTGCACAGCAACTGGTTTTGCTGTATCTATTCTGTGCTGATGGAAGCATGCAGTGTGCTGTGCCTTTATTTAGCTTGTATGTGTGAGGAACTCTTTCCCTCTTGTACCTGATGTGTGTTTGATTGCAGCTTGATGTTCTGCTGCCTGTTCTGTACCTGTTTTCTAAGCCAGTGAAGCTTGCACTGTGCTTGAGTAAGCTTGAACTGCTGCAGCCTGTGCTGTACCTGCCTGGGTATCTCGATAGTGTGTGGGAGGGAAGGCTGCACTATAGCAGCCCACTCTGCCTGTTTTGTGTATAAGGGAGACTTGCCTACTGCTGCATCTCTTTGAGGAAAGATGATAGTCTGTAGCCCGTGCAGTACCATATATGTGTGCGAGCAGTGCTTAATTTGGTGAAAAATAAGTGCCAGGGCTCTCGTCAGGAGCTCTCTGCAGCTTGCACCACTCATTGCCCCTGCCAGCAGTGCCAGTGATAGTAATAACACAACTACTAACCATCACACTCCTACAAGTGTGACATTTCGGACTATTTCTGTTTATTGAATTAATAATTAACTGCTGTTGTGCTCATCTCTAAGTTAGCCAGACAGTCCTACCTGGTGGCAGACTGTCACAAGTGCCTCTGTTGACAATTAACTGCTGGTGCCGAGCATCGGAAACCACCGGCTCAAATTAAGCACTGGGTGGGAGAAAACTGCACCACTGGTACCTGTGCTTTACCACCTGTGTGAGGTGAGTGGCACTCTGCTAGTGTCGTGTTGTGGGAGCAAAGTTTGCTTTCCGCTTTGGAATCTGTAACTTCCAGCTTTGCCATCTATAACCACTCTCGGTTTGCTTTTCCGCTTTGCAAATTGTTACCACTACGAGCACTAGAGCAGTTAGCCCTGCTCGTGTCTTGTACTCTCCACTTATTCTGTGTTTAGGAAGCTTGCATTACTGTTGTCCGTGCTGTATCTTTTTTTAGGTTGAGCCTAGCGGCAGCGCGCATACACTGCTCGCTCTGCGAGGCATGCTGTATTAGGTTATGCACTGGAAGCCCCGCCCACTCTCCACCCATATTTCTCATTGGCTTTGTCATTGTCCTTCTTAAATGGTGGCTTCTGATTGGTAAATAGGCTTGTTAGTCCCTCCTTGGTACCGCCCTGTCTGCATTGGTTACCGCCCATAACGACTTGACCTTTTACTTGGCTTGTTACACGGTCTGCATTATAAGTGGGTGAACACTATTTTGTTTATTGACAGTAATGGGGACAATGGCGGCAGATTTTCTTATACAGCGCTATGCGCTCTAAATTGTATGTCAAGCGCGGCGCCCGCTTTGGGGACACCGCGCTCAGTTTACATTTTTTTTAAAACTTTGATAATGAGCGCGGTGCTTACTTCAGGGACTCTGCGCTCTGTTTATTTTTTTAAACTTTAATACTGAGCGCAGCGCCCGCTTCAGGGACACCGCACTCAGTTGTTTTTTTTATTTTAATAGCGCGGTGCCCGCTTCATGGAATCCGCGCTCTGCATGCAATACAATAGGTATTGCTTTTGCAAAACTTTGAACTATTGGTATTGTAAATGACAATGCCTTTTAATATTATAAAAGGCATTGCCATGTACAATGCCAATAGCTCAAAAACTCGCGATTGCGAGACCTATTGCATTGTAAATGCTTGTTTTTTACAGGACAGGAGACTGAGTCCCTGTGCCTTAAATTGGTTGCCAGCCAATCTGATCTTATCTTTTGAACTGTTGAACTGCGGATCCTCCACGGTGTGATGTATGCATACATTTTTAACCTTATTTCTCAAAAACTACTGCACAGATTTTCAGCAAATCACAAAACAAAACATGGTTTCTGGGCTAAAATCTAGCTTTCTGTCAAATTTGGTGTAATTCCGTTCAGCCGTTTTCGTGGTATCCCTGTTCAATTTTCATATGGAAAATTGCATGGGGAAAACACATTTAGGGACCCTGCCTGATGGATCATCCCGAAACTTTCCAGAAAGAAGCTCAAGTGAATACATTTTATTGGGGAAAGGTTTGTGCATAAGCAAACCAAATATCGAGCTAAAACTACCCAGGGACGCATATATCTATCTATCTATCTATCTATCTATCTATATATATATATATATATATATCTGCTACCCCGTACAAAAAGTACATATTATCTACTGGCGGTCGCCAGTAGATAGTTATAGTTAGGACCTATTTTCCATAGGAAATCCGCAACATTCTATTTGAAATAACTCTTGCGTCGGTTGACGAATCTTCGCGAAATTTTCAAACTTTATGGCCCGCTCCGGTTCGCTCCTACCCTGAAAGTTTCGGGGTGATTCGTCAAGCGGGGGCTGAGAAAAAAGGGGGGTCCCAAAACGTGTTTTCCCCATTCATTTTCCCATAGGAAACTTTAGCCACGGCTACAGCCCGAACTGCTGAACGGAATTACACAAAATTTGTCAAAGAGGTAGTTCTTGGTTCAGAAAGAACCCTTTTGTTAAATGGTGTAAATCCGTTCAGTAGTTGCTGAGAAAATCAAAAGTAAAAACACATATATATCTGGGCGGAGCCTAACCACACATGTCATCGTGAGATCTTATTGGCTGTCAGCACTTCATCCTGGAATTGCTGGCAGCCATCTTGGGATCAATATAAATGATAGTACCCCATTGAAATGCATTTTTGTGAATCGAAGATTTTGAGGGTTACCAAAAGGAGAACTATTAAGGGTGATAACAGACTTTAGTTACATTAGAATTCATTTGTTGATGGTACCATACTAATTTCAGGAATTGTGGTGTGTTCTAAGGTGATTTTACCCTGTGAAAAACCTTCTGCTGGGATATCATGAATCATGTTTGAGAGAAAACTATTTTCACATGCTTGTCCCATACAGTTTTGGAAGGTGCTCCAGAAGCTAAAATGAGAGCATATTTTCTGTAAATTCACATTATCTTTCTCAGTCATGTGAGAATGAAGTCTGACATTCTCAGTAAAACATGTACATCCAACAAGGGCAGAGACTGTCAGTTGATTCCTTTGTGTTCTACTGCAGCTTCCCAGAGTGTTCTAAAGAACAACTAGAGTGCTAACAGCCTTACTTATGACAAAAGTATGGCACACCTGAAGCCATCTTGATTGGAATAAACTGGTAACACTTAAAACATTTAATTTAAAAAGGAACAAAATGATGGGGTTCATCTTGTCATAGAAATTATGGTTAGTGCTCTGGAAAGAAAAATTAGGACATGTTTCAAGTGTGATCTCAAATATCTTCCTGTTATATTTCAACAGGAGCAGCCTGTCAGTTGATGACTTTGTGTTCTATTGCAGCTTCCCAGAGTGTTCTAAAGAACAACTAGAGCGCTAACAGTCTTACTTATGACAAAAGTATGGCACACCTGAAGCCATCTTGATTGGAATAAACTGGTAACACTTAAAACATTTAATTTAAAAAGGAACAAAATGAGGGGGTTCATTTTGCCATAGAAATTATGGTTAGTGCTGTAGAAAGAAAAATTAGGACATGTTTTAAGTGAGATCTCAAATATCTTCCTGTTATATTTCAACAGGAGCAGCCTGTCAGTTGATGCCTTTGTGTTCTACTGCAGCTTCCCAGAGTGTTCTAAAGAACAACTAGAGTGCTAACAGCCTTACTTATGACAAAAGTATGGCACACCAGAAGCCATCTTGATTGGAATAAACTGGTAACACTTAAAACATTTAATTTAAAAAGGAACAAAATGAGGGGGTTCATTTTGCCATAGAAATTATGGTTAGTGCCTCAAAAAGAAAATGTAGTGCATGTTTTAAGTGAGATCTCAAATCCTCTTCTATTTCATTAGAAAATTCTGACATGCAGACTGAAACAATCACTTTCAATACCAGCAGTAGACTTCCAGTTAACTCCTTGGTGAGCAGTAGCTTTACTACAGTGATCTAATGAACAACTAGATTGCTAACATTCTGAATTTATGGCAAATGTGTGACACATCTGAATGCCTTCTTGATGGAATCAAAGTAAAAACTGAAAGCATTTCCTACTGAGGAGACTGCAGTAAATGAGGAAATTAGGAAACTTCATAACAAAGAAGTCTTCCAAGATGGCCACCAGTGAAAAAAGAGCCCAAATGTAGCACAAATATTACTCAGATGTAGCCCACATACAGCCCAATGACAAAAGTGTGCAAAACACTTTTATTTTTAGTTTTTTTGCAGTTTTATGTAGTGCAGACTGGTCAGGTATTGGAGCGTTGCATCTTAAAACATGACCGCCCTACACTACAAAAAACACCACTGCACTACCCTAAACCCTAAAACACTACCCCCAGCACGACCCCCTACACTACACAAGCACCACTGCACTATCCTAAACCCTAAAACACTACCCCCAGCAGGACCCCCTACACTACACAAACACCACTGCACTACCCTAAACCCTAAAACACTACCCCAACACCACTGCACTAACCTACATCCTAAAACACTACCCCAGCACCACCCCCTACACTACCCAAACACCACTGCACTACCCTAAAACATGACCCCCTACACTACACAAACACCACTGCAGTACCCTAAACCCTAAAACACTACCCCCAGCACGACCCCCTACACTACACACGCACCACTGCACTACCCTAAACCCTAAAACACTACCCCCAGCACGACCCCCTACACTACCCAAACACCACTGCACTACCCTAAAACATGACCCCCTACACTACACAAACACCACTGCACTACCTTAAACCCTAAAACACTACCCCCAGCACGACCCCCTACACTACACAAGCACCACTGCACTACCCTAAACCCTAAAACACTACCCCCAGCATGACCCCCTACACTGCCCGAACACGACTGCACTGCCCTAAACCCTGAAACACCAGCCCCTGCACGACCCCCTACACTGCCCGAACACCACTGCACTGCCCTAAACCCTGAAACACCAACCCTAGCACGACCCCCTACACTGCCCGAACAGCACTGCACTGCCCTAAACCCTGAAACACCACCCCCTTCACGACCCCCTACACTGCCCGAACACCACTGCACTGCCCTAAACCCTGAAACACCACCCCCAGCACGCCCCTACACTGCCCGAACACCACTGCACTGCCCTAAACCCTGAAACACTACCCCCAGCAAGACCTCCTACACTGCCCGAACACCACTGCACTGCCCTAAACCCTGAAACATCACCCCCAGCAAGATCCCCTACACTGCCCAAACACCACTGCCCTAAACCCTGATACACCACCCCCAGCACGACCCCCTACACAGTCCGAACACCACTGCACTGCCCTAAACCCTGAAACACCACCCCCAGCACGACCCCCTACACTGCCCGAACACCACTGGACTGCCCTAAACCCTGAAACACCACCCCCTGCACGACCCCCTACACTGCCCGAACACTACTGCACTGCCCTAAACCCTGAAACACCACCCCCAGCACGATCCCCTACACTGCCCGAACACTACTGCACTGCCCTAAACCCTGAAACACCACCCCCAGCACGACCCCCTACACTGCACGAACACCACTGCACTGCCCTAAACCCCGAAACACTACCCCCAGCAAGACCCCCTACACTGCCCGAACACCACTGCACTGCCCTAAACCCTGAAACATCACCCCCAGCAAGACCCCCTACACTGCCCGAACACCATTGCCCTAAACCCTGAAACACCACCCCCAGCAAGACCACCTACACTGCCCAAACACCACTGCACTGCCCTAAACCCTGAAACACCACCCCCAGCATGACCCCCTACACTGCCCGAACACCACTGCACTGCCCTAAACCCTGAAACACCACCCCCAGCACGACCCCCTATACTGCCCGAACACCACTGCACTGCCCTAAACCATGAAACCCCACCCCCAGCACGACCCCCTACACTGCCCGAACACCACTGCACTGCCCTACACCCTGAAACACCACCCCAGCACGACCCCTACACTGCCCGAACACCACTGCACTGCCCTAAACCCTGAAACACCAGCCCCAGCACGACCGCCTACACTGCCCGAAAACCACTGCACTGCCCTAAACCCTGAAACACCAGCCCCAGCACGACCCCCTACACTGCCCGAACACCACTGCACTGCCCTAAACTCTGAAACACCAGCCCCAGCAAGACCCCCTACACTGCCCGAACACCACTGCACTGCCCTAAACCCTGAAACACCACCCCCAGCAAGACCCCCTACACTGCCCGAACAAAACAGCACTAAAGCCTGAAACACCACCCCCAGCAAGACCACCTACACTGGCCAAACACCACTGCACTGCCCTAAACCCTGAAACACCACCCCTGCACGACCCCCTACACTGCACAAACACCACTGCACTGCCCTAAACCCTGAAACACCACCCCTGCACGACCCCCTACACTGCCCGAACACCACTGCACTGCCCTAAACCCTGAAACACCACCCCTCAGCACGACACCCTACACTGCCCGAACACCACTGCACTGCCCTAAACCCTGAAACACCACCCCCAGCACGACCCCTATACTGCCCGAACACCACTGCACTGCCCTAAACCCTGAAACACCACCCCCTGCACGACCTCCTACACTGCCGGAACACCACTGCACTGCCCTAAACCCTGAAACACCACCCCCAGCATGACCCCCTACACTGCCCGAACACCATTGCACTGCCCTAAACCCTGAAACATCAACCCCAGCAAGACCCCCTACACTGCCTGAACACCACTGCCCTAAACCCTGAAACACCACCCCCTACACTGCACGAACACCACTGCACTAAACCCTGAAACACCACCTCCAGCAAAACCCCCTACACTGCCTGAACACCATTGCTCTGCCCTAAATCCTGAAACACTAGCCCCAGCACGACCCCCTACACTGCCCGAACACCACTGCACTGCCCTAAACCCTGAAACACCACCCCCAGCACGACCCCCTACACTGCCCGAATACCACTGCACTGCCCTAAACCCTGAAACACCAGCCCCAGCAAGACCCCTACACTGCCTGAACACCACTGCACTGCCCTAGACTCTGAAACACCAGCCCCAGCAAGACCCCCTACACTGCCCGAACACAACTGCACTGCCCTAAACCCTGAAACACCAGCCCCAGCATGACCCCTACACTGCCCGAACACCACTGCACTGCCCTAAACCCTGAAACACCAGCCCCAGCACGACCACCTACACTGCCTGAACACCACTGCACTGCCCTAAACCCTGAAACACCAGCCCCAGCACAACCCCCTACACTGCCCGAACACCACTGCACTGCCCTAAACCCTGAAACACCAGCCCCAGCACGACCCCTACACTGCCCGAACACCACTGTACTGCCCTAAACCCTGAAACACCAGCCCCAGCACGACCCCCTACACTGCCCGAACACCACTGCACTGCCCTAAACCCTGAAACACCACCCCTGCATGACCCCCTACACTGCCCGAACACCACTGCACTGCCCTAAACCCTGAAACACCACCCCCTGCACCACCCCCTACACTGCCCGAACACCACTGCACTGCCCTAAACCCTAAAACACCACCCCTGCACCGCCCCCTACACTGCCCGAACACCACTGCACTGCCCTAAACCCTGAAACACCACCCCCAGCACGACCCCTTTACTGCTCGAACACCACTGCACTGCCCCAAACCCTGAAACACCACCCCCAGCACGACCCCTACACTGCCCGAACACCACTGCCCTAAACCCTGAAACACCACCCCCTGCACGACCCCTACACTGCCCGAACACCACTGCACTGCCCTAAACCCTGAAACACCAACCCCCTACACTGCCCGAACACCACTGCACTGCCCTAAACCCTGAAACACCACCCCCAGCACGACCCCCTACACTGCCCGAACACCACTGCACTGCCCTAAACCCTAAAGCACCACCCCCAGCATTACCCCCTACACTGCCCAAACACCACTGCACTGCCCTAAACCCTAGAACACTACCCCAGCACGACCCCCTACACTACCCGAACACCACTGCACTACCCTAAACCCTAAAATACTACCCCCAGCACAACCCCCTACACTACCAGAACACGACTGCACTGCCCTAAACCCTCAAACACTCCCCCAGCACGACCCCCTACACTACCCGAACACCACTGCACTGCCCTAAACCCTAAAACACTCCCCCAGCACGACCCCCTACACTACCCGAACACCACTGCACTAAACCCTAAAACACTCCCCAGCACGACCCCTACACTACCCAAACACCACTGCACTGCCTAAACCCTAAAACACTACCCCGCATGACCCCCTACACTACCCAAACACCAATGCACTACCCTAATCCCTAAAACACTACCCCCCGCATGACCCCCTACACTACCCTAAACCCTAAAACACTACCCCCGCACGACTCCCTACACTACCCAAAGACCACTGCACTACCCTAAACCCTAAAACACGACCTCCTACACTACACAAACACCACTGCACTACCCTAAACCCTAAAACACTACCCCCTACACTACACAAACACCACTGCACTACCCTAAACCCTAAAAACTACCCCAGCACGAACCACTACACTACCCAAACACCACTGCACTACCCTAAACCCTAAAAACTACCCCAGCAGTACCCCTACACTACCCAAACACCACTGCACTACCCTAAACCCTAAAACACTACCCCCAGCAGTACCCCTACACTACCCTAACACCACTGCACTACCCTAAATCACTACCCCCAGCACGACCCCTACACTACCCAAACACCACTGCACTACCCTAAACCCTAAAACACTACCCCCAGCACGACCCCCTACACTACCCAAACACCACTGCACTACCCTAAACCCTAAAACACTACCCCCAGCACGACCCCCTACACTACCCAAACACCACTGCACTACCCTAAACCCTAAAACACTCCCCCAGCATGACTCCCTACACTACCCAAACACCACTGCACTACCCTAAACCCTAAATCTACCCCCAGCATGACCCCCTACACTACACAAACACCACTGCACTACCCTAAACCCTAAAACACTACCCCCAGCACGACCCTCTTCACTACCTAAACACAACTACACAATTTGTTACAGGCATTGCAACGCAGGCCTGTGGTGCTTACTGGAAGTACCTAGTGGGCTAGTTGGGCCCCAGGGACCCTCAGGATTCAAGGTGACCTAATCCCCCAACTTAAAACGCACCACGGGGCGCGTTTGCACAGTGGTGAAGGGAGGGGGCGGGGCCTCAGGTGACATGTGCGCAAACACGCCCTGTGGTGCGTTTTAAGTTGGGGAATTAATTCCCTTTGAATCCTGAGGGACCCTGGGGGCCAACTAGCCCACCAGGTACCTTCAGTAAGCTACAACAGAGTTGCGTTGCAGAGAGGTGAAAAAGGTGCGTGGCCTCGGAACGCCTCTCTGCAACTCAGCTCTCTGGTCCTAACTGTAGGTACCTGGGGGCTAGTTGGGCCTCAGGGACCCTCAGAATTCAAGGGGACTTAATCCTGCAACTTAAAACGCGCCACGGGGTGCGTTTGCACACATGTCACCTCAGGCCCCTCTCTCTTCACCACTGTGCAAACGCGCCCTGTAGCGCGTTTAAGAGGTAGTTTTAATCCCCTGCCCTATTATGTACTAGGGACTTGCAGAGGAGGTCATGCTAATCACAGGGGTACCCCAACGCATAGTGTTCCTTTGTGTATGTAGGTGTTTTCACTGTATTCTAAGTGTCTTTTAGCATAGCACTGGCTCTGGTTAGTCAGAGTCAGTTACCACCAGTACCCGTCTGAAAAAGTTGTGGGCACAGGATGATTTTGCAACAAGGCCTCTTTCTGCTCCTCTGTTGGTTCTTTCTGCACATCTTTTGCTTATTTCTGTGCGTTTTTTCTTCTTTCTTCACATGTCCTACCTCTGTAGGCATAGTTAGAAACTAGCATTTAAAAAAACCTTTGAAATTCACTTAAAAATCATAGGTTTCAGGCACGTTATAGTTAGAAATTAGCATTTAAAAAACCTTTGAAATTCACTGAAAAAACCATAGGTTTCAGACACGTTATAGTTAGAAATTAGCATTTAAAAAACCTTTGAAATTCACTGAAAAAACCATAGGTTTTAGGGACAGTTATAGTTAGTTGGACATTTCACTCGTACAAAACCATAGAAATTCCCCCGTTATAGTTAGTTCAACTAACTATAACTCGCGCCCCGCAATGCACTGCTGATGACGTCACATATTACATCACTCATGACATGGTCAGTGACATCACTGATGACATCACTGATGACATCTCAAATGACATCACTGATGACATCATCCATGTGATAATTTCATGCATCTTCTCACACCCTAATATAACTTTTGATACACCCACTCTAAATTACAGACTGCCATTCTCAAAACCATAGACACTCCAACACCAAAAACTACATACCCACTCACTGATTCTTAGGTCTACACACACATCCACTCACTCACCCGTACAGTCACTCATACTTAGTCACTCAGTACAGGACTATCATATGCACTCATACACCTATATAAACACTCACACACCGCCACTCATCCATAGAGGTACTCACACACCTAGTCAGTCATGCAAAAACTTAATCACACACCCATTTACTCACCTATACAGTTATACACACACCAGCTCACTTACTCATACAAATACTAGCACATTCTTACGCTCTTATACAATCACTGATACAAGTACACACTCATCCATACAGCCACTCTCACAATCACACACTCTCACTTATAGCCATTTATATACTCCAAAACACATATATACTGCCTTTCACATATGTAGTTACTCACACATGTACCACTGAGATATACATTCAATCACTAACACACCCATACACACACTCACCCACCCATACAGTCCATCACAGATGCACTCTTGAAACCATGCACCCAGTGAATCACCAACTCACACATCTATGCACAGAGTCACACACACCCCACCCACACAAACACTCAGGCACCCATACAGATACTCAGACAATCAATCAATAACCCATGTAGACACTCATGTAGCTATTCAGAAAGCCATGCAGCCGCTTACAAACCAACAGACAGACGGATACAGACATTCACACAGTTTAGTCACTAACCCATGCATTCAGTAAGATACATTTAATCACTCACTTGTAGAGTCAGTCACTCACGTACTAAATCATCCATTCAGACACTTATACACCCACTCATTCTTCAATACGCCTTTTCCTATATATATTAAACATATTTAAACTTTACAGAAACACACAGTCACTGGATGATGTCATCAGTGATGTCATTTGAGATGTCATCAGTGATGTCATCAGTGATGTCACTGACCATGTCATGAGTGATGTAATATGTGACGTCATCAGCAGTGCATTGCGGGGCGCGAGTTATAGTTAGCTGAACTAACTATAACGGGGGAATTTCTATGGTTTTGTACGAGTGAAATGTCCAACTAACTATAACTGTCCCTAAAACCTATGGTTTTTTCAGTGAATATATATAAAATGTGTGCACCAGCTTCATAGAATCTAGGTTATGTGGCCAATTTGTCCCTTTATTAGCAGGATGAGTAGCGTAATAAGAATACCGTAATATCTTACTTTAATGCTTTGAGGCTTTGATTAGTTTACGCCATTGGTGATAGGTTATAATTATTAGAACACATTGCATATTGAAGATTTCACTGGAAATTGTGTTCTTCTGGCCATATGCGGATCTTGAGGCACATGAAAAAGATAATGTAGAAGGAGTGTAAATTATTTTATTTATACAAAAAATGACCATGTGCTTCTACATCATCTTGGTGACTCCAGAGCGCTAAAACAAAAGAAAAGTGCTAAGAGGTTAGAGTCCAGTCAGATGTAAGGAGCAGTCCTGTGTCTGCCAATCCTCAGTCGCTTCTTTCTAATGAATGTTTCAAGTTGAACATTAAATGATAAAGCTTGGTTTTCAGTAGTTTCTTGAATTGAAGCTTGTGTCCTTTAGCTTAGAGCTGAGGGTATTCTAGAGTTTCTGGCCCAGTGCACCTAAGCATCTTCCACCATGTTTTAGTCTCTTGTAAGAGTGTTGTTACATCAGCAGAGAAGAGACCACTGATTGCTGGTAGCCTGGAGTGTGGAATGCGGTGCAAGGGAGGCGATGTAGAAAAAAGGCGGCAAAGACAACTGAACACAAAGGAACCATAAAGGAAGGAGGAAAAAAGTATAAAGGAAGAAGGAGCATAAAGGAGAAAAGAGGACACAACGAGGGGGCTAAGAAGGAGAAAAAAAGCATCAAGGTGAAATTGGAAGGAGGAAGAAGTAAAGTGGTACATGATTGGGAAACATGAAGGAGAAGGAAAGAAAATTGGGGAATTGGGAGAAGGATAAGGTAGGGTTAAAAGTATGAAGATAAGGATATGAAGTCTAGAGGAAGGGACAAGTGTAAAGCAGCAAAGAAGTTTAAAGTAACGATCATTGGTAAAGCAAATAGGCATTGTCTTGCAAACCTTTAAGTTTATTTACTTATTGTCTTTGCAATATACATTGAAAGTTCTAAAAAGTAAAAACACTGCCACATAAATATGCCCTGCATATGTTTGCAAAAATAAAACGTAAAAATTGACATGTTGCAAAAATATATACATTAAATTAAAGCAGAGCGAGATTGGCCTACCAACCTTAGCAATTTAGTGGAGTACTTTCTAAGTGGATGCCCACGCGTGCAAGAGCAAAATGCTACCCATTCACAGCGAAGACAGCCAATGGCTGACTTGGGCTGACCCAATCCCCATGCTTTAGTCTGTGGTAGGAGGAAGCAAAATAACTGACAGAAAGCCCTTCTATACATGTATTTTTATTATGATTTTGTTTTTTAACAAAAGAAGAGATACGGAAGGAAGCAGCTGGGGGGGTGTTGGGGGGCTGACATTCCGGGAAGAGGTTCCAACTGGTTGCTCTGTTCTCCTTTGGGAGGTTGTCGGGACTTTGGTGACACTTTAGTGGACAGAAGGCGCCCAGGTGCCCTGCAGTATTAAACTGATTAAACGGCCTATACGTGGCTGCGACACACACGCTGCTGTTTGTGGGCTCCTCACAAATGCCAAACCTGCACCTGTGCCTCGGGTACTGTGAGCAGGCAGCACAGAGACCTGGACACCCTTCACTTAATCCCAGCAATTATTTTAATAAAAGGAGGGTCTGTGTTGGCAAAACGCAGCAGACTTCTTGCCGCAATGCCCGGGGCTGGGGGAACAAAGTGCTGTGTTTGTCCAGTTCCTTGGCGGAGCTGCGGGTCCCGAGGGCTGGGGGGATTGGATTTCCACCTGGCTTCTCTTTTTCTATCTGAGCTCTTCCACAGAGACCTCTGTTTATCCTGCCTAAAGGCTTCCCGGACGCTGCTGCCCTTTCAAACCTGTGCGCGCGCCCCTGGCGTGTCCTGTGATCGTGTGGCGACTGCCCTTCTCGCGCCCTATTGGTCAGTCAAAGCAGGTGTGTTGACGCAACTCCGGAGCCCCTTTGAAAGGAGCTGGGGGTACCAGCAAGTGCCTCTATAGAGGCTGGAATATCAGTATGTACCCGTCGGGACGATTAAAATGCCAGTTCGCTCGGCCTTTGTATGGGTAGCTGAAATACCAAGACCAAGTTGCATCTCCTTGCTAGGAGATGTCCCCCTGTGCACTGCTGTAGTCAGGGCCGGACTGGCTACCGGGCGTTTTGTTGTGCTGCCGAGCTGGGGGCTGATTTCACTGCGGTGGGGGCTGATTTCGTTGATGGGGACCTGCGTGAGATTCGAAATAAACATTGCAAAACGAATGTTTTTCAGCACACGCAGGTCCCCATCAACGAAATCAGCCCTCAGCTCGGCAGCACAACAAAACGCCCGGTAGCCAGTCCGGCCCTGGCTGTAGTGGCCCAGAAAAGACTGGGTAACAATTTTAAACACGGCAAATAGTTGTCACATGTAAACAGTTCTGTTCAACAAGTAGACGCAGTCGTGTGCTTTCACTTTTGGAAACGTTACTTATCTAACTGAGCCTGAGGCCTTTCTCTGTGGACACTTCTCTCATCTTGTTCGACACACAGGCCCAAAAGAATACAGATGATTTCCCCTGACGAAAGGCACTGGGATGCCCGAAATGCATCGGGAGTGATGTAACAGCATTTATGTGGATGTCTTTGAATCATGATATGAAGAAAAAATAACAATCTTTGATGTGAATTAAACATCTACTTGTTGAACAGAACTGTTTACATGTGACAACTATTTGCCGTGTTTAAAATTGTTACCCAGTCTTTTCTGGGCCACTACAGCAGTGCACAGGGGGACATCTCCTAGCAAGGAGATGCAACTTGGTCTTATTCTTTCAACACTCTATGGAGTAGAGAGTGATACCCCAGTAGCACGCTACAACTCTACATTTTTGGAAGATTGGCAGTGCGTGTCCCACCTTATTTAGCTGAAATACCAGCCAGTACCCCCTCGGGAGGCTGAGATGCTAATGTGTGCCTTTCTAAGTATGGGAGGCCGAAATAGCCTCTCTGTTCCCCTGTCTGTACAGTAGGTTGAAATACAGTGTGTGTCGCGGTCTTTGTGGAAGGTGGACACCCAGTATGTGTCTCGCTGGGTGCCCTTCTGTGGGCTGAAATAGCAGCCTGTGCCCTACTCACATGCCCAAGACTGAGAGACCAGCAGATGTCACTCGGTACAGAGGAGAGTACAATTCCTCTGTATATCCTGTTGTGTGTGCCACTCAGATACCAGTTTGAGCCCTTATGTTAGGCAAAATCATGTGCCTCTGCCAGCGCCTCAACAACGTTGCAAGCCTGAAAAATGCACATGCATTTATGCCACTGGCGAGAGAGAGGAGGTCTGGAAGAGGAAACCATAGGTGCATCCTCTCTAGATAAGCTTGAAGTAACACAAAATGCCCCTTTCCCTCTAGAGGGGTGTGATTTAGGGGTATCCTATCTTCAGGGACACCCATTCCAGTTGGCCGCTGTATGGAAGAGGCTCACCATATGCTGAGGTCCTGTTCATTGGGATACTAAACCCTTCACCTACATTACATAGCATGATTCATCAACAAGTTTGCTTCTGACTGGTGGCAAAGAGCCCACAGTGAGCTTGTACTTCGCACTTTTGTATGTTATTCTCAGCAGCCCAGTGAATTCAAGAATATTTCATTGTGTGGAGAGAAGTATTGAAAGATTAAAATTGTGTAGTGGTATGTAACACTTCATTTATTCTCACCTTTCTAGCACAAGATTAAAAACGTATAGCATGGTGTGGCTATTATGTTTCTTCCGCATAAGTGTCAACATGTTTCTGCCCATCAAAAGTCAGTCAAATGTCTAGGACATTCATCAGGATAGTATCAGATCACTGAAAAGGGCCTCATTTAATGTATGGTGGACAGTGCTCAGTCTGTCACGGTGGCAAAGCACATTACCTCCCTGACATACTATTATCCATCACATTTAGATATGACTGCCGGTCCAGCGATCATCTTTGTACATTGAAAGGAACCACCGTCATAGAATTTTCTCCAAGAGTGTGGCTGTCGAATTTGTTTCCTTTTCTGTCCCTTACCGCTGTTTTATCTGCCAGTGAGGGATATGGAAAAAAAAGAGATAACTCTGTCCACCCTAAATGGGGCAGGTGGTGTAATGTCCATTCTCCGATCGACCCTCCTCCGTCAGGCCATTGAAGAAAGCTTTCCATCAGTGGAGCCAACTCATGCTCATTTGACAAAAAACTTAAGGCCCTCTCATCGTTAAATGAGGTGGGTGGACAGAGGGTTTAGTGGACCGGGTACTCCGTCAGGTTTACAATGGAGTACTGTGTCCACCAAACTATAAATCCGGCCCTAAGTCACTTGTACTTTGACAGTGTCAAGAACCAAATGATTGAAAATTGATGAAAATAAAACCTGAAGCATTTATGTGCCTCTTGTTCACAGAAGGACGGAATGGAGCCTGTCACTTCCTGGGACAGAAAGGTTTAAGTATCATCATGTGATCTCCTCAAACGTCACTGGAGATTGGTTCTTTTCTTTAGCATCAACACAGTGCTCCTTGAGGTCTTTGCAGCAGCTTTACAACCAGCCAAGACAGTAGCACAGGAACACTGGACCACTGAGAAAAGTAATTAACAACAAGTAGTAGCCATTGGATATGTTGCAAAACATTCGGGTTGTACAGTGTCAGAACATCAAGCACAAATCCAAATGGACAGTTAGATAAAAGTTGTTGGAGCAGAGAAGATGTTATTTCTTCAAGGCTTCTACGGGTCTTCTGTAGAGCGATGTCGTCAGCGCAGGCGCCACTGTAGTTCGTTAAGTGGTACCTGGGATTGTTCAGATGAACTTCCCATGTAAGACAAATACACATGGCTGTTTTCTAGGCAGCATTGTGCAGATGGTATCGCACTTTGTGGCAGTTGTCGCTCTGCTTAATGGGTAGTCAGTCAAGTGCTTTTTTGGGGGTTGCTCTAGTCAAGTCCTCTTTTTTTTTGTGGCCATGCCAGAAGCTGGTGGAGCTTTTGGGGGCGCCTAGCAGCAAAGGCCTGTTCTGCACCGATTGTAGTTTGCGCAGGGTGTAGTTGCAAAAGAGTGCATTGCAAAAGAGTGTACAATGGCGTGTATGTGGCAGCTAAGCTTTCTTCTTGAGAAGTGATAGGCATTAGTGGCCGGTGCAATTAACTTACTGGTTAAGCACATTTGAAACACTCAGATCATGTATGGGAGGACCATGCTCTGTTAAAGAGATCCCCCAGGTTGGGTATTGACTTCACAGTATCAAAGACTGGTTACAAAAACCCTGCCTGTGCCTACCGTAGGAGCAGGAACGCCATTTCCTGCCATTCAGGCACAGAGTTGTGACCCTGAGTGATCAGCCAATGCCTGGTAGTCTTTAAACAATGCGAGAGTCTTTAGGGTACAGTGTCACACAGCAGACCATGTTCTGAGGATTGGGTACATGTAGGTGGACAGCAGGAGGGATGAAGAAGATTTTACCATTTTAGTTGCTGGACAGTTTTCTGGCCAAGGTGATCAGAATTTCTGCAATCCCTTAAAACAGAAGAGTCCTTTATATTGAAGCACATTGGTTATAGTATCTGAGACACCATGGATGTAGGTTGAGGGTGAGATGACCTCTCAAAAAAAAATTGATGACCCACATGTAGGATTAGTCAGAAAACCAAATAGAATATAGCTGACAAAACAATACCCTCAAGTTTATTTCTTGTTTTGCACACCGTGGATGTACCCAGAGGAAGCCATGTTTTGTAGCTCAACGTGAGGTCTTTGACTGGGGACCAGCAGCAGGAGCTAGGCTCCATACGATAATCTTGCTTTTCAGTCCCTGGTTTTGAGAACTAATGAAACATCACCACCACTAGCTCACCATCCTTGCGTAACCTAGCAATGGTGGGCCAGTGTTCTGAATAAATCTTAAAGATGCATCAGTCATGACACATTTAGCATCCTGTCATTTGGTGGCTGCGAAATAGAGACACTTTCCATACCATTTTATAAATTACCAGGGTAGTGGGTGCTAACCTACGTATACCTCAGAGAAACTTGACATGCTCTTTCATGAAGCAGCAGAACAGTCCGAGTACTAATACTTCAGAGACGCTTCCCATGCCTTTCATAAAGCATTAAAGCAGTGCGTGGTATTTATACTTCAGAAACACTTTCTATACTCATTCACAGAATATCAGGGCAGAGGGTGCTCCTTCCTTAGAGAAACTTCCCATGTCCTTTCATCAAACTACACAGCAGTTGTCATCTGCTTTGCACATGCTTTAGATGAGCTTTCCATACTCACTGATAAAATATCAGAGCAGTGTGTGGTGTGTTCCTAGACCCCGAGTCTGTGCATCTTCGTGGTGCTAGCTTTGAAAGAATCAGCTTCCAGGTATATATCTGCTATACATTCCTTTTAATGCTGGTATCAAGGAAATGGCAGAGAATACTTACTGCATGCTCACCAGGTGGATGAGAGCAGGGCACACCTGTTGTACAAATATGAGAAACTTGCCAACATGCACAGATCACCCAGCGACATTGGCTAATCTTCTTCCTCCCATTTGCCCTCACCACTTACTCGCACAGCACATTTGCACATGTTCGGCTTTGCCATGTGGAGGCCCCTTGTGAACAGTTTTGGCCCATAAGCCTTCTTCAAGGCCTTTGAGCACTTCTAAAGGCAGACAAGCATCTTGCTTGATGAACCCTCGAGTAGTTCCTTCCCATGTGTCGGATCTTTGCCATGCAAGGATCAGACTAAAGACTGGGAAGAAAGCTTGCCATGCCCTGCCCGCCCTCCCCCATCATACAAAGGGGCAATGGGCATAATAGCATGGAGGTCAGCTCTGCCACCTGATCATCTGCCCATTGTGTTGGGTATAAAACGGAGGAGAGTTCAACAAATCTGGTTGGCCAGGACACACAAACCAATCACAAATGTGACTGAATTTTGATTGGTTCACATGTTTCACATATAGTGCGTTCCTGGATTGCCGTAGTATTCAATACACAGTAGGAAGAGAGGGCCTGGCGGCACCATCCTGCAATGTGCAAGGATGGGGTCAGTGGAAGGGTGTTGCATTCTAGCTTCCAGTGGATACTAAAGGCCAATGCAATCAAATGTAGCCCTTAATTGTTTTTGAAAAATGAGGTAGCGCTCATCCACTCATCAGCTGTTGACTTTTATCACTGTGTAGGGTACATACTGAGATGTGGGGGAACATAGCTTGATCATATGGACTGGTGTGACACTTAACTGTGTCAGCAACAGGACTACATTTATATTTGTTTTCCTAGATAAGTGAATTTTTGAATTTGATAAAAGGGATTCTTCCTGTAGGCAGTGATGTAGCCCTAGTTAAGGTCTTCTCTTTGTGGTTTTCCAGCGGGCTCCAGTAGCCTCCTTGTCAGATTTCTTGCTGTGCTACAACCCATTACGAGCATGCCCGAGTAAAATTTATATACGTAAGTGTAAGCTTGCGTAATTCCCTTTTTTTTTTTTGCTTTCTCTGTATTTTGTGTCATTTTAATCCTTCGACATTTATGCATTGTTTCATAATATTCCCGAACATATATATTGGGGCAATTGTAAAACAGATATATGCTGCGGCCGAAAGTCCTCTTCCACTCGACCCAGTCTCCCTCCGGAATCTCGCATGGCTTTTCTACGCGAGGTATATACCCTCACATACAATATTCACACAGGTGACAGTGAAATGTTTTTCGTGTTGTGATCCTAACAGGACGAAACATGCCTGTTTGAGGCTTTGCCATCGGTGCTGAATTGATTATTTCACGATTATGATGCGTACTTTGCAGAGAGAATTTCGCCCACCCCTTGTTATGACGAGGCAATGAATCTCTGCTCTCTGCAGCATGCATGACCTTGATTTATGGCCACTCCCAGGAAGAAGAGAAAGCTAGCGTGTCCAGAAAAAGTGATAAGTGGGACCGCTCTGACAATTTTCAGCTGTTCTAGGTAACATAAATTGTGCTCACCAGGGAGAATTTTTGGGAAAACACACCTGTTCACCAGAAAATCTGTTGGCGCCGCTGACAAGGGAGCCGTTTGTTTTGTGATTTGTCCACATCTCTGAATGGCTGACATGGCGGCCGTAGGAGGAGCAGTTGTTTACAATCCTTGGGCAAATGAGTTTCTTGTAAAACACAAAATGCAAACTGATGCACCTCTAGGCGCTTGTGTGACTTGTTGATTGGTGAAAGATGTTAAATGTAGAGCACGGGAGTCCGTAAACATCAGTGCCCCTCAGACCTACGCAGCCCAGAACTCCTACCGAAGGGGGTCCAGTATGTGACCAATAAGGTGTGTGTGTGTGCATGTTTGAGATGTTGCCATCAGGACTAAATAAAAAACTTCTGTTGCTTAAGGATATGCATGAAAGTTTATATCTCAATTGCAGGAGTATTATTTTGTCTGAATGACCAAGTATATTGCGTTAAGCTTGTATTTTCGGATATTTTACACAAGTAATGCATTCAGCATACCCATTCCCTTCCTGTTCAGGTGTTATGAAGAGGTTGAACTCACCTCAGTCGGAATAGAACATCGTCGCAACCTCGTTGTTTCTCTTTACTTTTGCCTTTATATTTTGAATTTCTTTGCTTTACTTGTTTCATTTTATTCAACATTATTCTTTTTTTCTGACCTTTTTTTCATATCTTTTAGTTTTTCTCGCTCCTACTTCTCTTTGCCCAGTGTGGAAAATGTACTGACCGGTTGCTTTTTCGTTTCACTCCCTGCTCCTTGCTCTTGTTTCTCTTTTCTCAAAAAGCCGTACAACGGAAAGGTGGTTCTGGGTACAACTCAATGGAGTAAGATGGCCTGGCTGTATTTTTCGATGAAGGTTGCATCCAGATGTTTTTACATGGATCAGTCCCAGTATAATTGCCGAATTGTGTCAACTGGAAAAAATCTGAGTGCAATGTGCCTTGAGGCTTAACATAACTATTCTTTGTATCCATGTAGTGATGTAATTGTGGTGATACTGGGTGAAGGATCTGTGGTTTTGGAGCCACAAGTTACTATCTTTTTTTTTTTTTTTTTTTTTTTAGAGTTTTATATAGCGTGAACTAGACCCGAGACATTGGGTATCAGAGCTCTTTACATGAGCACCAGTTTTGTTACAGATGGACACATTCATTTTTGTTAGGCACGGGGAGATTAAGTGATTTGCCTAGAATCACAGACTGTTGAGCGTCGTTGCCGAAACTCGAACCCGGTTCCCCAGCTTCAAGGTCGACCGCCCTAGCCGTTAGAATACATCCTCTCCCCTCTTCTCCATCTGCAGTATGTGTTTGAAATCTCTACTCTTGAACTTATACTGCTCAGTGCTCAGATCTCCACCCTAGGAAGATTCACAACTATGGACCACACAACCGTGGAAGAAAAACACACACTCACACATACACTCACACACTCACTACACACACACACACTCACTACACACACACTCTCTCACACACTCACTACACGCGCACACACACACTCTCTCTCACACACTTACACATACACTCACACACTCACTACACACACACACACACGTGTGTTCGCAAATATATCAAGACCCCACAGCACTGGAGGCTTTTGCTTCCCTTGATGACAGCCACAAACTGCAGTGGACACTCTGCCAACCAAGACAGGAGCCTTTGCCAAGAGACCACACACACTACCTCTCAAACACATACACATGCACTCACTCAGTGGCACAGAATGAATCCTGCTTGCAGGAGGCTAAGAACACACACCTGACTATTTCATTGGGTTCGATAACGAAAGGCCCTGCCTCTCAATTAGCTTCTTGTCCCCCTTCAGTAGTGCATATCCCCTCTCTTCTGTAAGTTCTCTTGACTACTCTGATTCCAAGACTAATTCGTATAAACACTACATATACATTTTCTGACCCAAAGGGGGCAGAGCGCTTCGTGGAGTAAGTGTGGAGGACAGGGATGTGTGACAGGAAGATTTAATGTCGCAGGTTCCCTCAGCCAGAGTTCAGTCTCCTGGACCACGTGTGTTCTGCAGTAGCGGCTGGCAGGGAACAAAGTGGGGGGGGGGGATAAAAAATATAATACAAAAAAATACCACTTACCTTTTTGCTGGCTGCCACCTCTCCTCCGTCTTGTTCAGCTTCCTTCCTCCTGCAGTCCCAGCAGCAGGAAGCACCCAGCTCACGGGCTCTCCTGAACCAATTGCAACGCTGCAATGCAGCGTTGTGATTAGTCTGAGTGCCGTGTTTCGGCGCTCAGACGGGGGACAGGGAGGCATTGCATGTTCCTCACCAGGCTGTGTAATGCAGCCTGGTGGGGAACATGCAAAGTGCGCATGACTGTTTGGCGACCTAAGAGGGCCGGCCAAACAGCCATGTGCACTTAGGGAGTGTGCAAACAACTCCTCTCCCTGTGCCATCTGCCCCGCCCTAACCCAGCCCCGCTGCTGAAAAAAAAAATGATGATAACAATGTTATTATCATTTTATTTTTGGTGCTCTGCTCTGAGAGCAGTGGGGCGACGCTTCTCCGCCTTAGTGGAGGAGCCGCCCCTGGTGTTCTGACCTGCTGCCTTACTGGTGGCAAGTGGCGTCCTTGATTCAGATTAAAAGCTAGATTAAATGTTGATTCCCACAGGGGAAATCAGAAATCAGAGACCTGCTGTGCTTGTTCTTCCGTGAAGTCCGTCAGCTGATGAGAGAAAATCAGATGTACCTGCTGCATCTTTGTAAACAGGAAAAAGACGGGAAATGCGTGCTAGAAACAACAAAAATAAATACAAATTGATTGTATTCTACAAAGACAGTTAACTAAATGTGAACCTTAACAGTACGTAAATGAGAAAAAATTATTTAGGGTTATTTAGAGTTCAGTGATAAACTATTTATAAGCTTCATCCCCCAAACCTGCTGGACGGCCTTCTCATTTAGCCTTCGAACAGTCACCAATTTTGTGACCATAGGGCCTCAGGTAGCTCTTCTATCAGACACCCTTTACCTGGAAGCCCATCAGCCACTGGACAGCAGGGCCACGGGGCTGGAAGCCTGTTTTGTTTATGGAAGGGACACAGCAACTTATTTTCCAGGCATGGCAGATCATTTCAGGGGAGACAAAACAACTGTCCCGATGTGCAGGGAGAAAACTCCTGCTTTAGTGGTTTGCTTCTGAAAAACAAAATCAAATTCTAAGAAGGGGAAATCATAGTGCATTGTTTCTTTGAACTGTCACCAAAGTGCAACTGTGCAGACACACCCGGCGTATCATACAGTATCATCATGCTTCGCCCATTGGAGAGGATCCTCAAGATGATCTAAAAACCCTTACATAGTGGTTTCTAACTCGTGTTTGGATGCTCTGAACAGTTGAATTCTAATACAGTTTTTGCATTCTCGCTAGGATATGAGAGGTGGCTCCAGAAGTTGTTGTGTTTATAGGGTGGACGGGAATAGCTGCTGAGGGACTGCTGGGCCAAAGCCCCGCTCTCCTGTCCAGGTTCCTCCAAATCCAAGGCCTCTCCTCTCTCACACAGTGAAAACATGATTACGATTGACAGGTTGCGGGGAATCACTTTTTCTACAGGAATCTGAGATCTCTGTGGAGGGCAGTCCTAAGCCAAGGGGAAGAAGCAAGGGCCTCTGCTGACTAAGCAGGTGGGCCGGCCCTTGAGAGTCACATCTTTACCAGGATAGTGTATGAGATTTACATTTATTTATTTGAGAGTTTTACATAGTGCTAGCTAGACCCGAAGGTAAAAGAGCGCTTTACAACCGTAAATGTTCACATCAAAAATAACAAGTCTACACAGAGCATCTGAGTCAGAGCGTTTTACAAAATTAAATGTTATGGGGAGAAATAAGTTTAATGGAGGGTTCTACATCCATAGAGGCTCAACCATCTAAAAAAAGAGATTGGTTTTAATGTCCTTCCCAAAAGTTGGGATAGTGCTATAGAGTAGGGTTGGTTGTAGGTGCTACCTCCCCCAAAGCGGGATTTAGGAACGGCAAACTTATTTATTTATTTTGAGAGTTCTATATAGTGCTAGCTAGACTCGAAGGTTTCAGAGCGCTCCACAACAGCAAATGCTCACATGAAAGACAACAAGTCCATGCAGAGCATCTGAGCCAGAACGCTCCACAACAGCAAATGTTGACAACATAGTTAACAAGTGTAGTAGACATCCTTGAGTTCCAAATTAAGTGTGCAGTTCGTTGAAGCCTCCCTGTGCAAGTGGGTTTGGCAGTGTTTAATAGGTGGGCTGCAAGTTCTTACTAGGATGGAGTGGTCGTTCTGAGCTGGCTGGGTTTTAGACCTGGTCTCAAACCTGTGCTCGGAAATTTGCTGGTCTGTGCAGGCATTTTTTATGTCTGCTGTAGATAGAAATAGATCAATTGCAAACGGCGTCAGGGATGCAAGCAATTAAGTTGCTTAGCCTAGGTGAGGCTTCTTTTATCTTACTCAAGCCCAAAGGAATCTATGTGAAAACTGAGAGATGTGTGCCACGAGCATGGGTGGACAGGGTTTGTGGTTGGTTAACTCTTTCTGGTTAGTTTGGGCGTATCCAATGTGTAGGAGAATCCAGCTCCCTTCCTGCATGCCCACAACTCTGGGGAGTGTTGTGGGCCCTTCAACACAACAACCTACGTCTTTCTTTTCCACATGCTTAGCATAGCCCAAAATTGAGGCTTAATCATGCAGTCTGCCTTGTGCAAACAAAATCACTCATGCAGTCGCCTGAGTCAGGAGTTGTAAAATCCACCAATAGGCATCAGCAGCAAGGGAGCATCTGCCTACATGTGTGTACTGTGAACTTTACCGACAGAAGAAACATGCTACAATTGGGATTTGCCAGTGCCCCCTGTCCATGATACTATTTCTAACATATATTATGTGAGTGACTTTGTGACTGTCTGTATCCGTGTGTGAGTGGGTGTCTGAGTGGCTGTATGTGTTAATAAGTGGATGTGTGAGTAGTTGTATGGGTTTCTGTGTGCCTGTGTGAGTGGCTGTATGGGTGAGTAAATGGGTTTGTGAGTGGTTGTATGGGTGAGTGACTGGGTGTGTAAGTGGCTGTATGGGTGAGTGACTGGCTGTTTGAGTGGGTGTATGGGTAAGTGAGTGGGTGTGTGAGTAGCTGTTAGGGAGAGCGTGGCTGTGTGAATGGGTGTATGGGCATGTTGAGTGATTGTATGGATGTGAGTGACTGCAAGAGGCTTTGTGGGTGAGTGAGTGGGTGTGTGAGTGGCTGCATGGGTGAGTGGTTGTATGGGTGAGTGAGTAGCTATGTGAGTAGGTGTATGCATAAGTGAGTAGCTGTGTGAGTGGCTCTATGGGTGAGTGAGTGGGTGTGTGAGTGGCTGTATGGGCCTGTGAGTTGGTGTGTGAGTGTTTATATGGGTGTGTGAGTGAGTATGAGAGTAATTGTGCGGGTGTGTGAGTGGTTATATTGGGTGTGTGAGTTGTTGTCTGGGTCCGTGAGTGGTTTTGAGGGTGTGTGAGTGGTTGGTTGCATGAGTGTGTGAGTGGTTGTGGTTGTTTTGCCATGTGAGTGGTTGAATGGATCTGTGAGTGGGTGTGTGAGTGGTTGTATGGGTGTGTGCGTGGTTGTGTGAGTGGGTGTATGAGTGGTTCTGTGGATGATGTCATCAGTGAATTCACTGACCATGTCATGAGTGATGTAATATCTGCGCTCATAAGCAGTGCATTGCGAGGGACAAAGTTATAGTTGGCTCAAGTCACTATAACTGCTGAATTTCTATGGTTTTGTGAATGTGAAATCTGAGCGTAACTATAACGTCCCTGTAACCTTTGGTTGTTTTACTAAGGAAAACTGGGCAGGACCAAACAGGCAGAGCTTACAGATGATTTTAGGCATTTTCATACTGAGGGTGATTAAAAGGGAGAACCATGGACTCTGCTCTTATCAGGAGATGACAAGAAAGAAACCACTCATCACAGTCACTACAAATCAGACTGTGCTTCAATAGATCAACCATGCATTCACCTCCATTAAGGGTTTCAGCTTATTTTTCAACATGGAATACAAGAGGAAACAAACTTGCTTTGCCTTCCCCAAGACCAAGAAGTTAGGATCATTTGTGCGCTACAGAAGTGGAGCTTCAACTGGGGCACCTGCTATGTTTCAACTGGAGTACTTTCTACGGGTTAATTTGTAAGTGCTACCTCGTTGGGTAAATGCCTAGTGCATATTCTATTACTGAGGGGGGACGCACGACTCCCCAAACTGGGCCGCTTTCGGCCCCTGGGACCCCATCTCCCAGGGCCTGGACAATTATTGGAAGGAGAGGGGGTCCACACGGCCCCATTCTCAGGCTGATTTTGGCCCCAGGGGGCCGATCCCCTGGGGCCCCGCCACTTGATCGTGGGTGACCTGGAGCCCAGCCTGGGCACCCAGTGTGCAGCACTGGGGACTGCGGGGAGGGGCCTCAATGCCCGTGCTCCTTGCCAGCTGCCTGCCTCCAGCAGGAGCCAGCATTGCTCCCGCTTGGAGGGAGTAGCCAAAAATGCTGCTCCATGCATGTGGGAGCAAACCTTTCATATGTTTTCCTGCCCAATTGACAGCAGGCAGGAAAACAGATGAAAAATGTCTGCTCCCAGGTGGCAGCAGTACAGTAAACAATTGGTCAAAGTAGCAGCAATTTATCAAAACAAGAGAAATAAATAACAGCATTCACAAACACCAATCTTGCATAGTCTGCAGTAAATGCAATTTATTTTTTAAGAAAATAATATTCATTTTAGTTTTAGGCAACACAGTTGCTCTTGCATGTAGATTAAATTAACGTATTTTGAAAACAAAGTGCTCAAGTGTTTGAAAAGGAAGGGTCAGGGTATATGGGGAACAAAGTGAGTGAGTGAAGGTGGCGGACAGGGGAAAGGTGATGTGACATATATACATCAAATTTTCATGGTGGACCAATCCGGCCTATCATAGGTCAATAGTTCCAGTTAAGACGCATAGCATTAATGGACACTGATAATTGATTTCAGTCGTCAAGGCTTGTGCATTTGTAGTAGTCAATGTTTCGACCCCTGGGATGTTCAAAGGTGATTCAAGCCTTATACTGGGGTCTTCATCAGGACTTGTATGAATAGGGAGCACCTAAAAGTAATGGGATCCTACGTGTTACGGGGGTGGATTAAAACGGTTGGTAGTCAATGCTTAAACTGGAAGGTAAAAATTACCTAATCAGGCCTGCAGCACGTTAAATCCGGCTGGGCAATCAAGGAGAGTGGGCTCAACAGAGCTCCTAGACAAAGAGAAGACACAGAATCAAAAATGCAAGCTGTTCCAACAAGTGGAGACAGCCACTGTCTAACCCAGTATGATATGTCACTCACTGAATTCTGGGAAAATGCGGCCAAACGTGCGCGCAGGGGCATTTAGTATTCACACTTTGGGTCAAATGATCCCTCGCAGTGACAGGGTAAATCTATCAAATAAAGAAAAAAGAAGGCAATGGGGTGGTTCCTAAAGAGCACAAATAAAAACAGCAAATGAAGGAATTACTCGTTGAATAACAAAGCTGGCAAATTGTCGTCTTATTACAGCGAAGGTAAGGTGAAACCACTTGCTGCAAACAACAACGTGAGAAATGTAAGAATGAGCGGCTGTAACCTAGTAAATACTGCCAGGCTGAAACCTCTTAATGCGTTGTGAAAAACGGGCGCATGTGTCACCAAATTAAGACCCATTAGTACTAGCCATCAGAAATGCAGAATAGAACGATAATCGCCTTAGCTAATGGGGACCTACAACCAGGGCCGGCTCTAGGGCGGTGCGATCGGTGCCACCGCACCGGGCGCTGACTTGGGGTGGGGGCGTATTTTTGCAAGCATATTATCGTTTTAAAAGCACCTGCTGCCGTGTTCCTGGCCTCCAGCAATTTTCAGGCATCAATTAAAATGTCAAGATAACTCCCGTGATTAATCGTCTTCCTGGAAAGAGGCCAGAGGTTTGTCCAGTGGAAGTTTTGACTCGTCCTAAGGTAGCGCAGAGGGTTAAAATGCCTGCTGCTAAGAACGTGTACTAGGCAGATAACGAAGTGCATATAATGTAAATAGGGCAGTGGGTTACTGCTTCTGTAAGAGAGCTCCTTTTGTTACTTGTCGTTTATAAGCCAAAATCCTAATATAGAACATAGAGCTATTAACTGTCATCAAAGACCTGCATGCAAACTGCAATGTATATATTAGAGCTATATGTTTTTTGCACAGTCTTTCATTATCCTAACCTTGCCAAAAGGGTTCATTTGGGTAGAAAACAATTCTTATTATTAAAGAGAACCCCTAACAATGATGTTATGTTTTAAATTCTGAATGTGTGCTTTTCCAGAATAAGGACTCTTACACTATATTGCCAACCATTATCAAAGACATGTCACTCCTACACTACACCTTGTAGTCCTGTCTGATGTATCATTTCCTATACACTGATTTACACACATATGATTGGCTCTGTGCAATGTGTGTGATGTAAAGTGCTCTGACACCTTACACTGGTATGAGTGGTGATATAAAACTAAATGAATCTGAGAGGTAGTGATTATGGAGAATTGAGGGGCCCTGTTAAAGGGTGCTAGTGAGGCAAACAGTGGCAGAGGTGGTCATTTGGGGAGCGCCAACAAACATTGTCGCACAGGGCGCCACCAGTGTTAAAGCCGGCCCTGCCTACAACCGCTACAATAGCGGCGAAGTCACGTACCTCCGAAACTCCAGAAGAGACTGAGCCGCAGCTCTCACACTCTGGATATAACCGGGGCGATCGGTGGCGTGCACGTGAAGTGCAGCCGCTGGATGCCAGCACGTAGTCATACGTGAAATATGGAAACCTGTCAATGGATGACCGGGCTGTCAAGCGCGGGTCAGTGGCATACCAGGGATAAGGAAGCTGGGAATACTGATCAGCTAAAGAGTCAATGTGTGTTACATAACACTGGCATAATATTGTCGATTTGAAAGTCAGTGTTGAAAAACAAAAAATACAACACACACAGCTTAAATATTACATATAATACAGTGTTGTGATCGACAATAATGACATGATGATAAGAGGCATATTGGTGCTGTCATATGTGCTCTTGTTGTACCTTGTATTAGGTTGTTGTCAATATACACATTAGTGCCATTTATAAAGCGGAGTATTACCCAAGTAGGATGTCTTATTGGGGGGGGAGCTTCCCACAGATGGAATGTCTTAACTCAGCCCCACAGTACAGAGTGTGCTAAACCTTTTGCAGTGGGTCACAATGACTTTGCAGGTGAGAGGTCAATGATACCAGGTTGATGCACATTATTCAATGTTGAGAATAGACAATTGAGCATTTGTGCCATCAAGTTCGTTAAGGCCGTTGCTCACGGTATCCATAGTATACATCCATTTACATTCTCTCACATTTAAAAATAGAGCTAATGTCACCGCCCCTACTTCCCAAAGATACCTTTTCTAGAACCAACCATCTTAAGGATTCTGGTTTGTGTGCTTTTAGCGATGAAATGTTCAACGAGCGGTGCACCCACTGTCCCACATCGGATCCTGCTGTAATGTTGCAATATCCTAGTCTTCACTTTTTGCCTAGTTTGGCCTATGTACAACTCATTACAGGGACATAAGATGGCGTAGATCACATCAGTTGTATTGCAATTGGAGTGTGCTTTTAAGTCTATGGTGTGTTGCTTATGGCAGAATTGTTTGGTTTCTATGCTCAGTTTACACGCTTTGCATTTGGAACATTTAAAATGACCCACTATTTCAGGATGTTTGCAAAGTTTTTGAATCGTGGGCTGAGGCGGCATGTCGAGTAGGGAATGGACCACATGATATTTGATGTTTCTTGCTTTCTTGAACGAGTGCATCGGCGGGTCCGGAATGTCAAGGTCGTCTGATATAAGTTTCCAGTGTCCATCGATAATCCTCTTAATCTTGTTGCCCCTGGTGCAATATGTGGTCCCACATATCATCCTTTGAGTTTCTATTGGGCGTTGTTTGGGAGTGAGAAGCGCATCTCTGTCATAATACCAGGCTCTCTTTCTCGCCCGCTTGACCAGTCTTTTCGGATACCCCCGTTCCATGAGGCGGTTGATGAGGTCTTCTGATTCCCTGAAAAAATCATCTTTGAGGGAGCAATTTCTCAGAATTCGAAGAAATTGCCCAAAAGGCAGGTTATCACGTAGGCCTCGTGTGTGGTGGCTAGAGTATCTCAGCAGTGTGTTGCGTTCTGCTGGTTTCCTGTAGAGCGTAGTGTACAGATGATCATTCCTTATTTTTATTGAGCTATCTAAAAAATCAATGGTGTTCTTATCCCAATGGATGGTGAATTTGATATCCTGTGACCTGGCATTGAGCCACGCAAAGAAACTTTGTAGTTCTGTCTCGTCGCCTGTCCAAATAAGGAGAACATAAACAATGTAGCGTCACCAGTGTGTCACCTTGTCTTTATAGGGGTTGGTGTGGCTGAAGATGAACTGTTCCTCAAAGTCATCCATGAACAGGATAGCCAGATCAGGGGCGAAGGCTGCCCCCATTGCCACTCCCTTGGTTTGGAGGAAGAACTCATTTTGAAAAAAGAAGAAATTCTTCATCATGGCTACTTTGAGTAGCTCCACAATAAATTCCGTGGGGACATATACTGGGTGGGGTCTTTTTCCCAAAACCTTTGTCATTGCTTCCAGTGCTGGTCGTTGGGGGATGCTCGTATATAGAGACACTATATCGAGTGTCACTAATAGTTGATTCTCAGGGTCAAATGGCATGTCATCGATCAGATTGATCACTTGCATGGTGTCCCGCAGGTATGCTTTACTTAGTTCGGCTAGAGGCTTGAGAAAGTAGTCAATATATTTGCATACTGGTTCGAGGAGAGAACCGCAACCAGAAATAATCGGCCGGCCGGGGAGGTGCTGCAAGTTCTTATGCACCTTAGGTAAAGTGTAGATCGTTGGAAGGCGTGGTTGTTTGGTGTTCAGGTATTCAAACTCTTGGTCTGAGAGGAATCCTGCTTGTTTGCCTTTCTCAGTGATTGTCAAGATCAATTTTCTTACATCCTTCGTAGGGTCGGTATTGAGGGTGGCATAGCTTAAGCCATCTCGAAGTTGGGAATAGATTTCAGCCTTGTAGTCTGGTGTATTTTGGATAACAATAGCTCCGCCTTTATCTGCCGGCTTAATCACTATCATCCTGTTGTTCAGGGTGTCGAGGGCCTCCCGTTCTCCCTTGGTAACATTCTGCTTGGTGCATTGTTTGGTTGAGCACACTTTCAGGACATCGCGGAGTACCACACTCTCAAATGCCAGGATTTTATGTGACATATGTGTAGGAGGTCTGAATGTGGAGGGTACCCTTAGTCCAGTATGTGATGTATATGATATCGGCAAGGCGTGTTTAAAATTGTGTCTTAACCTCACCTTGCGGAAGAAACGGTGCAGTTCAGTTTTGATGTTGAAGTAATTGGGATAGGTAGTCGGCACAAAAGAGAGGCCTTTACTTAGAATGCTAGTTCCGTTCTCAGAGAGCACATACGTTGACAGATTAATGATAGGACTTCTCGCCTCCTTTACCATCTGTAAGTTCGTCGACGGGTCTGGATCTCTCCGTGGTTCTCCTGAGGAAATCTCACCCGCTTCTGAACCTGTCCCTGTGGGCGGCCTGTGCCCCAGTTCTGCTGATTCTGTCCTCGGCGCGTGGTTCTGTTCAATTGTAACCTCGCCCCCTCGGTGGTCTCCATTGACCTTCTTCTAAAAAAGAGGGTCCCTGTGGTGGTTGATACCAAGAATCTTGGTACTGATAGCTGCCGCTGGTGCCTGCTTGTTCCCCCTCGCTTCCGGCACCGTTTGAGCCTGAAGATTCAGAGAAGGTGGTGTATCGTCTGCTTCCTCTGTATCCTCCTCTCTCTCTGTTGTAGAACCGGCCCTGGGTGTCCTGCTTAAAATAGTCTTCCTGGAGGTACAGTTAAGTGGCCTTTTTGTCGTAAAAACGTTTGTCCTTGGCCAATTTGTCCAACTTCCTAGCTTGAGTATTCGTATCAAAGTCCTTGATAGTCTTTTCCAACCTCTCTAGGGCTTCCTTAGCGTTGGTAAGAGCTGTGTCACCACTGTTTTCAAGCTTAAAGTCGCTGATCTCCTTCAGTAGTTTTTCAACTTGTTCGATAGCGGTTTCAATGCCCAACACCATCCAATGGTGTGAGCAATTATTAGCTACAAAACTGAAGCCTTCCTTAAATTTGGGGAGATCCATAAAGATAGCTGGTTCGTTGCGGACCTGTAGGCCTACAGGGATAATGTTGGCCTGGAGGTATTTGGTCAGAAGGTGGCCATGAAGGCGCGTGCGGACCAATTTTTTCTCAAGACGTTCCAATTTGTTAATTTTCTCATTAAGTGAAAAGTCTATATTGGGGGTGTTGGGGGTGGCAGCAGCAGTTTTCCTGCTCTCGCCTGCTGGGAGCAGACTTACTGTTTGCTCTCACTTAACGGAAGCTGTCAAAGATCCTGCCAAGTGAGAGCAAACAGCTATGTCCTGGGGGTGGGCACCCTGGTACATAGAGAGCAGGCCCTGGGAGTGGCAGTCCCCAGGGCCATTAATGGCTCCAGACAGGAGGACACGTGGCCCCCCTCCTCTGTTATTCTAGGGCCTACCGTGGGAAGGTGGTGATCCCCAGGGCCGAAAACAGTTCGGGAGGGCTCTTTCTGGACCAAGAGCTAGCTTTCTGCCAAATTTGGTGTAAATCCGTCCAGCAGTTTGGGCTGTAGTCGTGTCTAAAAATCTCTATGGTAATTAACATGGGAAAAGCACTTTTTTGACTCCCCCCCCCCCCCCCATTTTTCTCGGCCCTTGCTTGATGGATAACCTGAAAGTTTTCATGAACAACTAGAATCAAGAGGTCACTTCTTTTGGAATATTTCGTGAAGATTCGTCAAATAGTGCTAATGTTATAAGCAAGTCACAAAACGCTTTTCCTATGGAAACTAGGGCTAACTATACCTACTTGCGACTGCCAGTAGGTAATACTGTTGTATTGCCTGATTTTATGTAGCACAGCATTTGCCAATCACTTGGCCATGTGATGCTCTCATAATACTGTGAAATTATTACCTGCAGGTGGTGGCTTTGGCCTTGGAGCAGGCTCAGTATCCTTCATGCTTCCTTCACTGTCCCCTTTCTTGGTGTGATTGTTGTGTTCATGTGCTGTAGGTAGTTTCAGTGGCATTAGTCCTTGGGAGTTGGTTGGGTATCTTAGTATGTTCTGAAGAACCTGTGTCCATGTGTGGTCAGCAGTGGTTTTGGGCACTCTCCCTTGACCTGTGTGTGTGAGGTGCCTAAGTATACTTGTTTTGGGGAGACTTAGCGAGGGTCTAAAAAGCGTGCTTAAGTTTTGCAACTCAGCCAGACCCATTATTTCAATCCATGAGTCACATGGATGTATGCAGTTTTCAAGTGTGCGTGGTTGGGTTTTTGGCTATTTGATCAATTCAATGGTCTGATTGGTGTAATCCTGGTGGAATCTGTAGCTTGACCTGTGAAAGTTTGTATGACAGTTCTTATTGGTTTGACGTCATTTTTGATGTCCCCTCAGTTTACTTCGGGTGCTACCCTGCCTACCTCCACACTAGAGATGGGCGAGCCACTGAAAGCTCGAGCCAGGCTTGAGCCTGAAGCCTGGCTCTGGCTTAGCTCGAGGTTCTGTTGAAACATCAATCCCATAACGAGCTGAGCTTTCAAGTGGCTTCTGCCTGACACCCTCCACCTAACCAGGATTTGGCGTTATAGCCAGAGCTGCCAACCTGGGATTCAGGTTCGAGTCTCCATGTCGGCTCAGCATCCTGTGATTCTGGGCTAATCTTTTAATCTACCTGTGCCTATAAAAAATGAACGCTATCTTGTGTAATGTAACTCGTGCTCATGTAAACCGCTCCAATATCATAGGTTCAAGTATGTGCTATATAAAAACTACAGAAAAATTCACAAAGAGGTGAACACAAAGCCTTAACATAAGGAAATACAAATAGATCCCCATTTAGTGGCTGATTTGTACAAAGTGAAACCAGAACACATAGAAATGTGCAGCTTCTCTGCTTAAATTGTGAGATCCAAGGTCAATATTTTATTTCACCAGAACTCCTTTTTCATCATTACTGTGTAGGAAACCATTTTCAAATATGTGAGTTCAGAATTTGAGTTGTACAAAAACCTGTTTTGTATTATTTATTAGACTTGAATTTTGCTCTATAATAATTTGGGCCACGTACAGAGTTTACATGACAACTGTCTTGCCTCTTAGTTCACCAATGGTTCATGTTTAAAAACTATCACTTTTAAATAAGTACATCTCGGGGAGTGGTTTAATGTGACGTATTAATGTCAAAGCTTTTACATGTTAAAGAAATACACTTTTTAAAAATTTGAAGCGACTTTAAAATATTTTATGTGATGTTTTTGTATAATTTATATAGCAAACATTTTCAGGGCTCAGCTCTAACAGCCGAGCAGGACCCTTGTCTGGGCTCTAGCTCTCCCTGTTAATTTGTTGGCTTTCCCACTTCTACTCCACACATACACTCAATGTAAGAGGGTTTGGCCATCATGGCGGGCCATACCTGACGTGGGATGAGGGATATAAAACTGCCACCGCCATTTTTATTTTCTGAATTTTCGCACGCTGTGCCCGGCTGTCCGGGCAGGCCCTGACGGCTCCCTCTGGCTGCCACAGCTTGGTGGGGTCTCCTTGGCTGGCAACAGGGGCATCAAACAGGCATTTAAACAGTGGAGCTGACTTAGACTCCACATCGTGTCCCGGTTTGCCCCTGCCAGCAGCCGACATGACCGATGCTGTGCTAGACCCTGAGTGGCTGTTGTCTCCCACCGTCCCGTCCCTAATCTTAGTGCCTTAAGGGAATTAAGTGGATAGTCTTGGAACTATATTTGCTTATTCTCTGTATGTAATTATTTCTAAGCTTTGTTTTAGAATCATGCTATCTTTGTCGTATTGTAGGGTAGTCGGAGTCATGGTTGGCAACAAAGCAGGTACACAGCTTGGCATCAGGAACAAAAAAGTGAATTATGAATTGATTTGACTTTAAAATCTTATCTCAAGTCAGGGCAGTTGTACTGTGGTTTATTGGCAGGGCCACTGGAATTATGCAATTGTGCGGCTGTGGCGATTTTCACATAATTATAGATTTGCTGCATTTGCCCCAAAATCCATCATCTGCTGCATAATTTGCAGATTTTAACAACAAAAAAATAGTTTCTAGCTCAAACGGTTCAAAAGTTACTAAAACGCAGCAGCACAAGTTGCCGCGGCAGAGGGAGGCCTTTTGAAAAGGTTGACTGGTCACCTTGCTGTTGCTTATTGCTGTAGTTGGGTATTAAACTGGTACCAATGTGGTGTATCCAATGCCTAGACAGTGTTAACAAGTGTAAAAAGTACAAAATAATGACGTAATACTATTTAAAAATGTGCCACATTACACCGCATAATTTGGGGTTTTTTTGCCACATAATTTACTCAACCCTGCCACGTCATTTGGCCCTCTCCTGCAGCACAATTTCAGGGGCCCTGTGTATAGGGCAGGACCCGGGCATGTGCTACAGTGATTGTCCTTAGCCGCAGAGGTACTCTATTGCACTGCCCCGGTGATGTCGGGGGTTAGTGCTTGCTCCAATAGACCAAGTTACATTTGGTGGGGGAGTGGTTGCTGTAAGGGCCAATCAGGTGCCCAACCTATGTCAGTTAGGATCTCCGTTATCTAGCTTGCTGTCAATCCCATAATATGTAATGTTCATTGTAATGAAGATGATATGCAATATGTAAATAGAAAGATGTCAAGGAGGTTTTGTTGATTCATGTTTTTTATCAAATGTGTAATGAATGCTGCCTGAGAATTGTATTCTCTAACACAAATACAAAGTAGTTTCAGATCAGTTCTTGTGCATGGGTACCCTTTAGGTATATGTGGGTTGAATTGTTTTTGGTGTGGTCCCCATCCTGTCTCTGATCTACTCTCCTTTTTCCCACTGATTTGGCAAGGCTATTTACATCAGGTTCAAATGCAGTTTGTAAGCTCCGAAGAGCTGATCACTCACAAATATGCAGCTCCAAAGTCCACACCTACAGTCCATGGCCACTCGAACATTCAGCTGAAAACAACACCATGAAACAAGACTCTGGGAGCAAATCTGAAATCCAGAAACATGTAGAAGCAGTGGTGCACAATAGTCAGTGCTTAATTTGTAAACAAACAAAAAAATGCCAGGGCTCTCGTCAGGAGGCCTCTGCAGCTTGCACCACATATGGCCCCTGCCATGCTGCCAATAATAGTAACAACACAACTACTAACCAGCACACTCCTACAAGTGTGACAACTCACCCAAAGCTACAAGAATGACTTGGGTGGCAGGAAATTGTCATTTTTAATGTATACTGAATTAATAATTAACTGTCCTTGTGGTCATCTCTAAATTAGCCAGACAGCGCCACTTTGTGGCAGACTGTCACAAGCACCAGTGCTGATGATTAAGTGCCAGTGCTGAGCACCGGAAACCACCAGCTCAAATTAAGCACTGCAAGTCCTATACTGCTCTGAGGCTGTTAAGCATGCAGGCAGTCGCTTTTTTCAGGCTCCCCTAGACAGTACGGTGGGTCCCCTGGGTCCGGCAGTCGAGAGATGGCTCAGAGTGGTAAATGCTTCAGCTCGGTGCGGAATCTCTCCAAGAGGCTCCAGTAATTTGCTCCAGGCAAACTGGAAAACAGAATAATACCTTCATACAGGGTTTGTAAGAGATGTTGAAATCAAGTCCTTTTTTTAATCGTGCTCAAGGTTAGAGGCTGTGGTTTGCTGGAAGCAACTCAGCTTCTTGAATGAAAATGTTCAAGGACATTTTGAAAGCCATGCTGGGCTTCTCACTAATTTAAATGAATGGCTTAGTGGTAAGACTTAATGCAGCCAGCACCTGTAAGTCTGTAGTGTGCAGTGTGCGTCCATTAGGGCTTAGTCCATGCCAAATATTCAGGATGCCCATACGGTGGTTATGTGCAATTAATCTAAATGTTTTTTTAACGACAATCTGGAACAGATCTGGCCTTCCTGGAGCAGTGATGGACACCCCTGGTATATGCAGTCTGTCTGTGGTGGTAGGCATCCCAACATCACTATGTGTTTGGACTGAGTATGCCACTTGATAAAGTGAAAGGACTGCGACCCTATCGATTAATAATAACAATAATAATAGTAATCCATATTTGTAAAACATGAACATATCACCCCTTAAGGTTTCAATTCGCTGGGGGCCATCGGGGAGATTAAGTAGGCTATTGCCCAGAGTCACATGGTGCTGAGCTGAGCTGAGCTGCCACCGGTGATCGAACCGTGAGCCCTGCTCTCCGGAGGCAGCTGCTCTGGCTGCTGTGCCACACTTCTCCACGGTGTGGCGATTGGAGGCTCCAAGCCCCGACAACCTCTTTCTACCTCATCAGATATATGGGATATGGGAATTATTTTCAACTCTAGTTTCCCCTGTGCTCTCCAAGTTAACACTTTGGCAAAGAGTGCCAACATGCGTCTCTCTCTTTGGAAAATACTCTGATTCCTTCACACCAGTCACAGAAACGAGCCCATAAAAGTTTTGGTCCTTCATACATCGACGGCTTAAGGCATCCCAAGGAACTCTATGTCCGGCTCCTCAAACTTGAGAACCAGGCAACCAGAATGTATCTTGACTTCCGTAAGAGGAACCACATCAAAAGCTCCCTCAAATCACTTCACGGACTCCCTGTTGAGGCTAGAATCAACTTTAAAATCCTGTGCACTGTCCGCAGAGTGGGTTCGCGCAAGGGTCCTGCATACTTGGAGAAACTGACGCCCCTCATTACATCCAGGTCAGAATCCTCTAGTCGAGGTCCACCGATTGAATCAACCAGTAGTTTCTCAAGAGGTTAAAAGTTTGTGGCAGATCCTTTGGGGTGTTTCTAACATGCACACGCCTACAATATATTGCTTTGATGGAAAAATTGAATAGTATCTGGTGAGGTGCAGTACATGAATAAATAATGATGTAGAAGGAGTGGATGGACGATCAGGTGTGAGAGTTAGAAACAGTGCGACTCTGTGATATCTAAGAACTGTGAGTTCAGAAAGGTAATTAAAACAAGTGAGTTTATAGATTTCCACAGAAGCACAAGTTGGGCTAAGAGGGTGATCCAGAACACAAGTCGTTGAAACACAAAGTCTCAACCACCCATACTTTGATTTCTGCCATCTTGAGGAGGGGAGCAGCAAAGGTTGGTTTAATATTTGCTTCCTGGTGCCATGGTATCATTCTGTGAGACATTGAGAAGGGGTGGATCATGTGTGGACTGCATTGTCGGTGCACGGAAGTTCCTAATAAATTTGGTCTGGATATTGGAAAGGTGGTGTCAGAGGTTGTGTTGGGCCATTTCTTCTCTTCCTACTTAAATTGGCTCACCTTCCTGGGGCCTTCGCCCAGGGACAGAGAATGTGTGAATCTGAAGCTCCAGGCTGGCTGGTAACAATCAGAGTATGCTATGTTCTCTACCCCAGGGGCTAGCACTGTGTTTAAGATGAATGTTATTTTTATCATATCGTTATTTTGTGTATTTATTTTGTTTTAATGTTATGGTATCTTATATTACCTTGTTTTCTAGGCACAGGTCTGCAATTGGAATATGGAGCGGGTATAGGTGACAGGCCCGAGTCATTAGTTTATAATAGGCCAGCGGCAGTCGGCACTGGTAAGCGCAGTGGGGTGGGGCAGAGCGTGCCGGGGGGAAGCCGACGGATGACAGAATAGGTATTTATTTATTTATTTATTTATACCTATTCCGTTGTCTGTCGGCTTCCCCCCTCCCATCCCGCCGCGCCCCCGCCCCGCCCCAGCGCCTCACCGCGTTTACCTATGCCGGCCGCCGCTGTTATTGGCCCCACCTTCACTTCAGCCAACCAAGAGTGAGGTTATTTATTTGCTTGACATGAACTAAATGAACTTGCAAAGATCTGCATAAAAAAGAAACCAATAGTTAGAAAATCACTAAGGAGGGACCTTAAAGAGGAACATATTCATGGAAAATAATGGTCACTGTAAATAATAAGGACAATATAAAGATCATAACAAATACCAAGATGGTGAAACTGCCAAACGCATCTAACCCTTACAACGGCTCCAAAACTATAAAATAAATATAACCCTACAACGTTTATCTATTTAATAACAATGAAAAAGATCATTTTATAAGGTTTTAGTTTCTCTTCAAGATGTCTGTAGATAAAAAATGTCCTTGATCAGTTATTATAATTTTTTTCTTTAGGTGGTTTTATTTCTGATAAAAGTCTGTGGAAAAAAGAGTTATGGGCTGAAAACATGGTACCGTTCCAGAACTTAGCAGTCTAGTAACTGTAGCCATTTGTCTCGATCTCACATCAAAAGTCCATCTTTCTTTTAAATACATTGCATCTGAGATTTGTATTTTCACTACTTCCTAAACATTCATTAGTCTATTTAAAGTTCTGCGTGCACAGTGCCTATAGCTAAATATTCAAAACTGGCTGACTGTCGCATGTGACATGGGGCCACTAGATTAACCATTGGAATGCCCACTAGAAGAAGATCCAGTTCAGGAAAGGTAACTTGAGGAAGGCTTCCCTCGGCCTTTCCCAAGCCCTCTGATCTTTGAGGTACTAATTACCAGTTCCAAATGTGAGATTGCATGCGTTTGTTACACACTAGGGTAATGACACTTAAGTGTACATTACAATGTGGACAGTGACCGGGCATCCACCAAAATGAGTAAATGCCCTATCCTTCTACCTCTTAGTTCCTACACCTTGGTTGTCTTTAAAGTAAAAATAAATGCTGAATATCCCACCTTTCAGCTGCATCGGCGGAAGCACTTTATGTGGAAATTCTACTCCGGCAAGCGGGGGGAACTGCACTTAGGGTTTTGCGGGTTTAGCGGAGGCAAGGCCTTTGCAGTTGGTGTGCTCCTAGAGTGAGTTGAAATGTTAGGCCTCCTGATTGTCTGTCCATGCTAATTTATTGGATATCTAGAAGCTTAGTTAATGGAAGGTGGTGTGAAGGTGGTGTGAAAGTTGCATAAGATTCAGTGTAACACAGTCTCATCAAGCAATAAATGTGAATGTCCAGTCAAGATTTTTCCTACAAAGACTTGTCACTGCAATTGTGGCAGGATCTGGGACATCCCTACTTGCTCCTCATACTCTTACCCTTTGCATCCTCCATACCTCATTTTATTTATTTCTACCCTCGGCTCTGTGTGCTAGTAACCACATCCATGCACCCGTCTGACAACGTACCCACTGTTTACCTGTCTCTGTACTCACAGGTGCTCCTCCCTACTCACCCCATTGGTCTTTTCACCCACAGCTTTTCAGACCAACTCATGAATAACCCCGGGCGGAGCTGGCGTAGTGCCACTACACGGAGTTCCACGGAGTTGGGAAAAAACTCAGTGGAACTCCGCTCCCCGCCTCCACCCTCCCTAATTAAAAATATTAAAACACAAAATAAAAAATAAAAAAGGCACTTACATGTACTGTGGCGTCTCTGGGCTGCCCTCCTCCTCCTTGCCGTGGTCTCTCTCCAGCAAACCCCTACGTCTCAGCGAGGAGGAGGAGGGCATCCCGGAGACGCCACAGTACAGGTAAGTGCCTTTTTTTTTTTAGTTTGTGTTTTAATAGTTTTAATTAGGGGGGGTGGAGGCGGGGGGCTGGCTAACTCCGCTCCGCTGCGGAGTCGGGGTTTTGCCTAAACGCTGCATTCTCAGTGGAGCGCGGAGTAGGCAAAACACTGCACACTCTGCTGGCGGAGTGGAGTTCTCTGCCCGCCCTTACTCATGAATTTATACCCTGGACTCCTAACTCAAGCCCTTACTTTACCACCCATGCCTCTATGCCATCTCACTTCCTACCCAAGCCTGTTCTTAGAATCCTTACACCCCACACTGTCGCTGATCCAGCACTGCCCATACACTTCCTCATCCCCTGCCACACACCTACTTTTCTCACCCCTGACTACATACACATTCTATCTCTCCCTATTTTTACCTTATCATTGGTCACCACTGACTTTATGCCCCCACACTTCCAGCCCGCCCTACTTTTCCAACACCCATGGTGTCATGCCCTACGTTCCAATCACTGCCTTCAAACACCTCACTTCTCATTACTTTCCCACCCTTGTCTTTCTTTATTCCTTGCACTTTTGAACACTCCTTTATTTTCCCACTCCCAACTTCATACCCATCACTTCCTAGTCTTACTTTCCCATCCTTATTTTCATAACCACATCTCCTACCCAGACAGTTACTTTCCTAGCCCCTGCTTTTATATATCACACCTCTTACCTCTACTGTTACTCTCCTTACCCTGCTTGTATGCATCTCACGCACCCTTGCTTACTTTTCTACTCTTGCCTCTCCAGGCCTTTATTCCTAGCCAGGCCATTACTTGGTTCAAGTTTTTCTTTATACCTCTCCCCCATCAGGTCATAACTTATCGACCTATTCCTTTATGCCCCCACTCTCCACCCACCTGGCCATGCTTTCATCTCTCTCACCTTCATGCCCTCACCTCCTGCCCACCCCCTTGCTACTTCCCACATTCATATTTTTTGCCACCTACCCAGTCACTCTTGATACATCTTCCCACCCTTACTGTTCTCACTCCCCTGCTTGTGAACCCTCTCTTCCCACCCCCACCCAGGGCACAAGTCGGGGGTACACTCAGGTACACGGCGTCCACCCACTCTTTTCACAGGGTGGACGCTGCCCCACCTGCCAAGAAGTTGGGCCCTACAGAAGTATGCTTCAGGACACGTTCAGCAGCGCCTGTACGTTGTCTGCTTTCAATTCCAGGCAGCAACGTGGAGGCAGCGAGGGGGCTTTTTTCACCTCCAGCTGGGCCGAAGTTAAGGGGCCATCGGGCCTCCTTTTGTTTGAATATCCTGACTGGAGGAGGCCTGGAACATCACACTTACATGTAAATGCCACGGAGGGGAAACAAAGGCACTCAGCTTGTTATCTCTTCACAAGTACTTAAGAGAGGCAGCTTTTGCCTTTGTTCAGTCCCTGTATAGAAGAGATGCATGTACTGTAAGAATGTCAGGTGTGTTGGTCTGTCCCAGTATTTACACAAATAACAATTTGAATAGCACTTTTTTATTTCTTTTACAGTGCTATGCAACCCAATGCAGGGTGTCAGAGCTCTTTACGATACATACACGTTATACATTGACAATAAATCAGGTACATGCGTGAATCAATGTACAAGATGAGTTACATGAGACAGTGAGGGTTACAAGGTGTAGGAGTCACATGTCCTTCATACCTCACTGTGGTCTTTTCGAAGGACTGCAATTTATGAACTGCGGGTAACAAAAGGATCTCTGAGTTCAAAGCAGTAATCCACTTTACTATCTACATAAAATAAAAATCTGTCATCTGCGTGTTAGATGATGTGCTTTGCAGGAGATACATTTACCTTCTCTACTACTTTGATTCAAAGCTGGGACTTCACAAAACACAGATCTCTCCAGCAACTGCATTAACCACCAGAGTTATCTCACCATTATTACTATTCCCTGAGATTTACTGGGCACCTTCTCAGCAGATGCCATAACCCAATTTTATTTTTTATTCAGAGTGTTTATAAGGCGCGCACATGACCCAAGGGTTTCAGAGCACTGTACAAAGGATTGAATGAACAAAATGATAGGTATAGACTGGTACCAAGCAAATAGTTTAAAATGTAGACTCTGCAACCAATTAAGCTAACAGATCTACTACCATGCTTTTCCATGTTGGCAATTTCTTTGTGGCAGGGTTTAAAAAAATAAATGTATTAGTTGAGGCCCAGATTTTGCGTCAGGATTGCACATTTTTTTTGGCACAACCCCAACGCCAAATCTCATTTGTTAAATCTCATAATGCGCTTAAATGTACTCATGATATACCTGATAAACATGTGTCTTAATAGCTGATGTCACTTCTTGTGAGGTCACTTCCTGTGATGTCACGTGCAGTGTTATGCGTTGTAACATCATGCGCTGTGATGGCACGTGTCATGATTTCACTTGCATACTGCCTAACCTGATTAGTCACCCCACTTCTTTTTTTAGGACTTGTGCCCTGCCCCCACCCATACGTACCTAGCACTGCCTTTGCTCGCCCTCCCCCTGCACCCCTCCCTTAGGGTCTGCCCCAGTGGCGTAACACAGGCCCCCGCATCCCCCGCGGTGCGGGGGGCCCTTCAGCACAGAACTCTGGCCGGAGAGCTCCCAATTTAGTCCGGAGAGGGCCCCTCACCGTACCTTGCAGGGGGGCCCACTCAAGTTTCGTTACACCAGTGGTCTGCCCATTCCCTTGAAGTCTTCCTTCACCTGCCACCGATTGCCCTTCTCTGCACCTGGAATGTTGTGCACCGCCCCTCCACTTCCGTCCCCACGTGCCCACCCTCACACGTGACAGCTGCCCGGGGAACGTGAGCGGTGGCTGTCCAGGGAGGGGACAAAGACAGCTGGATTCTGTTACAAATCACCTAATCCGTCGGAAATCCCGGGCGGCTCTTATTGCTTCGGTATTAGTTTGGCCTGAGCTCGTCAAGACATTTGTAAATGAAGGTTTATCTAATCCGCCCCGTCCGGCTATGAAGAACTAAACATGCCCTCATTGGTGTTGTGTGTGTTTGTGCCCATGTTTGCCTTTTGGATGTCTTTCGTTGTAAATGTCATATCGTGTCACATCCTTTGGGCTTTATGTAGAGTTTGGTGCACTGGGGTACTCTGACAAGTAGTGTCCCGTCTACTGTATTACTATATAACAAGTGCCATGGGATATGATGTACTTGTAATACGGCGTATGGGCTATCTGCCACCTTTGTGACAGCATCTCGTCTTCCAAACTCTCTGACAATCTTCTTTCTTTTTCTTTCTTGCCTTTTGTTTGAATGGCTTTTCTTCCTTCCATGATTCATCATTGTATTTTTTTCTTCTTTCTTCATCACTTAGATGTTCTTGTTCCTCCTCTCCTGCCTTGCATCCTTAATCGATTGTATCTGTAGGCTTCTTTCCATTTTTTTCTGTCTTTCTCACTTTATCCTTCATTTTTTCATAATGTTTGTCTTCTTCCTTTTCGTATATTTTTTCCGTCTCTTTTTTCGCGGGGGATTCGAGGGTTTAATTTTTTTTAAAACAACAAAAGTTAACTTACCTTCACTGGCCCAGTCCGGTCCCTCGTCGTCTATGGTCCTCACAGGAAGCAGCCCAGGCAGTCTCCCTCGCCTCCCCTTAGCCAATCGCAACGCTGCAATGGCAGCGTTGTGATTGGCTGGGACGCAGACCACACAGGCGTCTATGGGGAGGCCATTTTCTCCATGTAGGCTGCATGCAGCCTACATGGAGAAAATGCAGAGTGCGTATGACTGGTTTGGCCGGCCTTGGGGCTGACCAAACAGTCAGCGCCCTCAGAGTGGACAAGCCACTCCTTCCCTGCCCTCGAGCAGGACCGCCCACCTGCCTGCCCCCAACCAAACCCTTCTGCTTTCTCGCAGTGCGAGAAGCAGAAGCATACAATGGTATTTATAATACCATTTTATGTTTCTTCTTCTCGCACTGTGAGAAAGCAGTGTGGCGATGCTCCTTCGCCCACATGGAGGAGCCGCCCCTGTCTAACCCTTGCCCCACAATTTGTACTTTGGAGCTTCAAAACACAAGCTTTAGCAAAGTCAATAGGTCTAACTTTAATTACTAACGCATGGAAATAGCATTTGGGCATGTCTGTATTGCTTACGGTTGCTTTATAAAGCCAGACCTATGGACAATGGCACATCTGATATTGGACAAATCAATATCTGTCAATCGCATGGTATTCTCTCTGCGTAGACTGCCTCTCAATTCTAGCTTCACTCACTCTCTACCTGTCCTGGGGGTGATCCATCGCCACTGTGGCCTTTTGCTTGCTGCGGATGTCCTCGGTGTTCTTTATTGCAGTATTCACTTCTGCCTTATTACTTTCTCTTTTTGTGTTTGCCAGCCTCCTCTTGACTTTTCTGTTCGGTGCATCGCGTCTGTGGCTGGCATTTTATGCACCCTTCCATTATTTGTAAGCCACTTTTTCTCAGAAGGCAAACTTTCAGTTCTTTTACTTTCTGTCTGTACGTCTCTCGCTCCTTTTCTGTCCTGCCTTTGCTCTGCCACTGTATCTTTCTTCGTCTATTGTTCATTGCTTTTATTTGCCATTTTTAGATCTCTTGACCATATTCAATCTTATTTTCATTTTTTCTTTCCTTATAATTTCTCTTTTCCATTCATCATAAATTTCTCTTTCCAATTTTGCTTTTGCCTTTTATTTCTCTTTCCATTCTTGTTAACTAATTTAAATGGTTTCGTTTTCTTTGCTTCTTTCATCTTTTTCATTTATTACTTTTATTATTTATTCTTTGCTTCCATCTTTCATTCTTTCCTTCTTCCCTCTGATTTGTTTTTTTACATTTGGCAATTACATTTCTCCTAGCTTCCATAAACTTTCAGTTTCTTTCCGTACCTACCCAGTGTGCTGGGGCGGGGGCGGGCTGGAACTCGGGCCACACTGTGTTAGGCCCACCAGGCCCCAGTACCAAAAGAACAGACACACACACTTGGTTAGCTGGCTGGGATTCAACCTCGTGCGGTTCGTCCCCTTTTATTTATCCCCTCAGCCGCGCGCCCGGCCGAGGTGTTGGGTGCTTATGTAGAGGTTCAAGGAAGATCCCTGGTGGCTCAGTACACCCAGCAGCTCTGCTCTTTTGGAACACGGGTGGGTCTCCATGATGCTACACGTATGTTCATTAGGTATTTTTGTGTTGTTTTCTAAAGCGCTGGCTGACTTCTTATGGCTTCTTATGAGGGGCTGTTTACAGTTGTTGTCTTTTTGGCCTTGCTTCTTTCTTGTTTTGCCCTTTGTCAGACACTAACTGTTCGAAAGCATGTATAAATGCTTGCAGTTTATGTAGTAGTGCAGTGGGCTGCATACCCAAAGTACTGTAAAAGTGCATTTGTTTTGACTGTTCCACATGGTGTGGTGGGTGCTGCGCACCTCTTTTTGGCATCTCCTCTTAGGTCCACGCCCACTCCAGGGTCACAGCAAGCACTGCCCCCCTCTAAACGAGGTTATTTAAATGCAGCCCGGCCCCTGTGTTGTCCTTCTATACGTCTGCTTCCCTTCCAGATGGCCCTGTATGTCACTTCTCTGCTGAGTAGGCCCTCGCTGTCTCCTCTTCCCTATTTTTCGTGTCTGAGACTCGCACTTCCTCCTTTGGGCGAGCAGCCCAAGCTCTCGCTCGTCCAAGATCTGCGGCGCCTCTGTCTGTCTCCTTCCAGTCCCGTGGCAGTGAGTCGCCTCGGTTGCAGCGCCTAGAATGCCACAGCTCCTTGGTAGGTTGTTCGCAAGCTTTAAAGTACTGCGGCTTTCAGTGTTGTTTATGTGTGCGTAGAGTGTGAGTTCGAGCAAACAGACCCAGAGGTAATGTTGTTAGATGTTCTCATTAAGCTGCTGGTCGTTAGGGCTGTTGCAGGTGTTTGACAAATGAGTGATCCGAGGCGCCTGACTTATAACTACCACAGCCCCACGGAACTTTCTGGAACATCGGTTTGTTAGAAAATCTCTAAAATAATAAGCACGGTCACCTTTTGGCCTGAGTTAGGAGTGTGGTGTTGTATTTTTCAAACGCAGACGTGGCAGTACTTGGTCTTGCCACAAATGAACGACATCTTGTTGCCAAATTACCTCATGTTTGATCTACAGTACCCCTGCGCTGGCAGCGTGCACGTGGAAGGTGTGATCATCCTTACATGTAGTGCTCAAAGGCAGTAATGCTATTATTAAGACTCGAAAGGCGCGCTATTGCCCCTCGCCCCCCTTTTCTCGTGGAATTTCACACCATTTGAGTAGCAGGACCCAGTGAACAAAGTGCAACAAACGTATCGTAACTCTAATCCTGTGTACAATAGAGGTGGGGCCAGTGAGTATGGGGCGGGGTCAGAGATGGCACAAAAAAAAACCCTTCATATTTTGTAACTATTTTGTTGGTCTTTCATCTACAGGTAACTGCATATGAAATAAAATGCACACACTTTAAATGAAAAAATGTAGGCAAGTTGAACTAATCTGTGGAAAATGCATTGATCTGGTAGGAAAGCTCAGTTGGTGAATGCACCGCTTAAGGTATCTGGGTGTTGGAGGGTTGCTGACTTGACTCCCAGTTGGTGCACTAGGAAATAATAACATATTTTTTGCTGTTAAGTCCTAGCCACTGACGGACAGCACTGTGAATATGTAACTCATCAGTTAAAAAAAATATTACACACAGTAGAAAATAGGCTAACGCAACAATAAGGTAAGCTGACACAAAATGTGTAAAAAAAATTACGTGCTTATAGTATCTTTAAAAATTATATTTTTTGTGATACAAAGTGTAGCTAGTGCTGACTTTTTTTTATTGGTTTCCATTAAAAGGACGCATTTGGGAACTGGTAACAACCTTGCAGTATCTCTCAAAAACGATATTTGGCACAATGAAGCTTGAAATGATTGTATCAATTAAACTCTACAGTGACTCCAGGGGCCTTTAGATTTGCTGATTAACCAATTACACACATTTACATTCCTTTCATGTTGCAAGCTCCCTTGACAAAAGGCTTGTTTCTTCTTTAGCGGGTTGTCTCTTCACTTACTTCGCACCCTCCCTCCTTCCCTATCAGCCTGAGGCGGAGGCAAAGTCAGCATTAGGATTTCCAAAATACCTGTCTTTAGTAGCAAAAAAATATGAAAGCTGTTTTGGCAAAATTAAAATTAAAAAAAATGTTTGAGGGTGAAATTACTAAGCGATCCCGTTTACTTCGACCTGTAGCAAGGCCCCACTCGCACACTTTCTCTGTGCTGTACTCCTGACTTACAACTCTGTCATCCTTGAGCACCCAACCAGACAGCTGCCAACAGCCGGTTCTGGTTTGTTCCTTGTGCTGAGGCTAGTTGCTGAAATACACCCAGAGTTGTCCAGTGGTCGTCATATCAGTAGCGGCTGCCGCTATAGTAAAGTGGTAGGGAGGAGGGGGCTTGGGGATGGGTTTTGAAAATAAAATAAAAAGACTTACCTGCCGCCCCGCTGCCGGCCGCCTTGTTGCTCCTCTCGTCCCGGAAGTGGATGGGCTTCATTGCACAGGCTGCCCACCCAATCTAGATGCTGCTCTTATGCTATACCTAGTATGAGAGCAGAGCCTGGATTGGCCTGAGTGGGCTGGTTTAACGCTTGCTCAGGCACAGGGAGCCTGCAGCTTTTCTCCAACCCGGCTGTAAAAAACAGTTGGATTGGAGAAACCTCAGTCTGCATGTCTGTTTGGCCGGCCTAAGACGGGCGGCCAAACTGACATGCGCTCTTATAAGTTCCTACCACTCCTCCCTACTGCTGATGTGACGCTCGTCGGCATGGCCCCAATCCTGCCCTAACCTCGACTGGCAGTAAGGTAAGAAAAATAAAATGACAAATGATAATGAAATGGTTTTAGTAATACAGATTCAACAACAGCCCGCATCAGATGTAATCCAGCAATCTCAAGGCTCACTCATTGCAAGTGAGACTCACACATCTGGATGTCGAGCTGAACTCTCACTCACAGAAAGGTAAATGTGATATCATCCAGAGATCTGCTGTGCGGTAAATAGATATTTAGTGATGAAAAGGTCACACTACCACAGGGGCCACTTCTACAGATCCCCTTAATTCAGTGGTTCCCAAACTTTTTTGACCTGTGGCTCCCTTGACCTAATTGGCAGTTGGCCGTGGCTCCCCACCATTTTTTTACCGGTGGGCGGGATTTTAGCCCGACCTCGGGAGTACTTCCTGTTGTCTTCCTTAAAGTAATTGGGACGCAATGAAGGTATTATAATCATATTTGTAACACAATAAGAAGATAACAGTGGTTTAATAAAAACTTGTTAAGTGAGAAACGATACAAGATTAATAGCCAAATATGTTTCCATGCAATTTTTTTAACCACACAACAATAGTTTAAAAACTTCTGTATAATAAAATATCCCAGAGTCACATGGTTCTGAGCTGAGCTGCCGCCAGAGCCAGGGTTCGAACCGTGAGCCCTGTGCTCCGAAGTCAGCTGCCCTGGCCGCTGCACCACACCTCTCCAAAAACAGCACTACCTTGAAAGCGTTATTTTCCAAAGAGAACCTCTTTCCCAATGTCAAGGTGGTCATGTGCCATGGGGGAGGGCCTTCATGCTGAGAAATCATTGTACAACCTCACTGTTGTGAATTCGTAGTAATATATATATATATATTTTTTTAAATACATTTTATGAGCAAAATCTACTATGGTCAGCAAAGAGGTCTATATTCACTCTGGGAGAACATGCAATCGTGGCGCAGAGTTTGCCTGCAAAATCGGAATATCTAGAGAAATCCCATGTTAATACCATGCATGAGCCACCCCTGCTCCTGTTGGGAGTGTAAACAGACATCTGGCGGCCCTGCTGGAGGTCAAAGTAAACAGAGTGGCATACTGATTGTTACGAATTCAAGTTTTGAAACATGCTCATCACATACCCTAGCATCCCCTTTGCCCTGTGGACAAAAAAATCCCCTCTTTAGCTAAAATGGCAGGATTTACCAACAACTACCAACCCACATTTTCAAATTGTTCCTTAAGCAAGAAGCGAGTTTTCAACAAGTGGTCAGAAACAATTCAAAGACAGGAAGAAAAACATGGGAATGAAAAGGCTCGATTTTCACTGCAGTACTGAAAAGGGTTGTTCAATGTTTTTTTGGGCGTTCAAATTGTTTTATTTAATTTGAGGAAAAAGGCATAGAATCAGACGATAGTGCGATACAAGTCTAAAACACCTCCAAAACTTCACTTTCTAGAATTACACCCAGCAGAAGCCTCGATAGGGGACAAGTATGAGGGACGTGTCTGTCCTGCAGTGCTTAGTTCTCCAGGTCAGAGAGGTGAAAGAGATCAGAGAGCGAGGGAAGAGAGAAGTAAACAACAGCTGAGGTCACGAGGGGGGGTGTTGGTAAATTAGATAGCTATGGGTGAACGGGTCAAATAAGTTCAACGAGAAGAAGAGGAACAAGGGAGAGACCAGAGAGCGCGTGGAGAAGAGAAGGAAAAAAGGAAGAGGTTATTTAAGAATAAGGGAGCTGAGATGTGGTGGAAAGCAAAAGAAGAACAAATGAGATAACACGTGGTGGTGCTTACTTACCGATTTCCTGGTGAAGAGGGTCCCACGAGGCACGGCACAACACGGGGGTCAGCAATAACGATCCTCAAACGCTCCGAGCTTGCTATGGCAGTAATGCTGATACTACGCATTTTAAAGCACGTACGACGCGTGCGTACGTACGCACGTATGCGTATGGCGGCAGTGCGCTCTTGGGCAAAACCATTCTGAAGGTGGCACTTCAAACCCCCTGCATGCTGCGCTGCGGCTGTAATTTGCATGACCCACATCCTGCGCGGCGGTGCGGCGCCCCTGGCTTCTCGTCACGGCGCACCGGGGTGCCGCGGCGCACACTTTGGGAACCGCTGCCTTAATTGATGGTAGCTGGTTTAGACCCCTTACCAACTGCTCCACCAGTTTTGTGAGCCATGAGACTACGTTAGTGAGGTTTTGGTGTTATTTTATTTGTCTAGCTTTATTTTGTTTTATGATTTCACTTGTGTAAATTCTCATGTTATTGATGTCAACGTTGTGTGACATCACCTCCTGTGATGATATCAAATATGCTAATTAGTTCTAAGAATTTTCAAAACTTCAGAGCTCTGGTAATCAACTTCACAGTTGCTTGAGGACACAGATTGTTGGGACGGGGATGCCCCCTGCATGGTGAATGGGCACCTACCCCCGCCCTAAGTGCCTGACTGTAGTTGAAACTAGTACCTTGTCGTTTAAATTGGCTTTGGCGTCACAGTAACCTAGGCTGTTCTTGACAATGTGAGGTCCGAGACCTGTCCTGTGACCTATAGGAGAGCACCAAGCGTACTCTCAGATTAGGCAATGGTCTACTGTTGTTGGTGTAGGTACATCAAGTGAAGCGGTGGTGGCAGCGTACCATGTTTTGTGAATTTGTGGTGTGACCAGACCTTTTTCTGTGTGTCAGAGCAAAGTATACTAACTCTTCTTATGTAAAGTGCTGCGGTATGTGAAATTCAGAACTTTGCACTGACATACCATGTATATGTTAAGTATGCGTGCATGCAAAGTGCATGTGACGTACATGTCTGGTAGTAGGACTCTCTGTTTTGTATGAATTTGGGTACTGGGGCCAATGTGATCCATTTTGGATGCCCGTGGTTTAGCATGGCACAGGACGGAGGGGGAAAATAACTTCCCCCATAGAATGAAAGTGTGCGGCTTGCATTCCTGTGACTGGAGAGTGAAGACTTAGACTCTGAAGTGAGGAGGATGGAGACAGGGATACCATTAGAAACTCCATGAGGGCCACGTTGCAAAAGGCTGAAACTGCTTATTGGTCCTTCCTGTGCCCTGCCATGTGATAGATGGTAGGCATGAGAGTGGAACCGCAGTTTCTGTTGTGCAAAATGAGGAAGTATCTAGACAGAGTGTGCCCTTTTGTCTGTCTTTGATTACTGCTTCTGGAAGGTGATAGCAGCCAGGTACCGAGACCTCACACTTCGCTGTTGCCTTGTTTTGGATACTTCTGCTGGGAACCGGCCCCTTTGCTAACTGCTCTGGGTACTATCACATTTACACAAAGGCTGTGACTGGAGAGCAGCCTAGAAATTACAATTGAAAGAGAACCACCTTAAGTCTGTTCTCAGGCTTGAGACCGTAGATCCACATTCCCTGTCAGCAAAAAGTGCATAAATGTTGGACCCAAACTACCCTACTTTATTCCAATTCAAATCCTTCATGACCAAGGAAGGGAGTGTTCCCCAGAGTCCACTGAGGACTGCTGTGGTGGGCAGGTGTCTGCAAGAAAGACAATATCCCGGGGTGAGGGGACATCACCTGACGCTTCAACATGCTGGAGAAGCTAAGTCTACTTAGAGCCTAGAAGCCTGCCTGCCTGTTCTGAGAGGGAAGGGAGTAAATGGCCCCGCAGAAGGAAAGGCTGTCAAGAAGAAGAAGCTCCAAAATGTTTATAGGGTGTGGGGTAGGTAGGTGACTGCTGAGGAGGGTTACCCTAAATTCACAGTGTACCCCGATCTCTAGTTGCAGCTCCCACCACGCACTGCATAAAATATTCAAGTTATCACTGTGGGTCCTGGCTTAACAGCCACCAACCCTAAGGGCCTAAGCTGAGGTGCCCATCCGAGAGGAGCTGCAATATCATTCCAGGGCCTCAACTGCTGACGCTGAGCTCCTGCCTTCATCTGTCTTCAGGCCTGCAACTGCCAAAGGCAAGTGTCTGCCTGCATCTGCCTCCAGGCCACAACTGCCGAAGATGAGTGTCCACCTGCATCTGCGTTCAAGGCCACAACTGCTGGAGGCAAGCATCTGCCCCTTGGGCCACAACTGCTGTACACAAACGCCCACCTGTGTCAGTGTGAAGCCTCAGCCTCCAGGCCTGCTGAGCGCATTGCTTAGTGCCTGTGATCCTGAAGGCGGGCTCGACCATCGTCCGTGGTCACCCACCCCAATGCCGAAATGCAAGAGTATGAAGACGCTATTTGCACGGGCTGCACCTGGAGTTCACCGGCATCAATGAGCAGGTAACATTGGACTGTTTCTGCTCAAACTGAGAAACAGTGACAGAGAGAACTGTTGCTGCTAGCCATAGCTTTTGCTGGCACAGACTTGTTGGGCTAAAAGGCAATCGAACTGACCTATGGGCCAGAATGTGGGGTAATCCCTAGTGGTCTGCACCTATGTCTAGCCTATGTCTGTACCCTTATCTCTGCCTCAGACACAGAAGAGAGTTCCAGGATAATATCCCCAAAAGGAGGGTTCATGGACAGCGGTTAGTGTAAGCGCAACTACGAGTAGTTCGGGAATAGGGAAAGGTGGGGAAAAGAAAACTGCAGCAGCCAGCCCAAGAGGGTTGGGTAAAGTACCTGTGCAGGCAGTACAGTTATAGGAATGTTAAGGGCAAGTACTGACACCTTGGGTAGTATTAGGGGGTGGGTAGCATCGGACTGGCCTATAGGGCAATCAGTCAGTGTTTGGCGGGCTGGCCTCATAGATCAGTGTGTGGGCTAGTGCTTTGCCTGTTTGTTGGCCTGTTTTATGGTCTGCTGGGCAAGTATTTACTGTTGCTGTCCGATATTAAAATAAACATTTCTTGCGGGAATCTCAAATTCCTGCAGTCTTCCATACCTTGCAGAACACTTCTAGATTGTGTCTTTTCATAACTGTCCCAATTTGCAAATATTGGGCACTTTTTGAGACAAAGCCTACTCCCACCTGTCTAGTTTGCTAAAGACATCTTGGGGATATTCAGAAAGCTTCCCTGGGAATACATTACACCCAGTGCATACCATTTGCTGTGTGGTTCGTAACTTACATTGGCTTGCTTTCTATGTGCTGGCTTTATTTGTTTTAGGCTGTTCAGCTTGAGTTAATCCCTTCTGTGGAGCAAAGCCTGGTAACAAGGGCCCCTTGTATTATTCTACCAGTGCTCCTTTCTGTAAACAGTTCTTTAAATCTTGTTCTTATCTTGTCACATTTGCTGTGCATTCAGAAACAGAAGCCAAATGTCAGGCTCTGTTTTCAAAGGGACCTTGGTGTTTACTTTTCTTTCTCTGACTTCAAAGTGAAAGTATTTATGTGACAATCATGCTGGGTACTGGGGGTGTGCTTGAAGAAGGCTGTACAATGTTATTTTTTTCTAGCACACAAAAAAAATTAAATGTCTGTAGATGAACTGTGCAGATATTTCGGAATATACCCAAATTAGGAAAACGCAAATGAAGCTCATTTTTCGGAACTCTGAAGTGCTGTAGAAACAAATATTTTAATACGATCAAAACAAATCAATACACTAGGTGATGACATTTCCACATTATCGTTTGTGCGCAGTATAGTTTTTTTTTTCCACAACAGATTTTATTGTTGACAGACATAGAGCCCTGTCGACACCATGGTAACACATTGTATGAGTATCATGGCAATGGTAAAGATGTCAACTTTTACAATATACAGTTGTCGCAAATTGGAATGTGCAAAGATCTGAATTAAGCTCAACCAAACATTTGAAACAAGGAACATCAGTGCCACAAAGTCCGTATACATGTTATCGTACAAAATCTACGATCATAATATTTGGATACAGGCATAGTTATTATCGGTGTTGGTACCCAGCATTAAATCTTTATGACAGATCTTCATTGTGTAGTGTAGGGGGGATAGGTTCAAGATACAGACCCATATCCATATCTTCGGGTGTTTCTGGGGGCATCCCCGATGTGCAGTATAGTTTTAGCAGTTAAAATGTACTTCTGTGCAAATGTAATGGTCATTTCAATTGAAAATGTGCTGATTGTAATGTCAGTGCACTACCACACCATGCATACTCCACTTTACGCCACTCCACTCTACTCTGCACCGCTCCACCCCCTTGCACTCCACTCTGCACCACTCCACTTTATGCCACTGCACTCTACACCTCTATACACCACCCTACTCTATGCCAATGTAGTCCATGCCACTCTAATCTGTATCACTGCACTGTTCGCCACTGCACTCTACACCACTCCAGTCTAGGCCACTCCACTCTACACCACTCCACTCTATGCCACTCTAAGTTTCAACACTGCACACTATGCCACTGCACTTTACTCTGTACCACTCCACTCAATGCCAATCAACTCTACACCACTCTAATCTACTCTGCACCACTGCACTCTGTCACCACACTCTACGCCATTGCACTCTGTGCCACTGCACTCTACCCTGCACCATGCCACTCTACAGAACTTCACTGTACGTTGAAACAATCTACTCTACGCCACTCTACTCCACTCTGCGCCACTCCACTCTATGCCACTCTAATGTACGCCACTGCACTCTACACCTCTGCAATCTACGATGCACCACTCCTCCACTCTACTCTGTACCACTCTACACCACTGCATCCTACACCACTCTACTCTAACAACTGTGTTGTATGCCACTGCACTCTATGGCAATGCACTCTAAACCACTTTACTCAAATTCCATGCACTTTGTGCCACTGCACACTACAGCAATCTAATCTGCACCACCACACTGTATGCCACTATAATGTACTCTGCAACACTGTTCTACTCCACTCTACGCTGTACCACTCTGCTCTACACCATTGCACTCTGCGCCACTCTACTCTACTCTTCACCACTGTACTCTAGACCACTGCTCGCTATGCCACTCTACTCTGCACCCGTGTACTCTACTCCACTGCACTCTACGCCACTCTACTCTGCAGCATTACACTCTATCCCACTGTACTCTACTCTGTACCACTCCACTCAACACCAATGCACACTATGCCCATCCACTCTACACCACTCTGATTTACTTTGCACCACTGCACTCTGTGCCACTACACTCTACGCCACTCTATTCTATGCCACTGCAGTCTGACACTCTACACCACTGCACCCTAGCCTGCACCACCCCACTCTAACCATGCACCACTTCACTCTAGGGCAGAGTTCTTCAATCTGTGGGGCGCGACGCCATCTCGGGGGCGCGACGCCATCTCAGGGGGGGGGCGCACTCCACCCTAAAATCTTACCTTTGTTTGTTTTCCGGAGGTAACGGGGGAGGGAGGGGAAATCGATGGGGCACGATGTGCCCATGCTTTTGTAATTTCAAGAAAAACTGTGCTTTCTGGGAAGAGCTAACACTTCTAGGAGGGGGTTAATTCCTACAGCTGAAATGCTTCAGCTGCAGTGGGAGGCAGGGAGTCTCCTCTGCTAAAACCTAAAGCAACAAACAGACAGTCAGGTTTCATAGCAGAGGAGACTCCTTGCCTCCCACTGCAGCTGAAATGACCATCTGTTCCTTGCTTTCGGTTTTATCTGTAGGAATTAACCCCGTCCTGGGAGGGTTAGCTCTTCCCAGAAAGGAGGCAAATGTTTCTCTTGAAATTACACAAGCAGGCGCGTAACACCCATAGGGCTAAAAGGGCTTCTGGTTCTTGTACCCCCTGGGCCCCCACTCTGACTGCCTATTACTTACATTTGTATTTTACATTTACTGCTGGAGTGTGAGAATGCATTTCATACAAAGGAATGTGAAGTAGGGTTGCCAAAAGAAAAATGGCAGCCATATGTTAGTGAAAGAGCCTGCAAAGACCTCCTCTTGACACTAAATAGGGTTATAAATAAAGAAGTATGTATTCATTTGTAATGTGACTTTTCTGTCTTTGTTCCCTTTAATTATCAGTCATGGATCATTCAGGCCGCCCTAGAACACAATTAAAAGTGCTTTCTATTTATATTTGCTGTTCGAAGTACGCACAGATAAGTGCTGAAAATACGGCTTTAGGTGACTGCTTATTTTTGTACCGTCTGGGACATCAAAATAATGAGCTGGCAATCCTAATCACAAGACTAGAAGTTTGTTGCAGGACCAGCAAATTATTTATTTCCTCCACCCTCGATCCCTGATTAATGCCATAATAGCAATAGTTTAACTTGTATCTGAAACCCTCGCCGCCGTCAATAACATGCTGAGTTGCTTCAGGTGTCTGGGAATGCACCCTGCATTCAGACAACTCACACCTCATTCTCGCCCTTCACTTTCACGCTCACCCTGCACTCTCAGCGATCACAATGCCCTCACACTGATCACCATGCACTCACGCCATTCACCCGCCCACCCTGCACTCACAGTGATCACTCTGCACTCACAATGCACTTGCTCTGTTCACCCTGTACCTCACCCTGCAGTCACACAAGCACACTATTCACCCTGCACTCGTGACACGTAACTCACCTGTCCCCCTCGCTGCTCAATGTGCAATCTCACTCAAATAAGCCCATCACTAACCATACATTCATTCTTCCCACTCTGCACTTACATCCGCACCCAAATTCATATTGGCACCTCACTCACCCTGCAGTCACTCCTCTTACCCTACTCTCACACTGTCGCATCGCTCACCGTGCACTCACATGGGCACTTCTGCCACCCACCCAGTGCAGAGGGTTAATGTGCCTGCTACAAAGAACGTGTATCAAGCAGATCAAAGAACTGAGTGTGAGTAAACTATGAGTAGCGCTATAAAAAAATGAAATGTTTGTCAGAAAGGTGCTATAGAGAGATGAGGTGCATTGTTGGTGAGTGGTAGTGAGGAAATTCATGGAGAAGGAGGAAATGGGGGAGGGGGCGCCAAAAAAGACTGTTGCACCGTGTGCGACCAGTGCTAGGGCCAGTCCTGGCTGGGAGTGTTAGACCCCCCCCCCCCAAAGTTCGGGTCTAGTTGCACCCCTGTACACAAGTATGGGCATATCGTGCCCCATCAATGTTTTCGTCCTAAATTACAAAAGTACACATTTACATGCACTGCAATCCAGCCTTTCACGGGGTCCCCTGATAGAGACAGCTCTGTTTTTGCCCTGATGGCCTCGAATAATATCTAAACAGATTCTTGTAAATACCATTTTTCTTTCATTTCTTTTTAATGTGATTGATGTGAGAGAGTCTATTACTATTTGCAGAGAAATGTGTTTGTTTCATGCAACAACAATAAAAAAGTTTATTTTAGATCAAAACGGGTCCTCACATATGAGAAATTGGAGGATGTCAAAATATTATTCGCTGTAAAATTAGTGGGCTGCTGCTGTGTTACAACAGTGAACACACACATCACTATCTCTGAATATTAGATGTAAACACATTTAGAATTTCGACCATAGTGCCTGTGCACCATTAGTAGCCTGGCTAAAGAGGGTATGGCAGAGCTGAAAGTGAATCATAAACTCAAAGCTGTTCTGAACAGGGCCCCCCAAAATAGTTTTGGCCCAGGGCCCCCAAAATCCTTAACAAGTCCCTGTCACCACAAAGTCTGTCAGACAACATTGCTCTGAAGTAAAATAGGCAACATCATACATTTTTTATTAGTTCTATTTTTTTAAACATAAGCCCGACATGTGTCCTACACCCCCATTGCTTCAGGCAAGCAACTTATTGTACCACTAAGGAATTCTCACACTCTGCAGATGCAATTCAGCAAAGTCTCACTGTGAGAGTTTTGGCTGAAAATGTCTGCAGAACATTCAGCTTTGAGAGAAACTGCTATCAAAACTCTCTTGCCTTTCAGCTCGTCCTATTTATGTGCGATTGGGTTCTCAGCACTTGCGGTATTAAAGACTAAGTACCATTCAAGACTGGATGTGGAGCACAACCTGAGGATGGCAGTAGCAAAAATCTATCCACAGATTGACCGTCTCTGTGGCGAAAAACAGGCACACCCGTCCCATTAATGTTGGTGGTGTTATTATCAATCTGTCATGTGTAAAACAAAGTATCCTAGTAAAAACAATTTGTGCACATTTTATCTTGGATAATTGTGTTTGGAGCTGTGTAATAAGCCTCTGTCATTTAACCACACCCACTCAAAAACCTGCAGTTTACTAAACACTCTTTTTGTGTTGAACATTATTTGCCAGATATGGGTCGGGATATGCGGATGGCAGTTGATTGTATAGGGTACTAGATTCCATACATTTCTGTCAGGTGGTGGGGGCCAGACATCTAAAATAATTCAGCTGGGGGCTCAACCTACAAAAGTTTGAAGACCTCTGCTCTAGGGACCTTCACTATATGCTGAAATACTCTACTCTATGCCACCGCACTCTTCGCCACTCTACCCCACTCTACGCCACTCAAATCTGCTCCACAGTACTCTACGCCACTCCATGACACTCCACTCTATGACAATCTACTCTACACCACTCCACAATACTCTCCTTTATGCCCCTAACTTTTCTACTTGCTGAACAGAATCCATGCTGATGTATAAAATGTCTAAAACCCATTGGCAAAGCCAATAGCTCTTGCACAGGCGAAACATATTGGCTTTGCCAATGTTTGTTTAGCTTTGTAGTTCACTAATTTTTGTTTTTTATTGTGCCTGGGCCTATTTTCTGTCCCAGTCTGACCCTGAGTGGGGTCTTGCCCCTCCACTGTAAAGAGACACCATTAGGATCAGGCTTCGTGTTGTGAGCCTCATGTATTCATGAAAAAGAAACTCCTCCCAAGACGAATGGTTCCCATTCGGGCACTTCACACATTGGCACACAGGGTCTCCAGTCCCCCTTGCCAGGGGCTGTCAGGCCCTTCATACCCCATGAGGGTTCAGGACAGAAGGCTCCAGCATCTGCTGTCTGTGGAAGAGCTGGAAGACTTGAACGCGATTGGCTGCAAGAATGCACTGATTCTTGGCAAGAGTGGACTTGCATCTGAAAGTCCTTTCTGTTTTTCCCTTGACATGGGTTGGTTGAAGACCAAATACCACATGAAAATCAAATCGATCTCTAAACATGTATGTGTAGTAGATATTGACAGCAGACTCGTACTGCATTTTTTCTTTTTTTTGCAGTTTTTATATAGAGCAAACTCGGTCCCAAGGTATTGGAGCGCTTGCATGAGCACCAGTTATGTTACAAAAGGATATATTAATTTTTTTGGTAGGCACTGGGAGATTAAGTGATCCGCCCAGAATCACAGAAAGCTGAGCCGACTCCGAGGCTCGAACGTGGTTCCCCAGTTCCAAAGTCGGCAGTTCTGACCGTTACTCCACATCCTCTCTCCATTTGTTATATGAAACACATACTATTAGAAGGCCTAGAGAGAAGCCTGCAGTGCGCATGTCGGGCTGGCCGGAGAAAGGCAGCATGCCAACCCGATACTGGTGTGCTCGTGACATGACGTCGTATGGTAACTCAAGGCAATCAACAACAGTGCAATGATTTACTAGATAGTCCCTCAAAATCCAGCTTCCCAAAAACCTTTTCTTTCCCAAGAGACGCAGTAGAAACTACTGAAGCCCATCTTTAGAGAAGAGTATGTCTAAATGTTGAATCCCGGAATTGTACACCTTTAGTGTTTTAAAGAGCAAGGCCGGACGACATATAAAGGCATCCACAGGTTAAGCACCGAGCAGTTTTAATTTTTGGAAGATATTTTAGGGGCTACAGCTTTAACGGGATTACTGTCCCCAAATGTCCCCACACTCCCTAGCTGGGTAGGCAGTCATGCTTTTGTTAACTGACTGCCATAGTTTGGCCAGCTTGCTTTGTGTTGGCATCTTATTAGTTGTAGGTATCGCGGGGGTGCAAGCATGCTTCTTTTCTGATGTAGGATTATTAGCTTTTTTCCTGGACAGCTTTTGGCTTTTGTTGGTGCAGCCAGTGCTTTAAATGGACAGGCACTGTCGGTGCTGAATTCCTGCATGTCATTGATTTGAGAGGGAGAGTAGCAGCACTGCTCCGAGTGGTACAGCACTTTTACGGTGTGAGCACTGGCACATTTCAGTAACATACAGGTGCTCTAAGACAGTGAGTACCCGCACTTTTAAGGTTCCATTTCAAGCGACGGGTGCAGCATCATGGCGTCTTCCCACAGTCCTGGGAGGTTGGCGAGGAGGGCTGCACACTGACTCCTCCACCATGTGACACTGCCTGTCTCCTGACTTGACAATAACAGGGGCCTCCACTTACCACATCCCTAATTGTACATTTAGAATATGTTTTTCTTTGTTGTGTCTGTGAACGCAGCCCAACTTCCTCCTTTACCCCAGAACTCCGCTGTTTTACTGGATCTGCGCCGACTCAGTGTGACCTGATATCAAGTGTGTTTTTTTCTTTATCTTCAGCTGATTTTTGCTCTGTGTTCAGGTTTCACCTTTTGGCGGTGTACGCCTATGCTCTTTTGTACTGAACGTCATGGGACACCTCAGTATGGTGGCCAGATTTTGAAAACAAAAAAATCTACAAACATAAAAGTAGGACTAAAATTTAGCATCAAGAGATGGGTACAAATCACTAAATTGACAGCGCTCACCAGGGTAGAAAACAGAGACAATGAGTCACTAAGCAGGAGTTAAATTAAACTTTTACACACAATATCATCAATGTTAATCAATTTGCGTTCTGATAATGGCACCTCAAAGTGCTCTGGAACGTATTAAAACGTACCTCCCTATGTGTATTTCTCTGTAAACCGGGACATATACAGAAATCTACCCGGACAGATGGAAATACCCGGGCCCATCCTGTCCTGGTCGCACTGTACCTCAGGAAACAGCTGAGACAGCAGTGTATGGCTTGCGTCTGGGCAGTCCTAACATCTGCATACTCCTGTCACTGGACACTAAGTTGTCCAGGTGAGTGGCGAATGTACACTTAGACAAGCCTTATTTGTATTTTGTTTGCAAGCCTACCTTACCCTACTGGGGATAAATATTATTGTGAATGCACCAAGTCTACCAATTTTTACGGCTAACCCAGTCTTTCTGGCAATCAAATAAAAAAAAGAGATGTCACTTTCGAGAAATCGCCTTGGTGCTTTTAGAGGGAGGACTGAGGGCAGCGCATAACAGAGAAACGCCTCACTGCTGGGAATACTCCCTCTGGAAACCTTGGCGTACGTGGTATGCTTGCGCTTATCTCCAGTTAATGTTGCTTTTTAACAACAAGCAGTTTTGTGCCCCCCCCCCCCCACCATCCTTGGTGACCCGAACGAAGGCCTTGTTACTTAAAGTGAAACATCAAGCCCAAAGTTGAATGGACTGACAGGCATCAAGGGATACAAAACACAGAGCTGTAAACACGTGGCATGGATTCAAGCATGCGCAGGCCACATTCACAGATGTCATGTGTCTTCCCTTCTCAAACCATGGCCTCTTGCTACATTATTAGGCGTACAGGATCACACCACTTATTGCATTCGGGCATTGACACATCCAGCTTAGAGTGCGCTCACACATCGCCCTGCAACAAGAGTATACATTAGACACATTGCCTGGTGCCATCCAGCGCGCAACACGTCTCCAACCTAAGTGGTTGGTTAAACGTATGCCATCTTGGCAACACATCTCTACTCTCTCACCAATGCACGTTTGAAACATCCAGAAGACGTTAACCTAACCCTAAAATGCCAGCATCCACAAAGCACTTCCTTGAAGGTGCATTATGGGTAAAGATGCCTCAAAACATAAGTTGTCCTGAATCCGAACAAAGGAATACCTTGCACTACAGAAGAACTAAACAAATTCCTTCGATAGAGACATCCATGCACATAATGCTCTATACAAATCCTTCACAAGGTGGTACGAGCCACTATCCCCAAAAATGCCACACTAAACAATGCACTAGCCTTTTCTAAACTCATTAGGCACTGTCCAGTATACCTCATCACTTAGCAAAAGGAATGGCAACAGACCACTCTAACTTAAAACTAGTGGTGTCCAAAAACATAAATGGGGCCCGGAATATGAAAGTTGTAGGGGAGCATTCAATGGCAGTAAGTGTATGTAACATTACATAAATATGGGCTCAGTCCCACATATCTTTTAATCTGTACAGCAAGGATAATATTTCTTTCACCACACCATATTTTCTCTCAACTAAAAAGAGAGCTTAGGCAAAACAGAAGTGTTATCCTTGCACATCTGCCTAATCAACAGAGAGGACTGCATGCAAAGATGAAACTAAAGTTAAGTAACTAAAAACTTCTCTTGTAAAGAACAAGATACGGTTCATTCTTTACGGCAAGAGGAACGAAGATCCTCAGGGTCTCATCAAGAACTCCCACCGCTCCTAAATCCCTGGGAGCCATCCTCGACTACAGATTTAATGTGGATCATATATCAGAGCCATGGTATGAACTCAAGGTGATTCTAAACTTGAGGCCTTTCCACCCCAAAGCGCATCTAAAATTGGCCGTTCAAGCTTTGTTTTTTATCAAGAAATGACTACAGCAATGATCATTTTATTGGTAATGTCCAATAGCATCTTGTTCACATCAAAGCTGTCCTCCAATCTGCTCCTCGATTTTTCTCAAATACCAACTGGTTCATCTACTTAATCTCTCTTCTCGTCTCTCTCAAATATCGTTGCTGCTGGAATCAAGAAACACATATAGGGCAGATTTAATTATCTGTTAAGTTCTCACATGGACAATTGCAAATACTTAATGCATAAATTAAAGACCTCCAGCGGTGTGAGAGATTCCAGGAGCAAATTGCTTTTTCGCATTCAACGTCCGGCTTCAAGGACAGGATTACTTCCCGGACAGTGGCCCAGAAATTTGAAAGGTCTTCCTAGTTTGCTCCTTCTCTTACACTCTTCAAAAGGTATGTCATGTCTCATCTTCCGATTTGACTAAACCCCATTCATGGCACGTGTGATGTTATTAAGGTTTGCTACTGGGTGCTCCACCAGCCTGACTGCTGGCCAGGAAGTTCCATGTCCACTTCCGGGTCTAGGGAACATGACTGATTTAGTAGTCATATTGGTTAGATTATATGCGTACAAGGGTGAATTGACCTAGAAAAGTTTGAATATAAAGCTCAAAAGATGGCTAATTGGTTCAAGTGGTTGCTGCTCATATATGACATGATGATCGAATTCCAGTAGGGCCGAAAAAAACGAGTAACATTGCATTTTATAATCCGATCGGTAGTTGTTTGCAGTGCTTAAAATGAGAAAGCTGTCTCTTTAGACACTGTGTATAGATGTACGTTATTTGCCTTCTCTGTCTTAGGTACCGTTTCCTTTTTTTCTGCTCATACTGGATTTGTGCATGGTGGTCCCGTGCGGCCTTGCTTCTCGGCGCGCTGGATCGGTGTGGATCGTACCAAGGTCTGTCAGAAGAGGAGGGAGGGACGGATGGATGGGTCTGGCGGCAGCAGCGGCTCCGTTCTCCTCAAGGGCTCGGCCGTGATTTAATGCTTCATGAAATTTCAAATCAGGCGCATTCGTCAGCCTGTCAGGGGCCCGAGCCGCGCTCACTTTCACCCTCCTCCGAGAACGGGCAGTTTTTCTGAGGAATGCAGAAGTGGTATACCTCGGTCGTGCGTTGGGGTGGAGGGACATGGAGCGAGAGAGACCACCTCAGGCAAGGGCAGGACAGGTGAAGGGAGGGCTGTGAGGGAAAATGGCGACACCGAGCAGGGAGGGGCTTTACATAGCTGCCAAGGTTTCAGATTGCTATGTGTGACATTTTCTTAATTTCAGTATAATTATGAGTGACATTTCAACGACTATGAGTGACACTTTCTCGCGGTCAAAATCTAGCAATGAAGACAAGAGAAACATATACATTTCAGAAATTACTCCCATTTGAGCAACAAGGAACTCTAAGACGAGTCACATCATAATTAGGGCTCCCGGTTTTATGGTATTTATTTTTTTGCCATTTCCGTCTGTATTTATCCATATTTATTTTTTGCTAATTTTATCTGTATTTATCCATATTAATTTGGGTTTTGTTGAAAAATTAAGCTGAAATTAGTATATTTCCACATTTATTTAACCGATAAATATGCACTCATGCTTGAATGTCTGCCAGGTTTCAGTGCTGTGAACACTTGCAGAAGATAAATCAGTGCACTTATATGAAAATATGCAAATTTCAGTATCAACCTTGTGCATATCTAATGGAGTTTGAGCCTCTTTACTAAAATTCCTTCATTTTTAACTCTCTTATCTATCATTCCACACATCTATTGGCCTGGAATACATGGCAGACAGTATTTAGAATTACTCAAAAAGCAACTCAATTTCGTTTTTATCCACATTTAAAAATAAATACAGAGAAGAAAATGAATGTTTTCTGTCTGCATTTATCTGTAAAAATCAGTAAAAACGGAAAACAGGGAGCCTTAATCATAATCCACAAGCTGTATTACTGAGCAGTGCCGGCCGCCCACTACCTGCCAAACCCTGCTGGTGGCACCATCACCCCACTCGCAGTATGTCACACAGAGCTACACTACAGGCTCTGCTGACTCGGTGATGCTTGGCGCACTGAGAAGTTACGTTGGCAAGCACCACAGTGGCTCTCACAATCACCTGACCCAGGTGCGAGCGACTACTAACACAGCTTACAGTCAGTGAGAAGGCAGACTGCTATGTGATGTACAGTCAGTTCTCAGCTGTAACAGGGCAGACAGGTGGCAGCTCAGAAGAAAATCATGGCTGTGGCACAAGAAAACAAATGAACTATCAGGGGTATAAGAAAAATAAAGATGCGCAGCTAAATTCGGCCCAAAGCTGAAACTTGCACTCCATGAAAACTTCTCAGAAAACGAGCTGCTCGACGAGTCCCTATGACGCCTCTGCAACACGTTATGAGAGAACTTGCAATTCTAACATAACGTGATGTGAATAACAGAGCCCGCAAGCTGCTCAGATGAACAGAGAGGCCCCTACACACATTTGTTTTCAGAAGTATAATGGGATATAGATCTCCTCTCCAACCGTCTGGTTCTCCTTTGTCTTCATGAAGGGCAGGTACGAACCATTTATCAGTGCTGCACCCTCCCACATCAGTTCTATTTGGGTTTTATTTACACCTGTGCTTAGTCCCTTTAAAACAGATTACATGGCTTAAACCGAAACAAATCTCCATTCCAAAAATTCCACCATTCACTGAACTGCAGGAAGTGTACATTCCTTTCATCCGATCATCGGTATATTCAATACCTTCTCTGCTGCTGTCTGACTTCAGCAACCCCTGCTCAATGCAGACCTTCTTGCGCCCCCTCCTGCTGCATTCTGGAGGCAGAGGGCGAACGGTCACTCTTACAGTGCCGCCCCTACTCGGCAATTGATCAAGTTTAAACCGGCCTAGTTTTTCCTAGACCTGCTCTATTGCTGCATGCAGTTATCCAAGCTCCATCATTATAGTAAAAGCATGTAGTCGACCGGCAGCACGGCGGCACGCCATTAATAAAACAATTTGCAGCATAGAGAGATACATCACGAGGCACTACTTACTAACTTTGCGACTCGATTCTTCATACGGGCCGCACCTTGCCTAACGAATCCCGCCGCAGTAAACACCGGCCTGGGCATGATGGTGTGGCTCAGTAACTCCAATGGCTGCCCCGGTCTGTGCGGGGGTCTTAGCTGAGCCGCTGGTCGGGTCCGTTGCCTGTTTGATAAAATAACCATTGCACACCTTTGTCATGCTGCGAGCAGCGCTGCCATGGCATGCAGCCTGCCACAAGTTTAATTGAACTTTAGCCGCCCCGCACTTCTTGGTTTGCGCCCACGGCGATCATCACCAGGATGTTGATGGCGCCTCTGATGATGCGCCCCGCAAACCCCCTCTACGACCTGCATGGGAGATAAAGAAAGAAACAGGAAAGACGACTCTCCACTGCAAGAAGAGTCACGGAGATTCACGGAGTCCCCTGCATGCCGGGGCCGGCGCCGTAAGGAAGAGAGGGCGAGGACCAGGGCGAGTTGCCCTAAATAGGCCCACGCCCACTCCTCCCTCTCGCTGTTGCCTGCTCCAGCCAGAAGTGACGTCACGACGCTGCCCCGGAAGAGATTCATGTAGTAGTCACGCCCGAACCACGAGGGCGTGGCCGGGTTCCCGGGGGGCCGCATCCTAATGGCGCGCCTCCTGATAGTCCACGCTTTCAATACAGTGCCGCCCCTACTCGGCAATTGATCAAGTTTAAACCGGCCTAGTTTTTCCTAGACCTGCTCTATTGCTGCATGCAGTTATCCAAGCTCCATCATTATAGTAAAAGCATGTAGTCGACCGGCAGCACGGCGGCACGCCATTAATAAAACAATTTGCAGCATAGAGAGATACATCACGAGGCACTACTTACTAACTTTGCGACACGATTCTTCATACGGGCCGCACCTTGCCTGACGAATCCCGCCGCAGTAAACACCGGCCTGGGCATGATGGTGTGGCTCAGTAACTCCAATGGCTGCCCCGGTCTGTGCGGGGTCTTAGCTGAGCCGCTGGTCGGGTCCGTTGCCTGTTTGATAAAATAACCATTGCACAACTTTGTCATGCTGCGAGCAGCGCTGCCATGGCATGCAGCCTGCCACAAGTTCAATTGAACTTTAGCCGCCCTGCACTTCTTGGTTTGCGCCCACGGCGATCATCACCACGATGTTGATGGCGCCTCTGATGATGCGCCGCGGCCGGCGGCCATGAAAGACTCAAGTCAAGTGAGTGACTAGTCAAGTCACTCGATGCTGGCCGCCTCCCGCCGGTCCAACGCGGGTTTTATTGGGCAGACAGCAGCGAACCACTACCAGGACTCGTCGACTCTTGAATCCCCCGCCGTTTCTCTGACCTGCCAACCACCTTTCCTCACTTCCGCTTGGCTCCTCCAGGACGTGACGAGGCACGAGGTCACATCCAATCCCGGAGCCCCCCACGGTGCCACAGCTGCCAGTAGCAACCTGAGGGCAGGCCCCGGCCCCTCCCGGGTCTGATGAGAGTGCGAGTCAGTGGCGCCTGAAAGCCGCGCCGCGGCAGGAAATTAAATGCAGCCAGATCTTTAACTATTAACTTACTGAGGCAGAGCGCTTCTGGCAACGCAAGTCTGTGGGAAGCAGCAGAGCCGGGGCACAGAATATGCTACAGGCGCCGGCGGCGCCCGCTGGCACCGCCGCGTAGTTAGTTTCAGACTGGCATGATTAAAAATGCGTGACAATGCATTTCAGTGCGGTGATGCGGAACACCACACTGAAATGCGTTAGTGTCACACCCGATGCGTGATACTTGGCAGGCATGGCTTTAATTGGGAGGAGAGAAAACAGGTGCTGCCAAACCGAGAAAGGCATGTGTGAAAAGTTGTGAGCAGGGCTTTAAGTGGGATGAAAAAACTGGGGGGGTCGCTCAAAGGGGCGTGGCCAATGTAATTAGGGGCGTGGCTTAAAAACACATAAGCTAAAAATCTGTGCTTAGCATGGTGTGCCGCCCCACTTGTATTTTGCTGTTTCTGTCATTGCATCCAGATATTTGATACAGCAAGTAACATCATACCTACAAGTCAGGACTGTTGGCTTTGTCAATGGTTGTTAGTTACGTAAGATAAATAAGCAGCAACTATGGCTTGTATATAATATTGAAAAAGCTTCCACTTAAAGCCCTCGTGACACCACGACAATGTTGCTGCTCCTGAGTTTCAAAAAGAGAAGGGAAATTCAGAGAGAAAATGACTGTCTTTAAAGGATTTCCCTTCCCCTACAACGCTCACCTGGCATGACGCCATGCCGTAACTTCTCCAGTAGTGAGAAGTGAGCAGTGTGAGCACGCGCACACTAGTGAGAAGTGAGCAGTGTGAGCATGCGCAGATCCATGTGATGGCTGTCACTGCAGTTCGGAAAAAAACGGACCGCCTGTGCCAGGGCACAAAACAGAGCCCAATAGAGACCCGTTTTGAGGCCCCCTTTAAAAAACTGCCGGTGCTCAGCACCCGTGGGACCCGGCCCACTTAAAGGCCTGGTTGTGAGAGAAAGGAGAAGGCACAGCAGGAAAGGGAACCCACTGCAGGCGAAAGGTGGGCAGGCATGGTCAGAGGAACGGTGCAGTAGACACACGCCTCTCGCCTCCATCGCAGAAATGAGCAGGCACTGGAGAGGAAGTGTTACATGGCAAGAGGAGGAGGAAAGGACGCCCCCCTGATGTAGAAGGCTGGGTGGTAGGCCTGGTGACAGGCACGAGGAAGGAGGAGAAGTATCCCAGCTCAGGTGAAAAAGTGAGCAGGAATGATGAGTGGCATGGTGAAAGGGATCAGTTTTAGGCAGACAGGTGTGCAGGCACGGTGAGAGAAAGGGCAGGACAAGGACCCTCAGTCTTGGAAGTGGACAGACATTATAGTCAGGGTAGGTTTGCGTGAAGACAGAAGTTAAGGGGAGCGCAACGCGGAAAAGGAAACAGGGCATTTATGGTGTGGAGCAGGCACGGGAGAACAGAGGTTAAAAAAACAGGCTAAGTGAGGATGGCATCCGTAGTGAGAGGAGAGGACAGGAGAAAAGAAGGCTTCCCTCACGCAAGGAGCGAGGATGGACATCAAAAGAAGGTAGGGGAGGTACAGGAGGATACAGAACTACCTCAGTCATGGTCTGAGTGAAACGGTCTCCAACAGTGTTAAAAGCAGAAGTCAGCCTTGTTTGGGATTGTCAGCTACACTTGCCCTGGAACAGTGTGCCATTGATAACTCATTTTTAATTTATAACTTTCACTTAACTTGGACAAAACATGTTTGAGTTCTCCCGGTTGATATTTCTTATGAATAAAATGTGGAGCGGGTGTCTTTGATCCCACATTTCACACAAAACACTCCGTCCGCACCAGAAGTGATGTTTGAGGTGCCTATATAGGCGCCACCTAGACGCACCAACGTCATTTCATTTCTTACCGTGCCAGTCAGCGCAGATCCGGGAAGAGCTACCCCATAGTTACTTTTTGACTAAGCTTTTCTTGACGTTTGTCAAAGTCTTTTTTGAGGTCTTACCTACCTGGTGTGGCAGGAATGTCATCCAAGAAGGCCGGCTTCAAGCCTTGCGGCACCTGTCACTGACAGATGTTGGTGACAGACCCGCACCTTGTTTGCCTGAGATCCTGAACGAGAGGAAGGTCCCAGGAATGGTCGCTGAGTCAGAGGTCGTCGTCCCACTCCAAGTCATCAATCCTTTTGGATAAGTCTTGGTCCCAGAAGAAGAAAAAGCAGTCGAAGCATGCTTCGACTTCACCTCGTCCATCGGCCGACGAGACGAGGGAGCGTCCCTCGAGGCATGGCTCTGCGGTGGACCCAGCGCCTAGCCCGACTCAGCGCCTAGCCCGACTCCTCGCCTCCCCGTATTTCCGGGAGCTGGAGCGAGCTCAGCTCAAATTCAGGAGTTCTATGAGGCCATGATCCTCATATTTGAGCGGCCTGTTCCCTCTTGCATGCCTTTGGGGCCCGCATGTTCAGGAGGGGCCGGTCATGCCATGTTGACCTTCCCCAGCGCCGATCCTGAGACCGATGCTCCTGACGCCGGCGGCGCCATCCCCATGCTCCTCTCCAACACGGAGCTGGAGGGGCATCGTCCAGTGCTGGCTTTGGTGCTGACTGGAGCCATGCCTTCCAGGCCAGAGCCTGAGCCCTATTCGATTGGGTTAGGACTTGGGGAAGAATGGGAGGGGTTGCTAAAGAATACCAGCCTTCTGAGTAGTCTGAGGATCTGGGTGACGCCAGCGGACTGGACATGTCCAGTTAGTGGCATGCTTTCTCCCCCTACCATGACTACAGAGGAGGGAGCATCATTCGCAATGGTGGTGCGGAGGGCAGCTGAGGTCCTGGACCTTAGCCTGCCCTCGGTGGCAATCAAGACTAATGTCTTGAAGAAAGTGCTCCAGCCGGCAGTGTCCCCTTCTGAACCGCTTCTCACATTTAATTAAGTATTACTGATGTCCTGCTTAGGACCTGGTCGAAGCCCAACACAGGGGCTTCTGTGAACAAGACTATTGCCCATTGCCACAGCCCTGCTCCTGGGGACCCCAAATTCCTCACGGAACACCCTACGCCAGAGAACTTGGTAGTCCAGGCCTCCACTTCTCATGAAAATCCGGTGTATTCCCAACTGCCCGTTGGATCGGGAATCCAAGAGGCTGGACAATTTGGGCAAGAAATCGTTGGGTGTGTCGTTGCGAAGAAAGGGCGGGTTGTACACCAGAGGACCATCTTGCGATGGAGCGTGCTCAGTATTAAAATCTGCTATGCATTAGCTAAGAAGCAACCCCTGAGAATTTGCATCCTCATTCCACCAGAGCTAAAGGTGCAATCACTGCGTTAGTTCACGGAGTTCCAACTCTGGACATCTGCCAGGCAGCAACGTGGGCTTCCCTGTATACATTTACCAAACACTACTGTCTGGTCAGTCTGGTCTGTAAGGATGGGCGTTTTGCCTGTTTTGTCCTGCAGGACTTCCTCATGTGAAATTGGTCCACAGACCCACCTCTGGGGAGGTCTTGCTTGGGTATCTAGTCTAAAGTAAGAAATACGCAGCTAGAAGTCTCTATCAGATGAACAAGTTACTTACCTTCGGTGATGCCTTATCTGGTAGAGACTCTATCTAGTTGCCGATTCTTTACTGGCCCACCCATCCTCCCCCCTCTGAGAAAGGATTTCTAGGGACAGGGCTTTCCCCTTTCAGAGAAAGTCGCAAAAAGTAATTGACGTCTGCGCGCCTAGGTGGCACCTATATAGTCCCCCATGAACATCACTTCCAGCGCGGACGACGCCAACAACGCCACTTGGAACTGAACAATGCCACCTACTGGCGTGCAGGAGTACTGCTCATGAAAATTTGCCGGATCCAGTCTGACGTCTGAGGATTATTCTAATGTGAGAAACCTGCGGCTAGATGGAGTCTTTACCAGATACGGCGTTACCAAATGTGAGTAACTTGTTCTTTAAGGATTGTTGTGCGGGTAGGCCAGCAAGTGTTGAGAGAGGGAATTTCCCAGATGTCAGCAAAAAGACCCTGTTGCAAAGGAGGGTGGAGCAAAGCAAAAGAAAGTGTCTGTTCGCTGAAATCTGCCTATTTGGTTACCTTACACCAGGTCTGCCCTATGCTTGTCCACAGGAACTAGATCAAAGTCTTTTAAGGGTGTGTCCCTGTGGTTTCGTGCTCAGGTGTTGCCGATAGTGCCAAGTCTAGTGCCCAAGGCTCACAAACGCTGAACGACTAAAGTTTCCTTTTTACAGCGGCAAAGTGTGGGAGACTCAACTACTTTAACACTGGGTGTCAAACGTTTTCAATAATAGTGGATCCTATCTTATTTTCAGGATATCCTCATTAGATACATTTACAGTTACAAAATGGAAATTATTTACATAGCGGTTATAGTGAGAATTTAATGTAGATCGAACAGTCATGGACTATCGCCGGCCACAACTGCTGCAAGGTGATTAACTTCACAGGCTTATGTGAACTGCCCTGTATTGTTGTATTGCTGGTCTGTCCTTTGCTTCAGGATAAACGTTTGAGGAAAAAACACCTTTTTTTATTATTACAGTCGCAGGTATATTTGTTAGATTGTGAATGTTAAACATATTGAAAAGGACTCTGAAGAATTATGCCAGGTAACTGAGGGCTTAATGTTTTTCTGAGCTGTGCTACTCCTGTGCAGAGTCGTTCACAATGGTGTTTAAGATCCTGATATATCAAACTTCTGTAGGTGTTTTATCAACTCTAGGGGCAGTGCCTTCCAGTGAGCAGTGTATTGTAGTGCTTAACTTGTATAAAAAAAACACAATGCAAGGGCCCTGGTCAGGAAGCCCTGCAGCATGCACCACCTATTGCCCCACCCAGCGCTGTCAATGGCATGCCAACACAACTACTGACCATCACACTCACAATTTCAGACTATTCCATGCCCCAAAAGCTATAAAGATGGCGTGGGCAGCGGGTATTAGTCATTTTTTAATGGATATTTAATTAATAAACAACTGGTGTTATGCTCATCTTTAAATTAGACAGACAATGCCACCTTGTGGCAGACTGTCATAAGTTCCGGTGTTGACAATTAGGTGTTACTGTCGAGCACCGGAAACCCCTGGCTCAAATTAAGCACTGGTGCATTGGAGTATATTTAGTAAAACTGTCATTCAGTGAAAGGAATATATTATGTCTACGTATAGATAATGTCTGAATGAGCAGAGCGCATCGAGGTATACATAGTGACAGCCACCTCCAGTGAGCAGAGTATATTGGGGTCTATGTGTTGACAGTGTCTCCCAGTGAGTACAGTGCACTGAGGTATGCATAGTGACAGCCACTCCCAGTGAGCACAGTACATTGCAGGCTATATGTTAACATTGTCTTCCAGTGATCATAGCGCACTGAGTACAGTTGAAGGCGTCATTTTGAGTGACGGGGGGCATTGAGGTACACAGAGTAAGAGTGCAGGCAGATTGGGAGCCAGTTTTCTCAAACAGTGGTAGTTCTTCTGTCAGTTGGCGAATTCGTGGTTGGCTGAGAAGCTGTATCATGCACGCTTTTTCTCCTGCTGGTGGTCTGTGCCCGGGTTAGATTTTGACACTCATGTATGTTCTCCAGTGGCTGGTCCTCTACTTTGTGGCTGAGTTAATAGTAGGCTGATGGACCCTTGGGTGTCACCTTATGTTTGGCATCTTGCTGGTTGGCTGTGAGAGCCCTGGGTGTCACCCAGGATTGATCTCTTCTCCTTTTTGGCTGGTCAAAGCTAAGCATTAGGGTCCCTGGGTGTCGTTTGGTATGTGTGCTGTGCTTGGTGGCTGTGGGAGCTTGTGCTGTCACCTGGTGGTTACCCTCTGGCTGGATACTTGTGCTCACATTACGGATTGGGAGCCTTCGGCGTCATTCGCCGGAGCCGTCCTATTAGCAGGACGTGTTTGAGAGTCTGTGACTGTGAGCTACACGTCCCAAGCAGATGCGAGTCAGTGAAAGTATATTTAGATGGCACGTTGTCCACTTGCCAAGGTATTTCTTTGCCCTTGTGTCCCAGTGCTTCAGGGTCATCTCACAGTTTATTCGATACATTCCCAGCTTTGAGCAACATGGTGCCAACGAGAGCCCAACTAAACGAAGTGCACAGCAGATGGTGGGAATGCCTCTGCGTGGCGGGCAGGGTGCCCGTTGGCATGATATGCTGTTCTGGGGCAGAAGACGCCTGCCCACTGGCACGCCGCAGGGGGCACTCGCTCGTTATTCAGGTCTTCCCTCGGGTATGTCGTACCAGCCAACAGACATCTCGCACCATATTTCGGAGATTATGTTTGCCAATGCCTTGCATAGTTTGGCGCGGAGCGGCCGCCGCTAGGTGGCAGTGTGGTAAAAAAAACAGTGAAAGTCCAGCATTTCTCCTCGGACACGCTTGTGCATTGTTTAATTTTAGTGTATTTTCTTTGATGCCTCCTGCTCTTTAATTCTCGATTATCATTATGTATCATCGCATACTCCTCTGATCCCACCTTTCACGAAGCAATGTTCCCAACAGTTTGTCGTTACTCCTTCCTAAGGCAAGTAAACCCCAAACTATTCAGAAAAAAATAAAATTATATTCCGTGCTCGCTCTTGTCGATGCTGAGAAGAAACCTGTTTCGCACAACACACGCACATGATGTGAGAAAGAGACTGCTCCCCCCCCCCCTTCCTCCAAACTTCTTGGCAAATTATATTTGTTTTCTACCAAGCATGCAGATTTACAAGCTCTCTCGTAATTTTAGCGACCCTGCTTGCCGACACTTCAGCATGGACACCCGAAAACTTCCCCCAAATATTTGAAGACTGGATTTAGAAAAAGAAGCAATTTTTTTTTTTTACATTTGTATTTCTGTCTTTGCTGCGAATCTCTGCGAAACTGCAAGTTAACAATTTAAGGTAGGGGCAAGCACACGGGGAAGATTACTCAGGCAGCAGAGACGGTGTTGAAGACTCTGGGGCACTGACACATGTTGAGTCGGTCATGGAGAACCGGAAACAAAGAGGCGCAGAACAGACTAACTCACACACTAACAAGCAGGCAATAATAGATTCGGGGAGTAGGGACTGCTGTCCCGTGGCCGTCAGGTGTCGCTGTTGCCACTTGAATGGGTTTCTTCCTCCACGAACAGTCGGAATGTGAATGCTCTAAAGCAGGCGAGCTAATTTGAAAGACTTAATTTGAAAATGATTATCAGGGCTTGGCAGGTATCCCATGATCAGAGACAGGTGCCAAGGCAGCCGTACATCGGCATTTTATAGACTGTGGTTCTGTACATGCCGCCATCAAGGCCAGAGTATGAGTGTTCCCAAACCTAGTCGGCCTTTTAATTGTAATCAGTGTGTAATCACCAAGACTCGACGGAACCAGAACCCTTGAATATTTGCCAAATTCACTTCCACTAGGCAAAGAGGCTAACCGGTGGTAGCGTCTGGAAGAGTGGCAGCGCTGGGGTAGAGACAGTCACACATTCCCTAGGGTCCACGGCCATTTCAGGGATCCACGGGCGAGAAGGACATTGATAGATTTGCCCATATGCCCAGGCCAGGGGCGTAGTGAGCAAAGGTGAAGCACGGGTGCAGTGGCACCGGAGCCCAGAGCTAGAGGTGCCCGCTGCACCCCACCCAACTGGTGGGCATGAGGCCTCTTTCCCTGCATGGACCCTGGCCCACGGCAACCATTCTCTGTGACTGGCCAGGGGCCTCTTCTCTGCTGCTGGCTGACATGGCCCTGGATTATTCTCCGAGGATGTAATCGCAAGGCTTCTTTATTAGAATGCTATTGTGTAGCAGGGTAAGCATCATCACGTTATAATAAGGAAAACAAAAAAATGCATCATTTTGATAGCCTCAGTCCGGGAGCTAAGTATATCGAGCCAATCACGAGAGGAGGAGCGGAGTAGTAACTGAATGTAGTTATCCAAGAGCATTAGCCAAGAACTTGAAGATGTTTAAAATGTAACTGGAGGCTGTAAATTGTTCATGAAACTCCCCAAAATATTAAAATTCTCAGAGCCACCACCAACAATTCAACTAACAATTTTTCCTTGGTGTGACCCATTCGGTATTCATGGATTTTTAAAGACGGTATTAATGAAGTATCGCTCAACACTTGCCGGAAGGTATAGAAAGGTCTATATTGGACTTCCTCACATAATTTGCTTCAGATGATTGTGCTGAATGGGCCTTCTGTTTCAGATGTCTTGATTCTATGGCTGGCTCACCACATCCGACTTGCAATAGCCACTGATATAGCTTTTAAAATCCGGTATGTCCGCCCCTATTACTCAATAATTACCGAAAGTGTTTCCATCCTATCCCACGCAGCATATGCTTCCAGATGAAACTTAATATCTGAAATAATCTGAGGGACAGAAAAATGGGTAAAAGCTACAAATATTATAATTTGAGTTGGATCATCACTTTATCAAAAGTACATGTCCAGTTATGGAGATGGGTAAAGTTCCACATTTAAAAAAATATATATATTTAGTGATTTCAACATATAAAGTAACGAAACATTAAACGTATCCCAGGCCAACGTAATGCATTGCACTATAGTAGAGAATGTACTCGATTTAGAATATAATCAGTTGATCAATTTGGCTAGGTCAATGGTGGCTGGTGACATTTGAAAGTGGTGGCGCGTAAAATTATTGCCGTACTGCACTGCGGTGAGCGTGCGAGGCGAGCGAGCCCGAACAACCTACGGGAAGGTTCGGGGGGTTGTCCCCCCGAGAAAATTTTGAAAAAAGAGTGGATAAATGGTGCATTTTCAAGTAAATTTGAGGAAGTAGGAAGGTTAATAAAGCAATACGATTGAATTATTTATCATTTAAGAAATTGCCAATATTTATGAGCTATAGAGGACAATCTTTGCGTATGCTGATGTTATCATTTGCCCATATTAACTTTTGAACACACTGATACACTTGTAATGGTTTTAACTATACAATAAATACATTCCTTGACTGTGCAGTGAAACGTACAAACAAAACAGGCATCACGCAGAGAGAATGTCGTGGTAAAACAGATCTCAGATAATTAACTTAATTTATAGTGCAGAGATAAAACAGTTCTTTGTATTTGCATTTTGAAAATTAGTTTAAGTCGACTCATCCAATTCATAAATCATTTAAACTGAGGAGGGAGTGGTGTGTGTGCCTGTGTGTATACATGTATAGTAAAGGATGCACGGCCACGAGGCGTCTGTGTCTACAGTTCACTCCTGATTTCAGAACTTTCTCCAACTTTTCGATGTTACCTTGTGTTAACTATCACTAGAGAAATCGCTGATGATTTCATATATGACATCATCAGGGGAAATATATTTTGAATAATGAAATGCACAACACGATAAACAGAACACTGTGCACTCACCCAGCACTGCATAGATATGCCATATATTTGGGTAACATGTTAACAACACATGCGTGCCAATTAGAATCTGAGTTCCATATGCACACCACCAAACAGCACACATTAGACAGACCATCACAAACATGCCCAAAACAGCACACCTATGCCACCTGGGTGGGCATCTCCATGTTCACAACTGCACTGCCACCAAGATACGCCGCTTAACCTCTGACAATATCAGACATTAGGACAGATTGGTTCTTGATTCCACCTCATGCTTCTTCCCCCTCCCCCCTCACTTTCTGCCTCTTGCCTCTTTGCATTCCTGCTTGCTCCATTTTGTTTGCTATATGTTGGTGTTTTCCAATCTTTCTCCTCCTTCTTAAACCCTTTCTGCCATTCTCTCTCTTGCTCTGGAACAAAGTCAGATGATGAAAAATAAATTCCAGTCCCGAAAAATTAGTTCCGGTGCCACCACCTGCAAACACCGGTCCAAATTAAGCACTAGCCTACAGACCGCACACGTCTATAAAAACTGGTCTGCAGTGGAAACCTTTGGAAAGTCATACTATCAAAAGGTGCCACGATGCTAATTAACAATAACACTATGCGCTACACACATGCAAATAAACTGTAACTTTGATAATCGGTTCAAATGAAAAAACATCCGCGATACTCGCAGTGACGAATCCGAGGGATGCGGGGCAAACGGGTGAGAATGTGGAAAAAGGTTTGCACCCAAAACACAACTCTTGCACGTGCGCAGCAACTGGAGAGTCGAGTGGCGTTTCTGAAAAACACAAATTTACAAGCAACAACCTCGGGCTGACTTCACGTCGCCTGTAAACTTGGCGTTCTGGGGACAGGCAGCTCCGCAGCAGCGGAGAAGCCGATAAATATCCGAGATAACATTCCTGCCAAAATAAAGTTAATAGCCGCGGTTGGAAGGAAATGGCCCGCGCTTTGAAGTGGTGTCGACCCTAGGCGGTGCATAGCAGCATCACACGTATGGTGCCCTCAACCTGCATTGAGTCACCTGCCATGGACAGCCCTGGGCAATGATCTCTGTCCCAATCTTCACCCAGTCAAAATGTGCACAATGGTGCTATTGAGCATTTGTGTATCGGGGTTCACTTTCTCTCGAGCACGATGCACGTTGGTGCACTTTTGAAAAAGTGACCCAGAACTTCTAACCTCAAGCCCACACACCATGCTTGTCACCCCACAAGCGCTGCGAAGCTGAGCCGTTGGCACTCCCTCCATTCTAGCTCCATAGCTTCTTAAGCTATTTCTACAAATTGATGTCTTTATTTCCCCTCCCCCCAACATTCCCATCCTATACGCAACCGGGGGCTCGGCTGTCTGTGATTTGCGTAGATACCAATGGTGCCAGCCAGCTAAGAGTTACTCCATCGTCTTACGTGGTAGATGGGTGATTTGTAGGGGCGAGTCACTTGCCGCAAGTGCCATTGATTGGAGTAGTCGTAGTTAGTGCAACAGGTGCATGGTACCGGGGCCCCGTGACATAAGGGGCTTGCTTCATTCAAACCACGGCTTTTACTATGCAACAGAAGCGCACGGGGGCTTTTCCCTAGGTAATGATGGTCCGTGGCACCCCGGCTATGCCACTGGCGCGTGCATTCAAGCTTCCCCTCAGCATAGAAGGTATTTACAGTGCCATCGCTGTGCGAGACCAGCAGAGCAACACTGCCACTCTCTGACAGTCACGGCTCGCAATACACCGGGGGGGGAGGGTAAAACAAAAAAACAAAAAATAAATAAAACTTACCTGACCGGCAGTGACCGGGTCCCACGCCGCCTCTGCTCCTGGACAGGAACAGGCATGCTCCCTCCCCTCCTGTAAGCCAATCACAACGCTGCAATGGCAGCGTTGTGATTGGTGCGGAGTCCCGGACGGCGTCCAGCCGGGCGCCTGTAGGGAGGCCATTTTCTCTATGTAGGCTGCATGCAGCCTACGTAGAGAAAATGTAGAGTGCGCATGACTGCTTTGGTCGGCCCCAGGGCCGACCAAACAGTCAGGGCACTCAGAGTGGTGCAAGCCACTCCTCCCCGACCCGCCCACCCGCCCGTCCCCAACCAGGCATACCCTCCCGCCCGCCCACCCCCAACCAGGCATACCCTTGCCTTCTGCTTTCTCGCAGCACGAGAAGCAGAAAATAAAATGGTATTTAAAATACCATTTTATTTTCTGCTTCTCGCACTGCGAGAAAGCAGTGGGGCGGCGCTCCAACGCCCTAATGGAGCGGCCGCCACTGGGCTAGGTAGAGACAATGTCAGTCTGAGAGAGTTGCATCTGAGCGGACCGACCAATGCCCTGGGACATCGCCATACCCAACAAACATGCATACACCAACACAATCCGCATGAATGTAACATTTTCACATTTTTTTCAACACATCTTTTCAAAGTTTCCTCATAATTTGGTGAACGTTTGATTTATAAGCAGGGCCACTGGAATTATGCGGCAGGAGAGGGTCAAATTATGCAGCAGGGTTGAGTAAATTATGCATCAAGAAAAGGCAAATTATGCGGCACTCTGTGGCACATTTTGTGTTAATATTACCTTATTATTTAGTCATTTTGAAACTTGTTAACACTGTCTGGGCATTAGTTGTACCTCAGTGCATTTTTAATACCCAAATATAGCATTAAACTACAGAAAGATGACCTGTCAACTTTTGCAAAGGTCCTTCCACTGTGCGACAACATGCGCCACTGCATTTATACTAACGTTTGAACTGTTTGAGATAGAAAACATTTTTTTCTGTTAAAATCTGCAAATTATTCAGCAGATGATGGATTATGTGGCAAATGAAGCAAATCTACAATTATGCGAAAATCGCTGCACAATCACATGATTCCAGTGGCCCTCCTTATAAGTGTCCCTAAATATTCAAACTTATCTTTTCCTCTTTATTACAAATTTCTAAGTCCTATGCATTAATTTGCACTTTTGTTTATTTTTACGTTTTTTTTTTTTTAAGTACCAACGTGTTGCCCTTTCAGCTAGCTAATTGCAACTTCGTGAAATTGAGTGACGCATGTACCAATTTGTGGCTGTTTGTATGCAGGTGATAGGCTGGTGGGCAGTCATGTTATAATAGAGCTTCTGGCCTAAAATACATGCAAAAATCTTTGTGTAGGTGATGATAAATCACTACAAAAGCTTGACTTGTCAGGTGGGTCGAGCACAACATGACCAGTCTTTAAAACTATATTCCTCTCAGTTAAAAAGCAGGCATATGATGAAATATGGTTATAACTTCTCATTTGTTGGATGAGTGGCTCCAGAAAGGGCAAATGATGCATGGGAAGTGGGGATCAATGAGAGGTACCTCTTTAAAGTCTGAACAATTGTGAAAGCTGACACTTAAATTCAGAACATTTTTGGTTGGTTATGTTGCATCTGCGATGCTTTATTCAGTTCTTGGCCTGAAGCCCTCCTACTGTAAACAAACTACAGATATTTCCAATTAACGTGATCAATTACTCCCCATAGATATAAATATATCTTGTCCAGATGTGTTATGCTGATGGCAAGCGATGTAAGCTACTGGGTTAGCCCCCAGCGCCGAGATACCCCTTCGGGGGTGATTCGTGCGCTATACAAGTACTGGATTTACATTTACATTTACATTTACATTTAGTGTTATCCTTTAGAAAGCAGCCAGAGTAAAATCCATGTTTGTTACTAACCAACTGAGCGCAGTTTCAATCAGATTTCGCTACCCACATTTAAAAGCGAGATAGGTTAGCATGGACTACACAGTGTACACTTGTTCCCTTTTAGGTCAGGTTACAGACAGCTGCAGCTGTTGGTTAGACTTGTTAAAATAGTTTAACATATACAAAGATTGAGTTTTGGATCTGACCCAGATGAGTACTAGATGTTCACCTCATGCTATTGGCTATACCTTTCCTTCTTCAATTGCAGAGCACAGGGGACTATTTTACATCTTTAAAGTACACTTAATCATCAGACATTGACTTCTTCATTTCAAAGACGCATACAATACACAGATAACTTTTTATTCTTACTGCTGTATGCCGCTATTTCATTTTCACAAAGCTAGAGTACAAGCCTGACCCAGAGAAAGCCATCTATTGTCTTTTATATGAGCGCTCCGTCCATCACCTCCTTGTGTTTGCTTTGTTCGCCCTAAGTTTCCAGGGTATGCCCAGACGTGGGTCCCTTGCTCACTTTGCCATGGATTCAAGCTAGCCTGGCTGATGAGGGGTGTTACCCCGAAACCGGTCCCAGGATGCTTGTTTCCGGTCCTGGGAAGTCCTGGCTTGGCAGTTCGGGCTGGACTGTTCCCATGAGGCACAGGGTCAAGACTGATTTGCATATGGCTGGGTCTGAACTGGGGTGGCGAAGTGAGCTAAAGAATGATGGATTTAACCCAGATCTGTGACTGGGGGTGAGTGTCTGAAAAGTTTCAGCGCTCCGTCCATCATCTCCTTGTGTTTGCTTTTATATGAGGATAGCCTGACCCCAAAATGGCCTCATGAAATCTTGATCTCGCAAGGTTACGAGTGGGCATCCACCTTTCAGCAAACCTAGCGGCCCTTTCTCATTCAGCCACTGGGCCAGTGCTGCTTAACAATGTGCCTGCTGGCACCTTAGCATCACGATTCAACACCATTGCCACTTTTCAGCACCTTGGTCCTTTTTCATTCTGCTGCAACACTGCTGATAAAGAGAATTGGCACTACCAGTGGTCTGGCTTTTAACTCTAAGCACAGGCATACCTACTGGCTTTGCCAATGTTTGTTTCGTGGATATTATGTTGTTGGCTGTTTATCGCGAAGCTGAAGTCTAATATGTCCTCATAGACTCAGTGAAAATCTGGAGATGAACTAGGCCAGAAATATGACAATATGCTTGTGCTTGTATGACATTGGGGACCGTCGCTTTTGTATTTGGCAAACTCTAATTATAGACAGTTGCACAAGACCAGGAGCTCTTCCTTTGTCTGGTTTGCTGGACTCGGACAACCTTCTGGAAGCAAATTTGGCAGATGTGTTGATTTAATATCTAAGATTGTAAAGCAACATCTCTCATAGGACTGGGGAAGTAGAAACTCACCAGGATTCCCATTTACTGTTTTTAGGTCTCGCCTACGCAGCGAGCAAGCGATGCCTTGGAGTGACCTCTTGGAATCACTCCGTACTTTTTTGGAAACTCATGCATGTACTGCACTGTTTCCAATGAGCCCTCGCGCATGTACGGCGTTTACCTTGCGGGAGCGAGCAGCGGCGCCATCTGTTTGCAATTATCGCGCCCGCCGCTGCTCGCTCCCGTAAGGTAAACGCTGTAGATGGACTGAGCCTGGAAGCCACGCCCCGTTCCCTACCGTGGCGTTTCTGGCCGCGCTCCACTCCCCCTGTCTTTGACATGCTCCGTGTGTACAGTGTGATTACAGCGCTCCACTCCCCCTGTCTTTGACATGCTCCGTGTGTACAGTGTAATTACAGTTTCTGCACGGATTGCCCCACCTGTGAAGCGGTTCCTGTCCCTTGGGCTCGAGCGGGCATTTACAACAATGACGCTTCCTACGCGCGCGGGGTGTCCGAGGAGTGACCTTGGTCCGGCTTACTGCTCGAGCAATCCTAGAGCTGAGGGAGGAGGGCGTAACCCTTTTATTCATCCCAGAAGGGAGCCCAGTGAAGTCACCGGTAGAGGTCGACGGCCTGCCCCGCACTTCAAGGCGACGGCGCTTTAAACAGAGGCACTGACAGACCCCAAGTACCGCACTTCAATGGTTTTTGAAAGACTCGGTGCTCGCGCTCTTGCCGTTAGAAATACCTTTAAGGGTGCAACACTAGTATTCACGACTGAAGAGGGCTGCAGTATATTTAATGGGGATGTGCAGGCACTTTTATATTTTTACCCTTTTCAAACAGTACTATCACCTCTCAGCAGGATCACTTTATAGTTTATGTGGACAGTGTAGGGAGGGCATCTCCATTTAAATGGAAAAGTCCTTGCCCTTTCAATCTGCAGTGCTTTTAAATGGAACGATGTCAGTACTTTGCTGCAGTATCCTTGTAAAACTTGTGTTGACATAATATACTTTATCTGCTTGTCTCTTATACGCTCTGGTTAGAGGATACACACACTTCTCAGCATGTCACTAGTACACGTAAGGGGCAGTAAGTAATTACCCTATTTATCGGGTCTGGGTTACCTCTTTAAAGGAAGGAAGCGAGCACTCTGCAGCACTTTTAAAATGACACTTTTTTAGCAGGATGTTAAAGTTGTTATCCGGACTATTTATAGGAAAGCGAAGCGATACCAGGAGTGGCAAAAGATGTATATTTTTTCTACGAGCTGAGTTCGAGACCGCTTTGGGCATAGCCTTGATGTGGCAGTTTTTGCCTTTTCTCTCACGCACAACCCAGTTGTTAATGAACATGACGCATGTTTTCACATATAGTGAATTATCCTGTAAATAAAATGGTCGCTGTAGAATTGTATTTCCTTGTAACCACTGGGGTCCCTGCAACCAATTCCAACATCAGACTTTCCCAGCGCTTTTTTATTACAGTTTGGCCTAAATAATAAATGGAACCTTCGTTTGAATTTTTCGTCACTATCTTCTAATGGGAGCATAACTCTCACCCAGACAGGCCCTGTTTAGCTCAAGTGCAAAGATCGTGAAGCCACACTCCTTCTTTCGCACGTGTTTAGACTATCATTGAAACCCCACAGCTTTCAAAAGAGTCCAGATTTCCTCGAAAACCCATCCAGCGTCACTGAAAACTGCACTGCTCGTACTCCAGTATTCAGGGATTAGTGGTCCCTGGTGCCACTGCCCCCGCTGCACCAACGGAAACTACTCCCCAGACTCAGAAACTGACTTGATGGTGAGATAAGGGCCTACTCAAAAACACATTATGTGACAAGAAAAGCTAAATTATGGGGCATAATGCGGCACATCTTTTAAAACTATATCTTCATTAGACCTTCTCTGCTATAGCTCTTCAATCCCTGGCGGCTCAGCACCCAGGATAATGTGATGCATGGCTAAACACTTAAGGTACAAAAGGCGAGACCTATTGGCTATGCCAATGCTTGTTTTTTTAGGTGCCTGGTGATCTCGTACATCGCATAGGATTTTTTTTTAGGTACAGGCCCCTAACTTAAGAAATGCGACGGTGACTCTTTAATTTTAAAGCCTAATGGAACGGGCGCTGAGAATATTTCATTTTGTAGGCAACACATTAGTGTTGAATAAATGATATTCATTATTATTTTATACATTTTCATAAAATATTCCAGCGTTGCGAGCACTCAAAGCAACATATTTCTTCACTCTCACACGGCAGATCCAAGTACTTGCACTTATAATTACATTGATCATACATACTGCATAATCTGAAAACTAAGTTGCCGCTAGGTTTTATAAATAATAAGTACTATTATTGCCCTGTTCCATGACACTCCTTTTATCATTCTCAGGAGTGTAGTAGTCTGGATTAGTTCCACAGTCTCAAACCCTTAATTGGAAGGCTAAGTATAGACTGTTATACCATGTTCAGTGAGGCCCTGAATTAACTACTATTCTGATTCTGCCCGTGGAGTGTCCCTCCTACTAAAGTGCATGCACCGCCGATGAGGCCGAGCACTGGATGAAGGGTGGGGGTGGTTGGGGGGCGGCAAGTGGCCCCTCTGCTCTGGTGATACTGAGGAACCTTCCCATTCTGTTACCCTTTAGTGTAAGCAGACCAGCCACCACGGCTGCCAGATTTATTCACCAGTACTGAGCCCGGAAAAACTTTAACGTCAAGAAGCTATCTTGCCTCAACACATAAACTCCTTGGGCCTGACTCACAAAGGTAAGTTACACTTTTGAGTAAGTTTACACTTTGTAGTAAGTTTACTACATTCGGTATTCACAAACTCTGAGTGTAAACTTGCTACAGAAGTGTAAGTTACATGTCTCCGCCCTCAGAGTAATGCAATTGCCTTACTCTTCTGTGGGTGGATGACGCCCCTCTCAAAACCCCTCTTGCTCCTCCCTAATTCCATCCCCTTTAGTAGTAAGTCTGCCCCTTTTCCCACCCACTCCTCTGTGTCCCTTCCACATTTACTATTGAAATCTATACTTACATGTGCAGAGACTCTGCACTTGGGCAGAGAACTCCACATATATAAATATAGGCAAAATTTACACTTTGTAGTATGTCTTGTAGTACTACAAAATGTACTACAAAGTGCAGTTTGTGAATCAGACCCTTGTGTTCTTCTGAGATGCTCATCCCCAGTCACACAAGTTCGGCTCATAATTGTGACCAGTGAGTGTTCAGAGTAGTATAACAAACTAACTCGGTGGGATCATTCAAGTTGCCATTGGCAGTGAATTGTGTCTTTGACCTTTAGGGCATCCCCTCACCTTAGAGCATCATTACTACTGATGTGATAGGTCAGTATGGCCAAGTAATCGCCGATGTCCCTTGGGAACTCCCCCCACCCACACCCGCCCCACCACAACCATGCCACTGACAAGAACACCAATTCAGGTCTTTGGGTTGGGGATCATAAGACCCCTGGCCGTATTTATTTACACATATATACAAACACAGTTTCATCACTTTATGCACATTAACCCACAATTTTACATCTTGGCTTACAGAAATTAAGTCCTAGCCTTAACAGAAAGGCTAGTACAGGAGAGTTACCTAACCGTAGCTGAGATTGTTCCTGTGCATCCTTCAAAACATACTTTTATGACTGAGATCATGACTGGTTCCAATGTCCCTTCCTCTTAAAGCCCCTGGTCCAATAAAATGGACATGGATGGGTCCCTCTTTATGGGACGTCCCACCCACTGACCTCCCACACTGGGATGTTCCTGTGCAGTGGGCCCATCTGCCCGCTAGGATACCTACCTCAGGCACCCTCTACACCCATCTTCCTCCCCCCAAGGGCCTGTGTAGCTTGCGCCCACTGCGCCTGTGCAGGCGGTTGCCAGGTAAGGACTGCGTGTCAGCAACTGCCTCCAACCCCCCGCACCCCTGCAGCCCTCTTTTGACTTGCTGCCAGCACCCCTTGGAGGGTCTCGTGATCCCGCTGTTATTTTTGGTCTAAAAGGATGCTTTACCTGGACCCGAACTGTCCCACCATTCATCACCTCACCCGCCGATCAAGATAAATACAATATACTAAATATGACCTGCAAGAGAAAAAAGGGCGTTAGACTTGACACAAGCCATTACCATGACTTCAAATAAAAACCCATTTGAATCGCGCCACATAACATTGCATAACCTTATAACTATCCATCCCGTTATGCCACAACACATGAGCACTCCCCCCACCCGGTGCCGTTTGCTCTGGGAGCCTGGGGAAACACACAATGCAGGGAGTAGCGAGGAGGGGGATCCTTCCTGGCATCCTTCATGGCGGCAAGTGGGAAAAGAGACCTGCTTACGATGCCTTTTAAGGGACGAGGCTGCCTTATATGCTAGGAACGACCCCGGAAGCACTCAGGTGTTTCCAGGTGTTGCGCCACAGCCAGCAAATCCTGCCCAGACCTCCACCTAAAGGTCGTGGCGGCTTGCGCCATGACCCCTGGTTCGGGCGCCGGCATATGCACGGCTCCCCTGAGTTGGGGGAGCCTCTGCCATAAAATGATTTGGCATGAACCTCTAAGGGAAGGACATGGTATACTGGGCAGTTAGAAGTAATTAAACGTCTTCTCTCTTCTTTCTAAAAAATGTTCCCACCTCAGTCTCTGAAGCAGTAAGGGAGGACACTAGCAGGGAAAGATTTTTGTCAACTTCCAAAATGGTGAACAAATTTGCATAGGGAGAAAGAATGACTCCCAGTTATTCTAACCCATTCGTTTCTGCTGTGCAGAAATATAAAGGACACAAAAGCAGCATTCCGGGGCCTATCTGGTTAAACAATACAGCCTTCAAGCAAACTGTTTCCTACTGTTATAGGACAATGTCTGTAAATAGGATTCCTGAAATGAAGTGTTGGCTCCTTGTATAATGTCATAAAGATGGATAAATAAAGAATGGTATATTTCGTAAGCAGTACATTTACTGGTTCTTCTTTTAAACTGTAACTTGTAAGTGTGCCTCAGGTGTACTGTAACCGCCTCAGGAGCAGATGCAAGTGGTGATAGCTATAGCAACCAGCTCCATGTGTTCAACTAGTAAAAGCCTTAATCAATATTTTTGCAAGATTGTGCTTTTTCATCACTTCAAAAAATAGGCATTCACACTGCAACTCAAGCACATGAGCCGCCTCCGTAACCCGCTTGTGCTCTCGTGACTTCCCTGAGCAGCTCCAGGCCTTGGTTCGGTTCTTCTGCTGAATTATTTGTGCTCTGCGGCCTCCTGATGTCCCTGCAGGGCGCTTGAGTGATCTACGCTTTCAATTTAGTCCAGAACAGTGAATACGGTCACAGTTCTTTGCTTTGTTGGCATGACAAACCAAGCACGCGTTACCAACCGCAGACAAAGAGCACTTTACAATGTGGGGGTGTTGGGCACCGGCGAGCAGAGAAGTGGGGAGACGAACACAAGGGGAAGAAGGAAGGGAAGCGTGTTGTGAGGAGTAGGAGGGAAAGTGTAGGCACGGGGTTGGTGATGCAGCACATGCTGGAAGTGAAAGAAGGATCAATCAATCAGGGTTGGTAAAGCGCAGCTTCTTACCCTGGAGGGTCTCAAGGCGCTGGGGGCGGCTCCGTTGAGTGCTGGGGTCATCCGAAAAGCCAGGTCTTGAGGTCCTTCCTGAACTGGGGCAGTGTGGGAGATTGCCGGATGTGGAGGGTAAATATGAGACAATGGGAGAAAGGATACGAAGGAATTAGTTTGGTTAAGGGGTTAATAGATGAAAGTGAAAAGGGGCACAGCGGGGGCTACGCAGAGAGTGTTAGAAAGAAAGGAGAGGGAGAATAGAGGGGAGTTGGACACTGATAAAAAGGGAAAGGAAAGGTAGAAAACATGGAGCAGATCAAGTGGGAGACAAGTGTTTGGATGGCGGGACCAGAAGTGGAGACAAAGCAAGAAGATGTGGTGGTCTCGAAGAGGGCTGGACACAAGTGGATGAATAACTAAGAGTGTAAAAACGGACTAGAGAGGGAGAAGTGGGAGAGGAGCTAGAACCTTTATCATTCTTTAATTGGCATCTGGCCCTACCATAGGACTGTTAGTTTGCAGACAGACTGGTGTAAATCCTACTATAGCACAATTTCCTTACCTTCCCTTCGCATAGGTGGCGCTCAAGAAGTCCTCTTTAGCACTGGAGGAGGCGGAATATACTATATAATTTTAAGAACTTAGGGAAAATAATTTAAATGACAAAAAAGGTTGTTTAAAAAGAGTACCACGTCACGTTTTGTGGTGAAATTAGAGAAAACTAAACTATAAAATAAAAACATAATTTTAAATAAATGTCATTGTGGTAGGACTTTGTTCTAATGAAATTCTCAAGCCAATGGTTTAAAGAGGCTGGTCGAAGAGGCCCATTGACGTGTCTGAGAGGTTAAAAAGCCTTAGTGCCTTCATAAATCTTTTTCGTGGGACAGAATCATGCCAAAGCACGCGTGGACTTGGATGACCTGAATTTGAAGTTATAATTAGTCTTTGAAGAGGATAGTGCAAAAAATATCCAAATTTTCATGGCCAAAATTAAATCCAGTCTTGGATCACCTTGTTGGAAACATACGATAAAGAAACATGAGGAGATGAAAATGTTTCAGGAATGAGAGGCGCCCACAGGGGATGGCAATTGAGTGTTGGCTTCTGGATCTTATGCGATTGGTTTTTCTTAGTCCGTTCTCTGTGTCATGACTCTAGAGAGCAGAAATCTCAACAGATGGTTGTCTCATGCTGATGATGACGGGTTCCACACTATCAGGTTGGCATGGCCCAGTGAAGATTTTCATGGACTCCGAGCTGGCTAGGATAACACTGAAGACTAAGAAGTGTGTACATCCGCAACACCGCAGTCTCCCTAGTCATTTCTTGAGTTCTTGAGATCCTGCACCTTTTTCTGCTAGATTATTTTTCCTGTGTACATAGCTTTTGTGAATTTTGCAACCAAGAAATATTGGCACAAAGGTATGAGCTCTATTGTACTTGGTAAATGGGAAGGATTTGCTGACGAGCTAAAACTGGGGGAGGTTGAAGGGTGCAAGTACATCAAATTATCAGCAGCTCCTGTGCATCCTTGGCACAGAACTCTGCCTTACAGATTATCTGGCTTCTAGGCGCTTTTTATCTTGTCCCCTTGTTATATCTCTTCTGTGGTACTGAGGACTCCTTTCTTCTGTCACTCCGAGTGACTGGGAGCTACTAGACTTTTCTTGCAGGTCTTTAGGGCACGTGAGACGCTAGATAGGCTCAGGTGTCTAATCAAAGGCAGAGTCGTACTGTATCTGTGGAAGAGCCACAGAACTCTCTCACTTCCTTTTGGTCTTTCTGGCTCTCAGCAGAGTGCCACCTAACCAGGCACTATACATGAAGATATACCAGTCTGTTATATGTGTCAGGCCTGCTTACTAGCGCTCAGTGGATTTCTGTATCACTGTGTTCACTTGCCTTCTGCAGCCATGTAACCCCCACCAACTTTGGTTCATGCTCCATGAGGACCTGTGTGTAAGTGAATGTACTGCCAAAGTAGCTATTGGTGGACAGTCTTTCTCTGTCTCGCCACCTCTGTCTCGCCACACATGTGTTTGTGCAAAAGTGGTATCTGGGGCTGTGGCATTGCTTAATATGTGCAGGTTTGTGGGTTAAGCTTCCAAAAGCTTTTTTCACGGTGGCAAGGCTGGATGTTTCATAAGGAAGCAATGGGATACACTATTAAATTTAATGATGGTATCTTCAGCTAGAAATTTCATTCTTGAACTCTTTGTGATATTTGTTATAAGTGTAACTCACTAGTGACATCTGTTTTTAATAAATGTTAAGGAAAAGGTACTTTTAAAAGTTTACTTTTAAAAGTTGCTTTTCTCTGCCTAAAGCTTCTGGAGGCTAATTAACATTAGACTCCAGCTGCAGTCCTTTGAGTGCTGAAACCCTTAATGATGTGTGAAAACTGCTCCCAGAGCAGAGACGTAGGTCTTGGTGGAGGGATGTGTTTTATTCCGCTGGCAGAAGGACAAGTTGGCTAATACCCATGAATTTATTTAACCTCAAAGGGCACTTCCCTGTCGCAGGAAGATGTCAGATGGTACCTGGAAAGGCCCCTTTTTTTGTTCCCCCAGTCAAGCAGGCACCAATCCCAGTGGGAAGGGAGCTGCCGCCATAACTGGTTTGAAGTAACCACAATGGAGTGGTTACTCATTTCCACGGCCACACCTCTGAGATGATCACACAGACTCTGCACATGGGGTGACAGGTTTCACCATCTTGGATTTGGGCAGAGAAGGGCACTGTTATATTGTTTGCATTGGGGCACACAAGAAATGCTGAAAATGTGAGTAGGATAACCCCTGGGAAATTTTACCCCGTTGGTTAGGAAGGAGCCAGGTGTCACCTCCACTCAAAAGTCAGGGACAGGCATAAAGGTGGCATCCCCAGCACCCTCCCAGGAACACTACTCGATAAGAGGAAGCTAGAAGAGGACTGAACCTAATTGAGGCCTGAGAAGAGCCCTGTAGTGATGGAACTTCTCACTCTTGCACCCAGAACAAAGAAGTAGATCCAAGGGTCATAAGGCTGACCTGTTCAAGCTACAGGAACACAACAAGCTACATACAAGAGGCCTTTTATGCAACTGACCAGGTTCAACTATACATGCCCTGAACCATGCTGTTGGCCTCTGCTGTAGTGAGTCCTGACCCGCAAATTCTGTTCCTTAGGTCCTGGAACCTTTCTCTTTGTCTGACTGGACTTTTCTTACCTCCTGTGAAAACCTGGGTCTTTGAAACTTTTTGGCTCCAAAGACCTCCAGAGGACTGGGACAAACCTGCTAAGCCAATCTGACCTGGGTGTCTTGCTGCTGGGCTGAAGATTCAAGTTTCTCCTGCTTGGAGCTTTTCTGCAACAGCAGATTCGATTCAGCGGGACATCACGGAGAAGGTATCCACCTTGTGGAGCCTTTTTCCATCTACAGCCTGCTGCATTGCCCTGCTGAAGATTTTGAAATTCCATTTTTGAGACTTAGTCCCAAGGTAAAACGTCCAACCAGGTTGAACCTGGTTTCTGTATTGGACCTGTGCCCCATCACGGTTGGCCTCAGATCGTGCCTAGGTTCTGGTCTTACTACAACCAATTAACTGCGATTTGCACAAAGAGCGCTTTTTGGCGCTATTTTTATTTAAGAAATGTAAATTCATATCTTTGATTCCCCTTATTGGATATTTGTTGTTTTGGTGTCATTTATTTTATTACTCTATTCTATTGCTCTATTTTTTTCTAAATAGGTATGGGATTTTCCTTATGTTGTGTTTTCACTATATTACTATTTTTTGTACTGCATAAACACATTGTCTCTAAGTTAGGCCTGTCTATTCTATGTCATAGCTACTATAGGTTGAGCTCAGGTTAATTTTGTGAATGTTGTGGTTCTCCCTGACAAGGATTTAGTTTCTTCCTTAAGGTGGGCTATCGCCCACCTTAACTAATGACCACATTTTCTACACTCATTTGTGGCCAAAATGTTAGTGTGGCTCTGCCAGGCTGAGAAAACGATAGGAACTTTTAAACAAGTAGCTGTTTTTAAGTGTGGGTTTTGTGAGTGCAGATGTCAAACAGACCACTTTGCTAACAATATACTCAGAGCAGGCTTTGGGTGCGCCCCTTTCAGCCATTGGCTTTATTTTGCCAGCCTCTTTAAGCCATTGGCTTGAGAATTTGTCAGTCACTTTCTGGCTCATCCCAGTTGACTACTCACTTCTCAGCTTATAGAACTGGCTGTGTGGGTCTATCCTTGAGTTTTCGTTTAATTACGTGCATTAAACTTCATGGGTTACTACTTTACAACTATATCCCTCTTTCCTTTCTGATCACTCCCTCCTTTGTGTTGAGATTCACTCTAATATGCTACGTCTGCATGTGTTGGCACATTAAACACAGACCTATTGACTATGCCAATGCTTGTTTACAGGGAAGGTGGCACATGGCTGCTCATAGACATGCAAGACATTAATCCGTTCTCTTATAGGTGAATGTCATTCATCTCTTACAACCCCATTTCTAGCATAAAACCACTGTTAGTGCAACCACTGACTTCTTTATTCTTTTGTGCTGTGATGTACACAGTGTTATTTGAGGGGGTAAAGATGCACAGAGTGTTATTGGAGAAGATAAAGGTGCACAGATTGTTATTGGAGAAGATAAAGGTGCACAGATTGTTATTGGAGAAGATAAAGGTGCACAGATTGTTATTGGAGGGGGTAAAGGTGCACAGATTGTTATTTGAGAGGATAAAGGTGCACAGATTGTTATTGGAGAGAGTAAAGGTGCACAGATTGTTATTGGAGAGAGTAAAGGTGCACAGATTGTTATTGGAGAGAGTAAAGGTGCACAGATTGTTATTAGAGAAGATAAAGGTGCACAGATTGTTATTGGAGAGGATAAAGGTGCACAGATTGTTATTGGAGAAGATAAAGGTGCACAGATTGTTATTGGAGAAGATAAAGGTGCACAGATTGTTATTGGAGAGGATAAAGGTGCACAGATTGTTATTTGAGAGGATAAAGGTGCACAGATTGTTATTGGAGAAGATAAAGGTGCACAGATTGTTATTGGAGAAGATAAAGGTGCACAGATTGTTATTGGAGAGGATAAAGGTGCACAGATTGTTATTGGAGGGGGTAAAGGTGCACAGATTGTTATTTGAGAGGATAAAGGTGCACAGATTGTTATTGGAGAGAGTAAAGGTGCACAGATTGTTATTGGAGAGAGTAAAGGTGCACAGATTGTTATTGGAGAGAGTAAAGGTGCACAGATTGTTATTAGAGAAGATAAAGGTGCACAGATTGTTATTGGAGAGGATAAAGGTGCACAGATTGTTATTGGAGAAGATAAAGGTGCACAGATTGTTATTGGAGAAGATAAAGGTGCACAGATTGTTATTGGAGAGGATAAAGGTGCACAGATTGTTATTTGAGAGGATAAAGGTGCACAGATTGTTATTGGAGAAGATAAAGGTGCACAGATTGTTATTGGAGAAGATAAAGGTGCACAGATTGTTATTGGAGAGGATAAAGGTGCACAGATTGTTATTTGAGAGGATAAAGGTGCACAGATTGTTATTGGAGAAGATAAAGGTGCACAGATTGTTATTGGAGAAGATAAAGGTGCACAGATTGTTATTGGAGAGGATAAAGGTGCACAGATTGTTATTGGAGAGGATAAAGGTGCACAGATTGTTATTTGAGAGAATAAAGGTGCACAGATTGTTATTGGAGAAGATAAAGGTGCACAGATTGTTATTGGAGAGGATAAAGGTGCACAGATTGTTATTGGAGAGGATAAAGGTGCACAGATTGTTATTGGAGAGGATAAAGGTGCACAGATTGTTATTGGAGAGGATAAAGGTGCACAGATTGTTATTGGAGAGGATAAAGGTGCATAACACACAAAAAAGAACGGGGGAGAGGTTACATTCCCACCCCGGCCTCCCCAGTCACAATCTATATCACACAATAAAGATGTAGGAAAGCTACTTCCTGTGGTGGCACGTGCTCAGTGAGTAAAAACTGCCCTCACTCACAAGTTTGTGACATGCTTCATCATCGGGCTTGCTAACTGACACCCCTGCGCAGACCAACGCTGGGGTGGAGCAAAAAGAAGGGGAAGACAATACAAACATAAAGTTGTGGGATCACCAAAGTGAAGTGAAGTTTGTGAAAGTTAAAACTAGCTTGAGTGTGTCCCTAATTCTAAATGTATTCCTGGGCCACCCGGCCAGGGTTCAAAACGTAAAGGATGGTGGTGATAGGAACAAATTAGGATACCTTCACCCCTCCTTACTGCGAAGGTGTCGGCATGTTTCTGCTATTTCAATTGCGCCCACAGTGTTGGGTCACTCCGGCATTCATCAGGACCTTCAGGATCCCAGAACACAGTACCCTCTAATCCTTAGTTAGTATCACTCCAAACTCGGGTTTTTATAATTCACACTTTCGTTCAAAATCGAGTTCCATTAAACGTTATGCTCCACCCACACACACACACACAGTGTTATTGAAGGGGTAAAGGTGCAGAGAGTGTTATTGGAGGGGTAAAGGTGCAGAGAGTGTTATTGGAGGGGTAAAGGTGCAGAGAGTGTTATTGGAGGGGGTAAAGGTGCAGAGAGTGTTATTGGAGGGGGTAAAGGTGCAGAGAGTGTTATTGGAGGGGTAAAGGTGCAGAGAGTGTTACTGGAGGGGGTAAAGGTGCAGAGAGTGTTATTGGAGGGGGTAAAGGTGCAGAGAGTGTTATTGGAGGGGGTAAAGGTGCAGAGAGTGTTATTGGAGGGGGTAAAGGTGCAGAGTGTTATTGGAGGGGGTAAAGGTGCACAGTGTTATTGGAGGGGTAAAGGTGCAGAGAGTGTTATTGGAGGGGGTAAAGGTGCACAGAGTGTTATTGGAGGGGGTAAAGGTGCGGAGAGTGTTATTGGAGGGGATAAAGGTGCAGAGAGTGTTATTGGAGGGGGTAAAGGTGCAGAGAGTGTTATTGAAGGGGGTAAAGGTGCAGAGAGTGTTATTGGAGGGGGTTAAAGGTGCACAGAGTGTTATTGGAGGGGGGTAAAGGTGCACAGAGTGTTATTGGAGGGGGGTAAAGGTGCAGAGAGTGTTATTTCTGCTCATTTACGTAGGAGGTGCTTTAACAGTTGTCTGCTTGTGAAGGGTGGGTGTGCACCGAGTGTTATTGCTGCCCATGGAGAATGAAGGTGCACAGAATGCTATTGTTGACTGGAGGATGATGTAGGTGCATCAAATGTTATTCCGTTCATGGAGGCAGGAGGTGCAGCTGATGTGTGGTGGAGGCACGAGTGTTAATACTGCTCGCAGAGGGGGTGAAGGTGCACCAGGGGTTATTAGAACTCCAAGAGCATGGGGATGGGCCAAGAATTGTGGTGCGCTTAGAGCTAAAAGATACAGTGAACGCTAATGCTCCTTGTATGGCGGAGGCGCACTGAGCGTTATTGCTGCTAGGAGAAGATTGAGATGCATTGAGTATTTTTGCTGCTAGGAGAGGCAGGAGGAACACTTGGCATTATTGCAGCTCATAGAGGCAGGAGGTGCACCGGGCGTTCTAGCTGCTTGAAGAGAATGGCGCTGCGCCGAGTTATTGCTGCGCTCTACTAAGCGTTAATACCGCTCGTTAGTCTCTTCCTTGCAGCCTTTGCCTTTTAAGTGGGTGAGAAGCAGCCAGGGCTCACAGTTGGGCTCCGTCGTGTGATCCTGTTAATCGCCCCTTGCTCCCCGGGGTGCCGCGGCTGTCATGTGTGGCTCCCCAGGAATTCTTTGGCAGCGCCCACGGAGCCTCAACTCCCCCTCCGCACCAGATGGGTCATGGGAGCTCAGTGTGTGAGAGCCCGGGGAGACATTCTGCTGAAGAGCCGTGATCACAGCTCCGGAGGCACGTGGGCAATCACAGAGCGACACGGGGAGACGGGCACGGGCCAATCACACAACCAGGCCATTTATCCTATTGGGCATTTCACCAGGGGGCGCTCAACCATTGGAGGCCAGTGTTGAAGGCTGGTGGCTGTTGCCTCGCTCTTAGGTTCTCATGGTTTACGCCAGAAGCAAACCAGGGGGCGGGTGAGAGCGACGGAGAGTGAATGAATGGATAAATATAGAGAGAAGGGGGCAGGGTTAATTAGAAAACGATTGCGAGAGTCTGCTTCGGCTCTCAGTTCGTCAGGGTTTCTGCCACGGGACAGTCATAGAGTAAATCAGCGTTTCTGCCACAGGACTAGGACGGAGAGCCTATAGAGGGGGTTTACAGAACACCCCGGGGAGACTGACATGGGGCAGTAACGGAGCAGGGAGAGTGAGACGGGACGAAAACACCCCTCTCGCGCAATAAACAGACCACGCTGATGTCTTTAAGCGTAAAAGGCCATTTATTAGGACCAGGCTGCACAACAATCATCAATAACCAATAACCAATAACTTCAACATTAATAACAAAACCACCACATCAACTCTGTATCCCTCCACTCTCTTCGCCCACTCTGACTCACATCTCCAACCACTCCATGCCCATTCCGTTCCTCAACCATTTCCCCAAATCTCCTAGCATCCTCCCCGGTATCACCTGGCATTCCAGTCCTGCCTCAGCTCCCCCCATCATCCAATCTTCCCCCCCCCGAGGGATGGGTTCACCCGCTATTGACTCCCCCACCCCTCCAAAGTATCGCCTACCCCGCAGCCCGTCCTAAACTGGCACGCCATGCCAACCCTACCTCCAAACCCTAGTAACTGTAGGGCGGGTGGGTGGCCTTTGAAACTTCCCTCCCGATAGTGCCGAGCGCAGGAAGAGGAAGTTGCCTTCCTCCCCCGCGCTCTTATACCCACCCCCTAACTCCACCCCCTGACCCTGCCTGGTCCTCCCCTGCGCGAAAGACCCCGGGGGAAGACTAGTCTGCGACTCTGCTTCCCCTGGGGCCCAGCATCGCGCAATAAACAGACCACGCTGATGTCTTTAAGCGTAAAAGGCCATTTATTAGGACCAGGCTGCACAACAATCATCAATAACCAATAACTTCAACATTAATAACAAAACCCCCACATCAACTCTGTATCCCTCCACTCTCTTCGCCCACTCTGACTCACATCTCCAACCACTCCATGCCCATTCCGTTCCTCAACCATTTCCCCAAATCTCCTAGCATCCTCCCCGGTATCACCTGGCATTCCAGTCCTGCCTCAGCTCCCCCATCATCCAATCTTCCCCCCGAGGGATGGGTTCGCCCGCTATTGACTCCCCCACCCCTCCAAAGTATCGCCAACCAGGGAACCCCCTTTAGGGCAGTTACCTGCCCCCCCCCCCCCCGGGGCCCATGAGTGCACCTTTCGTCCACACCAATTCACACATTCTTGCGGCACCAAATTGACTCGTTCCACAACTTACTAACCACATCTCTCATCTCCATCATATAGTAAGCATTCCCCATCATTGAAAGATGCACCCCGTCATCCCTAAAAAGTAGCGGTTCTTCCAGTCTCAGTCCAGCATGAGCGATGACCTTAATGTCCTTGTCCCCACAAAAAAGTCTCATTGCTCTGTTGAGCTTTCGTCGTGCCTTTTCCACAGCCCCATGCTTAATAGCACCCCTCCAAACTTTCCTTGGGACAAATTCCGTCCAGGCAATGTAAGTCCCTGCCAGCCTGTGTTTCAACACTTCCAAATCCCTCTGCATCAGCTGTAAGAGCGCCAAACCCGACAGCTGAACCAAATCGTTCTCCCCCAAGTGTATGATCAACAGATCCGGGCATCCCTTCTGGGGGACCATCTTCGCGAGCCAGGGCAATAGTGCCCCCCATCGCATCCCCCCTTTACCCCACCAATGCACCTCGTGATGTTGTCCTTTGAGTCCCAGGTTGCGGCCGTACACCTGTTGCTCTGCATACTTGGAGGCCCAATGAACGAAGGAATGCCCCACGATCCAAGTGACCGTCTTGGCCCCCGGTCCACCCACGCAACCTATGAAAGAAAAACATGTTAGCAAGAAAACCGGGCACACATAACACCACTTCCCCAGCAACCCCTCCTGCTCCCCCCCACTCCTCACTTGCGAACATACCGTTCACAACACCTAGACTTCCACCTCCCAATCTGCCGAATCCTGTCCCAAGTCCACCCCAACCGGGCCGCCGCTGTGGCCGCCCCAATACGAAACGAGTGAGTCCCAAAACCAGCCGGATCAAAACCCAAGCGCCGTAAGGCCATGCGCAGCACCGCCAACAACTGTCCGGACGTCACCCTCGCCCCCGACATGTGGCAAAAAATGTCTCCACTCGCAACCCGCGTGGACAGCACAAACGCCCTCCATTCAACCACCGGGCACACACCCCCACAACCAGCCTCGCACAACCAAACCCACTTACCCCGTCCCAACTGATCCGTTTTGGAGTGCCCCAGCCAAATCCCCAGGCGCCCGCCTACCAGCCGTATCTCCTCATACCGCCTGCCACACACGGACCGTGTGCCCAACAATTCAGACACCCGGAAAGCCCCAAAAAAGATCCAAATCATCGCCAAACGGAACACGCGCACTTCAAACGCATCATAACAACAAAGCGGCAAAACCTCGACCAACTTGACCAACAATTCAAACGTGATCGCCTCCCGCAACACCCCACCCCCCCTTCTCTCCCTTCCCCAACCTCTGAGTACCCGACTGAGAATCACATCTTTCGTAGGATCAAAACCAAAAAACAAACCGCAATAAAATGCTACCCCAGCCAATTTCCCTGATATAGTCGCAGCCGTCAGCCCCCTTTCAATGCAATGCAATACAAACTGCAGCACTCCTTGCTCCATCGCTGAGCAATCTCCAACGGCAGAATCCCCACGCCATCCCATAAAGGATCCAAACTCCGCCCATGCCAGTCGGTATGCACGTCGCGTGGTCTCTGCAATAGAATTTTCCACCAGGCCTATCACCCTCACTCCCCCAAGGCCCAGATGCCGTCCGGCAGCTTGGTCTTGCACTGATCCGCTCCTGGTGCCAATCGCCGGAACCGCTGCCACTGCGAACGAGACAAGGCATCCGCGATATCATTATTCGCTCCAGGGACATGCTTGGCTCGAAAAACCACATTCAATCGTAAACATTTCAACATGAAACTCCTCAGCACCCTCAGGTCCCTTGCCCTCTGCCGGTTTACCAGCTCGACCACAGTCATGTTGTCCACATGGAACAACACAGACCTGTTCTGAAACTCGAGACCCCACACTTCCAGTGCCACCAACAAGGGAAAGAATTCCAGAAACGCAATGCTCCTCCCTTGCGTCACCCAATGAGCTGGCCAGTCCTCCGCGCACCACCTGCCATCCCAGAAGATCCCAAAACCAGCTGCCCCGGCTGCATCAGAGTAAATTTGACATTGCCAAACCATCCTGTCATCCGCAAAGTCCAGGGACACCCCGTTGAAATCTGTCAAGAAAGTCAGCCATGTCCTCAAGTCTGCCCGAACCCCCATGGAAATCCGGATCCTGTGGTGCGGAAGAACAGCCCCCGACATGGCCATGCCGAGCCGCCTGCAGAACGTCCGTCCCGCCCTAACCACCCTGCACGCAAAGTTCAATAAGCCCAACAGTTGCTGTACCGCCCTCAACGCGATTCTCTTCTCACCGATCGCCCACCAGAGGCACACCTGAATCTCCGTCACTTTAGCAGCAGGGAGGCGAGCTGTCCACTGAAGGGAATCCAGCTCAATGCCCAAGAATGTCAGTGCAGCATGGGCCTGCCGTCTTTTCAGGGGCCAAGGGAACACCAAAGTGCTGTGACATCTCCTGGAACCGTGACAGGGCCCTGCCACAATCCCCAGAGTGAGCTCTTCCAAGAAAGAGAAAATCGTCCAGGTAGTGAGTAACGTCTCGATGCCCGCTAATCTGTGTAAAAGCCCACTGCAAGAAGGTGCTAAACAGTTCAAACAGCGCGCAGGAAATCGCACATCCCATGGGCAAAACTTTGTCCACGTAAATGGCCCCTGCGAACTGCATCCCTAGCAGCGAGAAATCCGCGGGGTGTATGGGCAGCAGGCGGAAGGCAGACTTGACATCACATTTCGCTAATTCCGCCCCCGGCCCACACACCCTCACAAGGCGGATCGCATCATCCACCGATGCGTACAGCACCCTGGAGTCCTCCTCCGCGATGAAATCCTTCACAGACTGTCCTTCAGGCCACGAGAGGTGATGTATCATGAGAAACTCACCCTCCTCTTTCTTGGGCGCCACCCCCAGCGGAGAGATGATTAAGTCATCCACTGGCCAGTCGCTGAACGGGCCAGCTATTCTCCCATCCTCTACCTCCTTCTGTAATTTGGCAGCTACCACTGCCGGCAAGGTTGTGGCTGATCTCAAATTATCTGCCCATCTCCGCACCCTGGGACCCTGATAGCCCACCCGAAAGCCCTCCGTGAAACCCCACTGAATCCTCGAAGCCGCCTCCCTATCGGGGTAACCTGAGAGCCACGGGGCCATCGCCTCCACCTTAACCAGTGTAGGCGCCCTTTGGTCCAGCCTGTCCCCTCCCTTTCGCGTTTCGCCACTGCTCCGAGGGCGTGACCAGTGTAAAGCATTGGGTAAGGGCGTGTTTCCCTCCACACTTCGAGCACTCATGCTTGAACTTGCATGGGTAGCGGGAGCAATAGCCCCGGTTGTAGCTCCAACAGGCCCCGGTGTTAGCCCCGCCTGGCTTCGTGGTCTGGCCTGCGCTACCGGCCCCAGCGGTGTTCCCCCCCGCCCCGCTTTGGGCGGGACGCAGCGGAAAAGACCGGTAAGTAACCGGCAACCCGCTGGCCGTGTGTGTGGATGCCGATGAATGCGTGGACGCCATCCACTGCATCCATAATTCCTGATCCACCTCCCCCCAATGCTTGTCCGGGTTGGCGCTGACCCTGGCCCTGAACTCCTCATCATAACTAAGCCAGGCGAACCCCCCGAACTGCATTTGGGCCTTCCTGATGATGTCCATGTATTTCATTAACGCTATGGCCCTATCCTGGTGCTTCACGCAGTAAATACTGGCGTAAATGAGAAACGCCGAGGTCCAATTTTCCATAGTCACCGGAACCCTAGGCCGTCTAGTCAATTCCCACTCCTCTTCTTTGGAACCCTCCTTCGCCTGCACCTCCCTGTGCAGCAATTTAAACACGTCCACATACTCGTGTTTCCATATCCTACTCCTAATCTTGTCAGACAGATTCGACCCCAAAGGCATAGCCAGTCCCATGTAGGGGAGCTTTTTCTGGTGTTTGTCCTCCGACTTGTCCCCTTTCTCATCTTTCCCGTCCACCTTGTCAGTCTGAACCCCCGCCGTAGCTACCAACTTACCTCCCACCTGCTTGACCACCCTTGACGGCTTGTCCCCTGGCAACTCTCCGGTCACCCGCACCGACCCCTCCCCCACCCCCACCGACCTACAAGCCTTCTTCCTACCCCCTTGTGGCCCACCATCCCAAGCCGACCACCAAGACCCCTCACCTGACAGCGATGAGTGCATCTCGCCGGGCCGTCCTCTGGAGGTGGAAGCCTTGGGAGTCTCCGCCTTTGCCGTGCCCTTCGTCGTCTTCTGGGCCTGTAAAACACCAAAACCGCTGTTGCTCTGCACCCCCCCCCCGTCCTGTCGTCGTCATCCCGCACTTCCCCCTCCTCAAGCTCATCACTCTCCTCAGCATAATCCAACTCCACTTCCGGCTCCACTTCCACAGGCGCCCACAACACCTCTCTCACCGCACGTTTCACACCCTTACTTTTACCAGCACCCACTCCCCGGCCCCCTGACGTACACGCCGCCGTTGCCCGCTCCCGCGTTGGAGGGACAGCCGCCGCGGACCGGCCTACTGCTTCAGGCCGGCGTCCAGGGGCCGTCTTGCGCCCCGCCGGGCCACCCCGCACTCTGCCGACCGCCGCCGGCTTGGATCCCCTCCTACCCCCCAGGTCGCTCCAACCTGGGTGGGCCCCGGCACCATCGGGCCTCACAGCCGTCCTGGCCGTCCCTACCGGGCCCGCAGGCCCCCTGCCACCACTGACCCCCCCCCGGCCCAACCCTGACCAAATCCTCTTGCTCCGCCCACCTCTCCTCCTCCGAGGTGGGGGTCGGGGGCCCCTCAGCCTCGGCATTCCAAGCCGCTCCCACCCTCGGTGCCTGCTGCTCCGCCCATCTCGCCTCATTCAGCTGCACCAAGAGGCGCTGCTCCCTGATCCTGTCCTCCCAGGCCAGTGACTCCCAGCGGGGGAGGGAGGGGGGTGGGCAGTAGCCCTGAAACCCCCTCCCGGCTGCCAAAGTGCAGGCTGAGGGGCCGTCCCCTGGGCCCCCACCGCAATGCCCCCTGCCCCCGGGCAGTAAGCCCCCCTGCCCCCTGTACACCCTCCGGAAAGAGCGAGACCACCCTGGCCCCTGCCGAGAGGTCAATGGGAGCGTCCACCCATTGCCCCGTGCCTGCCCCCACACCTCCTGCGGCCAACCCAGGCTCCAATAACGGGGCGCGCAGCCCCCGTCCCCCTCCCCCCCTCCCACCTCCACTCGCTCTGACGCCTCCTCCCATTCTTGCTGCTCTGTCTGAGGCCCCTCGCCCCCTCCCCCCTCCCTCCTCCCCTCGCGGGCAAGCCAATGTGTAAAGCAGCCCCCCGGTGGGGCCCAACCCCACCGCGGGTCCCGCCGGCCCTGGGGGCACAAATTCCAATTGCGGGAACGATAGGCGCGGAGGCAGGCTCTTCCTCCGGCCCCCGCGCACTGACTCCTTTTTGAGCCCGCCCCGCCCCCTCCCTGCCGCGCCCCCCACCTTCAACGGGGGTTCCTCCTGGCAAGCCAATACTGCCGCCGCCACCCCCGCTGATGCCGCCCTCGGGGCCCTAGAGAATCCCACCCACGCTTCCCCCAACACACCGGGCCGGAGGAGATCCTCCCGCCCGGCGCGCCCCAGGACCCGCAAAGCCTCCCTTACCTCGTCCGCCAACATCCCGCCGCGCCGACCGCACCACCAGGAACCCAGATACCACCGACCAGTGGCTCCCGCTCACCCTGCGCCTCCCGACACCGTCCGCTACCCCTACAGCACACCTCGGCCTGCACTATCACTCTCCCTTTTCCCTTTGAAACTTCCCTCCCGATAGTGCCGAGCGCAGGAAGAGGAAGTTGCCTTCCTCCCCCGCGCTCTTATACCCACCCCCTAACTCCACCCCCTGACCCTGCCTGGTCCTCCTCTGCGCGAAAGACCCCGGGGGAAGACTAGTCTGCGACTCTGCTTCCCCCGGGGCCCAGCATTCGGAAAGCAAAGCTTTTCTCTTCAGGGCAATGATAGAAGAACAACGAATGACATAAGGCAGCTCACAGAGCAGGGAGTCTGACACATGCGATCACAGTGAGCCAGGGATTTCTACAAAGCAGTAACATGTGTGCACAGAAAGGAGGGGGCTGACCGAGAGTGATGACAGACCTACTCAGAAAGCAGAGTCCGACCCAGGGCTGCTTGACCCAAAGTGCAGAAATATGACTGTTGGCCAATCACGGAGCAGCTACAAGATGAGGGATGCTTGATTCTGCATACTGGATTGTTGGTAGCAGGGCCACTGGCATTATGCAAAAGAGGAGCACCAAATGATGCAGCATGGTTGATCAAATTATGTGGCAAGAAAAGGTATATTATGTTGCGTAATGCACCGCTTTTTTGATAGTATTACTTCATTATTTTGTCATTTTGACACTTAGTAATACTGTCTGGGCAAAGATTTCCCTTGATTAGTACCAGTTTAACAACCAAATACAAAATTAAACAACTGAAGAATGATCAGCTAACCTTTGTGACTGATTATATGTTGCAACATTTGTAGTAACTTGAACTGTTTGAGCTAGAATCAACATTTTTTATGTTGAAATCTGCAGATTATGGAGCAAATGATGGATTATGTGGTAAAGGCGGCAAGTCCATAACTATGCGAAAAAAGTTGTGGCCGCAGAATCGCATAATTCCAGTGGCCCTGTTTATTAGGCACTTGTGGGATCACAGAGCATCCTAACGTATCCTGGTTGCTGCCAACGAAGTTCCACAAAGTTTGGAATACTACAGTTTGTACGCCATGTATCTAATCTTGTGCACCACTAGTACCGTTACAGTTAGGGGACATCTCTTTCCTCCCTTTCCCAGGATCCCCCTGTCCATCAGTAACATAAGTGCTGTGATTATCAATGTTTTCATTGAGTGTTCGTGTGCTTGTAGGCCTCAAATGCAGTACAGGATGGCTTCAAGGCACTTCATGAGTTAGAGATGGTGACGATCGAGAGGTCACTAGGAAAAGGCCTGATGCAAGCAATGAGCCTTCAGGGCTCTTGTCAAAGCCAGGAGGTTTGAGATGTTCATCGATGGTGTGGATTGGGATTGGGATTCAGCAGCTTTGCACCTGGAAAGGAGAAGCACCTTCCTTTTGATGTCGTCTTCTTGAATTAGGGATTGTTCAGCTTATTGGTTGATGTCGTTCAGAAGTTTCTTGCGGAAGCATTTCTGTAAGAGCAGTCATGCAGCTAAGCGAGAGATGCAGTTGGCTTTCTGAAAATGAATTCATTTCTCTTTCGGAGAAGCAGTCCTGCAGCTAGGCCAGCGTTCTAGATGGTTGGTGGGCTAGCATGAGTGCTTTGCACTCCGTTCTTTTTTCTAGCGGGGAGCCAATGAAAGGCTTATCGATCCAGCTGAACGTGTCTCTAGTTTTGCTACTAAAGGCTAGATGTTCTGCTTGATTTTGTACTTTATGAAGTGTTGATGACGAGGTTGGTCAGAGTGCCCAGATAAAGCCATCCTATAGCTATGATTGAAGCAGGCAGGTGATCATCAAGATTCACATGTTGAGGGAAACTTTGTAGGAAGGACTCCAGCTTTTGCAGACCAGTATTTATCTCATATCGAAAAGCACAAAAACTCTGGTGGCAATGACTTCATTGACATACAAAGGATGAAAGATTGAGGTGTCTGCACTAAAAGACCGATGACATCCAGGTTCCTCACACACCTCTTAACATGATGCATTAACCCCATGAGAACTTCTGCTCAAAAATGGCCTATTGACTTTAATGGGCATTGCAAGTTTTTAAAATTGAGTTTAAGGATGTAGCTTGTTCAGAAGCTGAACAAGTGTTCAGACTTACAGAAATGTGTATATATTATTAAATAGATTGTGTTTTACAATTGCATGGATGCATGTTGTAGGTATGTTTTTTCTAAAGTCATCTGAGGTCAGTAACATGAAATTTGTATTGTATTGATATTTGTATAGCATTTTCTTATCCTTCACCTGGCCCAAAGGGGTTAGGCTGTCAATTGCTAGTTGTTGGTAGACCACCACCCATTCCAAAAAATTCGATTGGCGCAAATAAGAAGCCAATGTCAATTTGGGCAGGGCAGTTTGGGCTTGCACACAGTAGATGACCTTATGAAGTTATTCTTGCAGAAAAGTCTACTTTAGTAAATTGTTTGCTTGTGACCCTCAAGTTCCAACTACAAGTTTGTCACCTGGTGACACTGTTGTGTTACAGCATCTCTGGGAGGGAGATGTCACCGCTGGGTTTTGACACTCTCTGGCTGGTAGAAATGTATTGTGACTTGTCAGAAACCGGGTTCCCTGTTTGTACAGCAATCTCTGTGTGCGGGGCCCAGTGGGATATGGAGCACTAGGCGTTCTCTGCGTTAGATACTGGCCAAGTACATTTAATACTGTAACTTGCAAGGTTAACCAGGACTGCCATGGTTTCCTTCACTCCCCACGTGTAGTTTTGGTCGAACAGTAAAGGCTTACTCTAATATGCGGTTAGAGGTTTGGATCCTGGGACAGTAGAACGCATTAGTAACATTGATTGCTATTCAAAGATGAATGTGGAACCTGTTTTTAATACATTCATGAAAAAGGATAGGTGCCATGGATGACAATATTTAAAACTCCTTCTCACGGAGCTTGGGTCTCAGGGGGTGCCATGTGCATACATTGAAGGGCTCAGGCTATGCAGTTAGGATAAAGGTCTTGGCCCAGTTTAGCGGAACAATCTCAGTGCTCCATATATTAGGATAGCTAAGCAGACTTAAGCTACTGATGATGAGCGATGGGGAAATGAGGACAGTCAAAAAGAGCAGAGTGGCAGGTCTTTCTGTACGGTCCACAGAACCGGGGCGAATCATTGGCTGGGGGAGTCAAGGTGTCCGAGGAGGACTATGGACAACAAGGTCTACTCTGGAAACTCCAATGCCAATGTTTCATGAACCATTGGTGACAGTTAAAGCCGGTTTTGATAAAGCTGCACAGACAAGGAGAACTTAGACCTTCAAAATGACAAGAGACTGCAAGTTCGAGGCTCGCGTTTTCATTGGTAGAGTGTGCAGCGAGCCCCAAGTTTCTCTTGACACTCGTCGAGACCTGTGGGGTCGGGGGATACTGACTATGTCCACGATCTGGCGGAGATAGCCACAGGTCACAGCAGCCTCAGGAGCGGATGGTGACTCCCCGAGAATGAAATAAGGTCATTTATGTTTGATGAGCAGCCCTGCCTGGAAGCCCACATTGAAAGTTCCTGTAGATATCATTTTTGAGGATTCTGAAACAAAATACAACGTAACCTCACATTTTTTTATTTCATAGTTGTGAGAGTCCCTTAAAGTCAGTGGGGATGCAAATGCCAGCCATGAGTGATGCTGCCTTTGAAATGAGTGACTTACATTAAATTATTGAAGTTCGCACCAGATGAGTAAGACTTGAGGTGTCTCTTTGGAGTGACTTAACATAACAAACCTATCCCCAAATGTTTCTTTTTACGTGATTTTGCCCCACTATAAACGCACTCCATTTATGGATTTTTTTTCCAATTCTAAAGGATTCATGCTGTAAACATATGTTGTGAGTTTGCCTCCGTGAATCATATGGGACGTCTAATGTAGTGTGCTGCTGCTTTGCTGGGATGCCTTCTCACCACAGTGCCTCTTGTTATATTTTGCAGGGGGCATCAATCGAGCAGGCGCGTTCCAGACCATGCTGAGGCCTCCGGCGACCCTTCTGCAGCCGCCGCTGGACATCCAGCAGATCCTGTCTTTCCCGATGGAAGCGCATCCCATGATGGGGCTCTTCTCTGGCTTCAACATGGTAAGGCAGTTCTTGAAGCGCTGACTGCATCTGCAGAGGCCTGGCGCGCTGTGCTCAGGGTCGTGCCCTTTGCTGCGCAGGATGTCCCGTGCCGCTATGTGGACTCTGCAGGAATAAAAGGATTGCTCGCACCAGCGCTGGCCACAAGAAATGCTGCTGAGCAGTGCACAGAGGCAGTGCTGTAATGAAGTGAATGTGCACAGTGAATGCTTTAATGCTGTGGCAGCTGAACACAGAAAAGGGTGTCTTATTTTGGTGACGGTGCGCAGGCAGTGTTTTACCCTTGTGGATATTGTGTGTAGTTTCTTGGAGACTAGAAGTACTTGAAAGTGGTGTGTAGGCCCCAGAAGTGCTGAGATACACTCGTTGAGCACAGGAAATAATGCAGTGCTATGTCTACTGGCACAGGAAGTCCAGTAATGTTCTGTGGCCACGAGGGGTACGTCAATATTGTAGCTTCCTGCAGTTATGAATGTAGTGTTGTAAGGTCGTTTATCAGGCACGATCAATGCTAGATGCAAATTCATCTGCCCGACACGGTTTCCCATATGAAGTTTCTCCCATAAAACCTACTTTAGCTGTGTTTCTATTGCCCTTGTTAACTGAAGACTCTGTGACATTCACAAACCTAAAGAAAGTTTCCTGAAAATGTTGGACTTTCACAAATTCGCTCTGCCTGAGTTCCTATCGATCTTGACCAATTGCATGGAGACAGTAAGACTGGGAGAGGACAATTACCCCTTTGTGGGACCTGTCGTGTTCCGTCATGCTGTCGCCACCTGCAGCGGCATGCAAATGACACAAAAATACCTGTGTGTCACTGAACTACAAGACTCATTTTCAAGCCTTGAGGCAATCATTTCCTTGGTGGTTGAAACTGATATGCTTTTGTTGTAAGAAAACATTCAACAAGTGACTTCCCACCTCACAAGCAAACACTGACTTCAGGGTTAAGTTGATAGTGCCACAGACGCTCCAAACCCACAAGCTTGTATGAGAAGAACAAACAGTAAGTGCCACCAGTCTGGCACTCAGTCTCCGCATAGGTCAGTCTTCTGGTGGTGCCAAGGACCAAGTGTGAAAGCAGAGGCTACACATGCTTTTCTGCCACTGTGACACCTTGATAGCGCCTACACCTGGACTTCCACAGCACTCTCAATCAAAGTGAAGACTAAACTACCACTCACCACTGTTCTCACGAATCACAGGCCTGGAGCAATGGCTCTGAAGTACAATAACTGTTCTAGGTTTTGCGCAAATTGTGCATAATGAGGCACATAATATGCAAGTCAGTTTACCCACTATAAATCTTTATAGCCGATCTACGCTAATGCATTGGGCAAACATTGTAGCCACACTTTGCCACCCTGCGGCAGTGTAACCAAGATGCCGCCCTTCCCTGGGTCAAAGAATGCTTAAGATCTGTATTGATTTCTATACATATAAAATGAACATAGCATTGTGGCACCTGGGGTTGCACTTACGAAGTGTGGTGCATGGGTGCTAAAGGTGCTGTGAGTGGGTAAAGAGATGTAATGTTGGGGCGGCGGGACACCAGAGTTCAATTAATGCATCATCCAAAGCTCTTTGCCTTTGAGGGTTACACTAACTAAAACGTACCAGGCACTTTCCTCTTTTAGCAATATTAAAATCTACTCACAAAAAATTAAAAGTGGTGTCAATTGCTTCGAGGAATCAAGGGTGTCCTCTACTGGCTTATTTGTTAAAGGTGTACTCTGACGTAATACCATGGAGATGTGGGCACAGTAAATTGTGTCACATCCTAATGAAGCTTAAGAAGAATGGGGTACACGGCACATAAAGGGGAGCAGAGGTGATGCATGGCACACAGCGTGGAAAAGTGGAATAAAATCACCCAGGAAGTGAAGCGTTAAAGATGCAAGGTGCATGACGTGGAATAGGGAAGATTCAGGGGACAAGAGGTGGAATGGTAGAGATGTTGGGGTATTAAAGAAGAACATTGGAGATGTTGGGTACAGGATGTGGGACAGTGGAAATGCAGGTACAGGAAGTTGAGTAGTTGAAATGCAAAGTATAGGAAGCCGAGCAGTGGAAATGCAGGACATACAAGGTGTAGACATGAGGGACAGTAGGTGGCGAAAAAGGAAGCGGAGGAGTGGATATATAGTTGAAGGAAGGGGAACAGTTGAGATATAAGTTACAGAAAGCGAAGCAATGGATACTCATGGCACGTGTTGTGGAACAGTAGATGTAACTCACAAGAGGTGTTAGGATGCATCTGCAGGAAAAAGAACAGTTGAGAGACAGGGCACACCAAGTGCAGATGCTTAGCACAGCAAGTGCAGCAGTTGAGATGCAGGGTGCGGGATGTGGAACATCGGAGATGCAGGTACAGGACGTGGATGGATGGAGAGGCCGGGCAGCAGAAGTGTAGGATTGCCTATTCCAAGTACATATCTTACTACATTGCATTCCGTCTACTCAGAACGTCCCCCAGGCCCGCCTCGTTTTTGCTCTGCAGGCCAGGCATAGACTCCCTCAAAAGCAGGTTGCCCCACATCTGCAGCCACGTTGTTGTCTATTCAAGGTCTTTTTTTCTGTTTAGGTCATATGTTTGTCTTGACTAGTTGGTTGTTGCATGCACTGGTCTTTCAGGGAAAATGTATCTTCCTCTCTTACAAGTCTTGGACAACATTAACCCCCGGAGGCTGACATGTGCCAGATTTTCTTTCCCACATCTTCAGTATTTAATTTAGTCCCATTTAGATTGAGTATATGTATATTTATCTCCTAAGAATATTTTGAAACGTTGGCGCCGGTCACTGTCCCATGGGCTTACCTTGGACAACCTGTGTTTAGTTCTAAGAAGACTCTCCCCTGGAAACACTTTTCTCTTGCAGCATATGGCATTCACTTGTACTGAAACCTTAATGTTCCTTCTGTGTGTAATGGTTTTAGCATGGGTTTTGCGTTTAGTTGCTTCGGCTAATCAGTCTTGCACCTTGCTGTCCCATAGTGGCTTAGAAATGGAAAGCGCAGCATACTGTATATTCCCATTCATCTGTGCAGCGCTGTAGATAAAGCCTGCAGACCTGAACCGCTGTTACAGGTAAGGATTCCATAGCCTGGCACAATACTCCAGGACTTCAGAGCAAAACACACGGTTAAAGATGCGGCCTCCTTAGTTTAGCACGATGCTTCAGATGTGGCCTGATAACTGAATGTAATCTTGCAGACATGGATTCAGTAGCCTGACTGTTGGATCTGATACTCGTCAGGTTGCTGATTCTCTTATGTGGCCTCCGGGCTTTGGGTCCTTTCCCACTGCAACTACAGTGTGAAAGTGCGCGCGCCCTTTCTATCCGTGTTGGGAAATGGCACTGAATTCATGCTTTGAAACATGGGCTGATCTGTCATTTCAGACTGGTGGGTGCGTACTGGTAGCTATCATGGGTAAACTCATAAGCAGCTTGAGTGCGCACCCGCACCTATTGTGCCTGTGATTGTGTGTGCCGCCTGCCAACGCAGGTTAGCGCATCTGTCCAGACACACGAATGAGTTAAACCTGTGTCCAGTCTGCTGTGTAGACTGGGGCGGGCACACTGGCACTACTGGTGCTGGGAACTGTGTCCCTCCTGCCATTGCAGGTTGGGGTGCGCAATAGCGCACGTGCTCTCAGGTAGTGAGGAATATCTATGTGTGTTTTCACTACCTATCAGGCCTGCTCTCCCCATAAGTTAATATGGGTAAATGGTTGAAAATACTTCACACTGCATTGGTGGATTGCAGTGGAGCAGCCTCATGATGTTTCATATCAATGGATTTGCAGTGCCAAACCCTTTCCATTGGTAAAGGGGGTTTTGGCATAACTTGCTTAGAAATGCCATTTATAGAATAAGGACATTTCAATGCTTTAAGAGTCTCAGGACTGTGGTGTCTGGCTCCTGTGGACACCAGGGGTCGGGAGGAGCATGTCTGTGTATTCCCAAATCGACAGCTGTAAAACATGGGTATCATACTGGAGCGGCAGACCTCTGCCATTTGAGGGCTGAATGGGATAGATTGAAGATAGAGGTTGTGACACTTAGCCTCTAGGAGCCGGAACACAGCCACACTAAAGATCTGCATTCCAAGGCCCCATGGCAGATAGGCCTACAATTTAGGGGAGACATCTGTGGTTCAAAGGGAAAACCCCTAAACCACCCCCACTTCAAAGACACACGATAGTATAGCTACAGGTGCCATCCTCTAGCAAATGGTGAGATTCGCATGTGAGGACGTGGGACCAGAGATCCTGGACTGCGTGCGTCCAAATAAAGACTAGCCTGGGCCGTGGACCTGCTAATGTGTGGCTCCCTGAAGTGTGCTCTTCAAGGGCCCAACGGCGTCCTCCTGTTCTCCTGGAGATCTCAGGGACATCAAAGATCTCCCCTGAGGGACCTACACCATCTACCTGTGACATCTAGAGAGCGTTGCCCTCTCAAGTGTCCACCTCGGGTACTAAATCCAAACTGGTAGCGTGGACTTAAGACTGTGCCTGGAGACCAGATTGCCTAGTGTGGAGTCCCCAAAATATTGCCCGCAACTGAGGCGGGTAGTTCCCGTACTGCAGGGACCATGATACTCTTAAGCGTCCAGTGGTGGTGAGCAGATTCACCAGTTACGGGACCTCGCCTGGCCCGTTTCGTCAGTCGTGCCACATTTCTCTCGTGTGACACTTCGACTGCATGCTCATTGCGTGCAGTGTCCGATTCACAGGGTGCGACCCTCTGAGGCGGGGGTGTACCCGGAGTAGTGCCTCATTCTACCTCATGTGGCTCTGCTGAACTTGTGCCTATTTTTGTGTGACTGGACTGATCTGGTGCAACCTGTATCATCATGCACCTGACGGTGTGCCTCATTTCCAGAGATGTATGGAATTGCAACTCTTCACTGTGTGTGTGACCGGAATTGCCTTGTGCAACCCAACTCGATGTCCACCGGTCATTGTGCATATTTACCAGGGAGGTGTGGAATTTGCAACTCATCGTGTCTGAAATCTGAAGTGCCTAGTGCGACTCATCCCTCTGCGCACCAGTCACTGTTACCGGATTGCCTGGGCCCAACCTGGATCATCGTGTATCTATCGGGGCGTCTCATCCTACAGAGAGGCTCCCCTGTGTTACTTCTCATTCATCAGTTGCTCCCATGTTGACCCCTGGTTGCGGCAGACCAGCTGTCCTCTCCACATTTGGCCCCTCCGGAAGACATTGTGGTGCCAGGGAGAAGAAGCAAGAGAGAAGAAGCGCTTCCGAGACAGTTCGGAAGTGGGTCAAGAGACTGCGTGACTCCTTTGTGTTTTGAGACCTGTGGGTGAATTTTCCAAGTGGCTGCTAACCTCTCCCTTGTTTACGTCTTCCTCCTAATTAAAACTGTTACATAGTCCCACCTGCTTCCTGAGGACCCAGACTAAGTGTGACTTCGGCCGTGAGCTACCCAAGTTCCAGGAAACAGAGCTGGTTATCTTCCATCCGGGGGTATAGGACAATAGTGGTGAACTTGAGGGTGGAGGGAGGCTTGGGCCACGGAGACTGCAGAGGGTGAACCATATACCTGCTGGGTACCAGTGGCACCACATTAGGGTGCGGAGTGTGTATGTGTATGTAGGAGCGTGTTGTACAGATTGGCTGATAGCTGTTGCATCAACTAGTGGTGCAGAGTGAGTGAGTGTGTGTGAGTGGGAGTGATCGTGTGCGGACTGCCTGGGCTTCACAACACTGGCCAGTGATGCCACCTTATACGTTGATTGGTGCCAAAAGCACAATACCTTTTTTCTCATTAGGCTTTTCCCGCGTGGCTTCAGCTTGCGGTGCTGTTAAATAGTGTTCTGTGTATGTACATAATCTTTAATTTTGTGCACCGCATAAGGGTACTCTCTCTCAACTGGGGAAGTTAGATGAGGAATTGTCCATAGTGGGCATTCTAGTGAAAGCTTAACCATACGAATGGGCCAAGTACTGCTAGTAGTATTTCCGATAGTGTACTACCTGCAAGCACGGTGGCAGGGTGTATGATGCTGCACCAACTACCAGTGTTTGTTATAGTCAATTCAAACAATACTTCGTATGATACTTAACGACCAATGCCCACCTCCCGAAACCTGCCACCGACTAAGGTTTCAAATACATCCAGAAAAAACACAATATGAGAGAGGCATCGTTATTGACAAAAGGTTTTTTGGGGTTCAAATCCCACAAATGATGGAGGACGGTGATGACAGAAAAGGCCAGTCTTTCAACTAGTTGATTCTTCCGGAGTTGCGGGACTCAACGACCGAAATGTAACATTTGTGGGATTTGAACACAAAAAAACTTTTTGTCAATAACGATGCCTCTCTCATATTGTGTATTTCCGATAGTGTTTTATGCCCAAAAGTATATGATGGCCATGCTATAATGATTGAATATGTGTGTTGAATATAAACGATTTTACATACATCCTGTGTGAAGCCTCTTTTGTGATGCTCAGTGCATTTATCCTGAGTGGCTGCTGTGCCTTTGCTTTACACATTACCTCTGTAGTGATCCTGACTGCTAAGTGCCAATCTACCAGCGAGTGTAATCACCTACCCTTCACGGGAGCTATAGTTCTGCCTGGCTGGGGGCATCCCTTCAGCCAACCAGACACAGCTGGTTCCAACACTGACATGATACCACAGTTGAGCCCTGAAGAACTGAATACAAGGTTTCAGATATCGTCTCCATAACTAGGCACGGTACGATAGATGTGGAAAGCACAACTGAACATAATGTTGCAGGTAATTCTTCCATAGCCTGGACGATTCTCAAGTTGAGGCTTGAAGAGCTGAACACAAGGTTACAGATAAAGCCTCTATAGCCTGGCACAGTAGTGCACAAGTGCAATGCATAACCTAGTGCAGCGTTACTGATAAGGATTCTAGTGCCTGGCACAATACTCCAGATGTGGTGTTAAGAATTGGAAATAATGCTATAGATTCAGCCTTCAGACCTCCATATAACACTCCAGATGTGATGCTCAGTAATGGACCAGCAGATGACGACGAGAACTGGAAACTGTCCTCCAAGCCAGGCCTCACCAGTGACATCTATAGTGCAAACAATCTGACTTCGTTTGTAATGCTTGCTGTTTAAGCTTTGGCAACTTCTCTTAAGGACAAGACAGTTTTACAAGCATGCGTTCTTCTGCCTCACAGGGACATTTATTTGACACCATAAATGTAAACTGTGCAAGAAAATCCAGTTGTTTGTTTAATGCATTTTTTAAAAGGCCAGATAAATGCATCATGGAACTCAAATGTATACATGAAGGAGATCTGGAGAGACCTTTAAAGGGAGGGTCGAGTTTCAATGGATTATAAAGTAAATAAAAAAGAGGAATTAAAAAAGGAGAAAAGATGAGGGGATAATGAAGGGAACAGTGGCACACACAGCAAATACAAATGAGTGAAGCTTGGGAAGGAAGTGTGGAAATTAATAAAGACGACCAAGATTGAATATGTGCCAGGGGATAGAAGCTGGTGAGATCTACAAAGGCTGAGTTTACAACAACAAAAAACCATTGGTCCGAATGTAAGAGCTACTGGCTATGCCAGTGTCTTTTAGCCATGTTGTTGAGCAGCGTGGCTGCTGTTCCGCATGCCTAAAAATGGCATAATGTAGAGTGGCGTAGAGTAGTGTGGAGTGGCGTAGGGTAGTGTGGCATAGAGGGGTTTAGAGTAGAGTGGCTTAGAGTGAAGTGGCATAACGAAGAGTGGCGTAGGGTAGAGTGGTGTGGCGTAGAGTGACATTGTGTGGAGTGCCATAGAGTAGATTAGCATAGTGTAGAGTGCCATAGAGTGGGGTGGGGTGGAGTGGTGTAGGGTTAGAATGGTCTAGAGTGGCATTGTGTGGACCAGAGTGGTGTAGAGTAGAGTGGATTCGTACAGAGTGCGGTGGCAAAGAATGGCGTAGTGTGGCATTGTGTGGAGTGGTGTAGAGTGAAGTGGCATAGAGAAGGGTAGATTGGAGTAGAGTGGTGTAGAGTAGAGTGGCATAGAGTGGGGTGGAGTAGAGTGCCGTAAGGTGACATTGAGTGGAGTGGTGTAGAGTGGCATAGAGTGGACTGGAGTGGCACAAATTGGAGTGGAGTAAAGTGGCGTTGAGTAGAGTGCAGTGGTGTAGTGTAGAGTGGCATTATGTGTAGTGGCCTAGTGTAGAGTGGCATAGAGTGGAGTAGCAAAGAGTGGCGTAGGGTAGTACAGTATTTAAAGCTTCAATAGAGACAGGAGATAGGATGAAAGCAACATAAATAAGAAACGGTGGGCCTTTGTTAAAAGCAGGAAAGCACATTGCACTTTCAGGAAGAATACTGAAACGTTTATAAAATTTAGAAAAGAATGCGTTGCAGAAAGACGAGGAAGAACAAAGAGAAGGAAGAACACATGAACTTGGTCCATGCTAGGGAGCTGCTAACACAAGAAAGAAAGGGATGCCTATAGGAGCTAACCAATCGAAAGATTGCAAATGAGAGTCACAACAAAACTAACTAATGCTATGCTGTGGCCGGGCTATAAGCCCACTGAATTGTAAACAATACATTGCACAGCACAAGCGCTGTGTAGAAGGGACCAAAAAAAAACAAGCATTGGCATAGCCAATAGGTCTCGCCTTTGGGACCTTCTAAGTGTTTAGCCATGCAGCACATTACTACGTGACTGGTAGATCGGGGAAAGTGCTTCCACACAACAGTTTAGATTGTTCGATTTTCCATGTAATTGAAACAAAACTTGAGACGCACTCTCACACAGTGCCCAGTCCTTGGCACACTGGTCCGGCGTAGAGCAGTTACCATAAATGGCAATAACTATCCCACACGACTGGGAAAATCCACCCACGATGATCCTATAAAGTGATGACCGCGTAACATCAGAAAGATGCTCCACTCAACAGAGAATGTATCACCTGACTCCGTTCCCCCATACCAATCCCAATTGGCAGACAAAGTATTCTGCAGCCCGATCCAAAATGGTGATGTCTGCTTCGATGTAGCCCAGTGCAAGATTGCGGGACTCGGAAATGCCTCAGTGTTGCCCAATCAGGGGAGGCACAGAAACGTCACAAATTCTATCAGGTTCCCCCTAAGAGCGCAAATGGTTAGAGTTAATCAGTGCTAGCAGGGCTGGTCTTTCATCAGACCGTGCCCTGGGCGAAATCAAGTTTGGCATCCCATCTTTGCCACCACTTTGTCCAATCTGTAGCCTACAACTTGCTACAAAAGAACACAAAGTGAAAACCATTAACTGTAATGACATTGCAAATTTGTGTTTTCTTTACATGCTGGCACTGGTAAGTACTGGAATTTAGAGAGCACAAACCAAGCTGCAAGTACTATAATGTAGAACTTATAAAACAATTATCATCAAACACTAATTTTCTCCTTGCAAACATTATTAGACCAGAAAGATGGAAGAGCTTCACCTTTAGAAAACAAAAATTAGCCATTAGGGTTCAGCTGCCCTGGACTGAGCCCTTCTCTGCCTGAATGGCTGCTGTCTTGTCTGACCTACTCTTCCTCAAGCTGCTAAGTGTGACAGCAGAGGAGGCATCTGGAGGCCTTTTGTATACATTGCACAGGCCTTGGTTGATTACCCCAATGTCGCCTATCCTCCCACCTTCATCTGAAACTCCCGCAGCTGGACTCATTCTTGCCAGGGCCAAATTCTAGGTGAGTGACCAAACGGGTGGCGGCATGAAGGAAATGGAAGGGGGAGGGGGTAAAGAGCTTAAACGGGCACATGCAGCCTGTTTATAAAAAAAGATTGATTAATTATAGCATAGGCTGAATCACTGGAGCAGGTCAGAGGGGACTGCAGACCGCTCCATGCGCCACTTGGAAGGTCAGCGCCATGGGTTGAGCTCGCCCATGCTAAAAGCTGGTCCTAAGCGCTAGCAGGGAGTCACCCACGTGCAGTGTGCAGTACACAGCACGAGTGCTCAAAGGAAGTGCAAGCACGATAGGGCAAGAGGGTAGCCATCGAGAAGGGAGTGCACGCAGGTAAACACTGGCGCGATGAAATCTCAAACTGACAATTTGTGAATAAGCACCTGGGTGGTCGCAGCCACCTCTACCTAGATATTTGTCTAATGTACAAGAAATCACCTGGGTATTTGACTTTTGACTGTCTCTTTGCACATAGGCTGCAGTCTCAGTCATAGTGAATTTCCAGTATGAGGGTATATAAGCACTTCACCTCTCACCATTTGAGAGTGGTACAAGCCAGAAAAAGTATCAGTTTTAGTGGCCAATACTCTCTGAAGTAACGTCCATTAAATACATTCAGCTTGGACCACTAGTTTGCAAGGTTGATTTTTGCATGTGTTTACAAACATCAGGGAATAAAGAAAAATCCTAGATAAGTTACCCATTATGATTTGTATGAAGCTTTCGCTCAGTGCTGTACATAAAAAATATTTTTAGAATGTCCGATTTTGGAGAGGAGTTTGGACAATGAGATCTCAACAAATCATCCTTCGATTGTTTAGGGAATTTTCCAGTCAGTGTTTGATGTTCATGATGTATGCACAAAACTCGCACCTCTGTGCCCGGCTGCACCCGAGAGAGTACACGCAGCAGGACATAGGGAGGCAAGGCTGCAGTGAAGGGGGCTGCCTTGATGATGTCAGATTCCATACCCTAGAGGTGGACACTCCACCCCCGAGAGGAGGCAGTGACGTGGTGCCAAATGACCCACCCCCTCCGCAGAGAGGACTACAGGATACTGAAGTCGTCAAGCTTTCACAGATATTCATTGGCTGATGGGGGCCCCCTTAAAGGTTGTGGGCTTCCTACACCGAAGGGGCCTACATCACGTCCCCGAGAGGAGGCCATGTAGAGAGTAAATCACTTTAGCGCGGATGGTGAGGAATTTATTTCTCAGACCCGACGCATCCAGTCGGTTTCTGTACAGTTTTAGAATCGAAGGTGTGGGGAGGCAAGCCCCCTATTTGTTCACATAAACTTTGCGGTGTAGCGGCGGAGTTGGCTGACTTGGGCAAGAAAAAGGGCACTTGTATTTATTTTGACTTCGTTTTTTAGTGTAGCTGCTTTTTGTGGAATAAAACAAATATACTCGCTTCTTCTTGAATTCTAACTTAAAGAGCTCGTTAAGGTGAAGATATACTGGGTTGTCTAAAACTGATTTATCATAAGGTTAACACAGGACATTGGCTTTCAATATTGTTATTTAACTTCGACGAATTGCCCCCAAAAGCCAGCGTAACGCATGAGAGGGACATGAGGAAATCCGGGAGAGGGGACGGAGGGAAGCAGTGTGACATGACGTATTGTAACGCCAGGGGACAAACAAGTAGGCAGAGAGGAGCGGTCATGACGAAAGAGAGACCGAGAGAGATGCAGGAATAGAGCAAAAGACAGATAAGGAGCGCAAGATGAATACATAGACAGGAAGAGAGGGAGACAGGCGCACAATTTAGAAAATAATTGACTGCATGCGCGCTGAAAGTTAAAGCGACCGCGAGCAGGCAAATGCAAACAGCTCTTTTCAAGCACTCGTGCTTGTGCTGGCATCCACCTTGCGGGAGCGAGCAGCGGCACGCGGGCCATCTGTTTTCAATTAGCGTGCTCGCTCCCGCAAGGTGGATGCCAGCACAAGCACGAGTGCTTGAAAAGAGCTGACCAATTTCTAAAGGTCATCTCCTAGAGCAGCGCATGCGCGCTGCCTAGGCGAGACCTAAAAAAGGCAGCAAAAAAATGGGTACTGAATGAAAGGGAAGCGAGAATTGGAAACTCTCATTCTGTTAGACTCCCTAGAAGGTGTGGTTGCATCCTCTTTGTTCAGTTTTCATTTAGTGCTTCCATAGTGGTGAATGAATTTATAATTTCACAGCTGAAGTGCACAACTTTCACACTGCACTTCACCATCTTAGTGCACTTTCTCCAGCTATACCAATGGCAATGTTGTACTGAGAATTTTAAAATTGTGAGTGAAGAGTTTTTCTATCAAAATTTGTTTTGTGGAACAGTTTGTCAACAAACCTTTTTTCTTGGAAAATTCACCGTCTAAAAGTATTTCTCCTTAGGCTTTTTGTCCTTTGTGTACTTATTTTTAGCAGGTTATTCAGCCCCTTTTGTATAGCCAAGTCACAGCGGAGCATCAGCTAATGGTACCAACCGTAGAAAAACAACCAACATTATGTTCCTATTTCAGATTTAACTTTTGAAAAATAAATAATCTTTAACTTGTTTCAAAAGCTTTCAAAATAACTTCAGTCATTTTTCCATGTTGCGAATCCTGATTTTCAAAGTGCAAATCCTGGTGTTTGGATTTTTGCCGCACAACTTGGGGCGCGGGTGAAAACAGTGCTTAATTTGAGCCGGTGCTTTCCGGTGCTGAGCACCTGCACTTAGTTGGTTTCCGGTGCTCGGCACCGGCACCTAATTGTCAACACCACACTTAGGGCAGTCTGCCACAAGGTGGCGCCGCTTATGTAATTTAGAGATGAGCAGTATAACAGTTGTTTATGGAAACAATATACATTAAAAAACTGCTAATACCTACCTCCCCAGTCATTCCTTTAGCTTAGGGGACCTGGAATAATCTGAACTGTCGCATTTACATGCGAGAGAGATGGTTAGTAGTTGTTTGGCAGCAATGACAAGGGCGATGGGTGGTGTAAGCTGCAGTGGCCTTCTGGTCAGAGCCCTGGCACTTAATATTTTACAAATTAAGCACTGGGTGAAAACCCATCAATGCATGTCACTTTGTAAATGTTTCATGCAAGAGTTGCTTACAATCTATGGGTGGATCCGAGTATTAGCGTGGCCCTCTATTTCATAGTTTGCAAAAACAGGATTACGTGGTGTCTGCGAGAGTACATTTGTACACTTCTAACAATCTAGATTTTTGTCTGTCTTAAAACTTAATTTATTCTTTTCATTCATAAAACGGACTAGCTTTGCACACGTATGAATTGTGTCTCTTTTCCGACAGCCAAGGATGGAAATGTGAAAACAAAATGGCATCGATGCTTCGAACTGAAATGCAGCGATACTGTCCAATTAAGGACATGTTCTGCAGCACAATACAATGTGGTCTGGACGTAACTAGACCAGTGTACTTACACGGTGTGATTCAGGCTGTTGTGTACCAGCACAAAGAGTCCTGCTACATATGTGCTGGCACATGATGGCAGGCAAACTGCATTGGCAGGATCCTGTGTACCAGAAAACCCTAACAGCGCCCGCAACATAATGCAAGGCTCTGCATACAGGGACCTGTGCAGCAAAAGCAGTGAAAAAAGCCCCTGTGCTCACAGTCCAGCAAACAAATAAACAGTGAAAAGAGGACCATGTCCACCAGCACGGGTCATGTAAGAAAATAACACAGTGATGACAGGACCTTGTTCACCAGCATAAACCACAAAGATCACAACTGCAAAAACGGAACCCTGTGTGCTGCCCAGCATAAATAAAATCATTTGTGCGCCAGTAAAAAACACAACTGCGAGAACAAACCCTCGTGCGCAACGCAGCCCAGAAAATAAAAAAGTGTAGAAATAGAAACCTGTGCCCCCAGCACCTTGTGTATGCATACAGGTCAGCAAACGCAAAAAACATAGAAACAGAACCTTGGCACCAGCACAGACCACCAAAGAAAACTCCGTGAAAACGGATCCTGTTCAACAACACTGTCCAGCAAAAATCAAGACTGAAAACAGAACCCTGGGCACCAGCACAGAGCATCAAAGAAAAAACTGCAAAAACACAACTGCGCCCAAGAGGACAGACCAGCAAAGAAAATAGAACATTGCATACGAGCAAAAAAAGAATCTGAACAGAGAACCCTATGCACCACCACATACCATCAGAGGGAAAAAAACTGCAATAATCGAGCCCTGATCACCAGCACAGACCTTCAAATAAAACAACTGTGACAAGTGTTGTTAAAGCAAATAGGTCTGTCACTGGCTGCTACCTTTTGGCTGTGCCAATATTCATTTTGGGCCAGATGTACGACCAAGGAATTTGCGACTCGCAAATTGGTATGTACAACAGTGTCTGCAACACTGATTGCAATTCCCAATGGGGTCGCAAATTGCATGCCTCATGCATATTCATGAGGCACTCGCAATTTGCGACCCCATTGGGAATGGCTGGCCCTCCCAGGTATGGTGGCCTGCTGGGCTCAGCAGACCACCATGTCTGGGACTGCTTTTAAATAAGGCATTTTTTTTTTTAATGCAGCCTGTTTTCCTTAAAGGAAAACGGGATATATTTAAAAAAATAAAAATAAAACGTATTTGTTTTATTTTTTAAGGGCAGGGAGTGGTCCCTGGGACCACTGCCTGCCCTTAAAAAATATTTTTAGAGCCACTCACAAAGGGGAAGGGGTCCCCTGGGGACCCCTTCCCGTTTGCGAGTGGTTTACCACCCTTCTGTGAAGGGTGGTAAACTGCGACTGTTTTGCGACCGCAATTGCAGTCGCAAACCAGTCATACATGGCATTTGGGGGTCGCTATTAGGAAGGGAACATCCCTTCCTAATAGCGAGTCGCAAATCCTATTTAGCGAGTCGCAAATAAATTGCGACTCGCTAAATAGGTTTTGTACATGGCCCTAACAGTTTTTGCATGCGCAAACGGGTCGCTAACCCGTTTGTGCATGCAAAAATGGGTCGTACATCTGGCCCTTTGTGTGTTAGCATTTTTGTTTGTGCAAGCATTGTCAGGTAAGCCAGTGGATGAAGTGGGCTGACCCTGTGACTCATGCTGTATGCTTTGGTGGGCAGAAGCTAAATAAAATGTGAATGACAATACAGCAGACCAATGGTTGAAGAGGGCTGAATGAAAGCCCCTGTAAGTATGCACATTATCAATTAATAACACCACTAACGGAAGCTGAGTCCTTTTCAAGACAATTAAACACTGCATCAACTCCTCCCCAGACGATTCAACAGCATATCAACAACACCAAGCCTACTTCGTCTCGCACGCCCAAGGCCTCCTGTAGAATCCTGCACTGGTCAGCCTTCAAAGCCTCAACCCTTGCAGGACTCTCCAACATACTCTACTCTCTCAAAGCCGTTGCTCATGAAGATGTCTTACCCTCATCCTTCATCAGAACTCTCTCTGGGGACATTCTCTTATACCTGCTCACTATTGACAATGCCTCACTCACTCAAACAATCTTCCCAGAAGCTCTCAAGACCGTCCAGATCTTCCCACTCCTAAAGAAACCAGCACTAGACCCTGATGACCTCATCAACTACGGCCCATTACTCACATGCCATTCATTGACAAGAATATTGAAAAAGCGATCTATGTTCACATCCAGGATCACATCACTGATAACCATCTCCTGTAAGACGACCAGTCTGGATTTAGATCACCCTTTGCACGGAGACCGTTACCTCACACATCGTAGATGATGCCCTCTTGACTACAGATGAAAATGACCCCTGCCTCCTGATATTGCTGGACCTCTCATTTACCTTCAACACAGTCGACCGGCCCACCCTCATGTGCACCATGGAATTTTAAATGTGATGAGCATAATCCCTTGGTCCATGGTCTCCCAGACTCCTCACTGGCACCCCTGAGGGGCATCCTACATGCTGCAGCACATTTTATCCAGTGCCTAAAGAAATATGATCATACCACCCCCAGCCTGATGGAACTTCATCAGCTCCACTTGGCGGAACAGCATCTTCAAATCCAGTTGCATCATTTAAAAAGTCATCATGACCACCAACCCCGCTTACCTTGCAGGCAAGCTCACCATTTCTGGTGGTTCTCAGCACACCTGCAGCCAGGACATCAGACTAAAAAGAGTATAAAGGAAAAAACAAGGCAGCAGCTTTTTCCATATATGCACACATAAATAACCTTTTACAACTCAGCTCCTTCTCCTATCATTTGTTGACTTTATGCTTGGGTTTGACCCTGTGAATGTTCCTCGGATACCATTACACCATTCTCTGAACATTGCATCCAGAGTTCATGATCAGAGCGGGCTAGTGTTCCTTGCACCCCCTTCTTCTGCAACATACTGGGACCGATTGGTGAACTTGTCTACCTATTCTCTTTTTATCATTTTTATTTTGGTATCTTTCTTTTTCTTCCTCTCAAGCTCTATGTATTCCTGTTTCTTCTTTCCTCTACTTAGCTTGTTTTTGTAAATGTCATAATTGTCTTTATTTCACTATTTGGGCATCGCGCCCTTTCTATCTCGCCCTATTTCCGACACCCCTCACTCACATTTGCTCTGGTTACTTTTCTGACAACCTGCTCTTCTTACTGCCTCTATCCTTCAGCCTGCCCCCCCCCCGCCCCCTCTTTATAGAGGTTAAAGAAGTGCATTGAAATGGGAAAAACAACATTCTATAAAGGAAGCACAACGAAAAGCTTTTTATTTTATTTTAACTTGTTGGGCTACTTCTAATAGCAATAATAAAAATAAAAAAACAATGTTGGCAGAGGGCTACACGTGGTACCACCACAGATTTCCCCTCCTCCACTTATTCAGGAATGTTATGGAGACTGCCTCCCTGTGATTTTTATTAGAAATGTCCAAGTTCATTGGATTTATGCGCTTTTGTGGCCAAAACATTTCCCACATGATTATTAATTCACCACTTGCCACATAATTCACCATATGCCGCATAGTTAGTAAATTTAAACAAAAATAATTGTTCTATCTTGAGTGTATCAAAAGATACTAAAAAGTGCCACTTTTGGTGCTGCAAAATGACAGAGCATCTGAAAAGGTTAACTGGTGATCTTTTAGTTGCAGAGTGCATTAATTAGGGTTAAATACTAATAAGGCGAAATTTCTATCCAGATATTAATGTGTGTTAAAGGGATAAAATAGTAAAATAAGAATGCCATATTAGTCCACATAATTTGTCTTCACGTTGCCACATAATGTAATCAACAAGCTCGTATAATTTGGTCCTCAACTGCTGCACAATTCCAGCGGCACTAAAAATGACCTCTCTGTGGAGGTTTGTCCTCATCCAAAGTCTTTGAAACGTACCCAAAAATAAGCTAATATTAGAATCCTGTGGCACGACCGAGCTCTTGGCTCACATTAGCATATAGGATTAGGAACACAGATATTCATTGTTCTGCCTGAGTGTGTTGGGAAGCTTCCACTGTTTCTGTGCTCCGAATGTCCTAAGCACTTAGCGGAGAAAGCTTGAACTGCCCTAGTCCCTGCCACCCTAAGAAGAAGGACATTAGCTGAGATGCCTACAGCATAGTATGGCAAAGCAACAGCGAAGCACCATATATGAATACGCCAGAGGTATCTTGACAATAAACCGGCTCCAAACCATGATCTGTTATAAATGCGGGTACCGAGTAAGGACATTTTCAACGCGCTTAATGGGATTCTCCAGAAGAATGATTATATGCTGAGTGAGTAGTAAAGAGAAGAAGGGTACCCCAATATATGAACCGGGGGTAATGAAATGTTTAGAGAAACAATGGTTCTTATGTGGCCCAAAAAGGTCCAAACTGAAGTCACCCAGCTAGGTGGCACTAGGTTATTGAATGGAACTTAATTCTTAGAAGAGATTAATAAGTAATATACTAGGGACATGTAGGTCAATGTATGACAGAAATTTATTCCACAACAATAATATATAGGTGCTCACACATCAAGTGACAATAAGCGTGACGTGACAGGTGAAAGTGAAATTAAAATAAAGACATCGCATTGACAACAATACTAGAACATCCTTTAGAACATTTTTACAAAGTAAAAGGAGTTCTTGTTGTAGGGGGTCGACGGCGTTTCGAACTCAATTATTTGAGTTCATCTTCAGGACATACAAGGTGAGCAAGTAGAATTGATCGATATTGCTGTAGCGGGAAAGGTTCCTGGGATACAATGAGCTCAGCTGAAATTAATATCAGGGACTCGAAGAATAGAAGGGCAGCTGGCCGTCGAGTGATTCCATGCAGCGCCGGGGTTTTCGAAGTTTTGATGAACACAGGGCTGTTAATGGGAGCCTGTGGAGAGAGAGCAGAGCCTGTCCTGCTGCTACTGTGGTCCGCGCTGAGTGCGAGACGCACTCAGCGCGGACCACAGTAGCAGCAGGACAGGCTCATTAACAGCCCTGTGTTCATCAAAACTTCGAAAACCCCGGCGCTTGTATGTCCTGAAGATGAACTCAAATAATTGAGTTCGAAACGCCGTCGACCCCCTACAACAAGAACTCCTTTTACTTTGTAAAAATGTTCTAAAGGATGTTCTAGTATTGTTGTCAATGCGATGTCTTTATTTTAATTTCACTTTCACCTGTCACGTCACGCTTATTGTCACTTGATGTGTGAGCACCTATATATTATTGTTGTGTAATAAATTTCTGTCATACATTGACCTACATGTCCCTAGTATATTACTTATTGCTCTCTTCTAAGAATTAATTTCCATTCAATAACCTAGTGCCCCCTAGCTGGGTCACTTCAGTTTGGACCTTTTTGGGCCACATAAGAACCATTATTTCTCTAAACATATATGCTGAGTGAGACTCGTCACAATCTTGAAGTCATTCTGGAAAAGAAGTTAATCATCTGGCGCTCCCACTCAGCGTGAAGAATGGGCCAGTCACGGACCAGACATCGGACTTCGATTGACCTATTATGTATCGTTTACCAGGAGAAAAGTACAAAGGCAGACCATTCCTATTTAATTGTGTGCATTTATCCAGCAGCCAAATGCCACCAATGCAGCGATGCAGGTTTGAGGTTACCGATTGGTTTCAGCATCCAAAGGTGGTGATTTTGGTGCATGGAGTGGTTAGGTGTTGAGAGTTATTTCCTGAAGTCTGGGCGGTTGTATTGCTTTAGGAGATGTGGGTTTATTCCTTCCATGTGTCTAAGAGACCAGGGGGTGGGGGGGAGATTAGATTTCCATTGACAAGTTCTTGGATTATTTGGGGTGGAATGCCTTTAAGAATGCTTGGGAGTTGGGAACACTGGTTGTTGATGGCGTGGCATAGGAATGAGGCATTGTTTGTTATCGCACCTACCTTTGTGTTAGCTGGAGAGGAGATTGCATGTGATTTGGGCATTGCCTGGAGACCAGTTAAGTCTTCTCCATACCTAATGATGTAAGCTGTCCTTATGGGATTTGTGACTACTGCTGTTTATTTAACATATTTCTAGACAGGGAACATGTTTCCGAAGTAGGAATGGTAAGCATGCTTTGCAGCAGCATATCTTTGTGTGCTCCTGCAGCTGCCCATTTAAAGGCCTGCAGGCTGCTTTTAGCTGCCTGTTGTTGAAGACCTGTTGTGGACAATAAATATCAATACCATTGCTTACCATTGGTTGGCTTTCTTGTCAGTCTCATTTCAGTGCTTCTTATTCAAAGGCATTCCCTACTCTTCTTGCGTTTGTCCCTCCCCTGGGTCATAATTCTTTAACCCCCCCCCCCCTTCTAAGTGGATGACTTGAGTCCTTCCACTGCTCTTATCCAGGGAATAATTTTTTGCTTTTTCTTTCAGGGCACCAAGGGAGTGCATGTATTTTCTTGTTCTCTCCCTAATATGCTGCTTCCCTGCTCGAACAACCCTGTGAATGCTCTGTTTTGCTCCTTCCTCTCTCAGCTTGTCTGTTGCTTAACCTACCCTTCTCTTGCTGACACTTTTCACTTAAAAAAAAATCTCCTGCTTCAAGCAACTCCTTTTTCCCCCATCACCCTACTCTCTATTGCCCCCTTCCCCCACGTTCACTTCTCCCTGTTGAATTTTGATGTCAGGTTACTCCATTTGCAAAACACGCTTTGCTCACATTTAATTTTTATTTTATTTACCACTCCAAAAGGGGTGTCAACCATCTTGGAATTGTAAATAAAGCAAAATGGGAGCTGTGCCATGCCATATGTGTGCATGCATGGCGAAGAATGCACACACCAACGTCTTTTCATTGGCCCACCATAGTGTCAAGATGCATAAGCCTGCAGCCGTGATGATGCATGCACGCATAAACGCTATTTCACTTTGTTTCTTGGTTTTTGCTGATGCTGCATAGCATCATTAAAAAGCATTTGCAAAGCCAATAAATCTGCTTTGGCACCAAAAAGGCACGACCTAATGGCTTTGCCTGTGTTTGTTTTGAGCTTTGACAAGACATTTGTGTGATACAGGAATTTGGAGTTGAAAAGCCCAAACCTCGTCAGGTCCTTATTCTAAGGTCTTGAAGTCTGGGAAGATTTGATTATCTCACATTCAGCCAGGGTTATTACTCTGTGTAAAGTGGAACTATGCTATCTTTCAAGGTGATTGAGCTAGGAGAGGTTTCAGCTTGTCGCGTTCTGTTTTTATGTTAGGTTGATGCTGCTTGCCCACAAACTACTAAACGGATGGTGGCATTAGAGAAGCCACGCACACTTGTCCATTCCTCCTCTTTGGGTGCCCCGGCTGGGTCACTCACCCAGCTACCCTTATATGAGGATGTAATCTGTCTTTCACCCCTGCTTTTACAGATATATATTGCAGGAGTGTCCAACTCCTCACCACACTCCTGTCAGCAGGGGCATAACAGTGTTTCCCCCAGGAATCCCAAGGTTTCCATGCAAATATGGGTAAGCGGCAAACACTAGTTTAAACCAAATGTAACCGACATGCCAACCAAATAGCATTGCATATACTCAGTAACAAAGGTGACCCCAGCAAGTTTAGAGATCCTGGGGTAATAAACCGTATTGTAAAAACAGTGGTTCACTATAGATAATAAATAATGTAAACAAGGAAAATCTGGTCAATTTCTTTTTTTAACCAGATGATTAGATAATATGCCAAAGCAAATGTTGAAGGAGGCACAAAAACGGCATTTTGACTGCAACTAATTAATTGCATATTTTATATTGCAGAACATTCGAAGTATATCGATCAAATAGTGTCAACTAAGATCCAGTGCTCACAATCAAGTGAAAAGAATGTGCAGTGACAAGTGTGTGATTTCCTGTACCCCAATGGTTCAGTCTTCATAGAATACTTACTATGTGTACGTTTAAAGTATAGAACTTTACGAAGACAGTTGTTAAGGGTTTATGTGGAGCAGCCGTGAGTGGGCCTTGACTACACCCAGTGGTGCTGGAACAATTTTCAGAGTGGGGGTGCTGCCAAGAGTGTGACATCACTGATGTAATAGGGATTGTGACAAATCCAAGCGTCACACAAAGAACAAGTGTAGCAAATGAGCCACTCCCATTCAGCAGTGGAATGGTAAGGGTGTAGTATGTAGCCGGGGGGTGCATTTTGAGCTCACTGTCGCAAATATATTACTAAAACATGGTGTGGTGCCACAGTCTCATTTAAAAGCAGCACATTTTACTGCACAACAATGCAGTTGTGCTGCTAAAACCATATAGTGCACAAAATATAATGCACTGAAATTGGGCTTCAGCAAAAATTTTATAATTTCTGCATCACGCAGTAAAATGACTTGATTTGTTTTGATCCTCCTAAAATATGTGTCCATCATACTTCAGAATTACATAAAATGTGCTTCATTTAAACGTTCCTAACTGCCAATATGTTTTGAAATGTATAGATTTAATTTACAGATATTTAAATGTGGTTGTTAAAAATATTGCCATCCTACAGTCGATCCTTTCACACTCGCTGTATGTACCCCAGCAAGAATGCCATATAGTTCAGTTTACAGACGCCTCTCAATTTGCCGTCAGAGAAAGAAAAGTATACACTAATCTACATGTTAAAAATAAGCAGCAATTTGTCAGAATACATAGCCTGACATTTGACCTCTATTTTTGAATGCACAGGAAATGATGAAGATAAAAACGCATCTGTATTGCTGATTCATCTTCTGAACCGCAGCATAATTACTTTGGGGGAGCTGAAGCACCCCTACTTCCCGCGCCTATGTCTACACTTGTATAATTCTACTTACTCTAGGACTCTTCCACACCGTGTGACCTTTGTGCGGAACATCTCGTGAGCCCACAGTTGTAAAGCGGGGTATATGTGTGCGCGTGACATCTCCCAGTTGGTGGAAAAGGCCTGTGCGCGTGACATCTCCAAGTGAGTTGGAACAGGAGTGTCGTGAGTTCGTGCACCCCAGAGGCGGAGACATGCAGCCGCGAGAGCTGTACTGCCACGTGGGTCGTGTTTTCTCGTGACCAGCCCTGGGCCATTAGCAGCACCCTGTGGCACACGGTGGCAAGTGTGACTTGCAGGTGAGGCGTGCGTTCACGCCCACTCTTCATTAACGGGAATGTGCAGGCACACGCCGGAAAAGAGATATTCACATAAAAAGGCACACTCTAAAATTAGCCCTCCCTGTCCCTAAAAGCAATTTATAGTCACTCTGCGCCATTCCGCAGGGGTGTTGAGGGGGAAGCCGTGAAGTTCACTCGTGAGGAGTTCATTAGGGAGTTCTCCTTAAAGGATGGTGCGGGAGAGCAGGGGGGCAAACTCTTTACCCGCGAAGTGTAGTAGTAATGTTCTTTATTCGTTTATTTGAGAAACCTTAAAAGCACAAGCATATATACAATAAAACAATAGAATCACTATTGAAAGCCAGAAGACAGGAAGACTTTAGTAACGCTTTATTCCTGGCAACCACCGACAGGTCTCTTCAGCAGCTTGTCCAGGGAAAGAATGCCTCATGACAATCCATGAGGTCATCTCATTCCATGGCTCGAGCTAGTTAATTACAACACATCCTCTTTACCAAAACATAAAAAAACAAAAAAAACAAAGGCAAAATAGGTACTTTACATGTGAAAATTGCTAAAGTGAAAACAAGAAAACAAGAAGGAAGAACAGCATGCTAATACAGAACATAGTCATTAAATTTTGCAGGCAACCACTTGTGCCTGCTTGGATTACTAACAATTTTGTTCTTCTCCAGAGAAACAAAATCACGAGAAGGCTCAACAACAACTGTACGGTGAGATGTCTCAGTGAATTTAACAAGTCTGGGCATACTCCAGGTACAGCTATTGTCCAGAATTACAACATTCTTCCTAATGGCAGTGATGGTAAAAGGGCCTAGGAAATTAGATGAACCTTTGTAACCATGCTTCACTTTTTTCACTAGAACACGGTCTCCCAGGTTCCATTTCTTTCTCCTGACTGACATTTTACTGTCATATCTCAATTTGTACTTCTGTTGATAGTAAGCCTAGTTTTTCTCAGCTCATTGGACATAACCTTCCTTTTACAATCAGGGAGCCATACCGGATTCAACTTAGAGCTGGCCATCCTACCTCTTAAAGCTTCAAAGGGGGATTTTTGAGAAATGGCATTGGGAACAGTACGATGTGTCCACCAGATTTCTCTTAACACACTGCTGAAAGGCATTCTAGAATCTAATGCTCGTTGAGCACAACTCTTGACAACCCTATTCATCCTTTCTGTGAGGCCGTTGGCCTGTGGAGAATATAAGGCTGTTTTCTGATGAATAATCCCGAGGTCTTTAAGGAAAGCATGCATCTCATGAGAGGTAAATTGCACCCCATTATCAGTGACCAAGTGTTTGGGAATCCCTTCCGATACAAACACATCCTTTAGAAATTCGATCACAGTCCTAGAGTTAACAACACTCACACACTTGGAAATCACCCACTTGGAGGTGGAGTCAACAAGGAGAATAAGAAATCTCTCGTGGGGGGGCATTAGTTGAAAAGGACCAATTATGTCCAATCCCAACTTGGACCACACAACATCTGGGACTTCCACAGGAGACAAAGGAGTGTGATTAGTGGCATGAGATTTATCATTAATAGCACACAAGTGGCAGTCCTTGACAGCGTTTTCAATCATCCGATCCATGCCAGGCCACCAATACCTCTCTCTGGCACGCGCTTTGGTAAGACTTCTACCCAGATGTCCTTCGTGGGCTAGATTGACAACTTTCTCTTTAAGCTCATCAGGAGGAACCATTCTATCGCCCCTCATGAGATTACCATGGCAGAATGTGAGGTCGTCCCTCACAGTCCAGAACGGTTTTAGGTCAGGATCAAGATCTTTGCAATCCGGCCAACCTTTGGAAATAACAACCTTGAGAGAGGAAAACACTCTATCATTGTTAACACAGGATAGCCATTCATCTTTTGACAGGGAGGGTTCAGTTATCCAGTTCACACACTCACACTCTTCCACTACGTGCCCAGTGCTCAAAGGCAACTGTGACAGACAGTCAGCAGACTTGTTACTTTGCCCCGAAATGTACTGGACCTGAAAATTAAATTCTTGCAAACCTTCACTCCATCTCTTGAGCCTGGGGGTCATGTGGTCACTATGATGAAAAGAGAAAACTTGGACAAGAGGGCGATGATCACACTTAACAGTGAATGGGGTCCCCCAGAGATAAAACATGAAATGACGCACTGCCCAGAACACACTCGGGGCTTCTCTCTCAATACAAGATTAATTGACCTCGGCTTCTCTAAGAGCTCTGGAGGCAAAGGCTACTACTCTCTCCTCTCCATCAACAATTTGAGAGAGCACAGCTCCAAGTCCCTTAAGACTGGCATCAGTGGTTAAGATCGTTTTCAAGTTGGTGTCAGTGTCCTAGAGTTGGCATCCTGCCAATCTCAGACTTAACTAAACCAAAAGCCGCCTCACACTCAGGGGACCACTCAAAACGTACACCCTTTCTCAACAATGTCCTGGCGAAGCCTTTAACAAACTTGGAGTAAAACTCCGCCATTCCTAGAAAGGACCTAACCTGTTCCTTGTCCTCAGGTGCAGGAGCCTTAACGATACTTTCAGCAAGTTCCAGCTTGGGCTGTATTCCCTCTCCAGAAATAACGTGACCAAGGTAGGTAACGGACTTCAGCCCAATACGACACTTCTCCTTCTTAACCGTGAGACCTTTTTCTCTTAACCTCTCCAACACAGCCCTCAAGACAACTCCATGTTCAGATTCATCCTTACCATAAATTAAAATATCGCCTGGAAAAACATCACATTTGATAGATCACCCAGGACCATCTTCATAATCCTCTGAAAACAGGCTGCCGCTGCGGCTAACCCGAAGGGCATCCTCAAAAATCGGTAAGCTCCCAAAGGAGTTACAAAAGAGGTTAAGTGTCTGGAATCACCATGGAGTACAATCTGGTGATATGCAGACGAAAGGTCCAGAACACTAAAAATCTTGGCACCCTTCAATAAACCGATAGACTCAGAGATGTTGGGAAGGGGCTGACGGTCTACCCAGATCCATTCGTTCAGTCCACGTAAGTCCACACATCCTCACGGCCGCACCACCATCCTTAGGAGCTAAAACAATTGGAGCCCACCACTCCGAGGCTTCTATCTCTTCAATCACTCCTAAATCTAACAGCCTCTTAAGTTCCAGTCTCAAGGGCTCAATCATCATATTGGGTACTCTGTGCACCTTGTACACACCAGGCTTGGCTCCATCCTTCAAGATGATCCGATGCTTAAAATCCTTAAAATATTCGTCTCCCTCACTCACACTATCAACCAACATAACCTGGTCTTGGGGATTTCTGGCACCCGGGTTCAAAATTATGCCTAAATCACGCTGATGCCTCCATCCTAGCAAATTGTCCCCTCTTTCAGCCACATACACTTTTCCAACAGTCTCTCTTCCTTTGAATACAATTTTTGCCACGATATACCCAATAACATCTATATGAGAACCACCATAGCTAAGTGGGCTGATGTCAGGAGGTAGTAATGTTGCATTGTCTATCCCTATTTTCTCGTCCCACTGCTTATTACCAATCAAGGTAAAGGGCGAACCCGAGTCAGCCATGACACTAAACTCTTGTCCATTCACACCAATGTTGCAAAAGGGCATGTTAATTTTCCCAGAGTCGACGTCCCCATCACAGCCAGTGACATTGGAGACAACGACAGTGCGAATTGTCTCAGGAGTGCTTTCAGCCACACGACCCTTCCCAGAGGATCTGCAAACACGAGCATAATGCCCCTTAATGCCGCACTTGTTACACACAGAATCTTTAGCATAACAGTTAGGATAATTTGACAAATGGGAATAACTTCCACATCTATAACATCGCCCACTCTGATTGTCATTAGTGTTCCTTCCTCGATCAGGATAGCGCTGTTGTACATCACGTTCAGCGCGTGGTTGAATATCTTTGTAAGGGGGATGTTTCGACTGTGTATTCCTCGGAGCACTCCTACCCTTAGTGTCTGATGACAGCCTAGCAACGCTGTCGGGAAGTTCCTCACAAATGTCAGTGTCAGATAGAGCATGAACACCACCCTGGCTTTGTTTATTGTCTTCACCCTCGCTTTGTTTATTATCTTCGCGATTCTTTCTCATCTCCTTCACCCAAGAGGACGTATTTTCAACACCCTCCACAATAGCAATGGCTTCAGCCAACGACGGATTTTTGGATAAAAGTTTTTCCTGTATCCTGGTACTATTGGTGCACTTCACCAGTTGGTCTCTCACCAGGGAATCTGAAAGCTCACCAAACTCACACGTGCATGCAAGGGTTTTCAGAGAAGCAACATAACTGCCCACACGTTTACTTGGACCTTGGACTCTCGTGAAAAATCTGTGACGTTCCAGAACCACATTAATGCGAGGCCCGAAATAACACTCTAGCATAGTCATTGACATCTCAAAAACGTCAGCAGGCTCTCCCTCTCCATTGCCCACTGGTATAAGGTCCATGCTGTCATATATATTTCTACCTTCAATGCCCAGATTATGTAAAAGAATGGCTTGTTTCCTGAAGGCAGAGAACTTTTCTCCCCAAATGCCACAATATAAGAATCAAACAGATTCCTCCACCTTTTCCACGGTAGGATTGGTTCTCCCTTTTCTGACAGAAATGCAGGGGGTTGGGACATACTTGTAGATGTGGCCATGGTGATTGGTAAAATGGAAATCTCACTCGCCTAAAACAGAAATGTCACTTGCCCCAAAATGTCTTAGTTCAAAATATAAGTTTGCAGAAAAGTCTCACCGTAAAGCTTGTTTAAAGCGTTGAAGAAACGATGAAGCGCTGGAGCGTCGAAGAATCGCTTTAGCACTGGTTAATATGCGCAGCTGAGAGCGGTGTTGTCATCGCGTTGCGTATATTCATCCTTGAAGAATTTCCTCACCTTTACTAAAATGGCTGCTACACGTTGCACGTTGCGTGATACGACGTGTACGTCAAGCGTCGGTATCAGCGCAGCGTGATCGAGCTCGCGAGGAGATGCAGAAGACAAGGGATTCAGGAAGACATGGAACGCAGGCACGCGTGAGGTTTGAAAGTAAGCGGGCAACTGTCACTTACTGTTTGTAGATAGAAAAAAAACAACCCAAAAATTTTTTAATCGTGGCGGATCGCCAAATAGGTAAAATACACTCTCCGGTGTGTATTTGACGTCTGAAGTTGCGGAGTATAACGTAGAGATGCAGGAAACAATTTCCAGTGCCGAGAAACAGTGTTGAGATGGCAGTCTGCGTGGGTTGGCAGGGGAGTCGGTGGTTGCTCACTTGTCCCCAATCAAGTAGAAATCGTCGCCAGTATTGAAAGCCAGAAGACAGGAAGACTTTAGTAACGCTTTATTCCTGGCAACCACCGACAGGTCTCTTCAGCAGCTTGTCCAGGGAAAGAATGCCTCATGACAATCCATGAGGTCATCTCATTCCATGGCTCGAGCTAGTTAATTACAACAATCACATCAAACCACAGTTGTATACCCATAAGAGAGTACAGGCTTGCGGTTTGATAATAGTTGTACATATTCCGGCATGGTTTCATTAATGCGGAAGCAAATATTCTAAAGTAACATAACTCTAAAATGCTCATGTGCAATAAAACTCATGTAGCGCTAACCCCTCAATTCTTAACAATACAGGATTTAAAACGTTGACAATTGCTAAACTACGCATCACTTGATATCAATTGCATTAATCTTTTAATTGTGCAGGAGCAAGAGATTTTGGAAGCACTCTCGTATAAAAAACCTAGACAATAATAAGCTCCAGTTAAAATGTTCAAAAATACAGTTGGATACAAACTAACTACGGCCTCTTATGCATGAGATTTCCTAAAGTTCAAGTGCTCAAACTTTAAAGCAACACAGTCAGTAACTAAACAAACCCGGCGAAAGCATCACTCAAGTTAATCATTAAAAAACAAAAAAATCCCCCAAAACTGTGCATTATCTATGGACATTACTACTCTTCGATAAAAAATAGAATTATAAATTGGAAAACAATTTGTTAACAGCTTAAACTCAGTTTCATATCCTAGCTGGTAATGACAATTTCTTACATCTCAGTCCCCAGGCATGTAACAAGTATTTCAACAGTGCAAAAATTAACCACTCAGTACTATCACTTCTGGGAATTCTGATAGTAGCCCTCAGGTGTGTTGTGGATATAATGCAAAAGATCGCGATTAACCATGTTCTTTTGAAGTCAATGTGCCTAAGACAGACGAATAAAAAAAAATTCTCCTGTTTCAGGGCTAGCTGAGCATGATGGACAGGCTGGGGAAGATACTACTGCCAATCCATCTACTGCAGAAACCATTTACTGGCAAGATGCCATATCCAAATTCCAGATACAGAGATTTTGCTTGGTAGAGTGGGGTGGTCAATATGATTCAAGAATTCCTCACAGTTCATGTTATCTTTAAAAACCAGGAACCTTCATGTTAACTCCCCCACAGTACTGGAATTCAACCAGTGTCCACTGATACCAACTATTTTTGAGGCACAAGAGTGTTTTTCAGGATACAATCAGGGTTGGACCAGAGTTCACTCATACCCAATCTGAACAGCCATTTCTTGACATGTTTAAACCACGGTATACTCTCTTTAGTGTCAAGCGCGATCCCTCGAGAAATGATTGTCTCAGGAGGAGTGGAGTGTTATTAAACAAAACTAGGGCCCAATATGCTAGAGGTCTAAATGCTGCCACATGCGCTATGTTATGAAAACCAAGGTCCAGGCAGATGGGGGTTAATGGCGAATTATGAGGTAAACCAAGGACCGAGCGCATAAAGATAATCTCCATTTTTTCAATGGCCCCTACATTTTTCAATATTTCTGCACCGTATAGTGAAGCTCCGAGACCCTTAGCCCTATGGATTTCAGTGACCGGAGCAACTGGCCTGAAGTTTGATGTTTTCAGCTTTTTGACTGCAGCAGAGCTTACGTGTTGGGTCCCGCAAATCTCTAAGAGCCAGCTCACACTCCAAGATAAAGTGTTTGAGAACCTAACACCCAGGGTAATCAAATTGCTTTACTTGTTCCAAATAAGTGTCACCCAATTTAACCTTGCCTCTGAATGACTTGTGTGGGTTGAATGCCATGAATGTAGTCTTAGCAACGTTTATTTCCAACCCAAAATCCCACAGGATACTAGGAACTGGTCCATTAGGTTTTGTAGCCTTATCGGGGTGTTAGATACCAGCAGGGTGTCAGCAGCGAAAAGTAGGAACACATCTGTGTGACCAGCGATCTTGGGGGGGGTTCACCATTTCAGTCTGCTGGAGTCTCGATCAGCAACCCGTTATGTATAGGGTGAACAGAGTCGGCGCCAATACGCATCCTTGCCGCACCGCTCTGCCAATTCGCTCTTTCTCCCACATTTTATTTGGGCATAATTATCCCTATGTAGCCTGATTATAGTTTGTAGTAGGTAACTCGGGACCCCTAACTGCTGCAGAGCTGCCCACATTTTTTCTCTGGGGATGAAATGAAATGCGGCAAGTAAGTCCATGAACACTATATTTATATGTTCTCTTTTAATTACTACATTTTTCCATAATATAGTTAGGAACCTAGATAGTTGATCAGTAGTTCTCGTATTCTCACTGAACCCGCCTGAGGAGGTGACAAAGTCTGGCCCGCCTTTATCCAGTCTTGTAGGCTTACTAGCCTAGCTAGTGCCTGCAAAATAGTTCCTGTGAGATATCGATCAGGCTATTGGACCTAAAGTTCTCTGGTTCATTTTTGCCTCCCTTCTTGCATACTGATACTAACTCCGCTCCCAATCAGGAATAAGGTACCTCAATGCCCTTTAAAATGGTCTTAAAACTTTGATTTAAAATCGCACTCCATACTTTATTTCTGAGGAAAAAAGATCACCTGGAATTTTATTTAAACCCGGTGCTTTGTTCCTTTGTAGGGAAGGGAGGGCTGTCTTGGTTTCCTCCAGGCTGAAAATATTCAGATGTACGTTCCATGTCTCCCTGTACACTTCTTTGCAGGCTGGGTCACTAATCTGCATCCAAGTTTTTGCCTGTTTGGCGTAGAGCAGACTAAAACGGCTTACCCAGGTAGGTCTGGGGTTGAAGGTGACAGTATTCCTATATGATTTGGCTTCTGGACCCCTTCGCTAGTATGTGGCAGAACTGTTTACTGTCCTTGGTTTTTGCTGCAGTAATTAGATCTTCCCAATTCCTTTTTGCCTCTTTTTGGACCGCTTTATGTTTCCGTTTTTAAGGTCTCAGTATCTCTACAGCTGTTTTTTATGGCACCCATCAACTCCACCCTTGCAGCCTTCCAGTGTTCATCAAACCATTCTGCTTTGTTGTTACTTATCGCCTGACTCTTCCCAACCATGAAGATTTTTTTTTAAATCTTCCCTATTAATCCACTGAATTAATTTAGACTTAGTTGTGCCTTGCCTACATGTCCGTTAATATCGTCTAGTGCTTGCACTACAATAGTATATATTTGTGCAAGGATGTGGCCGTTCCTCTCAATCGTGGGACACCTAACCCTCCTTCTGTTGTTACTGATAACAATTGGATTACTTAGTTTGTCCTCTACAGCGGCGTCACTAGGGTTGGTGTCACCCAGTGCGGTAACTTACCCCATGACACCATCACATGGGGTGACACCTTTCCCAAATGAGACTATTTAGTAAATAGTCTCATTTGGGAAAGGTGTCGCCCCATGTGATGGTGTCACCCGGTGCGGTCCGCACCCCCCGCACCCCCCTAGTGACGCCACTGGTCCTCTGGTTGAAGCTGAGGGGAAATGAGCATATGGTCCAGTTCTAATATCAGTGTGTTACGATCGCTATCTAGCCTTCAGTTACAGTCAATTCAATCAAGTGACGCCAAAGAAATATGTCCAATATAATGTAATCTATTCTGGTTCTACAGTTACCCCTTTTAAAGGTATGTCTTGTTTCTTCTCGGGTATTGAGCGCTCGTTACAGGCTTGAATACTGTACTTAAGAGTAAATGAGGCTACTTGGAATGCTACTTTCGTGTTTCTAGCAGGACCAGCGTAGCTCAGTTTCAGGATTCCCCATTCCTCATCCTCCTCCTCAGTGACTGTGACATCACTTCAAGAGGTTCGTGAGTAATGTTCAGGTACCCTGTGAGTATTAGATGACTGGCACCCTCTGCCCTTTCCAGAAAATCATCAAGGGCTGTTACAGTGGGGGAGTCCTGATTCTGCAAAGGGATGGTGTTGTAGATATTAACCAGGAGGATTGCCTGTTTCCTATTTGAGCTTTTAAGACTCAAGGCCAGTAGGTCCTTGGATTTAGTGTCAATTTTTTTATAGTGCATTTCAAATGTGTGTTAACCCTAATGATGAGGCCCCCGCCTGGCCGACCGACCTGTCGGGGAGGCCTCTAAACTAAAGTTTGTGAAGCCCACCCTGTGGACCACATCAGTGGCCCATGTCTCCCGTAGGAGACATATATCGAAGGTGTCAATGACGTTCCCCCATTCCTCGCTGTTAACTTTGGACTTAAGGACAGCTGTGTTCCAGGACAATATCTTCAGTCTGTTGGTGTTCCCTGGGGTTGTAAGCTGCGTATGTGTTAGGCATCGCCTCCACTCGTCACTAGCCTCATTAGGACAAGTGTGTAATTCCGTTACTACAGGTACACAAGGGCAAGAGCCTCTCCCCATCAGGCTAAACCTATTGCATCATGGTGACAATCCCTCTTCCCTTCATGTACTAACAGCTTTTGCCTCCCTATTGTGCAGCCCCTTTTTGGAACCCCTTTGAGTGTTATCATTATGGTTAACCAAGGACCTATTGCTCCTTGAGTCAAATGCCTCCCTCCTATTTGGTAGAGTGTACTTAAACTGGATCTTAGATCCATTGGGTGGGGAGGTGCATTGTTCCAAGTTTACTAGATCATCTCCAAGATTTCCATTGGCTAACTCGAGCGTAATGTAGTCAAATTCATCATTAAAATGTCACCGTCTTGTGGCTACTATGTCTTATAATTGAGCGGCATTGCCTAACCTGCCTAATCCAGTGGGTGACTTTATAGGTTAAGAACTCGCCGTTTTCTTTTGTCCAGGGCGAGATTTTAGGTATGTTTATCATGTAAACTGTATTACGACTCCCGGCGGGATGGCTTTCAGGGCCAGTGCAAGTGTTCCCTTGTGGGTGCCTAGTGATAGGCTGCCTTTCCTTCTGAAGGTTCATTACTGGCCCCCAGTGATAGGGCCCAGGCCAGGGATTTTGCAAGAATACCTAATGCAAAGATCCACATGAGCAGGGGATGTCATCCTTGGCAGAGCCCCCCCCCTCGAACTAAATTGTGTGAAGTTGCTACTAGAAGTATTAACTGTTAGGTCCTGACAGCTGTTGGGGCCCACCACTAAGCCAGACTGCTGTAAAGTATGTATACCGTCTGTGCCTTCCTATGGTCCTGTCACCTGAAACCCTCTATACTATTACCAAGTGGGTGTGTCATATCGATTTTATCAATAAGTGACCCCATATTTGCTTTCATTAGGGAAATTTCATTAACTAATGTTCAATAAGTGCTTTGAGCTGGCTTAGTTCGCTCAGGCATGTGCAGTTGCTGCATACATTTCTGCACCGAGTCGCGCTCTTAAATCCCACAATAGTAGGATGCATAAATCGCTATTCACGGTCTCATTCTCAGCACTTGTGCGAATCAGGGGGTTAAAGCGATTGGAGCATGCAATTTCAGGTGCCACAACTGATTTCGCGGGATTCTCCCTAGTTCCATTAGCTGATGTAAAGCTTGATAGTGCGACAACGGGACTGCAGACCCCAGTGTCACCCCCTTGTGTGGCTGCACAGTCCGCATCTTTGCCTTCCATGGAAGTTGGGCACATGGTAAGTGCTTTCCTGGATGAAAGTGGTTCAGAGGATTTTTTTCTTTTTAAAAATATCCGTCACTTTCTGCCCAGAAACTATCTGTTTAGAGGAGTTCCTACCTCTAACTGAGGTCTCCACCTCTTCAATTAAGGTATCAATGTCATTGGCCACACATTTCTTTGCTGTGGTAGATACTGACAGATTAGTCATCTTTGTAGTCCCGTTAGGGCTCCCCTTTGCCTTCCTTTTGCCCATAATAGATGAGGTACCTCACCTTAGAATTTCCGAGGCTCAAGGTAATATTAGGGTCTGATGAACGGAAATTGCAAACTGGGAGAAGGCAGTAGATGTTAATAATGCGGCCCTGCCGGCTCCGGTTCTTTTGTGCTTATCGGCTAGTTGTAGCCCCTCCTCTTTTCCCTGTGTAAGCTGGGGGATGAAGTCCCACCCCAGCTACAGGGTAGCCAATGTTCTCCTCGTAAAGTACGGCACAGGAGAACCGCCGGTTAACGACCAAGCTAGAGTAGTTGATCAGTAGTCGACAGGGGTACTAGACTGATAACTGTAAGTTCCTCTAATACAGACAAACAAGTGTGACTCAGAGTCAAGTAAATGGCGAACACCAAGAAGTTGCAATAGAGCTTGCATCGTACGATTCAAAACAACAAGTGACAAAAAAAGCACTTCACTCAACCAGTCAGACCCGTGTTAGTTGTTGGAAATGTCTGTGAGCCCGGTGAGTTCAGGGGGCCCAAACCTTCTGGTGGAGACGGACCACCGGTCTACAGCAGGGTAAAAGTGTCAGCTGGAGCCACAAGCTTGCCGTGCAACATTGGATTTTGGCGCTTGTGTCTCTGATTGTACAAGCCGCAGTGGGAGGGCAATGAGGGGAGATATCCCAATGAGAGGAGCTCACAGGGCAGCTTATGGGTCGTAGACAAGGTGTATCCAATGGCAAGGCTGGCCTCTACCAGTCGCTGACGGGCGCAGACAGGCCCACCCTTGGCGCGAGCGCGGCCCGTGCAGCGGAATTGCAGGTGGCGAATTGCAGGGGGTGCATTTCAGCGCGTGGATAGCCCCTCCTCCTTCCAGCAGCCTCAGCGCATCCTGGCGCATTTTATGATGGGGAATGGAGTCCCCTTGATGAATTTCAAAATGTCCCAGAGTTAATTAGGGAGTTCTCCTTGAAGGATGGTGCGCGATTGGTGGGGAGCGTGAGAGCAGAGGGGCATACTCTTTACCCGCAAAGTGTCAGCAAGTAGCAGACGTGGATCACAACTCCAGGAAGATGTTTCTCAGTTGAGACAAAACTGGTGCGGCTGCCTTCTTAGCAGTGAGATAGGATATGCAAGTCCCTGATCTGGTCTCCTTCTCTCCTTGCATCAGTAACAATGCTTCTAGTTTGTTGGTGTATATAGGTGTGTTGGGATGGAGAAAGGTTCCCTGCATGGCTCCAGAGAGTGTGTGCCACTTTCTCGAGTACACCATAGCAAGCTCTAGCATTTTTGACCTATACCTCAGCAGACGTGATGATCGTGTGTGCACTAAGGCTTTCCTGTGAAATGACATGAAACCCAGAGTGGGGTTGTGTGATCAGGAGGGCACATCATGTGCAACTTTACTCTAGAGAGAAGCTGCTTTCGTCTCACCAGGTCGCATAGGACTGAGACTGGGGGTAGTGAAGTGATTATTGCTGACGGGCAGGCTATTCTACCTGTCGCCTGATGGGACAGAGTGGCTTACCAGTTTCTTAACCGTCTACCAGTCTCCTAAAACCGGGTCTTTCGATCATCCATGTGGAACATAGATGTTGCATGTGTGAACTTATCTATGTGGGTGGAAGTAAAGCATGGAGTATGTCTAAGCCACATTATATGGACACAATCCAAATGGTACCTAAGATGAAGAGTCTGAAGGAGAGCTTAGAAAGCCAATGTGACTCTTACAGATATTCCAGGCATCTTTGTAGAAGGCCCGACTGAAAGTGTTTAGCAAAGAAAATAGTGGGTTCCATTCCTGGACTTTGTACCCTGGCACGGCTACTCCTCACAGGTTCGTAAGCAGCTGAATGGGACAGTCTGCACGTCTTTTGTGCCCTTGTGTTGTTTTTTTTTCTTGACTCCCAGCTCCATCCTACCTTCCTGCTCACACACTGGACAAAGGCCATGGCTGGACCAGTTGGCATGGAAATGACAAAAGTATTGAACTGCCCGGAACTAGTCACAGAACAGAGCTGTTTGAATACACGAAGTCTTCTGCAATCTGAGTAGAAGGATGGAGCTGAAAACCTCCAGTCAGCGTGCCAAGATTTCTTCTCTGCAACCAGGGATGACACATCTGTGGGTTCAAACCGTCGTTGAGCTTCTTGTTTGCAGTATCCGGAGAGGGACATGACTGGTGCCCTTGCACAAGAGAGATGCTGCTCTATGAAAGTGGGGCGATGAAGTAGCTGAGACGGGACGAGGCAGAGAAGTCCTCTGTTTGCTGGATTGAGAGTTGTGTCATGCCTTGACTGAAAAATCTAGGAGTCCCTGAGGAGGCACGAAAATACAACTGAACTATACACTCCCAAGGTTGGAGGGACTAGGTATCCAGGAGCTTTCATCTGTGAAATGTCCCTACCATCTAAATTCTACAAAGCAGTGAGGCACTATAAATGGCCACCCGAGCGCCGTGAGGATGTGATGCACTACAATGGTTCGGGCTGCAGTCCATGGTCGACATCACCAAGAAGCCACCTTACATCTATAGAGATGCAAGCACTGCAGTGCAGCACCCTCCTTGACTGGTGCTGAGATGGTCTTAACTCACCCTTGATCTGCATGCGACATCGTTCGCGCCACAGACCAGCCAGTCGGCTGTGGAAAGGACCGCTTCTCTACCAGTGTCAGAGTTTTGCAGGGCACACCAAACGAGCAGCTCGTGCACAACACACTGCACGAGCACAGCCTAGGCATAAATTGAAGAAAACACCAAAGGCACTGTAAATTTAAGGAGAACCCAAGGGTTGCCCGAGTAAGTAATACCCGCCGCTCTTGATTATTGGAGGAATGGCGTGTGATTCCAACCTCATCAGAGCACTTCCCTGAGCGCACTCAATTTACCCAGAGGAATCCTAGAGACTGCAGTTCAAGAACATCTGGCAAAGTCATCCCCCACAAGATTGATACATCCCTCTCACCTTGAACACTTTGTTTTCAAGGTAATGATCACCCTTAGTAGTTTGTCGCTTCTGAAACCTTTTATATATAGTATTGTTTTGTGGGCGATTTATAGTGAAGTAGTGCTTCTGTTTAAAAGACAAAGCATTAGCAGGGCATTTGGTTATTAACCTGTACTTCTGGTTTCTTAAGTCTGGAGATTCTAGCCCCAGACCACTCCCCAAGTTTGACATGTACGGGTGATTGTAGCATTTATGGCGAACATATAGCATTCTATACTTACTTTAAGAGTGTTCGATCATCCTCCTACAGCCATTAGCTGCCTTTGCTCTGAAACCTTCAACCATTGACTTGAGGCATTGTTAGTCACATCTTAAGCCAGTTCACATGATTATTTTAGTGTCATTATTGTTTTGTTAGCAGCTTGGATATGTCCCTCCACATCTATTGCAATGCATGATGGACTACCTAGAATGGACAGTGACAAAAACATCTGAAAAATAGATGCTACAGGAAATAAAAGTTGTTTGTTTTCTGTAGCATCCATTTCCAGATGATTTTATTATCATGCCTTCCCTACTGCTGCCACACCATTAGGCAATTGATTATAACATGGTGACGATCTTGGAATTTATACGGTACGCTCTATTGAAAGTGAAATACGGAGCAGCTATGAAGCAGCCTTCCTTGTTTCACTGTGCAGGCGGTAACCTGCCTGCACTTTTTAAGAGGGGCAAGAGATCCCCTTGCAGGTGGGTGCAGTGAGTGACTTCGCCCCCCCCCCCCTTCAAGGGGATGCCTGGGAGGTCATGGGACCCCCTTTATCCCTCCAGAGGGCTGCCAGCAGGGGGCTCACTGATAGTGTGCCACCTTTTTGTGGCACACTGTCTGTGCGCCTTCTGACATCTTCTTTGCCTTTGCGCCCACATCTATAAGAGGGTGCGGGCGCAGAGGCAAAAAGATTCCTCCATTTGCATGGGGCCACTCCCCCATGAAAATGAGGGAATGCCCTGTTTAGATAGGTTTTGGTTTCCGTCCTTTTGATCTCACGTCTACTTCGTCACACATGCGTCAGTTCTTGATCCTTATTCAGGCTTCACACAGGTAGGTGTTTAGTTTACGCTAATAATAGCATGCTCCCAAGAGCTGATTGACAGACATCAAAAATATAGATTATTTCCAGATACATCATATTTAAACTTACTCTTCCTCAGACCATCAGTTTGAGATGGTTCGATTACTACTAAAGTCATGTTAAATGTGTGCTAACCATCGCACTGGAATGGACTGTTGCACGAAACAGGAAGAACCCATTTACGCTGCGACAGACTATCCTCAGAAACATGCCAATATCTGGGGCAAATGGTGGGTCTGTTATGGACTGTGCTAACTGCTGTTCAATGCTAACACCATGATATGTGTATTGTCGATGTCCTGGTAGATGTTTTTACAGCAAATCACTATGTGCTATGAACTGTTTTGTTCATGTTTAAAAAACTGTTTAACACTGGGACTGGCAGTTGCCAAAGGAACATCGCATGGTTGCGGGGTGCAGAGCCAGTGACGCAGTTGAGAGAATAGAAGATGGATATGGACTGGTGTATGTTGACTGAGAGAGTGGTATATGAGGGTCGCGGCTGCTCCCAAAAATGGGTGAAAATTTGGTATTGTTGGAATGACTATAGGGGTATTATCAGTGACCATCTTACTCCCACTGCTCTCTAGGGGTTGCCAACTGGCCATTCTGTATCGAACAGAAACAATTATTGTTATGAGGGAGCGGGAAGAAGAGTGGCAGGTCATGTCGTATGATCTGATAAGACTGTACCTACTGAGAATGACAGTGCACAACAATGATTTGAAAATGTTTATTATTGAAACATCAGTAAAAAGATTTATTAAAAAATGATAAATAAAAATGTGTGGTAACCATTTTACTACATAGTTAACATCTTTTTTGCCATTTGAAGTGATGTATTTCTGCATCACTTCTGTAGCACTGCTTTTGTAATGTGGTAATACTAGGTGATGACACCTGAAATCTGCTGATTTCAAGCTCATAAGCAGGCTAAAAGTTGTAAAAACTGTTTCCACATATCATTCTGCTTTTTAAGCCAAATGTGTGTTGGAAGTTGGATTACTGGATGCAATAACATGCGTGTCCATTTGTAGTATTACTATAAAGTAACAACAAAACTCTGAGTGCCTCTTGGTAGAACATGTAGCCTACCCCAAACCTGAAGATAAATATTCAATCAGGTGGTGATTAACTGCAGCCATTTTATGGGCGGCGATCATGCTGAGGAATCTATTTCTGAATGCGCGTCTGTGAAGTTCTTTCAGGTCTGTTGTTTTCAATAAGCTATTTTAAGGAAGCTCTTCAGTGCATTCATAAGTGATGCTGAGCAGAGATGGTTGATAAGTTATGTACATTTATAAAAAATAAAAACCAATCTGTCATGGGGCTAGTAAAACGAAGCGCATGGTAAACATGGCATGGGACGCTTGAACATTCTTACGTATGTGCCAGCAGTGTATATTTACATATAATTCTATTGACTTGAGGTCTTCCCATGATAATGCTGTAACACTGTTTTGTTGATCAGGAAAATTGATAATTTGCGTTGAGAAATAACCATGGGGTGGGATTTGTAAAAGCAGGGGAACAACTGTTTGGAAGGTAGCAGTTTTTCAATTCAACAGATTGTGAAATCATGCACTGAATTACAAATGTGTTGGGGTGAATACCTCAATTAGCTCAATTCTTCCTTCGTGGCTTGAAAAACAGCACATACAGACACCGACCGACCAAGAGCTGCTGCCCATGGCTTAATCATCTCCCTTCCTTGACTGTGGCAACGCAGTTCTCATGGGTCTCCTAAAGGATTCACTCGCCCCCTTCAAAGTGGTCTTCCATGCAGCTGCTCCACTGATTTCTTCTGCATGGAAATTTGATCACATGACTCCAGTCCTGAGGGAACTCCACCGGCTCCCCGTTCATGCCCGAATTTGATTCAAAATCAGATTCAGTTGAGATGAATGGCCCACAATGCCATTCATCCCAAGTTCCCTCCCTACCTCGGAGCCAACCCCACAGATTCTGCATTCACCTCATCTAATCCCTACTATCACAACTGTCTGTCTTCTCTCCTGCTGTCTAGCTGCTCTCCCTGTTTTGTGCTCCCTTACATTGTTTCTTCTGGTTACTCTGCATTGTAATTTGTATTTTGACATTTTAATGTTCCTAGTTATTTTTTTGAAGTGCACTTACGCCTTCCTGGTAAAGAGGCGTTCTAGAAAACCATAAATTAAATGTATTAACTTTAAGGTGGTTTGACACCTGTCTCTGCCGTTCCAATTGTGCTTGCAATAATAAATAATACATAAATGTCATCAATGATGTCATTTATCATGTCATAAGTGAAGTAATTTGTGAGGTCATAAGTAGTGTATGGTGGTGACGCAAGTAAGTTAGCTCACCGAACTATAACTGACAAATTTCTGTGTTTTTTCTCTTTTTAAAAATTACATTGCGTGTGACTTTGTTACCTAACTACAGCATCCTGTCTTGGCAAAGCTCCTTAACAGGTCTGACCATCTAGGAGATGAAGCAAGGGTTTCAAGTTTGCCCCAATTGAGTCGCCCACTAACTGTCCGTTGCAGACACAAACCAAAAAGCAGGATTGGCTAAGAAGGCATTTTAAAGGTCACCAAACTGGGAAGGGATATATTAGATCGAGCTTTTGGAAACTTAAAGTGGAGAGACCACCTGGGAGAGAGAGAGGAGATATTAGAGTTTTAGAACACAAGGAAAGTGGATGAGCAACCAGGAAGAGGGCGCTGGTATCACCAGTGAACATCACTCAGGTAATTCATGTGAGAACCAGGCCAGCTCTAGAGCCAGATCCATGGTATCGAGCCCTCTTAGGGCCTCCTATGCAGCGCTGTGTCCTGGTTTGAGAACCACATCTGGAGTATTGTGTTTCAATTCGGATGCTACAGCAGGAGTCCGCATTTCCCAAGGCCACAGCTGGGGTACAATGTTCAGCTCTGGAGGTCCTCCCTTCAGTAGTGTATTTATGTCAGGAAGCAGCATATTCAGAAGATACAGACATAATGAGGCAGCGAATAGGAAAGCTAAGAAAATCACTGACTGTTCCAACAGATCAAGGTGTCAGAGATAGTATTGAAACAGGAAATCACACTCCATATAGGCGTGGTTTGGCCTCAGGTCTCAGTGCAACGAAAAATATTTGAAAATAGCCTGGTACCCCAGAGCAAATTATGTCATCTTTGAGTCACCTGTATCGAATTAATGATAATGTCAGATTTTCAAGGTCTCTATATCTCATTATTCGAGATTAAACTCTCCCCTTTCCCAGATTTTCAGGAGCATATCTGTCTTTCTCTGTTTTCTCCATTTTTCTCTCCTCACCAGCCCCCCAACCTCTCAGTACATCTGTAAAAGCCGGTTGCTCAACATTTTAGCTTTGGGCAGAATTGCAGGACGTCACTCCTTCACGTTTCACGGAATTGTTTAAAGTGCATTGCAACCGAGGTACTTACCAGTTTTAAAAAATACGGGAAATCATCTAGACAATTGGATTTTAAAAGAAAAAAAACAAACCCCTGTAGTTAAATGCAGCAAATGAACATTTAGCAGATATTCTTGACATCAAATCAGCCTCTGTAGCAACATTTCTATTTTGATCTTTATTTTTTATGCCGAAGTAAATATCAAATTGACTTTCCAGCAAAAATGCTTTGATAGTAAATACTGCCAGATGCATAATGGTCACTAGAAAACTCCCAATTTCATCCATTACAAAAATATGATTTTTAACTGATTCTGCTTGCAGATTTACAATTTTGCGCACTCCTACACTGTGTTGACTTTAGTAATATCTGTATTTGTCAGTCCTGGGAATGTTTGCATGTGCTGGGCATGGAACAGCAATAAATATCAGTATAATTACAGTGTAGGGAATGAAATATGACATCTGTTTTTGCTATAGGAATGAAAAATCGCAGCTGTTTCTTGCAGCTGTCCACCAGGATGTCAATTTCACTGCCTCCAAGCGAGAACTAGGTCGCTGAGTGAAGGGTGTGGGGAATTCAGGAGTCCCCTCTTTGATTGAGTTTGAGGCAGTAGCCGCCATTGGCCTTTTACACTGTAGCATCCTGGATGGTTCCTGCGTTTTATATATTTTAAGATGCATCTTTTGTAGGTAAATCAAGGGCATGCCCTATACAATTCATGCAGCCTCCCGATCATAAGAAGATCAATTTCACCCCATTCACCAGAAATGGGGAAAAGAAGTCGGAATGGATAATATGCCTCATGGGAAGGGCTGTGTGGCACGGCCCAGCGCCGCAATCCTACAATTATCATTCCTTTTGTTGCTGTCACCTCTCTGGGCTTTGGTCATTGAGTCAACATTACATCCACCCTGCGAGCTATTTTCCAAAAGTGGAGGAAAAAAAAATTGGGGACTTCGTTATCAGAGAGATTATGCCAGGGTAAAGATTAGGATGCAAAAACTGATGCAGTGGGAGTGTGGTCTCTTGTAATGTAGCCTTCGAAACTGTCATTTGCATCTAGTGCCTGGCTACAAGAGTAAATGGGGCATGCAAACAGTGGGCTATGGTCAAACCCGCTTCTATTGGGCAGGTTTTGGGTCCAAACCGTAGAACATTGGGTAAGGGGGAACATAAACATTAGAGGAGACCTGTCTAACCCCAACAGTCCCAAGCTCCTTGACAGCAGGACCTGTGGCCTCTGCCTTTCAACCAATGTGTCTCACACTTGGATTCTGCCCCTCGGTTTTGTACTATGGGATTTTAACCCTATCCCTTCTCTGACGCCACACCTTTGTTCAGATCTGCCGCACTGAGACCTAATCAGTTCTCTGACAGAGGATCTCACTCCATGTTGTTCTTTGGCACACCCTTCACACACAACTTGTCAGACCGATATGCAGATCTGGCATCGTGTCTCAGTCCTGCACAGCTCTTTCAAAAAAACAGTGTGGGAGATGCATGCTACGGCCGTGGTGCATTAGCAGGAATTTGTCTTGTCACAGCACCGGTATAGCTGAGAAGCTGGCGGTCATTGGGATGCTGAGGATGTTCAATTGCTTCGCTGCAGGTCTTGACTGAGATGTATGTAAGGAGTAAGGTAAGATAAAGGTTAGGGTTGAGAGAACCCTTTGTGATACACTCAACTCATTCTCTTGGAGGAACAAGAGCCCACTCAGTGGTTGTTACCGTTGACTCCCAGGGTGGTGAGGGAGCGGTGCTGACACATGTTAGCACACTCATGAAAACAGTCTCCACTTCCTCAGCAAATTCCACCAAGAGTGAAATTGGCGGATAGGTTATTCCCATCTTGCTTCATCCCCCTAGAAATGGTCTGTGTGTTTGGTGGTAGTTGACGGTCAATTATTTGTTCCATGACACAGGGAATACAGCTCGTACTCCTGTTGGCAAGGATGTGGTTAAGTCCACAGCTGAGTTTCTGTCATCGGTGGCTCCTCTAAATCCACAATGAAGCGCATCAATGGAGGGGAGTATGGCTTAGGCATAACTGGTGCATAAGTCTTCCAACTTCAGCCAGCGCTAAATTCACAGGAAAGATAATTATATGACAAACAGAACATCTTTTGACTTGAGCAGGTCTGTCTGTTTCGGATTCCTCATCAGCCTCCGGCATTGCAGTGACGCGTTCTGTTTTACCCTCATCAGAGGAGGTCAGCACAGACATCTGACTTAGCCTGAGGCTGCTCACAAATTACCTCCTATTGGAGCTAGTCTACACAGGCTCATCTTTACTGCCAGTTATTTCGCTTCACTTGCTGGCATGGCTCATGAAATAGCTGCAAGCATGCTGGCGGAAACTGCAGATCTTCAATAGACTGCCCGCGGCAAGGCCTGTAATATTTTGAATTGCCGTGATGCCCCATTACACCAGAGTCTTCAAGTTGTACTTGAAAATCTTTTGCTACAAAGAAACAGATAGCTTTATTAATCTCTGATTGTGACAGACGTGACTGGGAGTCAAAGAATGAAGTTGGATGCAACAGGCAGCTTGGAGAGCTTCAAGAACAAGCCACATCACATCAAGGGGAATGTAGCACATAGATTTGTGTTAAGGTAAAGGAATGTCCTCTCAATGTACTAGCGGTAGCTCAGATGTTTGGTGCCGAATTTCACAGTAAAAAAAGAAAGGTTAGAGTGACGTTATAGTTGGGTATGGTAATAAGGCCTTACTTACCGTTAAAAAAAAGCCTTAGAAATTCACTGAAAAACAAAGGCTAAAGTGAAGTTATAGTTAGGTATGGTAATAATATCTAACTTTATGTTAAAAAAATTACCTAGAAATTCAGTTTAAAAAAAACAAACGGTAAAGTGAAGTTATAGTGAGGCCTTGTAATAATATAAAAACTATTGTTTTAAAACAAAACATCCACTGACATTCACCAGTTCTAGTTTACTGAGCTAACTACAACTTGCACCCAACCATGCACTGTTTGTGACCTCAAATATTACATCGCCATGACATGTTGAGTGACATCATTGATGACATCACTGATGACATCATCCAGAGCTAAGTTACATCTAGACCTAATTTTCTTTATCCTCTTTACTGCTAATGAGTGTAATCTTTAGCAACATGGTTGACCTCCTAATGGTTCTTGGGTGTGTGAAGGGAGTGATCTCTCCGTGAATTATTGTGCCAATTGGACAATATTACCAAATTACAATGGTTTGTAAAAGGAAATTCCCAAAATGGAAGGTAGTATTGTTGATTACATGGTGTCTGGCAATCCCACTATGTCGATAAACAAGACGTGTGAGACCTAGGACAAAACCGCAGATTTGAAATAGAAAGTCATTGCTATCAAGACATGGTAGCAGGACTGGAATAGGGGAAAGGTTGTGTTGTTACGGCCAGAGCTGCAGACATTGGAACTGGGGAACCAAGTTTGAGTCCCGGCTTTGGATCAGCATCCTGTAATTCTGGATAAATCACTTAATCTCCCCATGCCTAAAAAAAAAGAAAAAATTAATCTGACCTTGTGTAATGCAACTGGTGCTCATGTAAAGTGCTCCGATGCCATTGGGCCAAGTCTGCACTATATTAAACTGGAAAAAAGAAAAAAGTTAATTACAAGAATTAGCATGTGGAGAGGGAGTGCGGTGGGGGCGTGGAGACGCAGGGATTAACCAAGAAGACATTTCCCATCAGATGAAGAGATTAAACTGTCTAATGTCCAATTGGGATGGAGCAGCATTAAGACAATGGGGTAAATAAGTGATTTTGAGGAAGGAGCGATGCAACCGGAAGAGCGGGGGAGTTAAACAGCAGTAGCATGAAGATTTCAGTTGTTAAGCTGGTGTTGTCTCTCTTTGGAAAGAGCTGGACTAGGTCCTGGAGGTGAATGACAGAACGATCAACTGAAGAGGTAACATAAATTGTGACGAGTAGAACAGGAAGCCATTTCCTGTGTGGAAGAGGTAGCAGCTAGAGGAGATTTATCAAATACCCCTCAGGAGGCATCGTCCATCAGAGGTGACCCCATGCTTTGAAGGGTTTTCTAGCAGAGCAAGAGAGTCTCGAGAATGGCGCTACTGTGAGTGCCCACCAAAACAGAGCTAGCTTGTAAACCAGCGGTGTGCAGAAGTGACTTACCATTCGATGGAACACAGTGGTTAGTTAATGTAGAGAGAATTATCTCAGGCTGTAAAGTAAAAATGAGGATTGGGGAGCTGAGATGGGTGTTGGTTTCGGATTTAGATAGACCCACAGGGCATTTTAATTGGCAAACAGGAAATCCTCTCCCATCAATATAGAAGGATGATGGGGACTTTAAAATGTCAAGCAGGAAGTGAGCTCTCTCATGAGCACAAGAAGCAGAGCATGTAGAGGACCCAGATGTGGGTGCCGTGTGTACTGTGTCACAAGACTCAACCTGCACCTCACTGATGAGGCCCAACAAGACTGCAACCAGGCTGGGATTGTATGTGTGCTCCCGTTTACAGGCACCTGACTTAGTAGTTTAGGATGGACTGCTCCTGCCAGGTGGGATTTGCGTAACACTGGTCCTTTCTGAAGTGGTCTAGCAGGCGGAAAACGATGGTCGGGAATGCTGCCCACACATTGGTGGTGTCTGAGTCTTTTGCACCCTGTCCACCCATCTTGTTTGTGGTTTCCTCCATTAAATTACATTTTATAATACTTATATTATGTCTTAGAAATAGAAATGCAGGTGAAAATGAGAGGCGAGCCACCTCTACGCGCCAGGCGTGATTTACAAGGAATGGTTGGAGGCATGACCTAGATAGAAGAATGTCTCTGGCCTCACCTTTAGCTGATCCCACCTGAGACTGGTAGGGGTATATTACTTTTTACTACTGATTACACCCCGCAAGAGTTTACTTCAAAGAGCTATTAAAATTAATGGTTTGAGGGGAAAGCTTCCAAGGCCCCTACCAGAGTTTGCTGTCCATGCAGAAGTAACCAGCACTGTGTATATGTGGATATATATATATATATCACTCTACTCCAAATGCTTTCAGTTAAATGATTGCAGAGGAAGCAAATAGAGCATGGGGCATCATTTGGGCTATAAGGCATGTCAAAAGGGATCCGCTTTGTCACCTTTGCGGGTGGTGAGGCTGACAGAGCAAGTGAATGTGCGGTTGCATTACTGGTGCCAGAGATCCCACTGCAACTGCTTCGCCAATAGTTAGCCTTGTCTTGAGTAACTTTGTTTCGTGTCGCAGCTGATATGGCCCATGGCAACTTGAGTCGTGTCAGCATGAATGGAACAATATACACTGGTAACAAAATGGACTCGACCAATGCACAAACAAGAAGGGCTGTGTGCTGCTTTGAGCAGATCGGGCTTAACTGTGGAAAGTCAAGGTACGAAAGTGTTGTTTATGTATCACCATGTGTACCCAGGGTAGCTACTTTGTCAGTATTTGTCTGACTTGTTTTGCCAATAAGATATTTTTGGGCTGGGCAGGGGCCATGGGGTCACGCACATCATACTGGCTCTGGTGACGGCAGACACGACCCTCTCTCTGCGTGTCATTCAAGTCTGTGCATCCATAGTTTTGCTGTGGGTCTGACCCCCCCACCTCTGGAAAAATTCAAAAATATGGTGTCCGAATGATGTATATTTGGCACAGCATACCTAAACAAGTATTGGAAAAGCCAATAAGTCTCACCTTTGTAAAAGCTATTGCCTTTGGCGATGTATTTTAGCCACGTTGTACACCAGTCTGGCTGCTGTTCAGCACGGCTAAAAGTCAGTGGCATGGAGTGTTGTAGAGTGGAGTAAGGGGAGTAGAATGTCGTAGAGTGGATTTGTTGGAGTAGAGTGTCGTAAAGTGGAGTAGGGGGAATATAGTTTTGTAGAGTGGAGTAGAGTTCAGTGGCAGAGAGTGTTGTTGAGTACAGTGTCGTGGAGTGGAATAGGGTGGAGTTGGTTGGAGTGGATTGAGGTAGTGAGATGGATTGGATTGGAGTAGAGTGAGGTGGTTTCGATTGGGGTAGAGAGGTGGATTGGAGTGAGTGGATTGGAGTAAAGTGGGGTGAATTGGATTAAAGTGGGGTGGATTGGATCAGAGGGGAGGATTAGATTGAAGCAGATGTGATTGGATTGGAGTGGGGTGTGGTGGATTGTATTGGAGTAGGTGGATTGGAGTGATTGGACTATGGTGGGGTGGAATAGATTGGAGTTGAATGGTTTGGAGTGGGGTGAATTGGGGTGGGGTGAAACGTGGGGATTGTAGTGAATTGGATTGGACTAAGGTGTATTGTGGTGGACTAGAGTGGGGTGGATTGGACTGGGGTGGGTGGATTGGAGCAGGGTTGATTGTAGTGGGGTGGATGGGATTGGATTGAAGTGGGGTGAATTGTATTGGAGTTGGGTGGATTGGATTGGAGCAGGGTTGGTTGTAGTGGGGTGGATTGGATTGGAGGGAATGGGTTTGGGTGTAGTGGGGTGGATTAGATTGATGTGGGGCGGATTGGATTTCAGTCGGTGGGGTGGATTGGATTGGAGCAGGATTGATTGTAGTGGGGTGGATTGGATTGGATTGAAGTGGGGTGGATTGGATTGGATTGGATTGGAGCAGGGTTGGTTGTAGTAGATTGGATTGGAGGGAATAGGATTGGGTTGGATTGGATTGAAGTGGGGTGGATTGGATTGGGGTGGATTGAATTGGATTGGAGTGGGGTGGATTGGGTGGCGTGGGTGGGATTGGATGGAGTGGTGTGGATTTGCGGTGGATTGGCATGGGGTGGCTTGGATTGGAGGGGGTGAATTGGGCTGGAGTGGGGTGAACTGGAGTGGGGTGTATTGGATTGGAGTGAGGTGAATTGTGGTGGATTGGACTGAAGTGGGTTGATTGGAATGGAGTAGGGTGGGGTGGATTAGATTGGATTGGAGTGGGATGGGATGGGGTGCATTGAATTTCGTGGGGTGGACTGGATTGGATTGGGGTGAATTGTATTGGATAGGCATGGATTAGATTGGGTTGGGGTAGATTGCGGTGGATTGGAGTGCGATGTATTGGATTAAGTGGGGTGGATTGGATTGAGTGGGGTGAGGTGGGGTGGATTGGACTGGACTGGGGTGGATTGGGGTGAACTGGATTGGCATGGATTGGAGTGGGGTGAATTGGATTGGATTGGAGTGGGGCGGATTGGATTGGAGTGGGTGGATTGGAGTGTGGTGGATTGAGGTGGGTTGGATTGGATTGGGATGAGGTGGACTGGATTGGAGTTTGTTAGATTGGATTGGACTGGATTGGAGTGCGGCGGATTGGATTGAGTTGATGGATTGGTGTGGGGTGACGTGGTGGTGGATTGGAGTGAGGCGGATTGGCTGATTCAATTGAGGCAGATTGGAGTGGCATGGGTGGGATGGATTGGGTTGGGGTAAGTGGTTTGGATTGAATTGGAGTGGGTGTTATGGGTTGGATTGGAGTGGTGTGGATTGTGGGGCAGATTGGAGTGGGGTGGATTGGATTGGACTGAGTGGATTGGATTTGAGTGGGCTGGAATGGTGTGGAGTGAGGTGGGGTGCACTGGAGTGGGGCGTATTGTATTGAAGTGGGGCAGATTGGATTGTGGAGGATTATTGTGGGGTCGATTGGAGTGGGTTGGATTTAGGTATACTGCACGATTATGTGTTTCAGCGTGCTTTTGGAAATTACACATTGTTATGTTATGTTAATATAACTTATAAAGCGCATAAATACCCGGGGGTGTCTCGGCGCTGAACCTGAGCGTAAGCCCTGAGAGAAGGGAGAAGAGTTTATATTAATTCAAAAATAACCAGGTTTTAAGTTCCTTTCTAAAAGAGGCAAGAGAGTTAGCAGCTCTTATGTTCATCGGGAGCGTATTCCACAGTTTAGCTGTACCATGGCCTATGCTTCGACCTCCCCAACTCGAGGTTCGGATCCTTGGTACCAACATCAATCTGGCATTAGAAAGAAACATTGTTGCTTTGCAATATTTAGACAAAATAATCATCATCTTTTGAGACCAGCAAAAACAAAACATGAGTGCAAAGTGAGAAAAGAAGACTTGGGGAAATAAAAGAAAGTTATCTATAGAAAATAACATAGCAATTTTGATTGTCCTGCTGGGCACGTTTTTGCCAGTGCAAACACAAGGAGATGACGGACGGAGCGCTGAAACTTTTCAGACACTCACCCCCAGTCACGTTTTTGCCAGTCACACGCTTTCTGTTTGCAGGGCACTAGAAGTTATTAAGAACAAAATAGTACCCCCATAACGTCGAGCACTGGATGGTAACTGATTACTTTGAATGAATCAGTGCTTGGTCCCTGCTCCACAGAAAGGAATGAAATTATGCTTGGCCTGCAGTGACCAATTACGAGGCAGTAAAGGAGAGTGCCATGCAAGCCAACATATGATAAGCAACTTGTGGGCTCCAAGCCCTTTTCATCAGCAATAATATCTTGCTAGTGCTTGTGCATGCCATTGCAGGCGCGACCCTAAAAATGGTTAATAAGATGTTTTCTTTACAATAAGTTCAAATATTTTGGCTAAACACCTGACATGGTCTCCTATCATTTCTAATCATATGCAGCATATTTCTTCGTTTCTAACTTCCACTTCCTTTCATTTTTCTGTCCTACCCCCTCCAAGTCGTTTTTCAGTTGTACATTATCACTGAGATTGTACTTTGTACTTGGAAGGGCCAAGATGTGAAAATGAACAGTTATGCAGATTTCACAATTTCCGGCTGCATACAGCAGGGCTATCCCTAAGGTAAAACAGATCTCAGATGCTTGAACAACAGGGCTACCCCTTGGGTTACACAAATCGTACGGGACCCGACAACAGACATATCTCTTAGGTTGCACCAATCTTATTATTGTTGTTGTTAATAGTAAAGTAATGTCATTTTATGAAGCACGTGATTATCCTGAGGGTTGTCCTGGCGCTAGAAGTGACCGGGATCACCCAGTGGAGCAGAGGAATCGGGAGAGGAAAGTTTTATATTTCTTTCTGAAGCTCCGGTGGTTCGTGGTGGTGCTAATGTCCAGGAGAAGGGAGTTCCAGGGTTTTGTAGTGAGATAGGAAAAGGCTCTACCTCCCCTCCTGACTCTCATGATAGACTGAATGATGACCGCTCTTGACGAGGTGGAGCAAAGGGTGCCGGGAGGAAGATAAGGTCTGAATATGGCTTTTAAAAGTGAATGGCCCTGATTGCACAGGGCCCATGTTTGTTGGGTAGAGAGCCTTAAAGGTGGAGTGTCTCTTGATCATGAGCCAGTCAGTGAAGCTGCTTAAGACGGGACAATATTGGAGCCCAGGGCGGGAAGTTAAGAATCATCTTAGGAGCAGACTTCTGTACTACTTGCAGCCATTACAGGAGATACTCAGGGATCCCTAGTTGGAGGGAGTTCCTGTAATCCAGGCAGGGAGAGATCAGCGAGTTTACTACAGTTTTACTGGTCTGCGAGCGGAGAAGGGGAAAAGCATTTCTACGAACCAGAGCCTGAGAGTTGATGTTTTAAGAGAAGGACAAATCAAAGTCAAACCAAATGCCCAGATTTTCAGTTGTGGACTTGGGAGGTGGGGGAAGAGGTCGTAAGTCCTTAGGCCGCCAAAAAAGTTCAGGTTGAACAACGAAAAGGGTTTCCATCTTGTCACAGTGAAGTTTAAGAGAGTGATCATGAATTGTAATAACCCACTGCTGTCATTCATACATGCACAGAGATTGGCTTGAATGGAGTTCCAGTTCTTAGAAAAAGATGATTTGTGTCATCAACATAGGAGAGCGCCTCAAAGCCAAAAGAGTAGATCATAGTGGCAAGAAGGGGAACGCAGGCGTTAAGAGTGGGGCTGAGCGGTGACTCCTGTGGACGCCAAAACAGGGAGAGATGCGGCCGTTGGAAAGGGAGTGAGTGTGGCCGTTCACTACGAGCAGAGAGAAGAGAGCCCACCTAGCTGAGAGCCTGTCTGCAGATCCCGACATTATGTAGCATTGACGGAGGCAGCAGCAGTGCCATATTTAGGTTTATAACGTACTACGTAGCCTGAGATGCCCAGCGAGAACTAGTCTGCTCTCAACATTTGCCTGACAAGGGGAAGGGATTGGTTGTGAGTTCACGTTACATTTGAAAACATAGATTTCAGATCATAGAGTCCGATCAGAACACCAAACACGAGCCCAGTAAGGCCCTCTAGGCGCTCCGCTCTTGGTGGCCAGTCTGCTGGGGCCGGACCCACAGTGTTTCTATTTGCGGGGTGCGGTCTCCTCCCTGGGGTGCAGCAGCAGTTGTGCCCCCCAGGCTGCTAGATGTTGTGGAGTGAAGCATTTATGAGTGATGGATGAGTGGATCCTGGCCTTCACCGTGAGTCGGTGCAACTCCTTTCTGGTGATAGAAAAAAATTAAGATTGGCATCACTCTCTACCATAAAGAAATACGACTGATGACATCGCATGGACATGGGCACCCCATAATCTTTAAAGTGAGTATTTGTAAAGCGCACGTTCACCCGTAGGCATCTTGGCGCTGAATAACAGATGTTTATTGTTACCCAACTCAATGGTACTCATTTTATCTACCTCAGATAGTGGACCCGCTGGGATTTGCACCTGTGACCATGAGGTCGAACACAGGCCTCTGCAGTGGACGCATTAGTCCACTGAGCCACCAGACCCGGCTAATCTCTCCTTTAAGCGGCAGGCTCTTCCCCGCTTCGTGGTTTGTGCTGTGGGTGGCACTGGTAGCGCCTAGAGCGCTGGTCTATTGTTCCCGGGGTGCGTGCCCCGCATGCTTGTGCGTTGGGACGTTTCTAGCCTCCTGCTTGGCGCTGTGCTGTCAGTGCTCACACAGGCCCTCCTCCCGGCCCGCTCCCCCGCTCTCTTATTCGCTGCTTGGGAAGCTCGGCCTCCCGAGGCGGGGTTGTTCCCTCTGCCGGTGCTCGGGCTGGGGATGGAGGGCTTGTTCCCTGTGTGCTTAGGACCGCTGCTGACCCGAAGAGGCTCTTGTGGGCACCTCCCATCCTTCTGGGATCCGCAACTCGGAAAAACGAGGAGCCTTGTGTGAGGCGCAGCTGGCCCTGTGCCCCTGAGGGTGAGGCGTAGCATCTCAAACCACTTTGTTCCACTATACTATATCACTCTCTCCGCGTCTCACTTCTCTCTTTAAATTTCCTTCGTGCCACCCACCCGTCTCTTTCCGTCGATGTCGTACGCGTTTTCCTTTTCTCCTTTGGTTCACTTTTCATTTCAGCTCCCCTTTCTCCGTCCAGATTCTATCGCCCCCTCCTCCCTCGCGCTCTCTCTCATTCTTACCACTTGCTCTACCTCTCATGCATCACCTTCTGTCCTTCTCTTTCACTTCATCATTCATTCTCCTCTTCCCTCTTTATTCTAACCCCCTTCTTTCCGTTCTTTCTTCTCCCTTATTCTCATGGTTCCCTTCTCTCTACAGTATCTCCTCTCTACGCCCTCCTTTTCTCCTCTCTTCCGTCCTCTTAGACTATTCTCAAGCCCACCTCTCAATCCTCCTATCTTACTTTCCCATTTTTCCCTCCCCTAATTACACGGTTTCCTTGCCTTTCTCCACTCTCTCTTTCTCTCGTCTTTCCCCTGTCCTTCGCTCCTCTCTGTCTCTCTCTCCCCTCTGTCCTTCTCTCGTCTCTCATATTCTCATGTCCTTTACCAATTTTGCACAATGCTCTGGGATAGGATGATAGTACTTTTGAAGCTACCCACGGCAGGCTTCTGACACTTGTTCCTCCGGGCCACGCCCCCTCCGGCTCCTGCACGCGCACTGAGCTTTCGGATCTCGCCCTTCTCTCTCGCTCACCCTGGACCCGGGACCTCCGGTAACAAACAGCGCGTGTGCTGGGTTCACGGGCCCCTAAGTATACGAGGTGGACCCCGAGTCCTCGGGGGGAGGGGGTGCGCTGTGCCCTGGACACTGTCCAGAAAGAGTGTGCTGCTGAGACAGCCCAGGAGTGAACTGAGGAGAGAATTGGACAGAAGGCTGAGGCATGGACAGACAGACACTGCTGAGGCATGGGAAGCACGGGTGAGCAGGGAATGCTGAGGACTAGGTAAGTACTGGTGTTAAAGGTATTTTGCCAGCCTGTAAGGGATTGAGGTACTTTGCCAGTCTCAGTACTGGGAGGTCAATGAATCTTGCAGGTCCGGTTTGAGGTGCATTGGTGGAGCTGTGTGCCACGCGTTGCTTAAGTAGGAGGGAGCCTGCAGGCAGGTAAGTCGGACCTGGGCCCCGTACTGAGATAGCCTGACCGGGGTAGGTCTTGACTGAAGTGCACTGGCGGAGCTGTCTGTCTGCGGTCTGTCCTGGAGTAGCTGGGGCGTTGCTGGTCGGTGTGAAAGAGCACGGACAGTGTCTGCCCTAGCGTTAGAATAACTGAGGTATTTCCGGTCAGGTTTGGGGCACATCGGCAGATCTGTTAATTAAAACCCAGTACTGAAATGGCGGGGGCCAGGTGGCCCGCTGGACATGACTCTGGCCCCACTCCGCCCTTAGGATGCGTGTGGAGCCTGCTGTGAACGCCCTGCGTGCCGGGTTTGGTCGGGGTGTGACCCCTGCTTGTTTTGGTTTGGTTTCGGACTGCATTCCTTGGTTGTGATTTGTTCTAAACGAAGGGCTGGGAGAGGGCCCAGAGAGCTGCCTGGGAGCGGAGACAGAGCGCAGCTGGTGCTGCCGGAGACGCGCTTCTTCCCACCAGCCCCACAGGAAGCGGAGCACCCCCGCATGAAGGAGAGGAGCGAGGGGCGGCAGCGAGGCCTTCGGGTTCACCGTGAGTAGATAAAGAGTTGGGGGGCCTTGGTGTTAGGACGAGGAGCTGGGGGTCCCTGTCTGCACGAGCGCTAGTGCCTCACGGGAGGCTGGGATCCGTGAGACCCCGTGTCACAGTGGGGAGCAGTGTCGCAGTGCAAGGATGAGAAGCCAGGGCCGCACAGTTTGGCAACGAGGAGCCGGGATTTCACTGTGTCAGGATCAGGGACCAGGATTCACAGTGTGGCGATGAGGACTAGGGTTCGCTGTGGAGATGCTGAAGACCCAAGACGGGCGCAGTCCTCGTTGAAGGGAAGGGAGGGCGCTTGCAGGTGGATCAGATGAAATGACCAGCGGGATCCAGAGAGGATCCAAGTGATCAGATCTGTGTGCCCTCCCACACCCAAAAGGGTGTCATGCTTCCTTATAGGGTGCTGCAATGCCCAACAGGCCCGAGGCCCCTCAATGAGGGCTCATTTGCAGAGATCTTTTGTCGTATGATGAGTGCAGGTGAGGGGGTGTATGTGTAGGGTGGTGCGCAAGTGGTTTAAAGAGTCTAAGGGATTCCCCCAAAAATGTTTTAATGGAGCGGTGGTTCCCTTGACACAGTAAAAACAAGGGAGCTATCGTTGGTAATAATGTGCTGAGATATCTTCAGTGAGAGTTGAATGAGGTCAACATGTTTCATGCCTCGGTGCCTGGAGGGTCGGTGGCATTTATTTCATCAGCACCAGGTAAATGCCTTCCCTACAGAGGACTGGAACCCAGGTGGTATTGAAACTTTTCCAATCAAAATTGGTTAAACTGCACCGCTGCGGTGCAGGAAGGGGGATCCAGCCCCAGAGTTGAGTTACTGATGCCCCTTGGGTAAGGCAGAGGCCCGCCCCTAGCATGGCACCCTTTTGGGTGTGAGAGGGCACTCAGATCTGATCACTCGAATCCCTCCTTGGATCCCTCTGGTCATTTCATCTGATCCACCTGCAAGCGCCCTCCCTTCCCTTCAGCGAGGAACCTCACCCTTCTTTAAACTTCACTGTCTAATTAGAAGCATGGGTGCTGGACCAGTCTAAACCGCTCCTTGTCCCTCCCTTGATTTGTCGATGCTGGAGAGCAAGCAGCAGGACTAAGGCTGATTTACACTGGTTATTTTCTGAGGTGCCATGGTGGTCAAAAAACGATGGGCTGGGATGCGGCTTGGGTAATTACCAGTGGCTATGATTAATTCAAACATTCCACCAATCCTTCATTCAGCCCTTCACTTTTTTTTTCAATTCCTCTTGAGATGCTGGGGCTTGCTGCCACAATAAGGAGCCATGGGTAGTTGTAAGAGGATGAAGAGCCGGGATTCCCGGTATGGTGAGGAGCAGCCAGGGTTTTGTGTGAGCATGAGGACTCTGGTTCATCACTGGAGGATGACAAGCTGGTGTTTCTTTCTGAGGACAAAGAGCCATGGCTTTTTTATGGCTAAGGGATTATTATCCTTTTTTTAAATTTTGTGATGTTTTTGATTTACACCTATTTTTTTATTTGGCTCTGGTTCCGGTTTGATCTACTCATCTGTAAAAAAAACAGCCTTACAATGCTGCCTACTCACAAATCACTACCCTGGTGACAAGCAAACTGGAATATGACCCGTCCTTCTTTATTGGCCTCCCAAAACATTTTTTTTACCTTCCAGAAAGTCACAAATGTTACTCTCAGTCCCTTTTTAGGTCTCGCGCCTAGCGTTGCAGTGCGCAGAACTGCTCGCGCAGCGCGAGACCTCTAGAAAGGGCTTCTGAAAACGACCCACACGCTCGTACGTGTGGTTTTGTTTCCAGAAGCCCTCAATGGCTGTATCGTGCGTTTTTTAGGAGAAACGGCACGCTATTGGGCAAAGGCGGGCGCATGTCCCGCCTTTGCCGCGCCCATTCCCGACGGTGGCCAGAACGCGCAGCAGCGCGCGTTCGTCTCGATTTTGCTGCCGCGCTCTCTAGCCCCCGCTCCTATGTGGTGCGCGCGCACTATGTTTACTTCGTGCGTTTTTTAGAAAAAACGGCACGCTATTGGGCAAAGGAGATGAGATTTTACAATGAAGCGAACGTGCGTTCGCCTCGTTGTCGCGGCCGAGCTCCCTCCCCCGCTCCTCTGTGGTGCGCGCGCACCACTGTTCATTACCAAAACATTTCGGAGTTGTACTTTGATAATGAAGGCAACGTGCGTTCGGCTCGCTTCAACCTTCAACCTCCAACCTCCTTCAACCTCTCCACCGGCTCTTTGCACCAGTCCACAGTGGGGGACGGGGGGAACTGGAGAGAGAGTGCGCTGTGGCTGTACCGCCGAGCCCGGGATATGATCACGACGGACTCACTGCTGCACACATTCCGACACCGACTGCACATCAGCATGATGATCCCGCAGGAGGGACCCGACTGACCATCCCCAGCCCACTGGGCCGCGTCGCCTCCTGCATTAAGTAAGTGCCTGAGTGAGCGGCGGTCATATTTCCTAAAGCACTTCTGTCATGATGACCGTAAACCGTAATTTTGATTGCTCAAAAAAGCCATGCACACTCTCACTCAGCCACGTTACTAGGGGGCAGCGCCGCGCGCCAGACGACCCTTGGGGGCTGTGTGCTCATCCAATCACTTTTAATTGTAATACTGCTCAGTACTGTCACGTGAGTGCCAGGCCTGAGCGAGCTACGGTATTTGTCCTAAAGCAGTCACTTCTGTCTTGAATACCTTAACCGTAACTGCTTAGAGAGCCGGCCCGTACAACATGAAGTTTGAACACTCTCACTCAGCCTCGTTAATAGTAGCGGGTGGCGCCGTGCACCGGACGGAGCCCCGGCCGGTCTGCTCACTGCTAATTGATTTTAATTATTTATAGTACTGCTCAGTATTGTATCTTCACTTTTGAAATAATACAGCCTGCGGCCTGACTATCTGCTGCGGAGTCCGCATCAGCTGAGATTCAGACTGTTATAATTAAAGGCTGACTGGCAGCTGAGAGATCCATTTTGGGGACTCTCACATCACGTTTGACTCCTCGGCCCCGGGTGTCCCATGTGGGACAGAGCGGCCTCAGCGATCCTCCTTTGCATGAGTGACTGCCACTGCCAAGGAGAGGCCCGGGGCCCAGCAGTCGGTGCTACTTACCTGGTTAAACAGTACAATCAGGTTACAAGGGCACTAGGTTAGTGAGGGGCCCTTCCATCTCTGGTGCTTTGCACCATTTAAAGATCTTGTTGCTCTAATGGGTGTAAATGCTGATATTTATATGTTTCCTTCATCTTCATTGCTTGATTTTGCTCACGAGAAAGTGCCACTCATAGTGGGTGAAATGTCACTCATAATTACACTGAAATTATGAAAAAGTTACACATAGCAATCTGAAACCTTGGCAGCTATGTCCGGCCTCTTTCGTGCTTTCCAGTATTCCGTGACTGCCACTGCCAAGGAGAGGCCCGGGGCCCAGCAGTCGGTGCTACTTACCTGGTTAAACAGTACAATCAGGTTACAAGGGCACTAGGTTAGTGAGGGGCCCTTCCTTAATGGGTGTAAATGCTGATATTTATATGTTTCCTTCATCTTCATTGCTTGATTTTGCTCACGAGAAAGTGCCACTCATAGTGGGTGAAATGTCACTCATAATTACACTGAAATTATGAAAAAGTTACACATAGCAATCTGAAACCTTGGCAGCTATGTCCGGCCTCTTTCGTGCTTTCCAGTATTCCGCAGCCAAGTTTATTAGGTAGCTGAGACATCTGACCCACTTTTTCCCAGTGTATCTCTGCACCAGTTAAAATTGCATGTTGTGGTGTGTGCCGCAAACTGCCTGACCCTCCAGCACCACGATGAGTGCAGACTACGCAACACCTCCCCACCTCCTCCCTTCCAAGCCAAAGTCTACCCTCAAATTCGCCAAGAATTCAGAACAAGCATTTGCAATGCAATAGGTCTCGCATTATTAAAGTTTGAGCTATTGGCATTGCTAAATAATGCAACACCAATAGCTCAAACTTTAATAATGCGAGACCTGTTGCATTGCAAATGCTTGTTGGTTTTTCCTACCAACCACACCCTTACATCAGTACCCCCATAAGCTTGTTCCGATCAGGTACTTGCTATAAGCTCTTCACAAGAGACTTCCGCACAGTCAGAGGAATAACCCCCGCACACCTGGGGTGACCAAATTTTGAATACCAAAAACTGGAACATTCATCAAACATAGAAGTAGGACTGCAATTTTTCATTGACCGAGGGGCGTAGAACGACTTATTTGAAAGCACTCACTACCATATCTCCGGGTGTGTTATGAAAGGCTGCCCTATGTGTAGCCTGGGTAGTATATTGTAATGTCAATTCTTATATAACCCTCCTGACCAAGACTGATACTAATGCTATTACACTCAGGCAGCCCAAAACTGCTATGGGTCATGTTTATCAGTGTCTACAGCAATAAACCCTCCATCGCCAACTGAACAGGCATGGAATATCTGAAGAGATCTGCCATATGCCCCGGGGAGTGGGGGACTTGAAGTCCACCACTGCGAGTCCCACCGTGCTCCATCCTAGGATCTCTTCTTGGCATTTTACAATGGCAATTGGATATGGGATGATCATAACAAAGTCTGTACCAGCAGATTTTACCCTGCAGACAAGGCCTACTCAGTACCATAAACTTTCAACAAAATATCTCACAATGGTCAACCGAGTGTAATAACCATCTAAGTGGACTGTGATCCTAAGAAATACCATAATGGGACCCGCAGAGCTGCTGATACCTGCCGATAACTAAAACCCATAAACTGAGTCCCTGCCTCTCACACTCCTTGATCCAACACACTGCTAAGCACTGCATCCCATGACACGATAACGCACCTCGCTGGTCCTCACGCACAACATGGAAACATCCCATATAAGACTGAAACAAAGGTAACACCCTTCAAACCACACACCCTACATGGTGGTGCATGCTGCTCATATAGGCAAGCTCTTCAGCGCCCAAAATACTGGTGGTAAGCGCCATATAAATGTTGCGATAAAACACAATAGAAAACTGTAAGGTACCTAGGGTAATTTTACATGCAATGTTTACACTCCGAATCATCTCTCAAGTCAATTGATTTCTGATAACTGAAGAAAAACCTGCCTTGCTCTGTGTTTTCACTCCACCTTCATTGAATACCAGCACATTTGGGAAAGTTACAGAAATTTCCCAGGATAGGTAGTAATAAACCAAGACTGTCCCATTAGGCCTCTGCACTGTCCTAACAACATTGTAACTTTCTGAAAACTCCTCTGTTACCTATTGTTGCCCCTGCCTTCCAATAACTGGGCCTCCTACACTGGAACTCTCCCGATCTGCTGTCCACTTCCTCAATCCCACTATTAAACAAGCATTTGCAATGCAATAGGTCTCGCATTTGTCGAAGTTGGAGCTATTGGCATTGTAAATGGCAATTGTTTTTTTTTTTTGTTTTTTTTTGCAGTGGAGTGTTTATTTAAAGACAAAAAGCATGCTTTACTGAAGAAGTGGAGCCATCGAAAGACAGGCAGGCATCTCATGTGTAACCCTGTTTGAAACCCCACCTCAGGGATATTATACCCGCCATTGGGTTTAAGATCCATACCATATTCCAGACAGGCCCTCCTCATACTCCCAGAATGCAAATAAATGCAGCATCATGTTCCTGATATTTCTGGAGTGTGTAGTTTATTCTTGTGCGCATGGTCATTTAGATTAAAGCCCTGTACCAAGGACTGTAAGGGGAATTGTATCAAATTTCTGCTTTTTTTTATACAGTCTCTACAAGGGGGGGGGCATATTATATTCCCTAACATCACTGAGGATATGTTGTGGAATCCACACCCAGATATTTAAAAATATCTATTTGGACCTGCAATTTTAATTACCAATGAGTAGCTAGGGTCACCCTTCAGCATGGGAACAATGATGTATTTGCCCCAAATGAACAAGACTCCTATCGCCTCTCTGGAAAGATCCAGAATTTACATGAAGCTTTGCTAGGTCCACCTTGGTTACCAGGGTAAGCGAAGCATGTTGTCGACATAGTGTAAGATGTGATTGTCAGTGCCGCCCCCTCTCCCAACCTGGAAAAAAATGAAAGGGCTAATGCAACAATCTTGGGAATCTGGGTATGAGTATATATTCACGGAGGAGTACATTGGTTCTGTTGGGTATCATAAGTAGCAAGCTGTTTAATTATTCAGGGTGAAACAAGTTTGGCCCATATGATCTATAAAGTGTCACTCAGTCACAGTCATGGCGTGAGTCAAATGTGCAAGAAATAGTGCAATTGTAATATAAGTGCAGCCCATTTAAAACAGCAGTGGCATTTAAAGTGACTACAAGGGCATATAATGGATTCCCAATTCAGTTCTATGCCTCCAGATGAAATATAGAGGTGGAAGTTAAAACAGTCCAAATTAAGATGTTGATGTGTCGATCCCAACATTATGATTTATTGGGGGTCATCATCAGGATGGTGCCAAAAACATTTTAAAATTAGCAACTCTATAGAATGAGAAAGAAGGCATGAGTGAAAGTATTCAGGGGGTGTGGGAACTATTGGAGTTGGGTCCAGTTATGAAGGAGACGCACCTCCTCAAGTATGGAATAAAGGAATACCATAGCCAATTTGTGAAGCTGATGGGGTATCTGGGTAAGCAAAAATGATAGGGTAATAAAGACCCAGAGACAGATAAATTCCAATTATATCAGACTATCCACAGCTTACCGATTCAGGCAATAAATCGGAGTAAATCACTGACTGGCAAGGCCTGAAGAAGCAATTAATGGAAAACAATAAGAAAGAATAAATGGAAGCTCCAAGGGCTCAATCTAGTTTGAAAGACAGTTAAACACATTTGGAATCACAAGGCGAAGGAGTGAGACCAGGGGCACATCCACTTAGGGACAGTGGTGTGTATGAGACCCAGGTTTAAGGAAAAGCAAACAAGAATGTGTTAAAAGAAAAACTGAATTAGTGGGTAGCACCAGCAGGAAATTTAACATGCTGGAGAGGCTTACTAGTGCATAAAAGAGTGAGTCATCACAGAGCAGCCGCTGCCCTTCTTCAGCCTTAGGGAAGAGGATGCATGGGCAGTGCAAAACCTTCACTGTACGAGGAGAAACTGCCGCTTAGAGGCAGGTGTTTAAAAACAGCTACAGCAAGCAGTAATAGGTCACAAAAATCCTGGCCAACAACAAAGGCTACATTTCAATTGTAATAAAGAAGGGTAATTGAGGAATAGAAACTGCACAAAAAATAAGTATAACAATTATAAATCATGTTGAAACGCGGAGCACTGGCACCCCGGAGCTGGCTTGGCTGCTGATGCGTCCGTGTGCAGTCCCTGCCCGCGGCTCCCTCTAGCAGCACGCTTAGCAGCTGCTCATGCCCCCTGCAGCCCTCCACACTTTCACTCAATGTCGGCGGCATCGCTCCCAGCAACCTTGTAAACAATGGTCATATGGTTGCTGGGAGCGAATCATGCGTTGCTATCGGGCCGTTGCGAATGGTAGAACAGGCAGCTGGGGAACTTTGTATGTCTCGCTGTCCCCGCCTCTATATCAGCCGGGGTAAAAGGGAAGAGCGTGGCTAACGCCAAAGCGGGAGATGTGCGGCCGCCATGAATACTAAGCTTGGCGTGCCGCACTTTATAAAAACAAAATACATTTAAAAAGAAAAGCATTTTGGCGGGGCGCGCGATAATAAAGTTGCGCGGCCGCCATATGTGCTTTATAAAAAAAATAATGTAAGAAAAATCAAAATTTAACAAGCAACGCTAGGTGGGATGCAGATTATACCCCCAAAAAAACCGCACATTCACACGATAATAAAAAAGCCTACCTCTCCATCTCCTTATTAGTGTTGAAGCTGCCACGATGTTAACCGGCCATTACACGAATGGTAAAAAAAAAGTGCTTACCCAGTAATTAAAGGACTCCGTGTAACGCCGCAAGCAAAAGATCCAGTCCGGATGGGCCGTCCCAGAAGGAGACAGGGCGGTAACAAGGAGGGACTAAGAAGCCTCATTTACAATCGAAAGCCAGCGTTTAGCATGAACGATGACGCAAGCCAATAAGAATGATGGGCAGGGCTTAAACTCCACTTCTGAAATCTCCTCGATTACAAGACGCCTCGCAGAGCGAGCAGCGCATACGCGCTGCATCGCTAGGCGAGACCTAAAAACGCCTTCATAGCCCGCCTCTTCCTGCTTGAATGTGAATGTGACAAAGCACCTCTTTGAACTATCCCAGCTACCGCAGCTCCTCTTTCATATTGTAAATGTGTTTCTCATGCGCACTTATGACACCACTTGTGCAACCATGCCCACACATTTTCACAAATGTAATCCACATAGTTGTGACTTTATCTATCGTTTTTACTTGTGTGAAGTTCATCCTGCACAACTGCACAAACTAATACCTGCATTTTATTCGTCACTTACATTTTGCCCGTATATTTTCTGCGTATAATTTTGTGAAATGATATTGAGTGCATTTTTTAATGTTTTGTGATTTCTGTAGTATTGTTTTTTCCTGTGTGGTGAGGTTCAATGTGGTTAAAGCTGTACATGACGTTTTAGTACCTTGATACGTGGTTTCCTGCCATTTGAATACACTCCGCCACTCTCTGGGTGTATGGTTGGGGTTCTGGTCGATGTTTCTAACCTCTGTGGCACCTTCTGGCAAGGGTAAATGTGTGCTTACTTGGTATGGTGATGTTGCCTACTGCTTCAGTTACTATTAGCGTGGGCAAAAATGCAATTGTTCACCCCACAACAGGGCCGGACTGGGAACAGAAACCGGCCCTGGCAATCTGCTCAGCCGGACCCCCCTGGGGTGAGGGGGATTGCGGCCGAGCAGTTTGCGAGGGCCGGTTTCGGCCGATTTTGTTACCGGGGGCCGATATTGCCGACCCCCGGTAACAAAAACGGCCCGCCAGGGGCCCAAAACCGGCCCCCACCCTAGCGGCCTACCGGGGAAACGCCTGATGCCCGCTATGACTGGCCCTGCCCCACAATAGCATTGTTTTTACAAAAATGATGCAAAGTACATTTCGCCAGTTAGATGGGGGTTAATAGTACACAAGTGCATGTGTATAAAACTCGCATGAACTACTGGCAGAAGGAGGCAGGTTCAAGTAGAAAATATCTTGCAGTCATACCACACATCTGGCTCACAGATCCTCGAGCCACTCTGCTGCAGGGGAAAGTTATGCAAAAATGCATAACCTGGATGACGACACAAATTATGGAAAACCAGGAGAGACATGAGATTTCACTTGTGCAAAAATAAATGTTACTATTTTTGATGCTGACATAGGACACAGACTGCTCCTGCTCTAGCCAAAGCTTTCCTGAGCTTGCATTGGCGTGGTCAGTTCAAGGATGAGCAGAGCTGGGCCCTCTTGACCCTGCACGGCTTATGGCAGATGTCTTGTTCTTCCAGTATTTGGCCAGCTTTGACAGAGTATTGGAGATCATTTTAAAGAGCATCTTTACTGACCCCACCACAGAGAGAACTCTTCAAGTGAATTCTGTCTATCCCTGTGACTGCCTGGATGCTGTAGTGAGGGGCGCCAGCATTATTCACCTGAGATGCATGCTTTCCTGTGCCAGTGAAGAGTCAAACGAGGAACCTCCAGGTTTTTAAACATCTCTGAGCCCTACACGGCAAGAACACTTTACATTTTAAAACTAAGGGTTTATTTACAGGCACTCGGAATATTGACATAAGTGAAAGGAAATCCCACAGACAGTAAAAACATAAACACGTGGATAAACAGACTGCAGGCCAGATTAGTTCACTTTGGGCTGAGGTTGGAAGGTGTTTTTTTTTTACCTTTGGCCTGAGACCACTGTAGGAAGTTAGACTTGCCAGAATCAGAGAGCCAGAGATCAACCTTGCATCTGCTCATTGCTTTTTCAAATCCAAAATTACACAGTTTGTTTTTAGTCCAAGAAGAAGTACAGTATGTGTGGGAAATGTCATCTGGTCCACTGTAAGTCCCCCAGATGTTCACTTTTTCTGTACTCTGATATTTGGACTGGGCTGGAGTCTGAAACATGTATACCTGCCTCAGCCTTGTAGTTCTGTTTACTTGTTTAACTTTTACTGCCTGCGCGTGCACAGCACACGAATAACAAGACATAGGTTTAAATAGGGGCGGGCCTAATGCTGCCAATTTAAGAAATGTGTCTTTATGTAAAGTGCACCCAAGTGACATGTCTAGTACATGAAAGCCGACTACTTTATGAACGCAGAGGGCTGCTTTTAGAACTGCCCTGAAAAGATATGCCTTTTCTCTCCAGTTTTGTTTTATAGTACATGGGAAACCTATGGGATTACTAGGGGCCTGGTGAATCCGTAGTATTTCAAAGCTCAGTGGTCCCTACGATAACAGTAGTGCTGTGGGATAAATAGATATTGAGACAATTTTTTAAATAAAAATTAGAACATATATAGAGACAGAAAATTTACATGGGGTTTCAGTGGGGTGAGAAAATCGTGTTCGGTGCTCAAACAACCGTGATTCTTATGTGCAAATTATAGATATATATGTATCACAAGCCAAACATACAGATCTAGCACGCTCATGTCACAAATTAATAACACACCGGCAGCTCTGTATTATATGTCAACAGCGTTTCGATGCTATTGTTAATGAAGGATCATTCTCAGGAAGTAAATGTGTATGAGCCCTAAATTTAATTCAACTGTTGAGACTACGAGCGCAGAATTATAAATATTTTGGTCAATTATGGGACATCTGGAATTTGGTGTGAGCCCTGTTTCCGCAGGTTCAACCCTCCAGAGCTATATAACGGAGCTTCTGATATCTTTAGGGAATATGTGGAAAGCTGTGGGCTAACCTGAATACAGGTATGGAGGGACGGAGCTGCATCGGAGGGGGTATCACTGCAATCAGAGTGGAACCGTCTCCAGATTAGCACCTGTGTTTGAACAGAACAGAGCTGTTGGGACGAGACGTCTCAGAATCCTCACATAGCAGGTCGAAATCGAGAAAAGACAGTACCTATACTCAGAGTTCTGGTTGGACCAAGGCTTTCCAAAACTGAACTATCCAGTTCTCCAATTAGGCATGGAACTAGTTGGGTTTTCCTGCCTGCTGTTTTTTTTTAGACTCCAGTGAGATTAAGACCTAAAGCCTTGAGCCAAGTAGTAACCAAGGACTGGACTTGGACAGTCCTGAAAGTACCGGGCTTACTCAGCCCTGATGGCACACAGGTAGTGTGAGGGACTTTATGTTGGCCACGAATAGAAATTTGGGTGCTTATAGTCATTTTAGGATGCCCCCAGTTTGAACAGTAGCTGACCTTTGCCCAACATGACATCTTTGCCTGGTCACAGAAGATCGACTAAAGCTAAGGGGCAGGGCTATCTTGGAAACTTGAGGATTTCACCCGATCCTAGGTTCTGCTGGCTGTCATATATTGTCAGTCTGCAATCCTCACCCCATACAATCAATGTGCATCTGCCGTTGTAGTTAACTTGCCGCTGCTGCACCATGCTGTGGGGACGTGTTAATGAGTGCTGAAGCCCTGTAGTAAGAGGTTAAGAATACTTTAATTGGTACTTTTGGATTTAGGATTAAATAACCCATCTGTGCCTAATTAGTTAATGGATTATTGTCCCTACAAGGGCAATTGTTTGTCCATCTTTCCTGTATTATGTCTCAGAGAATGTTCTGTTTGTAACTATTAGATTATGGATATATCATTATTTTAATGACTAGTTTGGGCACTGCATTCCTAAGTCCTTAACCATTTCTCTGGCTATGCCACCCCCTATCCCTAAACAAGTCCAGTCACTACGCTGCCAACCATGGTCCACTATTGAGAGGCGTCTGTGGAGTGATGCCAGAACCCTGGGTTGTGTTTCCCATCAGCCGAAATATGTCTGTCAAACTACTGGTAACTGCAGGCTTGTCTCCGATCTTTTTGTGATTCAGTGTTACTTACCATATTTTTCCCCACCGCCCTGAAATATTGATGGCCACTGTAACTGTAAATCAGGGGTGGGGCGGAATACCGGGCAGGTTCATGCCAGTCTTATACTCTGCTCCTGTGTGGTCTCCCCTGGGAGTCTGGGCCACTTCCTGCCCATGTCCTTCCATGTGCAGATGTATCTCTAACTACTTGTTTTGGAAGGGTGGGCCATGCTTTGCTCTCATCTTTTTGTTTAGCAGTTCGATTCGTCGGGCATCCGGAGTACATTTTTCCAGGTAGTTCTGGCCCCTTGATATACCTCCGTAAAAAATTGTTGTCCAGAGATTTTCATTTTTGATTTGTGTTTTTGTATCATTAGAGAAGTAATTTAGATTGGGTAGACATTGCAAATCCTGGCCGAATTTTTATGGACGACATTTTTAAAAATGGTGGATGTGTTGCAGTGATGATGTAATATTTCAGGAACCATGAGACCTATATATTTCATTTTGGTGTCAAAACATAGGTTTTTGGGGTCAAGTAGTCTTATAGAGACAGAAAATATCTTCTCGGAGCAACCCTTCTGCCATTTTCCAAAATGGCAGCTCTATAATGATGCGTTTTAGCCATCATATTGGTAATTTATTTTAATATTGGTTTTGTTTCAGGTTTGCCGTTGATTTAAATTCATAAACATGAGCGAAGCAGGTGGTAGCAGAGGATCTTTACCTCCTGACGGGGTGTTGCTAACTAAAAAAATCTGAGAACTCCAACAAAAAAAAAATGGTCATATGCCAAATTAATCAGAAGAAAAGCTAACATCAACTGCGGCTGGACAGAAGAGAGTTTGAGATGCTGCAGAAATAAGGCAAGATGAACTTCACAAAAGATTGAAACTGATGGGTGATGAGGATCAAATATTTGATCATTGTAACAACAAATGCTACAAGTCGTATACAATGGAAAAAGGCTGGATAAAATAGTAAAGAAAAATAGCAGAAACCAGTGAATCACAACAAGAATCAGTCTTCTGAGAAAGCGACGACAACCAAACTCAATTCCCATCCACTTAGAAGATCGATGGTGATGGCTACCCCTCATCCTCCTCCAACAGCTGATCAGAAAGCAGAAGATCTTCAGTGTGTAATCTGTGGTTTAACCAGAACACGGGCCAAAGGGATTGGCAAAAGAACAAGGTACAAAGTATGAGTCTCAAAGGGTAAACAGGTTTTTATCTGCAGCTAGTTTCGTCCAAGATCAAGTTTTCAGCCAAGTAGCTGATCTAAACAGCTAGGTGAATGTATTTGCAAAAGATTTGTATGCCCACCCGAACTGCCTGCGTGCATGCTTTCGAAAATATGAATGTACAATGAGCCCCCTGCAGCAACTTAACTGCCAGCCTTCAGTTAAGTTTACGCTCTTTGAAAAAGCAAATAAAGTTTGAAAGCCACTCTTGAGTGCTGGCTACCTGTTCACGCTCAGTGAGGTCAGAGAAATAATGGTCAACATTGATGAAACTGTATCGATCCAAAATAATGAAAGTAAGATTTTTCTGGTGAATGTACGACAGAATTAGTTTTTTGTCAGTCTAACAAAAAGAATGAGCCACTTATGGTTTTCTCAGCTGATTTGACTCCTTGCTGCCAAAATAAGATCAAAGGATGCAGTAAAATCAGCAGGAACCATTTTAAGAAACGTCCTGAAAGATTTAGATTTTGGACTTAATAACAAATTTTGTGATGCCCCAGAGCTCCACAAATCATTGGAGTCAACAAGAATGCCTGATGTTGTCTTAACATTTTTTACATCATTGATGATGGCTTTGAAGATATAAGAGAAGAAGTCGAAGACAATCCCATGAACCGACAGGCATATGCTGTGCAGTTGTACTGTGTTTTTCAAATCGTGGTTTATGAATTATATCACGGTAAAAATAAACTCCGCTATACATGATGACTGCCTAAGCAATCTACGACAAGTGCAAAAGTAGAGAGCTAATCACTTCAATGAATAGGATTGCTGTATCAACAAGTTATAATGACATAGTACGGAGCAGGAACTTGTTAACAGCTCATGCTGTAAAATCTTGTGAATCCGACAGCACACCACTTCCAAGTCCCTTTACCGGGAAAGGATTTACAATTGCTGCTCTTGATAATTTTGATTTTGAAGACAGCTCTTCTTTGTCTGTAACATCCAACACACATGATACTGCCATGGTGCTTTTTCAAGACTACCAATGAAGTAGCTGCTGGAAAACAAGCTGTGTCAGCTGTAGCCATAAATAATCGAAGCTGCAAACTTGTAAGCCAACTGCCTTGCCAATGTGTGCAAAATCACTACAAGCCATCAACACTTCCTAGTCTACTAGAAAGGTTTTCGGTGCAGACTGAAGGATGAAGAAAAGCCAGTTCCTCAGTGGCCTGGATTTCATGCTCTAATCTCCTAGAATACCATCCCACTGAAGAAGGTTGGGTTTTTACCAGTAATACCATCTCTAGTCACAAACTACGCAACAGTATATACAACTCTAAAACAAATTCCAAAATGTGCATGCTCAGCTTGAAGACCAGCCTATCCTGCCAATTATCTGCAATGGAGGTGTTTTCTGTATTGTAGCTGACATTTTTATGAGCAATCCTGTAGAATGTGATGACCTTTATCCATGGCAGTTTTCTACATCACAAACGTTGTGTTGCGGTGTGCAGGAAGTTATCTCAGTGGATGTGGCATAGACGATGCTCTTATTGAGGCTGAAATCTTTGGAAGCAAAATTGTCCAGTCTGCATTGAGCGGAACTCATTATGTTTGTCCGTTAAAAGGTATGCTCATCATATCTGAGGCTGTAGAAACATTGTTTTGGAATGCTGTCTGGAACAAGAGTGACAAATTAGGTTTTGCATATCTTATCACACTACATTCGGTTCAAAATCAGAAAGCCTGAAGACCAAGTTCATACAGTTTGTCAAATAATGTGAAGAAAAATCAAGTACATGCTTATCGGGATGGTGATTGGGAGCTGCATGTCAAGACTGTGGAGTAACTGATAACTGTATTTCGCAAATTCGATTGCATAAACTACCTGAGATATGGGTCCTGGTATTTGGAAAGAGTGAAGAAGCTAGAGGTGGAAAAACCATACATCTGCAGGAAATTCATCTAAAGATATTTTGTGGTGAGAGACAGAGAGGGAAGGTTCAATGCTGTGGCTCCAGATATGAAACTGGAACAGACGATCCAAGGATCGCAGAAAAGCTTAGAGGGAATTGTTGGTCAGACATGTAAAAGTGAATATGTTGCTCAATGGCAGCTAGTTTACTGTGAAGTCCTTTCTGTTTGCAATGTTTTCAGAGAGATGACAAATTAAAAATGTAATTAATGGACCATCGTGAAACTGTTCCTCACCATGAACTTGTGGGAAAGAGAGTGGAACGTTTTTAATAAACATGTTGACAGCCTTGGTCTTTTTATGCAGCAGCAAGGAAACCCCTTTGAAAAGACTGAGTCTGTGCCACTACACACCTTTGTGACCAAACAATATGTAGATAACAAGATAAAGACACATCTACTAAATGTCCTGGAACATGGATCGAAACTATACGTGGAACTGAAGCAGGAGAGATTTGTATTAAAAGAGAAAAAGCTGTTTAACATAATCACTAAAGCTAAACTTCCATTCTTTAATTGTCATAGTAAGAGTTTTGTCCAACCAGCCACTACAAAACAGGTTACAAAAAAACAACTTTCGCTAGCTCATAGATGGATGTAGCAAATGGAAGGGGTGAATTTATCAAGGACATTCTGTCACATGATCTTCTTCCAACAAATGCATTATTCTATTGAGATGCTGCAACCAAACTAGTGAAGCACAAACTCGTACAAGAGCTCGAAAAAAACCTTTAATCTGAAGAATTTCAATTCGAAAAGGTGTCCTCATTGAAAACTGCTGTTGCTGTGGACTATATGTCACAATTGTGAATGGTCAAGATTTCATCTATGCAAAACTTCAGAGAGGTCGTTCAGATTGTGCTATAGATATCAAAGTCAATGTGCACCTTGAAGGAACTGCACATTTTCTTTGACAGTTATCTTTAACTATCTGTCAAAGAATGTGGGAGAATCAGACGAATGTCTACAAGTGGAACAATTGAGCTTGCCTGCATCAAAAATTCGACACCTATACCTGTGCAACTTCATAAATTCTGGTCATCAACATCGACCAAGATGAACTTGGAGATGTTAACTCGCCAAACATTGCTGATGCTTCAGTGAATCCTGAATTTCCAATTATTGCAAGTGGAATGATTGTCAATGAGGAGTTGGTGCCTGCAGAGATAAATTCAAAAGGTACTGGCCACACTGTTAAAGAACTTAACAGCAAATTGGAGGAAGATGAACTTTGTGTTTTGCCACATGTTGAGTGGACTGTTTGAAATGGTTCCAGTCGAGTCATTGTACGGTCAAATGGCACAGATGTTATTATTGTGCTACTTAGATTTGTTGCAATGTTCATAAGTCAAGGATTGTCAGAGTTATGGATACGTTATGGAACAGGCGAGAAAAGACACTTAATCCCGCTTCATATTCTGTACAAGAAACTTGACCCAGAGATGCCCAGTGTTCTTATCAAGGCACATATTTTATTGGTGATGGCACTAGGAGGAAATTGGAACAAGGCTTGGAGCTTTAAATGCTAAACCTGTGAAGTTTCTAAAAGGATTTTCTGAGACAGAAGAAGAATATAACTTTAAAGACGTAGAAAAATAGCTTGTGCGTGTGTGGAAAATGAGTTCTGTCACACATGTGATGCTCTCTGGTACAGTGAGTTCAAGAGATCAGTCCCGCTAAGTGACCTTCCATTGATGTCATATTCTGTGCATGGACACATTAAAAGAGTGTTCTACTTGATCAGAAGATGTGTAAATGTTTTGGATCATGCATATGTAGAGAAAGATCCCTATGAATTTGGTTGGGAAGATTTGATGGGGTGCTAAAACCTACGAAATTTCTAAAGCCTCTACCCACAGAACTTACATGTACCTGCAAAACCTGTGCTGCAAAAAGATGTCCCTGTCGATATGCTTTTCTCAAATGTTCAACATTCTGCAAATGTACCACGAGCGATTGCTGAAACCAATAAAGTAAACTATGAAAATGTGTCTAAAATAGGAGTGACAAACTTTTTTTTTGCATATTCAGATCATGAACATGGTTTGATGTATACATAAAAGGATTAAAAACCATTATTATTTGTTTCATTTCTATATATGTCTCTTCTTCCTCTATTATAGCTGCCATTTTGTTTGAAAAAAGGGTTGCTCGGAGGAGTTATTTTCTGTCTCTATTAGTCTACTTGACCCCCAAAACCTATGTTTCGACACCAAAATGAAGAATATAGGTCTCATGGTTCCTGAAATATTACATCCTCACTGCAATACATCCGACCGTCCAGAAAAATTTGGCCCGAATCAGCAATGTCCATTACTTCTCTAATAACCCAAAAACACAAATCAAAAATGAAAATCTCTGGACAACAATTTTGTTACGGAGGTATATCAGGGGGCTGGGATTAAGGTTGCTGGGGGCCTTCTGGTGGCAAAAGAGTATCAATCCTATATATTCTCTTGTGTTGCTGTGATCATGAGGTTACTGCTTCCTTTGAGTGCAGCCTAAAGTTCTCGGTGTTTCCCTATACATGCATAACGCTGTTACTTCACTCGTCCTACCCCTGGGCTGTGCCGCTGTCTTTGCTGAAGCAGTGGTCTAGCTTTACCAGCAGTGGACAGACTGTTCACCGGATTCTAGTTCCAAAAATACCTAATATAGCCTTATCTGATGTGAAAACAATTTTATATGCTCAGATGGGATTCAATCTAAAAATACCTCTTCTCTATATTCCTAAAACCCGTGGGAAATTGGCTTGAATAAAAACTTCTGATTGTTACATCTCCTCTTTTGACGTTGTTCCTACTTTCCATCCTCTGCATGCCTCCTCTCCCTGAGCACTGCACTCTGTCACATGCATGCTTGCCTTCATCTCTGCAAATTGCCCACACCTCATTTCAAAGATCACAATCTCTTATTTCTTAAGAGCTATAACCCCTGCAACCTAAGATACCTGATCTCCTCTAGCCCATCTATTAATCACGCCAACTATCTGCATAAACTCCAACACAAATCCCACCTGCCCCCTACTGTTGGTCACACCCAACTCCGATTAATTGACCCAGCAGTGAAGAACCTGGAGTAATAACTGTTTGGAAATGAGACCTCCTCATTCCCAGTGCTTGAAATGGAAAACTAGAAGTGCACGTACCCTGTACCTGAGTACCTGCTTGTTTCTGAGAAGCACTGGTACTCTCCAATTAAAAGTATTGCGTCTCGTGAGAAGTGCAGGTACTCTCCCTCTTAAAATAAAAAAGTACTGGACAGCACCCACCCATTTAAAGCACTGCTCATTCCTTTAGCTTGGAAAGCCTGGGAAGGAAGGAATGTGGTGTCCCTTCCTCAGCCTTGGCCTCTTCTGTTAAACTGATACCCACACGGAGTAAACATATCGTAAGTAGACTTCTGGAGGAGGTTCCTAAACAGACCTGTGATGCACCTCACCGCTTCCTAAAATATATATTACCTGCCCCAAAGCCCTCATGGCTTTATTTCTGTGCGTTTCCGTTGCCGGTGGGGTTTGGAGAGAAGGTGGGTGTCTGGGAAGGAGGGGAGCGGATGAAGCGCTGAATCTGAAACCCAATGGCTGCCGCGCTTTCCCGGCAAGAATTGAGAAACATACGGTGGGAGTAAACTGTATGTGATTTTGCTTTGGGCAAGCTGGATTTCGCGATATTTTTAGCCGTGCGAAAGAAAGCTTACGAAATAAGGCATGGAGGGAGGAGAGACTCGGCTCGGGATGAGGGCTGTGAATGCTGTATCCATGTTCAGACCTGCAGCCGTGCCGAGGGATAACTCTGGAACAGCGGAGGTGAGAGGGTGCTGGGCCCTGATCCGGGCCTCTCAGAATTGAGTTGTGTTCCTAGTGGGAAAATGGCACTTGGGTGGACTGAGCTATGGACAAATGGGAGGAGTGTCTGTGGCTGGCTGGTAAGGCATGACCAAACACTTGTCTGGGGACTGACTCTTGACCCCCCTCCCCTCCCCAGCCCTACTGGCTTTTCAGAGTGACTGGCCTGTGGGGAAGACCTCAACTGCCCTTGTATGGGGTCCAAGGACCAGATCTTCTGCTCCTCTAAGCGTCAACTCAGGTAAAATGACTCCGCACGTTAAGCGCTGCCTGCTGACGTCTGTGAGTGACCTTCAACTCCTGTCCGGGACAACTCCACCTTTCATCCTTCCGAGGTCGATACGCTGAGTATCATAAAAGTGGGTCAAACTAACCGTTCTTTTTCTTATTATTTACGTTTCTTAGAAATGCTGAAACACTGATATTTAGCGCTATGTGAGCAACATGTTATTATTTTTGGGATTGCATAATCTTCATTCAGCATCTGATCCTGTCGCGATACCATTATCCCTAGGGCTTTGGCCATTGCCCTGGGGTGCTTGTCAGTAATTGCTTGGCCCCAATGTTCTTATGTCTTGTGGCGCTCAACTGAGCTGTCACTGAAGTCTCAATCTCCCATCGCTTCATAGATGGAGGCATAGGGCATCCACCACCCCTCCTCCTCTAACCGACACCAAAAAGGAACCAATGACCTTGTAAGCACACTGTTATCCTTTGCTAGGCCATACTAAACAAATACCCATCTATATACTTATATTCAGGAGGATTCTATACGGGTCACCAGGGGTTGCAATGGCTGCCCCTGGTCTTCTCGCGAGAAAGTGCCTGCCTGTGACCAGCTCATGCATGGATTGAAATGTATGCAATAAATGTACCTATATTGAAGGTTTGTTGCATCCACTTATTGACTTTTAAGCGGAAGCAGCAGGAGACCAAACACCAGGTGACACCCAGAGCTCTCACAGCAACCCATTAAGATGCCGAACACCAGATGACATCCAAGGGTTCCGCAGCCTAACATCAACCAGCCAGCAAACAGGAGACCTACCCTGGGTGACCCCAGGGGTCTCACGGCCAGTCAGCCAGATCGATTACATATCCTTCTATTTCAGAAAGAGAAATTGCTCCGCATTGCCCATTGGTGTAAGGAAGGTGAATTCATTCAGCTATATTCAAATTCAGCCTTTTCCAAAGGTAGCACGAAGGGAGTTCAGGTCTTGACAGGTTGATACGGTTGGAGGTCCGTTGTATGTGCGGAGTTTGCACTAACTATTTGCCCATCATTCCCTCTGACTGATCACCTCACATGCCAGCATCCGCATCTTTAGGTCTCCGCTCTAGACGGCGTTGGCGCTGTCTCGAACCAAGATATGCATTATCTGCTTTGAGGGCTTACAGCCTGCCCATAGGCTTCCCATTTGCTGGCACCATTGTCGCTCCATTTTTCGTTCTCCACATTTGTCAAGGGCATGCATACGTCACTCCTCTTCTGGTGTTTAGCCCTCCCCGAGAGCACTGGCGAACTACTGCTAAACATACGCAGCGGCCATTTTCATCCATTGTTTCAGGACTACTTTTTTCTTTTCTTTAAGAGCACTACCCGCACCATTCTCAGTAAAAACAGTCGGTGACGTTTTCCCTTTCCAACGTATTGTAAGCTGTGCCCTGACTGGCACATATTGGTTGTAAACTGCGGGCGAACGCATGGATAAAGAGATTGCTCACGCCACTAAAACACAGTAGAGAAGCTTGCACAACTTATTGACTCTCTGGCACGGGCGTGAGACTGGCAGAGCTTGGCATCCTTGACAGACGAGGATCGATTTTGCAGCTGCATTGCTGCTACAAATGGCACCAGTGACAACAAATCATGTAAACGCAAGTTGACACCTTCAGGGAAAGTGTTTCACCGTCTCAGGCACCGTTCACTGCATTTTCTTGTATCTCCGACCAATGGAGACACACACTAGCGCGGAATGGGCAAAACTTAAGACGCACGTCTACTGCAACAATTTTTGAAAGGTAGCTATCTAGAAGCATCTGAGATAGTTTAAGGATGTACTTTGGATTTCTTTTAATAGCACGCTGCAGTCACATTCACTCAATTGGCATAAACGGTATTCATAACGTTTGCGCTGCGACCAAAAGGCTCCCGCTCGCACGCACGGCAACTCTGTTGTATCCATTAAGCTCTTTTGACACAGAACCCTTCTTACAAAACAAACTCCAACCCATGCCCAGCAGTACATAAACCCCCCTTGCGACAGTTCTCTTGTCCACCTTGCTAGCAGTCCGCTACCCGCTGCTGCCTTAAGTTTGTGCCTCCTCTGTTTGTTTTCTGTTCACTTTCTGCTCGTTTTTCTGCCCTCTATTTTTGCCTCTCTGCTCGTTCTGCCCACTATTTTGCCTTTTTCGGCTCATTTCTGACCTTTATTTTGCCTCTTTCTGCTCTTTTCTGACCTTTATTTTTCCTTTTTATACTCGTTTCAGCCTATTGTCTTTCCTCTTTCTGTCCATTATTTTTCCTCTTTCTTCTAGTTTCTGAACTTTATTTGTCCTCTTTCTGACCTGGCTCTTTGACTGAGACGTCGCATCCACAGCGCCCAGATCCCCCTAGGGGTGACAGTGCTCCGCTATACAAATGCTGATTGGTTGATTTATTGATTGATTGAAAAAGACCGATGTTGGAAGTGTTAGGTTTTCTGCCCGTATTTAAGAGTAAATTAGTTTATTTTAGAACTGACAGCATTATGAGTACATATTTTAACTGCCCTCGGGTATTCCTGTTAATAAATCCTTAAAATAAATAATTTTACATTTGAAATACTCCATTATCCTGCCATCAATATTTCAAGAACAATTAAGCTAAATACTTAATCAAGATACTTACATATTTCAGGTGAATGCATCCCTTTTCTTGTACGCACCATTGCGTTCACTTACTTTAGCGGCAGTACAATTTGGTGCATAGTGTGTCAATGTATTAGGCACGGCAATTGCTCTCACAAACATGCAAACATAACACACAGCCACTGGCACCCCCTCAAAAAGAATAACACACACATTTGAGCACAAGCACTCCTAACACATCCACAACCTCACAAACATATGACTAAAAAATATTCACATTCACCAAGCCAAAAGCTCGAAGCTCGGCCATTGCTCATACCTTTTGGCTTTGCCAATGATTGTTACACTAGTTCTGAGTCTTTGCCACTGTTTGATTCACCTTTTTCTTACTGGGGAAGCTTGCACTGCTGTTGCCAGTGCTATACCGCATGTGTGCATGTGCAAAGCTTTCACTTTTGATGGATTTGTGCCGCTGATTCTCCTTGTGGCTGCACTGTACATTTTCTGTATGTACAAGGGAAGCTTGCAGTGTTGCTGCCTGTTCTGTACCTCTTCAGTATATGATAGTGACACTTGCAGTGTTGATGCCCATGTGGTATCTGCTGTGTGTGTAGGTTGTACTGCTGCTACTGTGGATATTGTTGAGTGTGTCTGAAAGAAGCTTATGGTTTGGAGGCCTGTGATGTATGTGTGGTGTTCATGTAAATTACATTGCTGCTGCCTATATTGTACCTGTTGTGTGTATCTGAAGGAAGCTTGCACTGCTGCGGCCTGCGTTATACCTGCTTTGTGTGTCTGAAGGAAGCTTGCACTGCTGATGCCTGTGTGGTATATTGTGTGTTTGAGTAAGTTGCACTGCTGCAGCCTCCATGCTGTATTGTGTGTTGGAGTAGGTTGCACAGCTGTGGCCTGTGTTATACCTGCTTTGTGTGTCTGAAGCAAGCTTATACTGCTGATGCTTGTGGGGTATATTGTGTGTTTGAGTAGATTGCACTGCTGCGGCCTGTTTGGTATATTGTGTATTCGAGTAGGTTGCACTGCTGCGGCCTACATTATACCTGCTTTGTGTGTCTGATGGAAGCTTGCACTGCTGATGCCTGTGTGGTATATTGTGTGTTTGAGTAGGTTTTACTGCGGCGGCCTGCGTTATACCTGCTTTTTGTGCCTGAAGGAAGCTTGCAGTGCTGATGTCTGTGTGGTATATTGTGTGTTCGAGTAGGTTGCACTGCTGCACCCTGTGTTATACCTGCTTTGTGTGTCTGAAGGAAGCTTGCACTGCTGTTGCCAGTGCTGTACCTCGTGTGTGCATGTGCAAAGCTTTCACTTTTGATGGATTTGTGCCGCTGATTCTCCTTGTGGCTGCACAGTCCATTTTCTGTATGTACAAGGGAAGCTAGCAGTGTTGCTGCCTGTTCTGTACCTCTTCTGTATATGATAGTGACGCTTGCAGTGTTGATGCCCACATGGTATCTGCTGTGTGTAGAAAGGTTGTACTGCTGCTTCTGTGGATATTGTTGAGTGTGTCTGAGGGAAGCTTATGATTTGGATGCCTGTGATGTATGTGTGGTGTTCATGTAGATTACATTGCTGCTGCATGTATTGTACCTGTTCTGCGGATCTGAAGGACGCTTGTACTGCTGCAGCCTGCGTTATACCTGCTTTGTGTGTCTGAAGGAAGCTTGCACTACTGATTCCTGTGTGGTATATTGTGTGTTCGAGTAAGTTGCACTGCTGCGGCCTCCATTCTGTATTGTGTGTTGGAGTAGGTTGCACTGCTATGGCCTGTGTTATAGCTGCTTTGTGTGTCTGAGGGAAGCTTATACTGCTGCTGCTTGTGGGGTATATTGTCTGTTCGAGTAGATTGCACTGTTGCGGCCAGTTTGGTATATTGTGAATTTGAGTAGGTTGCACTGCTGCAGCCTGCATTATACCTGCTTTGTGTGTCTGATGGAAGCTTGCACTGCTGATGCCTGAGAGGTATGTTGTGTGTTTGACTAGTTGTCACTGCTGCGGCCTGCGTTATACCTGCTTTGTGTGTCTGAAGGAAGCTTGGTCATAATAGAGGTGCATTGGTAGAGACGGTGGTTCTAGCAGCTGGCAGCAGAGAGTGTCCCGGTCAGAATAGCCCATTGGATGCAGTTTCAGAGCACTGTAGCCCGGGAATTCAGAGGCAGGCACGGACTCAGGCGCGCCGCTGATTATGGCGGTCGTGCCGGTCCCCCGCTGAGGGCCAGGAGGCGGGCAGCGATGCTCACAATAGTGACGCAGCGCCCCCGCCCCTCATGGCCCTCTCGCAAATGGCCACCGGTGCGTGAACTGGAAGCGCCCGCTAGCGCTTGATAAATGAAGATAAATGAAGTAGACAGAGTAAATATCCACAATCTCAGAGTATCGCTATCCCAATATAATGGGCACATCCTGTCAAAAAACAATCTTACACCTACTTCTCTTTTGGTGATAATTCCATCCCAAACGATAATCAAATATAAATTGCGTCCATGTATTGTAAGGTAGTCATCAATGATGTTTCCGCTGGTCCGCTATACATATCAAAATATACCCTGTGTATAAGAGAAGTACACACAAATCTTCAGGGTCAGATCCTAAATTCAAACGAAAGAATGTCTCTGTCATACACCCGGAATGAGCATAAAGTGACCTTGAAGTGGTGTAACATAAAAATCCCAGTTATCCTTACTGAAACGGCTATGGAGCGTGAATGTTGTACATATCCCTTGGGCCTCTCCGCAAATAAGCTGTGGCCCGGCACTGCCCCCTGTAAGGGGAGGTGTGTCAGTCTCGTTTCTAATGCAAACAAAAAGTGGAAGAAAGAGCACGGGGTCGCGTATTAAAAGACCATCCTTCTGTAAGTAATTGGCCCATCCCACCCATGCAGAAGTCCCAAATTCAAACTCCAAATCATTCCTTACCGGGAAGCGTGGAAGCCTTAGTCCCTCTCTGTTCTTCTCCGAGTTAACGAGTATGTGAATCGCCGCTCTGCCGCGAGCTATTTCATACAGCCCGCGAGAATGACAGGCAATAGACATAGAGAAGGGACACGAGTCACCCAGTCATATAAATCGACGCCATCTTGTAATGTACTGTGAGAATAATATCGCTCTAATGATATCAGTAAATACATGGCAAGAATCAATCGCACAAACTTATCACTATCGATATCCATGAGTCTCAAATACTATTCACCATAGTATCCGGGCCGAAAGCCACAAGCTTAAAAATATTTGAATCGTCATAATCTCAGATGAGTTATATAAGCCGGCGCCATCTTGTCAAGTGCAAAGATGTCAATATCATTCTCAAAATATCAGTCAATATAAGGCAAGATTCAGAGGCATGACCCGATCAGTCACAATATCCACGAATTTGATAGTGTCTCAAAAATTACGTATTCCAAATAAACCATCAATCCATAGACCAATCTAGAAACATAATGGATATTCATACAAACTGGACTATTCTCCATAATATCAGGGCTAGTTGCCCTTTTTGTATATTGTCATATTTAGTAATGTTGTAGCGTAACTGGAAAACGTCCCTACAATTCCTCATAGATACTCACCGTCCATAGTTATCTATTCATTTCCCACATAATATTTTATTTATGTATCTGTCTACCATTGTGTATAGCACTCTCAATGCGGACTAAAAGGCATCCTAATCATGTATTTTACGATATACAAAAATGCGGACCATCCACAACATCCATAGTGATTAGAAATGACCGAATAACAGTTCATAGCGATATCACATCCACGTAATACATACAATTTGTGTTATGCAGTTTCAATGCATAAACGTCATCTTAAATATTCAGATTATATTTGTGAACATATTCTAACTGTCATCAATCTCTTGTTGCTTGATACAGATCACTTACGTACTAACGTGATCTTCATGAATTGACGCGAATAAACATATTGAGAGTCTCAGTATTCTTATAGTGTTCAAGATAAACACCCCTCTATGAGTTCTCATTGAAAACGCTATTCGTAATTCTAGCGTGTGCTTGGGACTGTGTTTCTGTTGTTGTTCGGTTGGCCTAGGCCACACCATAGGGAGAAAGGTGGTTCTCCCTACCCTGCAGCACCCCTGACAATACTAGATACAGGGTTTATCAGCTTGTGGATTTTCCCAGGGGTGCCAATTCCCTATAAAAACACCACCCACTCGTAACGAAATCTCCTGAGGCTCTTAACAGCCTAAGCAATATCACATTGGAAATGCACAAATGCACAATCAGTGTGCATTTAATATATATAGCTTCTTTGACACAAGCTGTGTGGCTCCAGGTCGGGAACTAGCAGTCAGCGTGGCATAAACTGTGACGGCACCAGTAGGTGTGACTTCTTTAGGCATTAACCGCAATTTGTGTTGGCATCGCATGGAGCAGCTAATAACCACTTTGGGGTCACCTGGGAGAGGGCACACACAACCAGTGTGCCATTGCTGAGTTCGGGGCTCTGGCAGTGTGACTTCACTGGGGACTGGACCGCCTCGTGTACCAGAGATGATCATTGTCACCAGGCACGCAACGCCCATTGGTAGGGCTTTAAGTGGGACGAAAAAACTGGTGGGTCTCTCAAAGGGGCGTGGCCAATGTAATTAAGGGCGTGGCTTAAAAACACATAAGCTAAAAATTTGTGCTTAGCATAGTGTGCCGCCGGACTTGTATTTTGCTGTTTCTGTTATTGCCTCCAGATATATGATACAACAAGTAACATCATACCTACAGCAAGTCAGGACTATTGGCTTTGTCAGTGGTTGTTAGTTGCATAAGATAAATAAGCAGCAACTATGGCTTGTATATAATATTGAAAAAGCTTCCACTTAAAGCCCTGGTGACACCACGACAATGTTGCTGCTCCTGAGTTTCAAAAGAGAAGGAAATCCAGAGAGAAAATGACTCTCTTTAAAGGATTTCCCTTCCCCTACAACGCTCACCTGGCATGACGTCATGCCGTAACTTCTCCACTAGTGAGAAGTGAGCAGTGTGAGCAGGCGCACATCGATGTGCCTGCTGTCTCTGTAGTCCGGAAAAAAACAGACCGTATGTGCCAGGGCACAAAACAGAGCCCGATAGAGACCCGTTTCGAGGCCTCCTTTAAAAAACTGCCGGTGCTCAGCACCGGGGAGACCCGGCCCACTTAAAGCCCTGCCCATTGGGCTCAAAGGGCTTCAGCCCCCCCCCCCTCCCGTCGTGTGTGTCAGCCCGGGTGAGACAGCTTCCCGGGCACACACACACACAGTTTTTGAGCTGCTGTAGGCTGGCTGGCTGGCCTGGCGTCCGTCTTACTGCAGCCGCACATGAGTACTTCACAGGTCTTTAAAAGACTATTTACATGTTAAGGATGCTTTGTTGTTTTTCATCTCTTCTTAGAGCCCCTGCAACTCCACTCTGCCTATTACTGGAAGAATCAGCCCCCCCCCCCCCCCGAAATGTTTAGCAGCCCCCCCCCCCCCGAAATTTGGCTCTAGTTGCGCCTCTGATTGTCACCAATGCCTTTTACTTCAACCAGTACGGAATATGTGGCAACACCTCACACATGGCACAACCAATGTTGCATCACTTACAGCAGGACAAAGCCAGTGCGAAACCACAACTCCTGCGACCTGCCAAAGCCGCGCACCAAAACCTGTTACCGAGGATCGCTGGGCCCCGACTGTCAGCACCAGATCCATGACTTGTGAATCGGGCCCAGCTTGAAACAAATGTACCCCACTCGGATCTGGCAGAGGTTTGCGCCGTCAGAGCCAGAGCGCACAGCGCTGCTCTGGAGACAGCCCTGCGAGCCGCGGCGGCGGCAGATGCTCCTGGGTCTGAGGCTGACTAGATCTTGGAACAGGAAGACCCGCAGGAGAGGGCCCAGGGCACGCTAACACTTGAAAGGCCTATCCTGGGAGACATTTTGAAAGGAAAAGAACTCCCCACGCCGTGTACCACAGGGCTGAATTTGGATTACATTGTTGCAGTGCGGAAACTCTACGGTTGTATGTTTCAGTGCACGATCTTCAAGAACTGTAAAGTGAATCCATCCCCTTTAACAACCTCCCTTCCCATCTGCTTCTCTCCCACTATCTCCTTTTCTTCTTCTTCCCAATTGCCCCACTACCTTTCCATTCACCGCCTCTCTCTCCTTCCACCTCTTTCTCTCTTTTTACCCTTCACTCACCAGTGGCATAACGCAAACAATGATGCACCCCCCCCCCTGTAGAATGTGGTGAGGGTCCACCAAGTCTCACATATTTCACAGATAATTGTTGGATTTCGATTGAAGGGGTGAGGGGCTTGAAGGGGTTGCCCCCCCCTGAGGACTGTCCCCCCTGCACTGTAGGGGCTGCACGGGCATGCGTGACGCCCCTGCCCCTCACGCCTTCCTTCCTGTACGGCTACACTCGTCTCATCCAACCAGTATCCGTGCCCTCATCCTTCTCTCTCCCTGTCTCCCATCCCTCCTGTGTTTTTTTGTCCCTTTGCCCTCTTCTCTCTCAATGCCCTCTCACTCTCCCATACACACACACACATATCTATTTAAGAGCGCATCGGGGTTTATACTCAGACCGTAGTGATTTTTCCTACTATCTATTATCTTACTGGTAAGTAAATTCTAGTTATATTGGTGGTAAAATAGCCTATTAATATATTAGTGGTGAGATTCTATTATTGATGGAATAACACACAGCGATTAGGGCATTTATATAAATTGTGGGTTTTTATATTGGTGATGAGGGTCTTAGAACAATGACATTATTTTATTCAAGGCAACACACATCGGTTAGAGTTTTATATTGCTGGGGGGGATTTTATATTGGTGAAGAGTTCCTACAACAATTGTAAGGTTCTCATTTCAATAATGAGGTTTTTATATTGTGGAGAATTAGATTTTTTGGGTGGTGAGGTACATAGATCATCAGTAAGGTTCTTAATATACTAACAATAAGGCTCTTTCTTATTATATTGGCAAGGTTTTAAGATCTATAGTCCTGTCCTTATATTGATGGTGAGATTTTTATAGTGATAAGGGTTCTTATATCGCGGGAGAGATATTATTTCAATAGTGCGACTAATATATGAATGGTGAGGTATTTATATTTGCGGTGCAATTGTTATGTTGATGGTAAGTTACACACAGTGGCGGCTGGCAGGGAATAGGGGCGGGGGCAGAGAGAGGGAACAAAATATATATATTTTTAAAAAACACTTACTTCCTCGCGGCCGCCTCCGTCTCTCCTCTGTCCGTTGCTGACGAGTTCCGGAAGCACACAGGCTCCCCTAAGCCAATCACAACACTGCAATGCAGTGTTGTGATTGGTCTGAGCTCCGTGGTTTGGCCGCTCAGATGGGGACAGGGAGCCTGTGTATGTTCCTCACCAGGCTGTGCATCACATCCTGATGGGGAACATGCAAAGTGTGCATGACTGTTTGGCCGGCCCAAGACGGCCGGCCAAGCAGTCATGCGCACTTAGTGTGCCCAAACCACTCCTCCTCCTGGTGCCACCAGCACCACCCCACCCTAACGCAGCCTCGCAGCAACAAAAAATACAATGATAATAATGTTATTATCATTTTATGTTTCCCTTTTCTACTGCTCTGAGAGCATTGGGGCGAAGCCTTAGCGGAGGTGCCGCCCCTGGGTACATATGCCAGAAGTGATGTTCTTATATTGGCAATGAGGTTCCTATTCTATTGGTGGCGAGGTTTGTATTATATTGGCAATAAGGATTTTTATTTATGGTGAGGTACATATATCAGTGGTGAGGTTTGTAGTTTTGGCACTGAGGTTCCTATTACGTTGGTGTTGAAGCTGCCTTTGGTGGTGAGGTTTTGCACTATAATGTTGGTTAAAATATTTTGTTGATAAAGACTCTTGAAACTAAAGCTATTCTTTTCTCCACAGAACAGATACAGCCCAGGCAGCGGTGGTGCAAGCTTCCCCCACAGGACCCATCCAATGTGCCTGAACCCTACACTGGAGGGACCACATCTGAAGGTGAGAGGGGGACCCCTCCCGCATAGCTTCAGATTTTTTACACTGTTCATATTTACCAAGATATGGGGAAGTATTATGTCTTATTTCTTGCATGTCATTCGAGAGAACATTATTGTCTACATGCCACTATCATTGCCTCAAAGTCGCCCTTGCATGTTGTTGAGGTGACTTTATTCCAATCTTGGATTTAAAGCCATTGAGTTCTTTGCAGCCCTAAACTTGTGGCTTCACCAATAACGCACCTAAAACCACTGCTCACCTGGTTAAGACGTCAGGCAGGATGGCTCCTCTTTTTATCCACCATCACTCCTTTCAATTCAATGCTCAGATTTTCTTCATCTTGGTCAGCCTGGGACCTCGTGAAAGATGTTCTATCACGGGTGGCTCTGATCACACAGGAACCAACATAAAATTTGATGTTGTCCTTTTGTGACCAAAAATCTTTGTCCTGTATGGTGATTAGAATCTGGAATTATTTCCTCAATTATTTTGTGATGTTCTGTTTGCTTGCTTGTGGTAAAGTGCTCCATTGTTTCTGTGGCTAAGTAAGCATCTGCAATCAATCAATAAATAACTAAGAGTGTACAAGAGCTAGAGCTTAATAAGAAGACTGTGGCTGACGTTGACTTTGAAGGCAAGGGAGCCAGGTGGCAGCTATACATGTCCCCACGAAAATGTTTGGAAGTCTAGATACATTTTAAGAGCCTAAGGCCGAGGATTTCACGGAAGGGGTAGATATAGATGGTAAAAATTGGTCTGTTATGCCCAGCCATGGGAAAGAGGAGATTGGCTATCACCTGTGTTGTCACCTTGCTGATCTAGTTATTGATTTTTCTTTGGAGATAAGGTTCTCAATGGTGAAGATGGAGTTCTGCTTTCCGTTATCCATGTTGTCTTGAGTGAGCAAATCTGTGAGGAAGGGACTTGCAGCTTCACTCAAGATGTGTCCTCACAGGAGAAGAACGATGAAGGTTGGTCTCCATTCACAGCTTCCGTGTTGTCTTCATTGAAAAACCCTACTCCAGTATGTTCATTGTACTGGTGGTGTGGTTTGGGTCAAGCAGCAAATGGATAATGAGGCTGGGTTAGAAAAAAGGGTTTAGTTACAAAACATATTTGTAAATAACAAGAAGACACATACATATATGGGATGGGCACCGACTACCAGTTCCTACAACAACAAAGGTTACAAACAAGTGGGCTTGATGACCCACACCTGTACAAGGTAACAAAAATCACAAATAAAACATAAATCTCAAGGCATTAATCCTACCAACAAAGAGGGATAAAATGACTTACATTTTCAAAAACAGCTATGGGATTTTTACAGAAACAGTTCTAGGTGATACATCATGTTAACATGCATAACGTCATGTGGCTGAAATCTGCATTTAGAAAGAAAAGATTAGACATGTTTGCAGGAATATTGGGAGATCCAATAACAAAGTGAGGCTACAGAAAGTGTTTCTCGAAAGAATAAGTACTCTGTTACTGAAAAGGATCTAGCCAGTGCGTAATTTGAGCCAATGGTTGTACGTGATCACCACCAGCACTTATTTTTGGGTCCAAAACTTATTTGTCCTCATCAGACTTTGACCCAGAGCAAGACAATGAAAAGCAGAAAAGGGCTAAGCAAGAGAAAGATAGGAAACCAGTGGCAAAGAGCGAGAACGGAGATGAAAAAGAACCCACAAGAGAGAGGTAAAGAGACTGAAAGTGCAGGTGGGAGACCGGGGTTTGAGGTGGAATCTAGACTAGCCAGTCTTAGGTTTTGGGAACCTGGAAATTTGGTTACACCTGTGACAGCTCCTAAGAAAAGCACTGGACCTGCGGCACGTATCTTTTACACAAATTAAATATTGGTCTAAATAGGATTGCAAATAGCAGTGAGAGAAAGGAAACACAAACAGCGACCTAGCACTGCCTCCTGGCTACACCATCCTTACTGTCAATCGTGAGTCTCGAGGGGGTGGGATTGCGGTCATTTTCAAATCGTGTTATTCTTGCAGCTTTGTCAAAGAAGCAATGGAGGGCTGCGAATGTGCACGATTCAGTATCACTCTCAGTGCCCATCTGACCATCTCTGGGCTACTAGTATATCGCCCTCCGGGGCTAGCTACGCATTTCAAATCTGCCCTCCTAGAATCTACCTATGCACTTGCAATGGGTACAGCCAATTTCACCATCTTAGGGGATCTCAACCTGCATTTCGACCAGACGCAAGACGCCGCAGTTATCAGCGTGCTGGCGGACCTGGCAGCCTGCCAACTCTACCAATTGGTCCCTGGCCCCACTCATTCAGCGGGTCACTTGCTGGACCCTATTTTTTCTAATATTCCATCCGCCACGGTAGAGACCCCTAAACCTGTAGGTTGGTCCGACCATTTTTTGATAACCATGTCTTTTCCGGCACCCGAACCCCTTGTTAGGGACACACATCCCCCCGTCTTCAGGCGCCCTTGGCGTAAACTGAGACTGGAGGATTTTCATGCGCTTCTCACTGCGAATTTTCCAGCACCACAGAACGATGCCGATGGGGCTTACAGTGATTTCTGTAACTGGATTGTCCAAACTCTGGACTCCCTCATCCCAGCTAAATGGATGAAAGGCCGCTCTGCGGACCCTAGCCCATGGTACAATGACACACTGGCCGCTCTGCGGAAAGCATGTAAGAAACTAGAGCGCTTGTGGAGGAAAGACTATGACCCTATAACAAAAAAACCTATTTGGCTGCGATTAAAAACTATCATAGAAATGTCTGTACCGCCCGGGCTGCCTACTATGCTAACGAAATACAATTAAGTCCTAACCCGGCTAAATGTATTTTTTAAATTTTGAAAGATCTGAGAGTAAGAAACAAATCCCAGGCCTCTGCGATCATTTCTGAGCAACAATGTGAAGACCTGGCGCTGTTTTTCGTTAACAAGGTGGACACCATCTATCGGTCCTTTCCACAAAAGCCGTCTTCTACGGCCATTCTTTGCGGACCCTCCCCCTTGCACTCTCTGACAGCTATCCCCCAGTATCTCACAGGAAGAGCTTACTCTCCTGAGTAAGAAAGTCAAATCTGGCTCTCCGGCCGACCCTCTAAGACCTGCCCAGTTTAGGGACTCACTGTCTCTCTTTTTGACACCTCTGTGCCAGATCATTAACACTTCATTTACCACTGCTGGAAAAGGGCTAGGGTTTCTCCCATTCTTAAGAAACCCTCGTTGGACCCAGCAAAGCTGGAAAACTTCCGGCCAATCTCCCTCCTGCCGTGGGTTGCTAAGATTGCTGAGGCCCATGTCAATAACATCCTTACTAAATTTCTTAATACCAATAACATTCTGGACCCTTCGCAAAATGGTTTCCGTGTTGGTCACAGCACAGAGACAGCTCTTCTGGCAATGACTGAACACCTACGGACCATTCTGGATTCCGGTCATACTGCGGCACTGATTCTACTTGATCTCAGTGCCGCATTTGACACGGTTTCACACGCGATTCTGCTACAACGTCTGGAGGCTGCCGGGGTGGTGGGCATCGCACTCGAATGGTTTAAGTAATTCCTGAGTGAAAGATCCTTCCGCGTGTCAGCCCCCCCATTCCTCTCCCAGTCCCATTCCATTGGGCAAGGGGTACCCCAGGGCTCTGCTCTGAGCCCCGTATTGTTCAACTTATATGTCCAGCCTCTTGCTACGGTGGCCAGGAAGATGGGCCTCACTATGGTCTCATATGCTGACGATACGCAGCTAGTGGTGGCCCTATCTGATGGTTCCCCTCTGGACGCCCTCAGGTTTAGGAGCGGCCTGGCCGCCGTGGCAGAGTGGATGACCTCTAATTGCCTTCAGTTGAACGCCACTAAAACGGAGGTATTGTTGGTAGGGAAGGACAGGAACCTCTGGAATGAGCAATGGTGGCCAAATGTGCTTGGAGACACCCCCACCCCTAAGATGGCGGTCAAGAACTTAGGGGTTTGGATGGATTCCACCCTCAGCTTCCAAGAACATACAAAAAAAGTCGCGGGCACTTGTTTTGGCCTCTTGCGGGGCCTCAAGCCGTTGCTGAGGTTTTTCAACCCGCCTACACGCCAGCTGATTGTCCAGTCTGCTATTCTATCTAGACTGGACTACGCTAATTCGCTCCTCTTAGGAGCCAATCAGGCTGAGGTAATGCGATTACAGCGTGTGCAGAATGCGGCTGCCAGAGCCCTCTTAGGGCTCCCACGTCACTGTTCCGCCACTGACGCCGTTCGGCGGCTTCACTGGCTTCCGGTGGCCAAACGGATCCAATTCAAGGCACTTTGCCTATCCTTTAAGATTTTGAAACTAGCCTCACCCAGCCTCCTTGCCAATATGTTAACCCCCTACGAATCCACGCGCGAGCTGCGATCCTCGGGGCAGTTCTTAGTCACTGTCCCCCGGGTGAAGCGTGTCCGGGCCGGTGGTCGATCTTTCCACTACATGGCCGCTAAGCTATGGAATTCTCTGCCCCCCCAGATTCGCTGTTTAAATCACTTGTTGGCTTTCAGGAAAGCAATTAAAACCTTCCTCTTTCCACCAGCTTAGGCCGCCTGCTCTTTTTTCCTGTTGCTTACCAGTTTCTCCTTTACCCTGCTACTCTCTGTGGCTGGCAGCGCCAGGACGCCTCTTCGCTGGGGCAGCTGCGCGCTATATAAATCTGGTTAACAATAACAATAACAGTTGCGTGGAAACCCAGCCTTGTGATGTTTTGGTGAAAGCCAACTGGGAACGCACAAAGGAAGCAATTAATGGCAAAGGACCCAGCTGGCCAAGAACACTGGGAGCTGGGCTTGGCAAGTACCAACAGCTTCTTAAACATAGGCAGGATAGCAGCGGAAGTAAGCCATATGGCTCACGTGCAAGCGACTGCAGCAATCTAAAGGTTAAATAGCAAGATGGTTTAGGGAGAACATTCAGGAGATGTGATCTAGTGTTTAAACTGGTGATCTAATTCTATATCTAATACTTAATCAAAGTCAAATTGTGTAATTCCAGGGAAATCACTCCATGCGTTTGTGTATGAAATTGGTGGTATGTGTTATATATATAACAAGTCAAAATCAGATTCCTGATTTCTGTAATCTGGTCTCTGTTGGGCCACATTCACAGTAATGTACTGTGCAAAGCACCTCATGTTCAAGATGCTACTTCCAATGTAAGAATTTTGTTTCAAAGGCTTTTCTACTCCTTGGAGCTAAGTCTGTACTCTGTCAGATAGCTAAAGTAAATTTAATATAAGAGACCAAGTAGACCTCGCATCTGAACCTACTTCTTTGTGTGGCAAAATAAGAATCCCCACAGGTTGCCATACACTACCTCATAGGGACCCCAACATCCATACCAGGCTGGGAGCCATTTAAAAAGAATTTTAATGAAGATACATGTCAGAAAAGCCAATAGGACACTAGAAGACCTGCACACCAGTATAGCCCACTTAACCAGCGAGAATGCCATGCTGTGGGCAGATTACTCATTAAGGTCTCATTACCCAGAATCTGGTATTGCGCTCACGCGAGTGCGAGCAGACTGTGTCATGAGGACAAAGAATAAAATTTGATTACACGAAGGTCCACATGGTCTGCACTGCTGATTCATAGTTCTTCTTTGCAAAGCTTTGTGGACCACGAGCAGTTTGCAATGGATGTAATACTCTCTTAGAAACCATACAGCAGGGAACACATTCGATGTAAGGAGTGCACTTCAGCGTCTGAGCAGTTGCAGTCTGCAAAAACTGAACACGCGCCAGTTTGAACCTTGGTATTTTAATCATCTAGATGAAAGGCACAATTAATTTTCATCAGAGCAGATTTTGTAAATCAAAACTTGCGACCACAAAATCTGCATACAAACGTTGTGTTTTTTTATGATCCTGAGTCCCAACAAAGAATGGGAGCTCATGGTTTACCTGTCCAAACCTGAAGAGGCTTTCAGAATCCACAATTCTTTACCCTTCCTATTGGGAGCTTAATTATGATTGGCACATCTCCATCCTTCACTCTTCTGCTAATTGACTCGCCCTACGTGATAAGAGGGGTGCTGAAAGTGGGTTCTTGCGTTCTCTGTGCCATAGACACCCAAGCTTCACCTCGCCGCTAACCCCTTGGAATACTGTAGAGCATCCAGGTTGATTGTGTTCCCTTTCAGAGTGCATGTGGTTTAGCAGCTCAAGCTGAACTGTAACGTTTGAGAAAGGACCAAGAGGGAAGTCGATCTAGTTAGTCTTTGCCTGTAATGGCACAGCTGAGATTAAATATGATGGAATTGAATCCTGACGGAGTTATCACCTGCGGTTACGATTAATTTAAAATAACAAAGGTGATGGATGGAAATTACTTAGTGTTGAGCATTGGCAGACTCTGCCCTGTTCCCAAAGCTGCCTGCAACTAGCAGTCAGAGCTCTGTACTCGGTGTACTGAAATGTGAAATTATTATCTGTATTTTGTCAGCATACCAGTGCATTTCAGTTCCTATCTCTCACCTATGCCCCCCATCAAAATTCCCTATACATTTAAAAGGGAGAGTCCCACCATCCCGTGGAATCCCAGACGGCGAAGCTGGGAGGATCCCAAGGTCATCCGCTGGCACCCAAAAAGGAAGCAGTTCCTCAGCTGAAAAGCCCCTAACCATGTACATGAGCAGTAGGTTCTTGAGCCACAAGACAAGGTTAGATGAGAAGACAACTGATCGATGCATCATCGCCGGCTGAGTTCTGTCTTCTTTCGTTGACTGAGGATGACTATTAACCGTGCACGTTTGGACAGTGTCAGTCTATGTGCAGAAAGCGTAACTGAGGTTATAGTAGTCAGAAACCTTAAGTTAATAACATGGACGTGGCCACTGTCTTCCATGTTTCTTAGAAAGGGAAGAAGAGATATGTGATGGGAGTTGTTCAGAAGATCGCCACTCCTATCTATTGACTTATGGAGTGGTCACGCAAGAGCCTTTTTAAGGAGCTCTACAACAACTCCTGCAGCAAGTCATGATCCGATGTCCGACTGCTTGAGACACTACACTATGAGTGCCCTTTAATATGCCTGTGGGGTAGACGTCCATTAATAACAGTCATATTTTATTTTCACATCAGTTGTGACATTTCTAGATAACGAATTGACATAAAATGACACAAAACAGTAGATTTTGAATCCAAAAAGTGCACAGATTGACAACAGGGTGGTATCGTTAGACTGAATTTAGTATTTTTCCTAAATAATGACATTTTCAGATGTCCCTCCTACAAGCAGTCCTGGGGATGGCAGCATGTTGATGAAGCAGGCAGGCCACCATTTTGCGCACCTCAGAAAGACTCCATTTGTGACAATGAGCTTATTTACATGGTTACAATGCCATACCAATTCGGAAGAGTCTTCTCAAGGGACTCAAATATCAATTCTGAATCTGGTTTCTCACCGGATGAAGAAACTATAGTGCTTGGACATCAAGTTGGGGCCAGGTAGGATGGATCCAAACCAGGTTTTCAGTTCAAGCACCAATTATGTACATTATTCTCATTTAAATTAATTGTATGCAGATTTATTTTATGTGGCTAACCTGAAAATATGGCAAGGATCAGGCCTTCCTTGACCTGCATAAGAGAGTCCTACAAAAGGATATGTGATGGGAGCTCAGCTTCAGAACTGGGTTTTATTCTATAATGGTCACCTCAGAAAGCCTGCCAACCCCAAGCTTCCTTTGAAGGATGCCAGCAATAGTCTTAAATCATGCCTACTTCTGAGATGTCGCAGTCACCATGGCAGGACACACTAAGTGGCATTATCGTGGCAAGCAAAAGCTTCTACTGTCAAAGGGACCCAATATTCCCCAGTATTTGATGACTGACATCATCGTATATCTTGGAAATCGGACGCGGTGCAGAGTAGAACACTATTAGGAGGCACTTGGGCCCAGTAGGCCACGGCAGTAGATATATAAATGATGAGATCTGGACTCCTATACACATTTCACAATATGCTCTTTTGCTGTTTAATTAAAAAGAAAGGCCTGTTCTCACAGTTTAGAAGCATGTGCGAAGATAGGATGGGGAAGGTTAGTTTCTTGCGCAGATGAATGCTTCAGAGGGTTATCACAAGAGTTACCTTCCTTCCAGGATCTGCATGGTGAGGAGACAATGTGAAGCAAGGGGCCTCCGTATTGTTTAGCCTTCAAGATGAGCTCTTTATGTTGGGCACTGCATCTGCGATGAGGATGGTACTGGGCCCACTGTCAGCTTCCACCCAGAGGAAACTCAACACCCATTAAGGGTATCTGAATAATACTGATAATGATTGCTTTCTTAATCTGTCCACAAACCACCAAGAACACCCCCTACCCACCCCAAGCATCTGAGAGGACTTGAGCCATGAGTTGACTCAAGCGTAAGAAATTAGAGACCAGACATGAGATGGAAGCCTACCTTACCCGAGACTCGAGGGGTGATGGAGGGCTGTTCCCATATCATCCACCCTCTTTAATATCTGTATGCACCTATGGTCTCTATTTTTGGCATGCTCTGTCATTCCTATGTTGGTTATAAGATACCCAAATGCCTCTGAAGGAGGATGGTGTGACAATCTAACAGAATGATTTAGGGAGATGCCTGGGTGCCATTAGAAAATAGATGGCTGATAACCAATTACAACTAAGTGCCGGAATACTGGAATCACCCCCTTCAGTCCAAACAAAATGAAAGTCTGGGCAGCGGCGGCTCCTCCGCTAAGGCGGAGGAGCATCGCCCCACTGCTCACAGAGCTGTGGAAAAAGGAAAAACAAAATGATAATAACACAACGTTATTATCATTTTATTTTTAGTATGGGTTACGGGGCCAGGTTAGGGCTGGCTGGGGGGTCACAGGGAGGAGGAAATATATATGCACCATAACTGCGCATGACAGTTTAGCCGGCTGTCTTGGGCCGGCCAAACAGTCATGCGCACTTAGCATTTCTCCACCTGGCTGTGTTGCACAGCCGGGTGGAGAACAGTCCCAGGCACTGTCTGAGCGGCCAAACAGGCTGCTCAGACCAATCATGACGTGGCTGTCATGCTGGTGACACCAGTGTTGGGATTGGCTTAGGGGAGCCTGTCTGATGCCGGGAGCCAGGAAGAGAAATGGATGGAGGAGAAGCTGCAACCGTAATCAGGTAAGTGATGCTTTTTATTTTTTTTATCCTCCTCCTCCCTACCAACCAGTTCTGTATCAGCCGCCACTGAGTCTGGGGACCTTTCCAAATATTTGTTCCATCATGATTTTCAGCCCTAATTTAAAAGTGTGGAAATCTGATACAACAATTGTTGCCCCTTAAGGAACAAGACCGAGAGATAGTTTTGGGAAATGCAGAACCTAAGGCAGATTCAACCTTGTTTTCTTAAGGCTGGCCATGTGACAGCGGTAGGGGCCTTAACCCACTCTAGACTCGACTGTGGCAATGGGCTTTACACCGCCTTACCCCAACATCTGATTCAAAGGCTACAGGGCTTACAACTGTGCAGTAAGGATATGGAGGTGTCACAGGCGGGCAACTAGAGCCAAATTTCGGGGGGGGGGGGGCTGAAAAAGATTTCGGTGGGGGGGCTAATTCTTCCAGCCATAGGCAGAGCAGCTCTAAGAAGGGGTGAAAACATAACAAAAGTGTATCTGTTTAACCATGGGATCAATGCCGTTGTTAGGAAGTGAGAATGTGCTTTATTCAATGAAATATCCTCACTCCTGCTTCTTTTTTCCTTTATCTCTCGATTTTTTAAAACACTTGGATTCAGGGTGTGATGTATTGGCGCAGAAAGAGCATGCGTGTTTGAACTTACACGTGCCTGGAGCCCTTGAGCATGTGCGCCTGTTGAAGTCCCAACATTTCCCTTTTTTACCTCCCCCACTACTGGGGGCAGCGGGGGGAAATGACCGAAAAGACTGAAAGGACTGGCCCTTCGCACTGTCTTGTGACCCACAACCAAATTGGTCTAACCAAGAAATCATATCAATCAGGTCCCAAGTTAGGGCAGGATCTGAGGCCTTCGCTCTTCTGAAGCTTTTATCATATTCCTTCCATCCTATGCCCCCATATTTGTCGTGTGCCCCAGTGATCCTGCTCTGGTAGCATGCCATTTCTGCGGCTAAATTTGGGAAACATTCAGCCATAACAGCCATGTAAACTGAGAAGCCCTTCACCCAGTTAATCAAAGTTTCTTCGATCCTATATTTTTGCAATTCGCTTGCCCATTCCCTAGGGAGCACCCACTCCTTCTTTTTCTTGGCCTCCTCCCTTTCAGTTTCATCAAGCAGCAGGGAGAACATGCTCATATAGCTCCCCTTCCAAATCTTTTCTTTCACTTCCTGTGTGACATGCCTTGCTAGCTGCTCCCTACCAGTGCGCGCTTCCCCCACACCTAACACGGGCAAAGTCTGCCGCCTACCTGCTGCGGCTGCCCCCGCTGGTTCTGTTGGCTTCTCCGTTGCTGTGTCCACACCTGCGCTGCTTACTGGCAATTCTTTGCTGGCCCCACTAGGGGTTGCATCGCCCGCTGGCGTGACAGGGGTTGGAGCACCCATCCCACTAGGGGTTGCATTGTCCACTGGCGTGACAGGGGTTGAAACACCCACCCCTTCCCCGGGCGTAGCGCCCGATGCCCCATCCAACTGAGCCACCAACTGCCTAGCTTTGCCAAGTAGGTCGTCCCCGCTGCCAGACACCCCAGCCGCCGGGGACCAGTTCCCAACCTTACCCAACCAAGGGAGAACCGCCGCTAAACTGGTTACCAGATCCTGGGGTACTGGGGAAAACCCCGCGGGGCCACCCCCCAGATGGGCAACTGGGGCCTGAGGACTACAACCTGCTGTTTCCGGTTGTCCTCCCGTACCTGCTGGAGGAACACCCCCCCACTACCCAGTGTCCCACTACCCCCGGAGGACCCCGGATCCCCCCCACCCCCGCCTGTCTGTGGAACCGGCATAGGGGCCACTGGTTCAATGGGGCCATTTGCCCCTTCACCCCTCGGTGTCCCCCCTTTTTTAGCTCTACTCTTCTTGGGTAAGGGAGGAAATGCTGCTTTGGGCGCCACATTGGACCTTCTGGGCCTCTCTTCAACCCCATCATGCCCATCAACTTTCTCTCTGAGGTCCTCAATGGCCTGTCCCATCTCATCAACTCTTTTTAGTCTATCCTCCATAGCAACCATTTTTTGCATTATTGCCTCTATCAATTTCTCCATGCGGGAGCGCTGTTCACCCCGCTTAGCCTTCCCGGCCATTGTATTTTAAACAATAGGACACTTTGAAAAAATTCGTGTGTAATGTGTAACACACCACCCCAATTTGAGGGTGCCTCCCCCAAACTAAAGAAGGCACCCTAGGAGCAGCCTACACTGACACACCCCACAGCACACTGCGGCCTGGGACCCTGCCCAAACCCTTACCTTACACCAACGTTGTGGGTACACGACCGGCCACGAGCACCCACACAACCAGAGCCACGCCCACCAGCTAATCTGAATGGGTCAGGTGAGTATCACTCGAACCCGCGTGGCTCCCAGAAGCGCTGGAATGCAGGCCTGTCTGTGTCCCCTTAAAGGCCCTTCCTCTGCGCTGACGCTCCCCGAAGAAGTCGTCCGACACCGGAGCTGCCGCTCCCTTACAGGCCTTGACTGGTGTATGCACGTGCTCTGCACCACTCGTTGTTTGATGACTGGAAAACAGAGAAAACAGCTAAAGTGAAGCCTCCAAGCGAGGCTGAGTGGCTGCAGTGAAGGTGCCCACTGAAATAAACTACGCAAAAGAGAAGCGCGAGTCCCTGCCGTGTCAAAAGCGTACACACGGGCTATTGCCACCTGCGCGCTGCGTTAAATGCAGACAATTCCGAAGCTCCTCACGATGATTCGCGGGGTCCGTGCGCTCTCCCCACCGTTAAAAGCCCCGATTTTTTTTTTCTTTTAAAACAGCTGATCCCCGTCCCTAGCTGCCGTGTGATCGCGTGAGGCTGAGCAGGATCCCGTACCTTGTAATATGCGCTGGTTAAAGCCCCCAAATACACGCTGCCCATGCGCTTTTACCGCCTGTAATCGTCCCCGATTATTTAATCAGCAGAGCTCTCGCTCTTGCCTTGCCACCAAACGCTGGCCATCCGCCGTGCACGATGTGCGCGCCGAGTCCTGATTCAATCTCGCGCCGCTCCCGGTCACGCCGGCGCCGATCCGACGCGCCCGATGCACGTGCCGTGTCCCGGATCCAATCTCGGGCCTCTCCCAGCTAACCTGTGCCGATCCGGAGATTCCTGCAAAACAAAGCACAAAGAAGGGTTGTAAAGCCTCCCAAGCGAGGCTGCCCGACTCCCGATGCCACCGCTCCGCAGTCCATTCCACAACGATGCTCCGACGACCTGAAAAACAAAACAGAAATTAAACTAGAGCCTCCTAGCGAGGCCCGAGGGGATGCCTGTGTAGGCTGTGGGAGCGGTGCGCAAAGAGACAGCCTTCGCCGCTCCCCAGCCTTTTATTGTCTTAAAATCCAACCAGTAGCTGGTTCTAACCGGCCACTGGCGTTTGCGTGACGAGCGCCCCGGAAGTGATTATTATCACTTCCGGGGCGCCAACCCGACAAACCAATCCCGGATGAGGTGCGCACGCCGCGTCACTGCTGCGCGCGCCGGGCACGCCTCTGTCGTCATCGGAGGCCGGCACGACAGCCATACATGCGGCGTGTCCGATGATGCCGGCCCCTGCCTTACTATTCTTCCAGTGATAGGCAGAGCGGCTATAAGAAGGGGTGAAAACACAACAAAAGCCTCATTAACAAGTAAATGGTCTTTTAAAGACCTGTGAAGTACTCGGGTGCGGCTGCAATTAGAGGGTCGCCAGCCCGCGAAGCTGTCTCAGCCCGGGCTGACACACACGACGGGGGGGGGGGCTGAAGCCCGGTGAGCCCAATGGGTGTTGCGCGCCTGAGGTGTCGCTGGAGTTCATATCTCGGATCCCCCTTGCTTGCTCCACTCGCTTCCGTGTTACTCTTTAAAGTAGCACGTGGAACCCATAAAAGCCCAACGTGAAACACTCCTGATTACCTATCCACTAAGACACTTTCCCTACATTGTTGTGTCTAAAGAACTGGAACTCCTAGTTTAATCTGGTCCCCACTGCCACACGCTTCTGGGGCACGTCTCATGCCTTTGGGGCTCTTTGCCTCTTAGTGTGAAGCAAATTGCACTGTGCTCTTACTGAAGCTGAAAAGATATACTTTTACTTGATATTTACCTGGCTTAATGCATTCGATCTAAAGTTAACTGAAGTATAGCACCTAGAGACTGTACGGTGACTTTTAGTGTGCTGTACAGTTCTTTTTATTTCTTCATTCACTATCATTTTCCAGTCTTCACAATAAATGGCTGTCATTTGCCTGTCCTAGTTGCACTGTGCCAGGGGCTGGCTATCCCTTGCCTCTCGCTGGCTGCTGGTTGCCTTTCAGGAGGTTAATCTTGCTGATCACTTTATATCATTTGTGTGACACTGGCTACTCTATCACTGGCTCCTTCTTCCGTCTCTGGCTACAATCCAATAATCACTACTTGCCCTTCGGCTGTGTTTTTCATGCCAACAAGCAGCGGCTAGCTTTTGTCTACAGAGCTCCGTCAGTTCACCTCAACTAGTTGGGACTAAATTTACCCCTGTACAGAGTGCCCTCCAGAGCCACTGGCTGGGGTCAAAATGTAACATTTTGCCTATAGACCATCCCACCCCGGTGTGCAGGGTACATTTTGGGGGGCTGATGAGCAGCGGTCAGGAGAAACATCAGCTGCAAACCCCTTCTCTTTCTGTTTTTATTTCTCCCCTGGTATCTCTTGCCTCAAGGCTCAGCATTCCACCAAGATTTTGCAATCTTCTATTATTTTCCCCAGAGTCTGGGTTGGGAGACATTCCTGAAATATCAAATTTCTCTTGTTTGGATTCCTTGGAATGGGTTGACTGAGTTCTAGCTGATTTCCGTAAGACTGATGCACATCATCTGGCTTGCGGAGTGGCCTCAGTGTGCTGAATATTGCAGGAATCCCTTGGGGTGTTTTCACAGCCTTTTCTCTAATGCGTGCCCTTTTTCACTGACTGCTAGTGGACGCGTCTTAGGCTGAAGTGGAGGGGCAATGGCAAAGGAAGAGCACAGAGAACCGGGGGAGGTGAGGAGAGAGCATGGTGTAGAGCCAAGGGTAGGCACAGGAGCATGGAGACTGCCAAAGAGAGGAGGCAGACAGAAGAGACCCTAAAAGGCACATATGGGACTAAACAGGAGACCGAAGAGGGCCGGGGGAGACGCAGAGGGCAGCAGAAGAGTCAAGGAGACACAGAAGATAGAAGAACATCCTGAGGCGCTCGGGAATCCCAAAAGTGTGGTGGTGGGGGGGGATGGAATAATCTAGAAGAGAAGCCTTGGTTTTCACTGTGGCCAGGAGAGAACACTGAAGGAAGTATGGCGGCTGCAAGAGAGATGAGTGAAAGTGCGGAAGGAATAACAGAAACCAGGAGTATGCATAGATTGAAGAGGGGCATGCAGAAAAGAGATCAGAAGCGGGCAGGAGCGGCATAGTGACCCCAGGAGAGCACCAAAGAAGATGGATTCCAAAAAGACGGTGCAGACGAGACATTAGAGGGGTTTTCTGGGAGGTAAAAAGAAATAATGACAACACTAACGAGTTTTGAAGGGTGACATATGAGCACATGTTTATTTTGCCTGTGGCTGCCCATTTTTGGGGGACCGGAACTTATTTCTCATCCCTCAACTTTGACGAAGAGAAAGATAGGAAAACAGTGTCGTAGTGAAAAATCAGGGAAGACAAAATAACCTTCAAGAATGAGATAAGGAAACAGGAAGAGTAGGATGGTGAAGAAAAAGCTTAGCTGTGAAAGCAAAGCTTGGGCGGCCTTGGTATTTGGTACCCCAGCATTTAGCTGCGCTGATCACTGTCTCTAAAGTAAACTTTGGGCACTGGCATTTAATTTTTTTAAACTGTTTGCCTTAAACACAGGTCAGACAGTGACTAGATAAGAGCCTGTAAAAGATAGCAAGAGGAAACCTACAGGACAAATCAGAGCCGCTTTCGACTTATAAAAAACAATGAAAGTCTCCCAGACTAAACAATGCCATGAGGCAGTCCATGCAGTGTGGAAGATGGAAGACATTCTAAGAAGCATGGAGGTCTTCAAAGAGCCCTGTAAGAGGCCTTGAGGCCGGATGGGAGCTTATGTATTGGATACAAGATAATTAAATATAGAGGAGAGCTTCTAGGTGGTGTAGAGGACAGGAGAGAGTGCAGGCATGCTTCTAACGGAGTGCAGAGAGTTGCATAGCCAGGTTTTGGTATTTAGGGGTATGCAAAACTGTGCAATTTTTTTCTAGCAAAATTTTGCGAGATTCCACAAAACCTTTGTGAAAATATGCAAAATTAGAAAGAAATATGGCGTTAGAACTTTGTGGTTGGAGGAGACTACTTCAACCAAGGTCATTATAGGAAGTGACACAAGAACAGATGATATATTAACACACAGAAGGTTTTATAAGGCAGGGTTCTTGTGATAGCTCATGGAATAGATTCCACCCATTGGGTGCACTTTTTGAAAAGAATTGTTCTTAAGAGTGTTTTTCTTCCTGAATGATGGAAATTCTAGGAGAAGAGTGTCAGTGGTCTGAAGAAAATGGCTGTCCAATAACACCTATTTATGGGGAATATAGTCTGGTGTGAGGGAGCGAAATGTAGCTAGTCCTTGCATGACCATTATATGAGGGCATCTGTTGAAGGCATGGGCTCGGAGTGTCTAGAATCAGACGATAGAGGGTTGAAGTTATAGCTATCCTGCTTCAGCAAGACATGGAAGGTTGACCGAATACAGAGTTGTGCTGGTATTCCAAAGTGTTCATATTATAACAGAAGTATATAGTGGATCAGTAATAATGAGATCTGTGCTGACCAAGAAAAGGGCTGTGGTGTCATGTAAGGTAACACTTCTTTCCATCTAAATAAAACTATCTTACAAAATGGCTTCCACTCTCTGGTAAACACAGTGGGATGAACTAACTTGATTTTCAAAAAGCAGTGCCAAGCCAATGACCCTGTCTTTTGTTATATACAAAAAGGCTTGTGCATGTTGAGCTTGAAAATGTGGTTTTTGGATTCCGTGCCTGTAGACATGTGCAGGGTTTTTGTATCATAAACATGCGTAAGTGTGCATACTGTGATTGTCATCATTGTTTTCTGTGTATGAGAAGTGGTAACGTTGACCTCTTACTTAAGAACAGTGGTGCTACATGCGATGTCACGCTTTGGTTTTCAGTTAATGCAAAGTTCACAAATAAGGCGCATCACATGGAAGTGCCGCAGATTTGCAAGCAGCTCCCTTATAAGTCATTCATGTTTATAAAAACCTGTCAATTCTTGAGGAGCATCTGTGACGTTGCACCACCATTGAATGCAGAAGCGATGGAAACATCTATAGTGTCTAATGGTGATACTCAGATACTTTTTAGGTCTTTCCTAGACAGAATATGCACTCTCTTTTCTAGACATTTTGTTTACAGACAGTGAGCTTACTGCAGAGCCATTGCTTTTATTGGTTGCCCTAATTGTCATTCTTATATGCTTGCTTGTATGTGGTCAGCGTGTGACAGCTTGTCCTCTTTTTGTATGCTGAACCCTCCCATGAAGCATAGCTCAAGTACTTGTGTCCTTCCACTGCTTCTCTTGTGGGAGCTACATATTTCTTTAGCTGAACAAGTTTTTGGGAGTGCGTCTCGTCCACATTCTTGTGCTTTAAACAGTCCTCATATGTCAGCACATGAAGCCTTCTTTCTTTGTCTTTAGTTCACCTCAGCCACTTTCTGTGATTTATTTATTCTTTTCTATACCTTTAAAAAATAATTGCTAATGCACCTCACCCATGTTTTTCTTCACCTTTAGACCGTATTTGCTAGTGCACCTTTCTCATGTCCTGAGAGTTTTTTCCCTACAAATAAAGGCAACTTATGTTTTTAAGTTTGCCCAGTTTACGGTAGGTACCGGCCAGTTCATTTTGGCCGAGGACGCTTTATTTATTGGCATCTTTAGCTTTTGTGCACCTAACACATTGACCGTTTCTTTCTTTATGCCCATGTTTGCGGGTTCCCTTTTTTTCAGTTTTCATTCGCCTGTGCTCTGAGATGCATTTGTTTAGTGGAAATAAAGGCGAGTGATTGCAAAAATTGCAACTGTTTTTTTTTCCTCTTACAACTAATGTCATCACTTGCTTGCCCTACATTTACCCATGAGGACATTTCAAAAATAAAATTCTTAGTTAAGAAAATGTGCTCTTTTGCTCCTTTGACTTTCTATGTCATGGGAGAAGTCTGTTTGAGGCGTTATAAATGGACACATTCTATAATTTGGCCACTATCACAGAATGCTATGTGGGATACCAGGAACTGATCAAGATTCCCCATCTTTAAAGTCCACCACTCTGCCCTTACCGATTCGCATAACAATGCAAAAGACCAAGACTAAATTACTGATAAATTACGTTGTACATTTTTAAGGTAAATATCACTTCCCCCTTCTCATTCCAAGTTTTTTTTAATTTTTTATAAATATTTATACAGCACAATATTCTAAATAAATGTGTTGGAGTACTCTACATGATCAACATGCTACATAAGATTCCATTCATTTTTTAGGCACAGGGACATTTATTGATTTGCCCAAGATAACAGGATGTTGAGCCGTCGTTGGAACTCGTAACCTGGCTGCCTATTCACAAACTAGGGAGTTTAAGCAGTAACAATGCATCTCCCTCCTTCATTCTCTGCACCAAATGCCATGACACAGTTTTACAGCTAGAAACTGATGTTCCTTTAGCTCTCTCTTTTAAGACAAAACAAAACAACTACTAAACTTAGTGAAGTGCATTTTAACCTTACAGAGTTAGTAGCACTGCTGCTTACACAATCACTCTTAACAAGCCTAATCACTACACTACTAATTTTTGCACACAAAAAACTACAAAATAATTTTCTCTTTTTAAAGAGAAAATATATAAACACAAACTACTTGAACTAAAGTTTCAAAGAACTTGTACACGTGTGTTACATTCTTACACTGCCCTCAACTGCGTGCGTTCCTTTTACAACGCACACCAACTTCCCATTATATTTCTCTGTTATTTGCAATCATTTACAATCATTACTTTATTTTACCAAAACATTAATTTCATGTACATACTTTTAAAGGTGCCTACTTCTCAATTCTCGTGTTCTGTTGCGCTTTGTGTCTTGAGTCCCAGTCCCTCTCTCTCCAGCACTCTCCCATATTACCATGCTGCTTTCGGAACTTCCTACTTCTACATCACTCGTTTGTTTGTTTGTTTTTTACTCATCATCCTCTGCCACCAATTTATTGATTAAATACCTATGTCCTGTTCATTCAGTCCGAGACGAAAATTAGGTAGGGTACACAAGAGAACTTTAATCCCTGGAAATACACGTTTTTTGGTCTAGCATGTGCACTGGATGCAGGCTGGACCTAAAAAAAAAGGTATGAAACGCTAGCATTTTTAAATAGCGCAAACTCGACCCAGCCCGAAGGTATTGGAGCGCTTTACATGAGCAACAGTTACATTACTCAAGGGCACATCAATGTTTTTATAAGCACATTGAGATTAAGTGATTTGCCCAGAATCACAGGATGTTGCGCTCACATCAAGACTCGAACCTGGTTCCCCAGTTACAAAGTCGGCAGCTCTAGCCATAGTGCCATATTTTTTACTCGCCTTCAGTACTGTCTCTTCTTCCCCACATACTGTAATAAAAATTAAAAAAACAAGAACGTGTAGGCTGCTTGTCCCCATACATAATTATTTTTATTTAGTAATCGCATCTCCAAAGTATGAGACGAGATGAGTTTATCCTGTCAATGTCCATTTCCTACCCATTCATTTAATACAGCCCCTAGATGGCAGAACTTGAGTCAAATATCCAAAATAGGCAAAAACAGTATTTCTGATTAATCGCTCCCACTGGTCTCGTGGCTCTCCTGCTCCCATTCATTCTTCCTTTTTGTATTTTTTTCATGTACTCTTTCTTAGGATTGCTTGCTACCCCGGCTTTATTTAAGCTGCGTCTCCCAGCTCTCGCCCAAACCTCTTTCTCTCTCACTGCCACCAACTCCCTGTCCACCCCTCACCCATACCTATCTCCCAGACCCTGGCCGCTTTGTTCTCTTCACACTCCCTTCCTGCCCAGCTGTCTCTTCGTGCTTCATTCACTGGCCCTGTCCCTTATAGAGTGATTACCTGCATGGGCAGAGTTCAGACCAGGACCTGTGCCAGTGGATGGGGAGGCGTTAGGACAGTTTATGGCAAAGCCATTTTATTTGCGCTAATATTTACACCACTTATAATAGAATATGCTTGGGCCTACGTCTACTAGGATACTGTTCACTGGACTGAATACATTGTGCGTGAAAAATAAATTTGCTGTTAATACTCATGCCACTCCACTCTATGACACTCTACGCCACGACACTCTACAACACTCCACTGTACGACACACCACTAACCAACACTCTAATCCAGGCTACAATACTCTACTCAACTCTACACCATTCCACGCCACTTTACTGCACTCTATGACACTCTACTCCACTGTATGATACTCAGTCTACGGCCATCTGACTCTCTATTTCACTCTACGCCACTCCACTCTGACACTGTTCCACAATACTCCACTATATGCAATTCCACTCCACTCCCCTCTGCGCTACTCCACTCTATGCCACTCCACTCTACGATGCTCTACTCCGTTACTTTACTCCATGTTGCTTTACACCACTCTTCACAACTCTACAACACTCTCCTCTGACACTCTGATATGCAACTCTCTACTCTTCTACGCTCTACATAACTCCATTCTACTCTACTCCACTTTACTCCACTCTACACTGCTCCACTCTACCGTACTCTACTCCACTCTACAATGCCCTACTCCAATCTTTGCCACAGCACAATACTCTGCCACTCCACTCCACTGTACACCACTCCACTCTTCGATACTCTACTCTACAACATCCTATTCCACTTTATGCCACTCTATGCCATTTTACTCCACTCTGCACCAATCCACTATGCTCAACTCCACTCTACCCCACTATATTCTGCATCTCTCTACGCCACAACGGCACTCCACTTTAGGACACGCTACTCTACTCTACACCATTCCACTCTAAGCTTCTCTATGCCACTCGACTCTATGCCACTCTACTCTATTCCACTTCACTGTGACGTTCCACTCTGGCACTGTACTCCACTCCACTCTATGCCACTCAATGACACTCTACTACTCTCCAATCTACTCTGCAAAACTCCATGACACTGCACTCTATTCCACTCTACTCCACGCCTCTCCACTCTGTCACTCCACTCTATGCCACTTCACTCCACTCTATGCCACCCCACTCTGTGCTACTCCTTTCTACAACACACCACTCTACCCCACTCCAATCTATGCTACTCCACTCCCCGACACTCTACTCCATGACATTCCATGCCACTCCACCCCTCTCTGTGCCACTCCACTCTATGCCACACTACTCCACACCACTCTACTCAACAACACTCCACTCCACGCCATTCCACTCTACACCACTGTATGCCACTCCAATCTATGCCACTTCACTCTGCGACACTCCACTCTTTGACACTCCATTCTACGACACTCTATGCCAATCCACTCTCCTCCACGACTCTCCACTCTACGACAATCTACTCCACTCTAAGACACACTACTCCACTCTGCGCCACGCCACTCTGACACTCTATTCTACTCAATGCCATAACTTTTAGCCATGCTGAACAGCAGCCAAGTTGGTGCACAACATGGATAAAATACATTGGCAGAGCCAATAGCTTTAGCATAGGCGAGACCTATTGCTTTGCCAATGCTTGTTACATTTGGCATCTATGGCATTTAACCCAAGTTTATTTAAGGGGTGAGGCGTCTAATGTTACAGCATGCAGGCTCTGGCTTGTAAGTGAATTCATTTTCTAAATGGGGACAAGTAGGTCTTCCCTAATATTGTCCACATTTGCTGGTAGGGGAGCAGGCAGCCTCCGGTATCACCACACTTATTTATAGGGGACCACTGTTGGCAAAGCTAGGAGTATCCTACTCTATTGCGTCAAGCACAGAGTCAGAACATTCATGTCAGCCAAGGACATCGCTCACCCTAAACAGCTTGTGCTTCGGTAGGTGGTTTGTTGGGTGTTGTATTGATGTGTTGTAAATGTATTGTTTTATTTAAAATACAGTCCCTCAGCTTGCAGATGGTGGAAGTCCATTCATAACTCTGCTTTTCCAGTCAGCTCTGGCAGGTAAACACGCACGAACTTCCTGTCTTTGAAAAAGTATAAACAAGACATTCCTGACACTGTCTTGTAGTGGCTGTATGCAAATTGTACCAAAGTGTACCTTGTGTCTGGAGATGAAGCACACGGAGGGAGTGATGGGTGCTACAAGCCTTAAAGTTCAGCTGTCTTAGTGACTGTTGCTTTGTTGTTAATATTTTTATATCATTGCTTGGAGTAGCATTTCCCTTTGTAGGTCTCGCCTAAGCAGTGCATGCGATGTCTCTTCTTCGAGACATGCTGTATCCACTCAGTGGGCTTACAGCCTGCCTATTGCTTTTGATTTGTTTCTTCATGTGTCCATCCCAAAAGCTTGCTTCTATGACGGTAATCTGTGTTTTTTGTCCCTCCTTCTTGTGTCTTGCTCCCTCCCAAGGAGCAGTGGCCTATTACTTGTATCCTTTCACTTTTGTCTATTTCAGTTAGTGTAGACGCTCTATATTTTTTTGTTTCTTTCAGCCCGTGTTTTGGGAAGGTGCCCTTTTGTTTCTTTGTTATGATGATGCATCCTAGTGCCATTTCTGTAAAGAGCCCTGTAAATCTTGTCCGTATCTCGTCACATTTGCTGTTTTCCGAGGCGACTGTTTCGTCCACCCACCCCGTCCTTCATCACTACTTGCCCCATCCGTCGCTCTTTCTGTCTCCTCCCTTCTGAGTCCTGCTTTTGCTTCCCGGCCATTCATTACAACTACTTCCAATGATAGCTACACACACACGTGAGACCACCAATCATCTCACAGAAGCACCATGCATTAACAATAATTATTGCAACCATATATGCAAACCCAAAACTTTACAGCTCTGTATTTTATAAAAGGAACCATTAGTGCACAGTCTTGCAGCTAGCCCGTGTGTTCTAAAAGTTAACGATCAAGAGCAAGGAAAGCAGTTGTGCGAGCAGTATACTTCATCTTTGCGCTGCGTCACGTGACTCAAGTCCGCTGACGGGTTGTACAGAGACAATGCTGCAAGAAGTGATTGATTTAAAGATATTGAGTCACACTTTTATGTCAAACTGCATCAGCAGTACTCCACAAACCAGGTACTACTTCTATATATAAATACCTTATACATACAACTTCTGTACTGAATGGAGGCTAAAAAAAGACCCCCTCTCCAACTGAAAGAACAAAGCCTCTGTGTACTGTGCTAAAATGGCTCAACAAAAGCATGTACTATATCTCTCTGAACATATGCCAAAGGGAGCTTATGTAATCTGCAGTAATAGTTTCCACTGCCATTGAGGTAATGCAGGGCATTAATGCTTCAGCTGGCAACCATCGACAAAAACATTTGCAAAGCCAATTGGTCTACCGTGGCAGACAAAATATCCAACATACATCACTTAATCAGCAAAACATTAAAAACTATTGTATTAATACAAACAAAGTACACTTACTTTCCACACAACAGCTGTAGAATAGAGAAAACAAAAATAGAACCTCTCGCAAAGGCGAGACCTATTGGCTGTGCCAATGCTTATTCATATATGATTGCTAAGAAAAAATGATCCAGACCGAAACAGGGATTTTCAGATGGGCAGTAAACAGATACGTAATGGAGGCCCAAGTGGGAGTATGAGAGAAATTAGTAGGAGGGGAAGACAAGGGGCGTTCATGGAATCATAGTCATTTTAAAACACATATAGAATTTAAATGTGTCTTAACAATTAGCTTAACAAGCATTGGCATAGCCAATAGGTCTCGCTTTTGGGACCTTATAAGTGTTTACCCATGCAACAGTTGATGTTGTTGCACCAAGGATATTGTGCTGCATAACTAAATACTTATAAGGTCCCAAAAGCGAGACCTATTGGCTATGCCAATGCTTGTTTGTGCTAGACATAGAAAAGTTTGTTCCCACTTCCTGATGGTCTTTGGGTGCATCTGTCACAGGACCGAGTTGCTCTCACACCCTAGACACTGCAGGGAGACGTGTGATCATTGACTGCATTTGCTTCCTGCAATCGCTGCACGGTTTACAGCCTGCGATCTTCAGGGCAGACATTTCCCATGGCGCTCGGTCTGCGAAAAAAATGCTTTTGAAGTCAGACACCAACATAAGTTCGGAGCATCAAAGGGTGTGGAAAAAAGAACCAATGTCAGCGCATAGGGATGGTGTCCATATGAGGAGCCATGCCATCACTTTCAGAGGTAGTGTGAGGCCGCCACAGAGTCGATGGCGCCCCCTGTCAGCGTGCGAGAGTAAATGCTAGGGAACGTGCTGGATCTAGTATGGTGCCGGGGGGATTCAAAATGTGAGGAATCTGCGGTAGAAGCATTCATCAGAAAAGCGATTTACAAGTCTACATCGAGAGCAATGAACGCAATAAAAACCCTGCAAGAAACGGAGCAGCAACCACCCGAAGCAGACGTCCAGGGCCACGTGCTGTGCTGTGGAAACGTAATCAGACGGATTTACATAGCATTTCCCCAGACACAATGGCTTTGCATACACGGATGTTGTTGGAGTTATTTTCCCATTCTTCAGGATTGACACTGTGCACATGACATGAAAACTTCATCTGATCAATGCTGACGTATGAGACATATTGAGACAGACCTCGCTATAAATTGGGTGGGGAGTCAGCCCCTAAGGTAACTGATTACTCTGCGTTTCCCTTCAAAAGTCTTAACTTTATGCTGAAAAACAGTGGGGTTGGTCGCTTAAAACATTTTTAACAACCGGCAAAACAAGCAATGGCCGCGCGCCGTGAAACTGACACGGCCGCACGGCCGCGAAAGTGAAAGTAATCGCAAGGGAAGCCATATGGCGCCTGATCGCGCGTGCACGCTCGCGTGAACGCAAGCTGGTCGCCAGCAAAAGCCACTGCTGTTTGCACTTCCAAAACCCGCTTACTAAAACACTCGCCAGCGCAGCGCATGCGCTGGCTCAGGCGAGACCTAAAAATCTAGCTGCCCTCTAGTGCTGTCTTTTCGCCCTCTGGGTACACAGACACTATGAAGTCACACGGCTCCTCATTGCCTTCTCACTGCTCTGGTAAGCTGGCTTGGTGCGTGTAATTTTTTATTTCATTCTGCTCGGCAGCAGGACGGGTTCTGCTAAACCATATTACAAGGCCCTCTGTGCTGCTCTCCATATGCCTCGTTGCTTCGCCCCCGGAGTCATTATCACAAAGCAGTGTGGAGGGATGCTGCTGAGGGGAGTGTGGCGGGATGCTGCTGAGAGGAGTGAAAAGCTTCTGAGATGATCGTGGACGATTACCATGGGAGAGTGGATGTTAGTTGTAGAGGGAAGGAGGCCTGAGCCTCAGGAGAAGGTCGAGGAGTGCTGCAGAACGTATACTGTAGGGGTACTGCTGAGAGTGTGGACAGATGCTGCAGTGGAGAGTGTGGAGGAATGCTGTGGATGAAGGTGCGAGTGGGTGGTGGAGAGACAGCTGTAGAGCTGGTGTGAAGAGCTGCAGGACGGAGGAGAGATGCTGCGGAAGGACGATGTAGCGGGATTGCGCAGAGGGCATACGAAAGGATGCAGGAAAGATGAGAGAAGCTGTAGATCCTTGGGGGGCTGCGGAGGGATGCAGGACAGAGAAGAAGGCCTGGAAGGATTTTGTACATGCAGTGCGGAGTGCTACCGAAAAGAGGAGAGACGCTATGCTTTAGAGGGCGGTGTGGAGGGATGGAGCGGTGAGGGTGTGGAGGGATGGAGCGGTGAGGGATGGAGCGGTGAGGGTGTGGAGGGATGGAGCGGTGAGGGTGTGGAGGGATGGAGCGGTGAGGGTGTGGAGGGATGGAGCGGTGAGAGTGTGGAGGGATGGAGCGGTGAGGGTGTGCCGCGATGGAGCGGTGAGGGTGCGGAGGGATGGAGCGATGAGGCTGTGGAGGGTTGGAGCGGTGACGCTGTGGAGGGATGAAGCGGTGAGGGTGTGGAGGTATGGAGCGGTGAGGATGTGGAGAGACAGAGCGGTGAGGGTGTGGAGGGATGGAGCGGTGAGGGTGTTGAGGGATGGAGCGTAGGTGTGTGGAGCGGATGGAGCGGTGAGGTGTGGAGGGATGGAGCAGTGAGGTGTTGAGGATGGAGCGGTGAGGGTGGAGGTGTGAAGGGATGAGGGTGAGGGAGGGATGGAGGGGGGAGGGGGAGGGATGGAGCGGAGGCTGGAGGTTGGCGGTGAGGCTGTGGAGGTGGTGTGTGGAGGGATGACGAGGGTGAGGATGGGCGGAGGTGGTAAAGATGGGGGTGAGGTGGGAGGGATGGGCGAGGTGTGGAGGTATGAGCGGTGAGGGTGTGGACGGATGGGGGAGGCAGGTGCGGAGGGTGTGGGGATGGAGCGAGGTGTGGTGTTGAGGGATGGAGCAGTGAGGGTGTGGAGGATGGGCGGTGAGGTGGTGAAGGATGGGCGGAGGGTGGGGATGGAGCGGTGAGGTGTGAAGGACGAGCGGTGAGGGTGGAGGATGAGCGGTGGGGTGGAGGATGGAGCGGTGAGGGTGTGGGAGGGATGGAGCAGTGAGGGTGTTGAGGGATGGAGCGGTGAGGGTGTTGAGGGATGGAGCGGTGAGGGTGTTGAGGGATGGAGCGGTGAGGGTGTGAAGGGATGGAGGGGTGAGGGTGTGGAGGGATGGAGCGGTGAGGGTGTGGAGGAATGGAGCGGTGAGGGTGTGGAGGGATGGAGCAGTGAGGGTGGTGAAGGACGGAGCGGTGAGGGTGTGGAGGGATGAGCGGTGAGGGTGTGGAGGGATGGAGAAGTGAGGGTGTGGAGGGATGGAGCAGTGAGGGTGTTGAGGGATGGAGCGGTGAGGGTGTTGAGGGATGGAGCGGTGAGGGTGTGGAGGGATGGAGGGGTGAGGGTGTGGAGGGATGGAGCAGTGAGGGTGTGCAGGGATGGAGCGGTGAGGGTGTGGAGGGATGGAGCGGTGAGGCTGTGGAGGGTTGGAGCGGTGAGGCTGTGGAGGGTTGGAGCGGTGAGGCTGTGGAGGGTTGGAGCGGTGAGGCTGTGGAGGGTTGGAGCGGTGAGGCTGTGGAGGGTTGGAGCGGTGAGGCTGTGGAGGGTTGGAGCGGTGAGGCTGTGGAGGGTTGGAGCGGTGAGGCTGTGGAGGGTTGGAGCGGTGAGGCTGTGGAGGGTTGGAGCGGTGAGGCTGTGGAGGGATGGAGCGGTGAGGTTGTGGAGGGATGGAGCAGTAAGGTTGTGGAGAGACGGAGCGGTGAGGGTGAGGAGGGATGGAGCGGTGAGGGTGTGGGTGTTGAGGGATGGAGCAGTGAGGGTGTTGAGGTATGGAGCGGTGAGGGTGTTGATGGATGGAGCGGTGAGGGTGTGGAGGGATGGAGCGGTGAGGGTGTGGAGGGATGGAGCGGTGAGGGTGTGGAGGGATGGAGCGGTGAGGGTGGTGAAGGATGGGGCGGTAAGGGTGTGGAGGGATGGAGCGGTGGGGGTGTGGAGTTATGGAGCGGTGAGGGTGTGGACGGATGGGGCGGTCAGGGTGTGGAGGCATGGTGCGGTGAGGAGGGTGTGGAGGGATGGAGCGGTGAGGGTGTGGAGGGATGGAGCGGTGAGGGTGGTGAATGATGGGGCGGTGAGGGTGTGGAGGGATGGAGCGGTGAGGGTGTGGAGGGATGGAGCGGTGAGGGTGTGGACGGATGGGGCGGTCAGGGTGTGGAGGCATGGTGCGGTGAGGAGGGTGTGGAGGGATGGAGCGGTGAGGGTGTGGAGGGATGGAGCGGTGAGGGTGTGGAGGGATGGAGCGGTGAGGGTGTGGAGGGATAGAGCAGTGAGGGTGGTGAGGGATGAAGCAGTGAGGGTGTGGAGGGATGGAGCGGTGAGGGTGTGGACGGATGGGGCGGTCAGGGTGTGGAGGCATGGTGCGGTGAGGAGGGTGTGGAGGGATGGAGCGGTGAGGGTGTGGAGGGATGGAGCGGTCAGGGTGGTGAATGATGGGGCGGTGAGGGTGTGGAGGGATGGAGCGGTGAGGGTGTGGAGGGATGGAGCGGTGAGGGTGTGGACGGATGGGGCGGTCAGGGTGTGGAGGCATGGTGCGGTGAGGAGGGTGTGGAGGGATGGAGCGGTGAGGGTGTGGAGGGATGGAGCGGTGAGGGTGTGGAGGGATGGAGCGGTGAGGGTGTGGAGGGATAGAGCAGTGAGGGTGGTGAGGGATGAAGCAGTGAGGGTGTGGAGGGATGGAGCGGTGAGGGTGTGGAGGGGTAGAGCAGTGAGGGTGGTGAGGGATGAAGCGGTGAGAGTGTGGAGGGATGGAGCGGTGAGGGTGTGGAGGGATGGAGCGGTGAGGGTGTGGAGGGATGGAGCGGTGAGGGTGTGGAGGGATGGAGCGGTGAGGGTGTGGAGGGATGGAGCGGTGAGGGTGTGGAGGGATAGAGCAGTGAGGGTGGTGAGGGATGAAGCGGTGAGGGTGTGGAGGGATGGAGCGGTGAGGGTGTGGAGGGATAGAGCGGTGAGGGTGTGGAGGGATGGAGCGGTGAGGGTGTGGAGGGATAGAGCAGTGAGGGTGGTGAGGGATGAAGCGGTGAGGGTGTGGAGGGGTAGAGCTGTGAGGGTGGTGAGGGATGAAGCGGTGAGAGTGTGGAGGGATGGAGCGGTGAGGGTGTGGAGGGATGGAGCGGTGAGGGTGTGGAGGGATGGAGCGGTGAGGGTGTGGAGGGATGGAGCGGTGAGGGTGTGGTGGGATTGAGCAGTGAGGGTGGTGAGGGATGAAGCGGTGAGGGTGTGGAGGGATGGAGCGGTGAGGGTGTGGAGGGATGGAGCGGTGAGGGTGTGGAGGGATAGAGCGGTGAGGGTGTGGAGGGATGGAGCGGTGAGGGTGTGGAGGGATGGAGCGGTGAGGGTGTGGAGGGATGTTGTAGAGAGCGTGCGGAGGGCTGCAGTATGTAGAATGCAGTAAAGCCCTTCTCCTCACAGGAGCTGACTCTCTTCCAACGCCACTCCACCCTGTCAGGACCTGCTTTGTTTTTAAAATAATGATGTGTTTGGAATTTTAATCTGAAGCAGCCGTTGCTCCAGGAAACACCATATGCTGTGCTAATTGCAACAATAGTCAATTACAAGGCCACAGATTTGAAAAGCCAGCCGCCTCCGTGCCTGGAGAGGGGTCAGGTGGGGCCTTTGCGCTGCCCTTGATCCTGACTCTGGCCCATCCTGATGCCAGGATGTGCCCAGTGTGGGCCCAGGCTAGCACTGCCAAGGAGGGACAGTAATGGGCGCCGCAGCCCTCTCTTTCACACTAGACCCAGATGGGAGCTGGTGGCTTGACACCTGGAGGGAGTTCTCCATTTGAACATTTTGCCAGAGAGAACATTTCGGTGGCCCCTTTTGTATCTGTTGCCAGCAGTTGCCAGTAGGCATCTCGTAAATGGCAGAAATGAAGGGGTTGGGCTGTACATTGTTGGGAGGCTGCCTGTTTGTGCTATAAATGCTCCAGGGTGTGTGCTCGTGTTTCCAGTGGGGGCTGCTTCCTCTCTCGCTCCTTGTGCCCGTGTTCCCCGCTCCTCTCTGTATCTTGCCTCCATGCTTCCTCCCACCTCCCTTGTGACTCTTCTACCCACTATTCTTCCTGCCTTCTTCTGAGGCGGCTCTGCGCCTGCCATCTCTACCTGGTGGAGACTGAAGGGTGAGAGGTTTGGAGCAGAGCCTTTCACACTCCACCCCGCCGCAGAACACCTGGACAAGCTGCCCCTTGGACATCTCACCACCCAGGGCCTTTGGGCAGCAGAGGGCTGGTCAGCGCTCCTTCTCACTCTCAAATGGAATGAGCTCTGACCATGGCTCCTCGCCTTGATTACGTCTCCATGTGCATTCATAGTTGCAACTCTTTCTCCCTCTTTTTACGCCTGCTCCATTTTTGTCTGAGCTTGACCTTTCTCAGTTGCATCTCCCAACATCTTCCCTTGCTTATTTCCTCCCCTCCTGCTACGGACATTCTTCCCCTGCTCATTTCCTGCTCCTAACACTACCTCCAGTCACTCTTCCTATTTTCTGCTGCCGCCCTCTCATCTTCAGTCCTTACTTCTCTCTCCATCTTGTCCAGCTAATATCCTCTTCTCTTGCCAATAATACTGTAATCTTTCACCTTCCTTTCTGTCTTACATTTCTTTTTTCTTCTGCTTGTAATAACTTTCTTTCCATTCTCATGTACTTTTCCTGAGCCTCTTCCCTGCACCTCTGCTCATTGGTGACTTGTCTCCTTTTCTCTTGCTACCCTCTCTTCTTTCCTTGCTCCTCTCTTCAGCTTGTTGACATCTACTTCTGCTGTAGATATTGCAATCCCCTTTCCCCTTTCCTCATTCCTTTCCTCTTTTCTTTGTTTACTCTTCCTTCTCTACTTCTGCTGATACTTATTTAACTACATGTGGCTCACTTTGATGATCCTCTCCCTTGTTTTTTATAGCACATGTTCCTCTCCGTATCTCCTTTCTTGAACCAGTGGTTTTCTACATCTGTCTCTCTTGTTGAAATCTTCATCTAACAGCCTCTTCTTCCCTTCCCCTCCTGTAGATGGATCCAGTACAGAAGGCGGTGATGAACCACACATTTGGGGTTCCATTGATAAAGACAAAGAGACCAGTCATATCCTGCAATGTTTGTCAGATCCGGTTCAATTCAGAGGTAAGTGCAGCAAGCAGTGCTTGAGGACGTAGAGAGCGTCATGGCGCAGAGCAAGGGAGAAATGTGTAGAGGATGCAGTATGTCCGTGTTTATGACCTCATTTTAGGAAGGCTTTGGGCACTGTTAAAATACCAATCTTGGCTAAAGTTTGGTAGAACAGCATATCCTTTGGGAATCCCTGCAGTAATAGCGTGACGCGCAAGATGTCACATTTCCAGCTCTTTCATGAAGGCTCTGCTCATATCACTCTGAAGAGGCAATCATTGAAGCTCCAACCTTTCAGAGAATATTAGGCAATTTGATGTGCTAATCACTCAAGCCTTCACCTAGAGAAAAATCTTTCTGTAAGGAAATGGTGTATCCTACTTGGTATTAAAATGCCCAAGCCGCGGGCAACCCACTCAAAGAGGAGGAAAGAGGAGACGACTAACTAGTGTTTTCCACCATAGATGGGCAAAAATAGTTGGTCACCAATACCTGTAGGTCCAAGAATGCCTGAGCCATGGTAGATATTCAGGATATCCAACTGAGATTAATCTCCTTCAGATTAATGTAAATGGGGATCTTTTATGTGGTCAGTAGCTATGGTAAAAAACTTACACCAGTTTGGCCCTCATACACCTCTGTTGGACACCTGTGCTTGTCTGCATGAAGTCAGAGCAAAAGGAAAGCCCGATGTGCTTAAAAATTGAAGCTGTGGCAAACCAGAAAATGGGAAGCACAAAGGATCAACTTAATATATCTTACAGAGCATCATTGAAAAACACTTGAGAGAAGAGAGTCCAACTCGAATCGGGGCAGTGAGTATATTTTTCTGCAACAGTATGTGAGGGGGTGGCAGGAAGGTACCGTGCTTAAAGTTACATAAAACAGACGCATGATTCACTCACACTTAAATGCATCCAACAATAAATCCAAAAGCAAATGGCTTGAAAGATCAAAAACATCTAAAAATATGTAACATTAGGCAGTGGCCTAAGATCAAGGCAAGGCAGTTTAAATAGAAGTAGAGTGCCAGTCTTGTTCCTTCACAAGCAGTGGCAGGCGACACAACCAGAGCAGGGTGGACACACAACAGTCACGACTGCATGATAGCTGCAATCACACAAACATAAAATCAGAAAGCATAGTCCATAAAAGGCTCAACGTGTGGCAACGAAGGACACCTTATCACTTGAAGCGATCGTAGAAAGACAAACTCTAACTATCTCTTGAGTACGAAGTATATAAAGCATTACCAAGCAATACATTGACCTCTATGTATACCAGCGACTACAATCGTAGCAAAGTGTACAACTTCTAGAAGCTGAATCTATAAATCCTTCCTTGAAGCAATCACTGAAACTAGCCTAAACATAACCTTTAAAGCTGACATAGATATCCAAAAGAGTTCTCCTTGAAACACCTGATGAAACATCTGCAGATTATGATACAAACAAGGTCCAGAAATGATGCTCAAGTCAGCAAGTTAAAACAAAGCTGCATGGTAACAGACATATGAACACACATGAAGAACACCTTGTCTGGGGAGGTCAGCCTCCCCATGAGCCAATGAGAGTCCACCTCTGCTCTTTACTGTTGTCTTTTCATTTGTCTGCATGCATGCTTAAACCGATGCACACAGACTATTTCAGGTGTTGTTTCGTGGCTAGGGTTCGTTGAGCTAAATTCCGTTTCTGGTTCATGACTTTTCCAAATTCCGAATTTTTAAGGGACATATGTCCGTCTCTAAAAACTCAAAAATAATTTACAAAAATGAAAAGGGGTTGGGGGAAAGCCTAGGAATACATGGTTTATAAGGTGATTGGTGAAGAAATAAAGATATGGGAAATCTCATTATGCGTTTTTGGGTAGTCTTGATTGTATCCCTGAAAATGTATGGCTACAAATAGAAAACTGCGGAAAAGTGGGTTTATCAAGGCATATATGCAAGCTTCAATTAACTAAGTGGATTCCCTGTGTTGGGGCACCAATCACAGCTTGGTATCCCAAGACGAACTATACAGTTTTGTGTTCTGAATGTGAAGGACAGACGGGAGGTAAATGAGAAATTTAAAGGGGGCCAGTATGGGACCAAAAACTAAATTCATATTGGGGCATTCTCTTTTTGCCTTCTTTTTTTAAAGAGCTTTCAATTCTCTTTCCATGCTGCCATTGATTATGCAAAGTACAATGTAGTTCTGTTTAGTTGTATGTGCTCTCCAGATCGATCCTCGTTTAACCTGCTCTCTGAACCAGGCTACAGGTTTCTTCCATAGTGCCTCCCAAGTTGCAGGCCTTATGACTTTAGAAAGGTTGGTGATAATGATATTGCGGCTGCCTGTTACTTGGTCTCCGATTTTCTTGTTGATAACCATTGACTCTGTGCTTCTACATTTTATGATCGTTCCTAGAGGTTGGATGAGTAACTGTGAAAAAAGGAACTGAGTCCTTCAAGGTTATGTTGTGTAATATGTATTTTATTGTGGACAACTCACCCAGGGGTGTTTCCTGACGCTAAAACAGGCACTGTATGGGCCAAGCTAGGATCGGGCTATGGGAAGTGCCAGGTTTTCAGTTTCTTGCGGATTTCAAGAACTGAGGAGGAGGTTCTGGTGTGCAGGGACATGTCGGTCCAGGCTTTAGGAGCAAGGTAGCAGAAGGCACGACTGCCAGATCTGGTAATGCATATGGGGTGGATGTATGCGAGTAGGAGTCTGGCTGAGCTGATGTGTCTGGTAGGTTTGTGGAAGTTTATGTGTTTGTTGAGGTAAGTGGGGCCAATGTTGTGTGAAGCCTTGTAAGAGGAGTTGGAAGAGTGCTTGTTTGTTGATTGGGAGCCCGTGAAGCTCTTTGAGGTAAGGGTGATGTGAGTGTGGGGTGGGAGTTTGAGGGTGAGCCTGGCCGCTGAGTTTTGTATGATCTGGATTCTTCTGGTCAGTTGGGTTGATTTCAGCATAGAGTGAGTTGCCGTAGTCCAGCTTGCTGGTGATGAGAACTAGGGTGACGGTTCTGCAACTGTTGGTGGGGAGCTATTTAAAGATCTTGAGCATCGTGGTGTGTGGAAGCAGGAGACGGAGACCCAGTTATGGTGAGTTGGCTGTTGATTACTATTCTGAGGTTCTTTATGTGGGTTGCCTGTAGGGGTGTGGGCCCGACTAATCATCAATGGGCTGGTGTTTCTTGAGGCGTTGTTTGCATCTCGAAGGCCGGAGGGGGCAGGTATGGCAGTTAGCGGTAAACTTGCCCCAGGGCACATAGTGGCTTTAGTACATCAGAATTGGTGATAGTCCAGGTGCTTCGTGACTTTTAGGTCGTTTTTGTAACATACACTACATTAAGATAGTTTGAGGCATAAGACTTGAGCATTACTTCCCCTTCAATGTAGTGTAGTGTGATGTACTCTTGTGGTTTGTGCTAAACCTTTTATAAGCTCTAAATGTTTTCCTTCTACTTCGCCACAAAAACTTTCCGCTCAGCACAGCATGGGCCTTACAAACAGGATGGAACACTGGGGTGTGTCTCTGTGATTTTGGCCAGGATATCATTTAGCCCTGGCGACGAATGACTGCTCTGTTGGAATGTGAATCGCCTCCTATTGGGGCTATTTTCGCTGTCCATTCAGATAGATGTTTTGGAATGAAGCTGGTAGTTTTCCATTCTCATACGACCCCTTATAATCGTCCGTTTCTTTCTTGATTCATCCAAGAGCGACCGCATTGTTTACCTGTTTCTTTCTTAGATTGAGACAGATGAGTCTGGAACTCCCATTGTGGGCATCCTTGCAAGTCAGAGTGGTAGCAGTTTTTCTTGCCCAGTGTGACAAGGTCTCAATTTGTTATTTTTTGAGCTTCTCTCTTTCGATTGTTGTACAATTGGTGGTGCTATGTATCTTATTCTTTCTTATTGTTAGGTGGGATTCTCCTGGGTACAACTCTGTGTCATCTCTGTTAAGCTCCACGGGGGTCATATGTCCCTGGAAACTGGGATCTTTCAGACATTGAACACGCCGGCATTAGTGCATCATATTATTTTATTTCTAAAAAGCAAGCCTTTTACAACAGGCTATAGTCCCTTGAGTACAATGGAACCAACTTCATGCATGTGACTCTTAAGGAGGGTACAGTGGGTTAACACAGAGAAAAACAGTGCATGTGCATGTGTATGGCTGGAAACCTGACCGGGCAGGGTGTTCGGCCAACAAAACAAAAGAAATCCCAGGTAACCCTAAGGGGAGAAGATGTGGCGAGACAGCCAGAGCTGCCGACTATGGAACCAGGGAAACAGGCTCGAGTCTCATCATTGACTCAACATCCTGTGATTCTGGGCAAATCACTTAATTTTCCCATGCCTAAAAAAAGAAATTAATGTGTCCTTGTGTAATGTAACTAGTGCTAATATAAAGCGCCTTCTGGTCGAGTTTGCTGTATATAAAACTTGCAAAAATAAAGATGAGATGGAATCTAAATAAATTAGGATTGCATGCTATCAACAGGTGATCCTCAAATGGTTGGGATGCGATGTGCAGGGGAGTAGGAGCTGCATGGCTAGCTGTAAAGTGATGCAGGCTAGGAAGAAGAAGAGAGAAGTGGGAGGCCTTGCAGGTCTAGGATGCTGATAAACAGGAAGGCAGATCTAGGATGCCGCAAAACAGGATGGCATGAATATCATCTGTGAATGCGGAGTAGATCATCTTAAATTAGCATGTTACGATGTCCACAGCTTGGAGATGCAAGGCCATACCTTGCCACTGGCAACTAGAACCCTACTGGCCTATGATGCGCTAAACCTCCAGGATTACGTTCTTCCTCCCCGTGAGATGGCTTACTGCTTCCTTGTCTAAAATATACAATATTTCATATCCTTGGTTTTAACCTTGAAATCATTCTTATCAGGTGTCTAATAAGTTCAATGAAACCAAGCCAATACAATACCATTATGGAAACGGTGTCCTCAATGAACAGCAGAGCTGCGGCCGCCCTACGGTGTGCTGTGTCCTTGTGTTTTGAAGAATGCTGGAGTGCACTGCGGTTTTCCTTGAAGTGATGGATATGGACTTGCTGCCATTCCGAATCATAGCACTAACTCACACCACATCGACCTTCTTAGCACCCAAAGCATGACTCGGGTGGGAGGACACACAACCTTGTTGACCATTGAGGCAACATCAGTTTCGTTCGCTCTCATTTCATTTTCAGTCCATCAGCGCTTTCAGTGCCCCAGTGCGTAATGTTCACGCTTCATTACCGAGCTCTAGATTTCATTATGCGATGTATGAAATTGATTCTGTAATGCGTTCAGTTCTGTTTCTGCATATGTGATATACGATACGAGTCCGGAAGAGGTGATGTATGTCGCTCAGGGGCCTCCGTACCCCTGCGGAGAGTATGTTTACAGCCCCTCCTTCCGGTTTGATATTCATTAGTGCTAACCTGCTAAACCCACTGCTTGAATGTAGGTATGGAGGCTGAAATGGTAGTAGGACGCCAGCCCGTCTCTGGGGGCGAGGTGGGGGCGCTGGGCTCTTTGTTTGCTAAGGATGAATGATCACTATCTCCCCCTGAGGCTCCTTTCCAGAGCTGAAGGCACTTAGTCTGATACATGAGGCTGCGAGAGGGGTGGCTTTAGAGAAGATAGAGAGGTGGCCTGGGAAAACCGCAGGTGGGGGGAGCGCAGTAAGGAGAGCACAGTAACAGGGAGTACCACGAGGGTCGGAAGATGGTGACATAAAGAGAGTACATAGAGCATGAGTACCATTTTTTTTCTGCAGGTTTATATAGTGCGAACACGACTCGAAGGTATTGGAGCGCTTTACATGAGCACCAGTTACATTACACAAGAACACATTCATTTTTTTTTTTTGGGTAGGCATGGGGAGATTAAGTGATTTGCCCAGAATCACAGGATATGGAGTCGACCCCGAGGCTCAAACCTTGGTTTCCCAGCTGCAAGGTCGGCAGTCTAGCCATGAGACCACATCCTCTCCCCATTGCAAATGGGGAGGGAATGGAGGAGACAGGAGAGTGAAAGGAAACAAGTGGAAGAGGGTACACCGTTTGGAGACGAAAGTGGATGATTTTGAGAGGGGTGAACAGTGCAAATGAAGAGAGAAATTTGAGGGGAAGAAGGGGTACAGAGGAAGAGCAGTGACGAGAAAGGATAGAAGGGTTGCAGATTACAAGAGGAGAATTGCAAGGAGAGAAGACGAGCAAATGGAGGAGACGAGGAAGAAGAGAGAAAAGGGGAGCAGACTGCAAAGGGAGGAAGAAGAGGAAATCAAGAGAGGAGTGATGCAGAAAGGCAAGGTTTCCAAGGGGGGGGGAGTCATGGGTATTTGAAGGGAGTAGGGGTGTGGGTGGGGCAAATGAGGTAGACGAGGAAGGAGAGGTGAAAAGAATGGTAAACTGTTAAGAGAGTAAGAAGGGGGATACCAAGACAGGGATGACAAGGAAAAAGATGATAGGAGGGAATCAGAGTGCAGGAATGGAAGGAGAGGAGGTAAGATTGGTGACTGAGGAGAAGGAGATGAAATATGGAGCAGATTACAGGGGGGTGAAAGAGACCAAAAGGAAAGGCATGAGGAATGGTGAAGAAGTGGGGAGATTACATGTAGGAGGAAGGAGAGCGAGGTGGGCGGAGTAACCATAGTAAAGATGGAATGTAGGAGCATATTTCAAAGATGCGAACAAGAGGAGGGATTGTGATGAGGACGTAGAATGAGAGAGTGCAAGAAACCCTTCTGGAAGCTGAGGGCAGGAGGCGTTCAAAGATGTGTGTTTCTATAGTAGGTCTGCGCTCCAAGGTGCCTGGTCAAGGAACCCTCCAATGAGAAACCAAAGGTCCCTTTGAAGTATTCCAGTCTCATTGTTTAGTCGCCCGGGTAGATTCTCTCCCTGGTGCGGAGTCTGGACAGGCCTTTGCAGGAGCAAGGTCTTCTGGGAGAGCTAACACTAGCCAAGAGTTACAGGGACGCTATTGTTTAGTGAATACACCAAAACCAACAAGGAAGCAAAGAGAAGCTTAAGAGCAGACAAGTGCAGATTCATCAATGGTCTTACCACAGAAGCCCTGGGAGCAGCAAGCCAATGTGAAAGAACTCTACAACATAACAAGGAAACTCTCCGGCAGATACAGCAAGCCAAAAAGACCTGTTAAAGACCAAGCTAGGAACACAGTCATGGGTAACGAAGGCCAACAACGAAGATGGGTGGAGCACTTTGAAGAACTGCTGAACCAGCCCATGCTGCAGTCTCCACCAGACATTCATCCAACGGACAAGGACTTACCAGTCGACTGCAGCAGACCAGGCAAAGAAGAAATATGGCAAGACATCAAACATCTGAGAAATAGGAAGGCAGCAGGACCTGACAACATTCCTGCAGGTGGCACTGAAAGCAGACAGTAAAACATCAGTAGACCAGCTCAAACCCATGTTTGGAAGGATCTGGGAAGAGGAAAATGTGCCATTAGACTGGAACGAGGTATATCAAATCAAGATCCCCAAGAAAGAGGACCTGAATAACAGCACAAACTTCAGAGGGGGTAACTCTTCTATCAACCCAAGCAAAGTGTTCAACCGAGTCACCCTGAACAGAATGAAGGAACAAGTCGACACTCCGTTGTGAGACCAGCAACCTGGCTTCCGCAAAGATAAATGCTGCCCAGACCAGATTGCAACACTGCGCATCATCATTGACCAGTCGGTGGAATGGAACTCCCCCCTCTATGTCAGCTTCATCGACCATGAGAAGGCATTTGACAGCGTGGACAGAGAGACCCTTTGGAAACTCCTCCACCACTACTGTGCGCCAAATAAACTTATAAGAATCATCGGGATCCCTTACGAGGAAATGACCTGCAAGATGGTCCATGGAGAACAACTCACGGAAGCCTTCCAAGTGAGGATTGGAATCCACCAGGGTTATTTGCTCTCGCCTTTTCTCTTCCTAATGGCCATAGACTGGATCATGAAGACATCCACAGCAAGGTGAAGAAATGTGATCTAGTGGACACCTTGGACGCAGCTTGACCTGGACTTTGCAGACAATCTGGCCCTACTTTCCCATACCCACCTGCAGATGCAAGAGAAGACCAACAAGGTGGCAGCCACATCAGCACAACTTGGCTCAACATCCACAGGGGAAATATCAAGATCCTGAAGGCTAACATGGCCAGCACAACTGTAGTCACTCTTGCAGGCGATGCACTGGAAGAGGTTGAGGCCTTCAGCTACCTGGCAGTGTCATAGTCAAGCAGGGCAACACAGATGCCGAAGTCAAGGCAAGAATCGGCAAAGCAAGGGCTGCCTTCGTTCAGTTAAAGAGGATCTGAGCTCCAAGGACCTAACCCCGCAAACAAAATCAGGCTTTTTAACACCAATGTAGAGTTGGTACTTCTGTATAGAGCAGAAACATGGAGGACAACAGTGACTACCACCAACAAGGTCCAGACCTTCATTAACATCTGTCTGATGAAAATCCTCCAAATCCACTCTACAAAATCCATCAGCAACAATGACCTATGGCAGCAGACTTTCAACTCGCTGCTCATGAAGAAATCCTAAAAAGATGCTGGGGCTGGATATGTCACACCCTCTGCAAGCCCTCATCAAACACCACCAGGCAAGCCCTCACCTGCAACCCTCAAGGGAAAGGGAGAAGAGGAAGGCCAAGAAACAGCTGGCGTCGGGGCCTCGAGGCTGACTGCAAGGAGATGGGTTACACCTGGAGTCAGAATGAAAGAAAAGCCTAGGACAGGGGTGGCTGGAGAGTCCTGGTTGATGGTTTATACCCCAGGATTGGTAGAAGGCATAAGTAAGTTAAGTAAGTATTGGTTATCCCCTTAAGAGGCACATGTTTCCTCCACCCTTCACTTGGCAGCATGATGCTAATGAACAGTTTTCAAATCTGTCTTTTGGCAGGGAGATACTTTTGCTTCCACCAGCTCACATTCTCACCCCTTGCAAGAACTGTTTCTCACCTTCAGGAGTAAAATGACTCATTGGATTGTCCCAGAGACATTCAACCTGTCACCTCTATAACTGAAAAGGTAAGCTGCCTGTTACCATATAGAGCTAGACATGCTTATGAGGCTGGCATAGCCATACAAAGTCTTCCACCTCTAAAATTAACCAGACTTGTGAGATTGGCCTAGGAATACAGTGCCTGTCACCTTTAGAATCAGCGAGGCTCATGGCATTGTGGTATAAGGGATACAGAGCAAGAAGTGAACACTTTCACTTTTGTCTTCGGTTGCTGCAGACTTTTTCTGTTGGTTGCATGGCAAGCGCCCAGTTACATTCTGAGTAGTCAATGCTGTCAAAATACTTAAAACTATAATAAACAACCTGAACTGCTTAATCAAACACAAGTGAATGTATTTAACGCTCCTGTTTGGTGTATTTTATGATCTGAATCTATGAAATGGAAAGCCGATGCAAATTCATTTACCCCGCAACTCACCCAGCATTGCTACTGTCAGCCCAATTCCCGTTTTTCCTGCTTCTTCAACTATTTATACTGTTTGCTTATGTGATTTGTAGCTTGTCCACAGAAACCAAATCTAAGGTTTCCTGTCCTATAACTTGGTCGAAAATATTGACCGTTCCACAACGCACCTCAGTCCTCCAAAGACTTTCCACCAGAGAAAAGCTCAATATAGCAAATTACAGCTGTTGGCCCAAATGATTTTAGAAGTTTCTGCACGATAGTGGTAGATTACTGGGAGGCATAAAACATCTGTCATCTTCTAGCAGGGCCTGGGCTCCTGAGTTTACGGTTATGTGTATGACGGCATGGCCTGGCTTTGCATTTAAAGGAAAGGTGACAGCCCGGCAGTGGGAGCCAGGCCTGGGAGTCGTACAGTAGAAGGAACATTGGAGCCATGTGAAATGGCGTCGTTTGGATTGTGTACCCCCCTCTCCTGTTGCTCCTCTTGGTTCTTCCCACTGGTCTTGCTGCTGCTGATTCAGCATCTTTTACACCATCTGGCTTGGGTTCTTTCCAGTGCACTTCCTGAACTCCTCTAACATTTGCAGCAGGGTGGGGTTTTCAACACTAGAGCCAAGTTCACAAAGTTATTAATGGGGCCAGGGTCGGATGACCCAATTTTGAATATCAATGTGAAAGAATTGCAGATAGCATGGGATGTTGAGATCTACTCGTAAAAGGGGTACAATTTCATCCATGGTATGCCTGGGTGATGACGTAGTTAATTGCATTGCAAAACAACGTTTCATATTTCAATTCAGACACTGCTCCCTCTGCTCATACGCAGGCCTCTATTGTTGTCCCTTATACTCGCACACTGCCCTCTTTACTACCTGTGCACTCTGCATACTCACTGCCTTTTCTGCTTCTGGCCCTCCTTAAACACTGCCCATGTGCACGCTGCTTTCTGCACACAAATACACAGTGGGCCCTCTGTTCCCTGCCCCCTGTGCCCACACTCTGCCCCTTTACTCCTACCCCGCTGCTTGTGCTCCTTGCCACTTCTGCTCATACAATGCCCTATTTGCTCCCTGCGCCTTTTCACTCGCATTGCTTCCTCTGCACCCTGCCCTCTGTGTATGAACAATGTCCTCCCTGGCCCTTCTGCTCAAAGAGGGATTTCTGCTCTCCCTGCCCCTTCTGTACAAACACTGCCCCGCCTGCACCCTGGCCCCTGTCTCCTCTTTAGTTTCGCACAAATTTACAGGTCATTCACGCCCTGGCCAGCCTATTCCCTCCTTCACCCCTTTTGAGTAGATTTATTCATACAAAAATCATTTTCCAAATGCAAAACCAACTTTTATGAATTTAAAAAGTGGCTATGCTGTCATGAAAAAAGGTTGTGCGAGTTTGTAAGCCAATCTTTTGACTCCCAACGGAAACACCTGATGACAATTGGACTCATGGTGTTTGATATACATGGAGCAATCTCTTATGTCTTTTGTTAGCACTAGGGCGATGCAAGCTTTTTTGGTATAATCATGCACACGCAGCACTGAATTTTATACAATAAGGTCAAAGATTGAATAGGGATGCAGAGGGCGGATAATTGCCTATTTATTACTGTCTGGGAGTGCTCTAATAGCAAAATACTAATTTTACTGTACCATTGAAAATCCTTCCAACATTCCTAACCAGGCTTCCTGGCCCCTTTGCCTTGACCATTTCCTGTCAAAGGATATCCCAGCTTTTTGACCTTATTTGGTCAAAAGATGAACACATGACTGGGTACTGTTGTTTTGAACTTCACTTTTGCTACTAGCCTAAACACGAACCCCAGCGTGATGCAGCCTGTAGCTAAATTATGTTAATTCCTTTATGCCAGTGTTAAAAGTGTGAATGTCGGTTGTGGAAATGTTCTAAGATTAATTATCAGCATTTCCTGAAACATCTGTTCACATAATCCTTTTTGACTCAAAGATGCTAAGTTCCCTGCACAGCTCATCACCTGCAATTCGAGAAGGATTTCCACAACCTGATTCGAAAGGGTTTTCTTGTGATAATGTTTCCTGCAGTTCATTCTCTACCCCCACTCTCAGATAATTAATGCAAAGTTGCTCTATGAGATAAAAAGCACATGTAGTTGCTGAAAAATGTCACATATCCAAGCATTTTGTGACAAGGGCTTTTCTTGGCTATCGGTTTGAAGACATTCAGTTGTCTTTTTAAATAAGGGATTTCCAGCAATAGGTCCTGTGGGGCAGAGTAGCCACGACGTATAAATTATGTACATATTTTTAGGCCCGCATTACGGTGGCCGCCTGAATTATAGTTTTTCTTTTTCTTATACAGATATCGGCTTCTGAAAAAATCTGAAATCTCCATGTGAACTCTGGGGGACAAAATGCAGGAATCATTGCAGAAACATAGATTTCCACTTGTTATTCCCCAACAGCATTTAATTCCTTTTATTTCAACACTCCAGAGGTTACCAGGGCCGGAATATCAGGGAGATTTTTGCGGGCCTCTCATATTGGGGGCGTAAAGTGGTTATTGTGAAATTCTGCCCAGGCTCCGCCCTCGGGCCTACATTGCAAAAAGAACAGATGATGGACAGAATGCTGACCAAATCAAACATTCACCTCCAGTCACAGATCTTGGTTAAATGTATCATTTATTTGCACGCCACGCCATTCCAGTTTATTTAGACACAGCCATATGCAAATCAGTTTTGACCCTGTTCCCCAAGTGAATAGTTCAGCCCGAACTTCCAGGCCAGGTCCTTCCTGGACTAGAAACAAGCATCTTGGTACCAATTTCGGGGTATCTCCCCTCATCAGCCAGGCTAGCCTGAATCTGGTGGCATAGCGAGCACGGGACCCACTTCTGGGTATACCTTTCCCACTTAGGGCGACAAATGCAAAAAGAACAGACCTACATTGGACATCACTGTTTCAGAAAGGTAGGCTGCATTTTTAAAGTGGTCCCTCACTATAGATTGTCTCTGAAGAGAAACTAAGTTACCTGCCAATTCACTGGTTACATCAGACTTTCTCCTCCCATTCTCTGGGCCTGTAAGGAACACACCATAGTACATGGAAAAGTAAACCAAATAAGAAGTTTAGCCTCCCAGAATAATGTGATAAAATATGATTTATGATGAGTGTGTGTGCGCATATTCTCCAGGGCATACCTATTGCATCGGAACGAATAGGGGGAAGTGTATTGGTATCCGTATAGCATAATTTGCAAGTATGTGTCCATTATTCAGCAGCGTGGATAGGGAAATTTTTTTTACTATCCAAATATTGAAACGTTCCTTTTAAACCAATTCAAAGTTGCGCCACAGCATGGGGTAATAAATCAACGCCACAACAGCCAAAACCTTGCCTGGACACAGGGAAGTTAAAAGGCCGTGATTGTAGTGCAAGGCATAATGCTGACAGGAGCGTGCTCGAAGGTATAATGTCCTTCCTGTTATGTATGGTATGCATGCAAACATCACAGTATGCTTTATTGTGTCCATACAGTCATTAGGATCACCTACAACAATGTAAGACTAAACTATGCAAATGCGCTACAAGATCAATGGGAAGGTGTCAACAGAGACTCTGGCACGCCGCAACTATGGTGGTGGTGCCGGTCCCTGATGCCATAAAGGGGCGGGGCTGGTGACAGCACTGGTGACGCGGCCGGCACCAGCTCCGACCTTCGCCCCTGATTGGGTGTGAAGACGGCATGCCCCGGAAGCACTCAAGTGTGTCCGGGGACTGGGAGGCGGGTCCAATCTGGATCCTGCCTGTTTCTCGGGTTTGGAATCGGACCCTTTAAAGGGGGCTGCAGAGTGGCGGGACGGTCTTTCACCTCGCCGCTCCGCGCCCTCCAAGCCGATCCGTCTACGCGACGGAGATTTTTTCTGATTTGCCCACCCACCATACCCTGAGGCAGCAGGTTGTCTGAACATTTCTCTTTTAGATTGTAATCTGTCTTTTCAGGCATTTGTTGCGGTTTACATAACAAAAATGTTCACTTGCAGGGCAGCGTCATTGCCGTATTTTATGTAATGGTATCCTTGGTCTGCGGTAAGGTCATGATTGGTGGGGCATTTTACGGTCCTTAGTAGGCATGACCATTGTTAATGGGGACGCCTGGGGGGACAGTGGTCTCTCATGGCACTCCAGCCAGCTCTGTCAGTGCACCTCTCCAGACCTGTAGTAGCCCCTGCTGCCTCTCCTCGAGAATTGCCCAAGCTACCATTAGACTTCTGTCAATACATAAAGCAAACACAAGGAGATGATGGACGGAGCGCTGATACTTTTCAGACACTCACCCCCAGTCACAAATCTGGGTTGAATCCATCATTGTTCTTTAGCTCACTTCGCCACCCCAGTTTAGACCCAGCCATATGCAAATCAGTCTTGACCCTGTTCCTCATGGGAACGGTCCACCCGAAATGCCAAGCCAGATCTTCCCTGGACCGGAAACAAGCATCCTGGGACTGGTTTCGGGGTAACACCCTCATCAGCCAGGCTAGGTTGAATCCAGTGGCAAAGTAAGCAAGGGACCCATGTCTGGGCATACCCTGCCAACTTAGGGCGAACAAAGCAAACACAAGGAGATGATGGACGGAGCGCTGAAACTTTTCAGACACTCACCCCAGTCAAGAGATCTGGGTTGAATCCATCATTGTTCTTTAGCTCTCTCTGCTGCTTCTGTAGGAGGATCACAGCAGCTCTGCCAGTGCACCTCTCTGCAGACCCAGCCACCTTCTGTTGCTCTGATTTGTGCCTCCCTCCAGTGCATGGAAAGCAGCTTGGATTCTGTGATGAAAATGATGCTGCTGCTATGGTGCTCTGCAGCATTTCCAGGTTTGTGCCACCCTGCTGGCTCACTGCAAGTGTCCAGGGCAGAGGGCGAGGCCGGAGACAGCCATTATCCTCAAAGCGCATTAGCCCAGTGAGCCCTTCTTTCATCGGTTTACCTCCCTCTGATCATCTCAGAGGACGTCCAGCAGGCATGTTTAACCTGGGCTCACGGCGTAAACCACCAGCAGGTAGAACCGCGGATAACGGTAAGCAGCCTCTGTTGATGGATAATCAGGCGTTGGCTCCCTTGTAATCAGTGTCGTAAGCTTCTCAGGCAACATACATCAGTGGATATTGAACATGCTCCCAGAGGACCAACCCTTAGTAGGTATACCAGGTAAGAAGCATCTGTTGACAGATTATCAGGCAGCAGAGTCCATGTAAAGCATCTCAGAAGAAATAAATACACGAGGGATGTTTAACATGGGCTTAGTGTATACCCGCAGCTAGGTATGATAGCAGATAGCTGGTACGGGCATCTGCTTACGGATTAACAGGCAGGAGTTCCCATATAATCTCTGTAAAAAGCAGCTCGGAAGTAGGCCAGCAGAGCAGCCCAACCAGGGCCTGATTAAGTCGTCTGAGGGAGGAATTGTAAAGGAGACCAGAAAACCCCGATTTCGTCTGCTGTGATGCAGGATCAGATTTTCTAATACAACTTTAGCAAACTTCTGAGTGATGAGAACTTGTTTAAAGTGGAGGTTTAAATGTAGCCCTTCTCTCTGTTGCGTCATCGTGTTTTGTTTTCAAATGTTTTTTATTAAAGCTTTTAGATGCAGTGCAGAATATCAATGCACTAGATCTATCCAAAACTTCTCCGTGTATACATTTTATCCCCCATAAAAAAATGTAATGAACTTCCCCCGGTTCCCTTCCCCTCATGTTGTATTTTCTTTTTTTGTTAGACACATTTGAAGCTCGCACCATTTATGACAAACATATTTGATAACTACTTTATTGGACACTAGGCCAACCTCCTTTAGCCATTGATTAATTGTGCCTCAAAAATTGACCTGATAAATTGTAAAACACATCTTGAATCAGCATTTCAGTTTCATCGTTTTTCTAGTGGCTGTTTAAATGTGTCCTTCCACATTCATTGGCGTGTGTGAGGTGCTATTAACCTCGGAAACACAGTGGCTCTGGAGAGCGAACACTGCCAAAATCATCTGAAAACGTATGCTGCAGAGAAAAAGGGTTGCTTTATTTTCATTAGCATCCGCTTTTTGGATGCTTTTATCTGCCCTGAAGTAAAATAAGTTTGACATTTGCACAGGGTGCGCATGCGCGTTACACAACATCAAACCTATTGGCTTTACCAGTGCTACTTCTTCTGGGTGGCTGCTAAATGTTTTGCAGCTTGCCAATTTCCCACCTGATTGGTCAGTTTTAGTTCATGCTGTTCCAGCTTTGACAACCCCTTTAGGAACTTGTGTTTTCTGACATTCTGCTGCTGGGGCCGTCCTCCTGTGCAGCACTACCATTTCATCTCGAAGATTGTCTGAACGTTTGCCTTCTCAGTCCTTTCTCCTGCTTGACTATTAAGCTCCAAGCAAGTCCAGTCATTTGTTTCATTTGTGTCTTCATCCTGTGGGGCAGGCCACCGAGGTGATGTTTACTTTGAAAGGTGCTCCTCTGACCTATGTACATTACATGCATTTCCTGTGGCCTGTCGGCCTACAGTCAAGGTCACTGTGGGGTTATATCTGTTTTGCCTGCTTGTACGGTACAGATTTTGCTGGATTTGCCCATTTCGGTGCAAACATCAGGGTTTCTCTTTACCTGTCAAATAGTAAAACTAGTGGCCAGCGTGCCTAGATCCGGCAATGGTGAGTTGTAGTGCACTGCACTGTAGTTCACAAATATATCGAGCTTCATACAGCTGGCAACGATCTGGCGTGCTTTTTCAGAGGGGTAGCACGTGCGTATGCCTATGTAGAAAGTGTTTTGAGGTTGTGTTTGATAAAAAAGTGTTGTGTTGTTATTGTTATGTTTCTGTTCCTGTGCTCGGGTGTGGTGATGTAGCAAAACGAGCGAGAAAATGGACTCACAAATTTATAATGCTGTCGGAAAAAAGAGGTGTGTGATTTGGTGTGACCTGTGTAAAAGGGCTTTGGTTGTCCCCAGTTGGCTTTGGTTGTGAACATGTACCTGCACTTTTGTGTCAGTGGAGCAAAGGGCATTGAGATGCAGTTGCCTATGGTATTATACCTATCATTTGTGGGTGTCGTGTTTCAGCTTCAAACGGGTATGAGTCTGCGTCTATCACCGGTGGCTACTAGTGATTGAAAGTGGTTCTGCCTAGTCGCGTGGTGACCCTTCATCGTGAGTTTGGGAAGCCCAGTCTTCGTTGCCTTCCTGAATTCCACGTGGCCTTGGATGCTTCTTGTCTTTGCGGGGTGAGAGTTCCAAAGTTATGTTACTTTTTCAAAAGAGGAGCTTCAACAGGGGCGGCTCCTCCATTAGGGCGGAGGAGCGTCGCCCCACTGCTTTCGAGAAGCATAAACATAAAATGGTATTTTAAATACTATTTTATGTTTCTGCTTCTCGCGCTGCAAGAAAGCAGAAGGCAGGGTATGCCTGGTTGGGGGCGGGCGGGTGGGCGTGCAGAGAGGAGTGGCTTGGCCACTCTGAGTGCCCTGACTGTTTGGTCAGCCCTCTGGGGCCGACCAAACCAGTCATGCGCACTCTGGATTTTCTCTATGTAGGCTGCATGCAGCCTACATAGACAAAAAGGCCTTCCTACAGGTGCCCGGCTGGGCGCTGTCCGCACCAATCACAACGCTGCCATTGCAGCGTTGTGATTGGCTTAGGGGAGGGGAGGGAGGCTGCCGCCTTCCTGTTGCAGCACTGCAGCGGGACCCGGTCAGGAGCAGAGGCGGCGCGGACCTGGTAAGTTAATTTGTATTAATTTATTTTTAAATTCCCCCCCTCCCCCCGCACAATGGAGGAACCTGAGGGCAGTCTTTGCTGGGGAGGAGGATTCAGCCCCGTTGTCTTTTTCTCTCTGATATGAATTATTAGAGTCTTCCTGAGAAGAAATATTAGGTTCTGGCCTTGATCTTTGTGAGGTGCATTATTAGAGCCCGTGCTTCTGCTGCGATATGGATTATTATTAGAGCCTGAGAACCGTTCTGTGAGATGTCATTTTCTGAAATATATGTTAGTGACTGAGAATAACCTCTGAGATGGATGATTGATGGCTGGGTTTAGTATCTGAGAGGAATTCTAAAGACTTAGGTTCATACCTGGGTGGGTTGTTTTTGCCCCGGGGCAGCCTGCGGTGTGTTTTGTGTGACTCGGATGTTTTTCAAGCCTCCATATCTGCTGGCGATGTTTCTGACTCATCGGCCTCTGTGCCTCTGTTTACTTTTGTGTCAAGCGCTTTCTGCGTTCATGTTCCCTGCGGCCTCCTGCTCAGTGCGGTGTTATCTTGATAAACAGAGCGGCTTTTCTGCATTTGGCGTTCATTCCTTCGAGAGTCTGTTGTAACCAGTGGTAGAAGTGGGCGGGATCGGAAGGGCACGGCGTGCCCCTACTTTTTAAAATTATTTCATTCCGTTCCCCTACTAATTCGTTTTAAAAAAGCGTGCCTGGACGGCAAGAATAGTCCTACTGAAAAACAATAACTTTCATTCAGCCTGTGTGGTGCACATCGAGGAAGGCCTTTGCAGTGCCCACGACCTCCTCCCCCTTCCCCTCTGTATTTAGGGGCCTGCAAAGCAACACTGAAAGGGCCATCAGTCTTAGGTTAGCGTGAAAACTGCTACCTCTGATGGCCCTGCTGCTGCCGTGATTCACACTTCATTTAGTGAGGACGCTGCCTGCCTGCCCCCACTGTGACCAATACAATGGTCACATCAGGATGCTTTGGGGGCCCCGCCCTTGACCTCCCCTGCCCTTTATTTTCGGGCTCACGCAGACTGATCAACGGCACCTGGAAAAGAAAAGGGATTCGTGGCATACTGTAAATCTGCTAGCCAGAACTGGAAAATAGGAGGACGGCGGCTGCTGTAGCAGAGGCCCTCCTCTGGTCGATGTACCCACAGCTGACCCAGCCCCACCAGCCTCTCCTGGAAATTCGTCTGCGTGCCTGCCCAGAGGTCCCCAGCCCCTCCTTTACAGCTCTGCTCTTTTCCCTGCACCGGCCTCTGAACTCCACGCTCTTAAATAAACATCAAGTTGAGAAAAAGAAACAATACCCAGTGCATTTTTTTTATTTTTTTTAAATAACTGGAAAATGTCAAATGTCTTATCAGCTGTTTTTCTTATGTTATTTGTTTAATGTGTACCACTGCTTTGTCTGTGTTCGGGGATGTGGTCTTTTAAAACAAGCATTTGCAATGCAATAGGTCTTGCATTTCTGAAAGTTTGACCTATTGGCGTTGCACGCCAAAAGCTCAAACTTTCAGTAATGTGAGGCCTATTGCATTGCAAATACTTGCTTTTTTAGGCACGAGGAGACTAAGGGGCATATTATCAAGAACGGCGTTAAAAATTATCGCCGGTTTAGCGGCAGAAAACTGCCGCTAAAGCGGCGATAATGGGCTTGATAATATGCCCTTGAGAATACCAATAGAAGCCCATGTTCTGGTGTCAACATGGGCTTCTATTGGAATTCTCCAGGGCATATTATCAAGCCCATTATCGCCGCTTTAGAGGCAGTTTTCTGCCGCTAAACCGGCGATAATTTTAACGACGTTCTTGATAATATGCCCCTATGTGATTTGCCCAGAATCATAGGATTCTTGAGTCTCCTGCCAGACCCAAACCTGGTTGCCCAGCTTCAGTCTTGTAGGGCACCGAAATGTCTACTTCTAGAGTTGCTCCTCAGTAGCAGCCTCGTTCACTCTGAAGCAGGGTAGAGGTTAGACAGACAAAGGGTTGACAAAATACCGTAAATACAAAAAAGAATCAGTTTCCAAGCTATAGCAAAGCCAGCGTAGTAGCCCCAGCCTGTGGTTCGTTGGTAAATTGCAACATCAGTTCAACTTGACTCGTGTACACGTCAATATTAGTTGCAAAGCGCTTTATACCACTTCTGCCGTTTCTAAGCATTATGATCCAATCTAGCGATACTCAAATCAACCGACCTGGGAAGGATTAATTGGTTTTGCCTGTGTGATCCATACACATGAGACGTCAATGACGAGCATTAATTCACTGAGGTATGTTGGCTCCTTAGAAATACTGTCCATAGTGCCTGCTAGCTGTTTCAGTGCGCTTTGTGTTGGTTACAAGGTGGAAGCCATGCGTGGCACACCCTACCACAAGGGTTGCACATATTCGGAAGAGCGCATTTACTCAGGTAGAGAGGGGCACAGGGGTGGAGCTTTATTGAGAACCATGTCAAGTGCCAAATCATGTGTAATTAACCTGCTGGACCATTGTGTACAGGTTTTGACAACATTTTACAGTGAATGATGCACTGACGATCAGTTACAAATCCAAATTTGCACTGATAAATCATCTAAACATAGCAATTTATTTTTCTACCAGTGGTAGGGTCCAAATAGTGGTACAAAAATTCCCAGCAAAACTACATGCCACTTGTGCAGATCACGAGGCCTGGTCCATAGTGTTTCGCACCTGTGCCTCTGCACTCAAGGCAGCCAGTAAAGTGACTGCGCTGTCCCTGCTCAGTTCATGATGAAGCCTGCAGCCAGTGCTTCATTTGAGCCGGTGGTTGCAGGTGCGGATATTCAGCAGGGTGGTTCTATGAGTTAAACATTCACAGCTGAGATCTGCGGGCCATTAGTCGGAACCACAGAAAGGCTAACTGAGACCTCAATCCTTCAGAGGATGGTAAATTAAATATTTCACAGGGTAACGGTAACATATATTGTTTACAATGCTTGGAAGCGTGGGTTGAAACTTGGCATGAAACGGGTTATTACCCTTAAAATATGGACAATTATAGGACGGGATGTGATGAAGGCAGACAAGAGACGAAGCCACCTGCCTAATGTTAACATATTTAAGAGCCAGTCGTGGCTGAGAACGCTGAGGGGGTCCATTGAGACCCACCCCCGAAAGGAAGAGTCTTGCCCATTCTATTGACCCTCTCCCCCGTTACCCACTCAATTCTCAGCGGCCTGGATGCCCTCACAGTCTCAATTAAGAGTCCTTCCTATGTGTGAATGGAGCCCTGAATAGTGAAGGGTGGCACACATAGAAGCAGTGTTCCCTTCTGCTTCCCTGTCACCTCTCTTCGCTTATGTTCTCTCTCTCGCATACCTACACTTAATTTTTCTCCTCTCCATCAGTGCTTCGAAGTGGCGTAGTCAGCCATAAAGCTCATTCCCGCCACCAACTCCATACAGCCCTCTCCTATCCCCTTGCAATGCTCTGAAGCGGCCAGCAGATGACTTGTACTTCTATGAGCTAGTGCATACGATGGCTCTTGAACGCTGTGATGCCGCGCCTGGCCACACCAAAGATCCATTTATTGTTTTATAAAACGCAAACTCCGCACAAGCAGGTCTCAGAGTGCTGTGCACAAGAGGGTGTTCGGACACAAGACAACTGTCAATTAACTGGTGACACAACAGAGCAGAGCAGATTGTTGACAATGCAATATCGGCCCTTGATTAGCAGTGGATTCCAGAACAAGGAATGTAAAATCCTCTGTGTAGAGGATGCTGTGGTGCAGGGAGGGCAAACAAACTAGTTTATTTTAACAAACTGACTACACTGAACTGGGTACCTGTGCACCCTAAACTGGAAACACGGTGAATAACGCAAGAGACGTGGGATTAGTGCCGCCGAATCTGGGACTAGTAGAGAGGCCATGAAGAGGCAGGACACACGGCTCCTACTCTGAAGAGCTGGGTGATCCTCTGCCTTGACAAAGCACCGTCTGGGTCATGCAGCTTCCAATCCACTTATGGCAAGCGTGTCTCTGAACCAGCGAGAGGAGAGCTTGGCCTCTGGCAGAACACAGGAACCTCTGCCTCAGCAAGGGTTCGGCTAGGAGTTACCCTGGCCTGGACCCAAACCCATCTCTGCACAATACAACTTCTCTTCAACTCAAAGTCAAAGGACTGCAGATCCAATGTTTACTTCTATTCTGTTCGGCATGGCCCTAAAAAATTTACAAAATTGTCTAGAAGTTAAAAAAACATTATTATATTGCTTGTTAGAAAGATTATGTTAAGGGTGCAAACTTTAAAACATCTGCCAAAAAGATTATGCATAGTAAAGCACAGGCAGGAATTGTACAGGAAGGTCAAAAAGGTAAGTGGTCCTGTGTGAGGGTCCTTATGAATAACATTAATGTGCTTGCCTCAGAGGTCTACCCAGATGCCTTCTTTCGTGTACCAAACATGCTCATGTGTATCATTCAGGCAGGAACCCAATTCAAAGGTGATTCAGGAAAAATCTGTGTCTTACACCAACAGTGATCCATGACGTTTATATCAAATAAGCATACATATCTGCAGTATTGCATTGAAAAGGCTTTAAAGTAACTAGGCCGGACTGGCCGTTCCAGGCATCAGGCGTTTCCCAGGGCGACTGGAAGTGTAGGGGGCCGGTTTAGTTTGTAGTGGCAGGTTTTGTAGCAGTGCAGGAGTTTTAAAAACACTGCAAAGTTCTTTGTATATTCAGCAGGTTTCGGTCAACAATAAAAGTGCCAAGATAACTCTGGTGATCAATGTACCTGCAGGAGAGAGATGGGAGCGTGTTTTGTCTAGTGGCTGTTTTGACTCATCTAAGGTAGCGCAGAGAGGTAATATGCCTGCTGGAAAGAACGTGTACCATGCATATCAAAGAGCAATATTTTATGTGCATAGTTCAGTGGGTTACTGCTTTGTGTTCACTTCCCGAATGAAAGGACACTTGAATACATATGTACTATACTATGTTTGAGCAGCTAGCTGGCTGACATGAACATGAAGGAGCCCTTGTGGGTTTCCGTGAGTCAGATCAGATTCCCCTGAAGAGTCCTTTTCTCTTCTGAGCCCTGCTTAACACATGTGTACAGGAGGAGCCCTGTATTCATGTCCTCAATGTTTGAGACAAAAAATACTCATTGATTTCTGAACAATGAGAGTAAAAGCATTAAGGTAACATGTTGTTCCTGCTTATATTTTGCACGCTTTACATAATCCTGCATGTTTGCTTTTTCCTGAATTAAACCTCAAATAAACATGTTTATCCATTGTTTGAATTAAATGACGTTATAAGCTGTAACTGGTCAGTGAAATGCCAAACGTACTAAAAATGTGTATGTTTTGCTATTTCTAGCCACGCCCCTGACTCCGCCCACTGATCCAATCCTCGGGTTATTCCCGCCCCCTGATTCTCCACCCACAGCTCCCCTACTTTTTTTCCCCCACTTTGACCACTGGTTGTAACAAGTCGAGGGACGTGGAAGTCTCTAGACGCAGTAGACGCTGAACGTGATACTTTCGCCAGACAGAGGTCATTTACGTCTGTAGTCTCGCGAGGCTGCCATGCGTACAAACTCAGGTACGGATTGAATTGCAGGAAACAGCAGCAGCCAGAACGGACACTGGATGTGCAGCAACAACTCACACACAGCTGCCTGATACAGAATAGACACGTTCCCGTCGCACACACAACAGGCGCACCGCAGACAGAACAGCAAGGGCCCTTCACAGAAAGTACAGCCTAATACTTCACAGACAGCAAGCAGCACACGCTTCCCTTAGATACAAACCACATAATGCACAGAAACAACGGCCAGCTTCCTTCAAGCAGCGTATGGCCTGATACTGCATTGAAACTGCTGCAACGGCCTGGAACTAGGGTGACCAACTGGCATGGGTGCAAATTCAGGACAGTGAGTGTAAAAATTCAGGAGAAAGGGTCAAAATTCAGGACAGAATGTCAGAATTCAGGACGAAAATTCGGGACAAAAGGTACATTTTACAGACACATCAGAGGAGGTCGTGCAATATTACATAAGTAAATAGACAACCAACACAAGCACAAGTCGAAATAATTTTATATTAGGTTGAGAGAACCTTGCACTGCATCTGTTGTGTGCCGGAGTGAAACTTAAATACCTGCGTTTGCATATTGGATGCACCTGGGTAACGTGTCAAAATGAAACCTCCACCACCACCCCCCAGAGATTGACCCCTGGTGAGGTGACAGGAGCCCATAAACAAAAGCAGTTTGCCATGCACTGGGCTCGGCAGGAGGCCCAGCAAATGCGATCACTGGCCCATTATCATTCTGTATGTGATAAGTAGGCCGACATACAGAATGATAATGGGCCAATAGCAGCCTGTGCCAGGTCGGGGAGGGGCTGCTGCAGGCCACTGATCACAGCAGGAGCGCGAGCTGGCCCCTGCAGTGAGAGTACAGGACTCTCAGGCTGCTTGCAGGGGGCAGCTCGCTCTAAAGTCCGAAATTACGGACAAAAGGCGTCCGTGAAAGAATTCTCCACGGACAACGGACAAGAGGCCCAAATTACGGGCAGTCTGTGAAATGTACGGACGGTTGGTCACCCTACCTGGAACACGGTTCCTTATTAGTAATACCTGCTGGAACCGGAATCTGGACGGTTCCTGCGCCATTCCAGCAGCAGATTCACCACGGAAAGAAGAGCGTGCTTCACACAGACCGCCTGATACACCACGAACTGCGGCAGATCAAGCTTCCCTCTTGCACGGAATAGCTACAGCATAGAAAAGTGTAAGCTTCACGCACACACAGATAGCCTGATACTGCATGGGCAGCAGCTTGTCAAGCTTCTCCCACTTACAGGAAAGATTCAATTGGTACTGGAATTTCGAAAAAATAACTCCAGGAATCAATCTATCTATCTATCTATCTATCATAAAATGCACATCCATCTACAAAGCTAAGCTACTTTATATAACTTTACCTGTGGCAGGATCTCCACCCTGAGCCCTTATCCTCTACAGGCAGCCAGCCGACCTTCTCCTGTGCTGCCTGAAAGAAACTGATAACTGAAATCGCTTCAGTCTTGGAAAGGCGCCTTTTGAAATGAGAACATAGTTTGCACACTTGACCTTTGTCCCAAAAACCGGGACATGTATTGAAAATGAAGAAAAGTGGCGGGATGCCGGGCATGTCTGGGGAAATCTGGGACATCTGGTAATCCTATCCAGGAACCCTCAAATAGGGAGACTGCGGAATCCGAGATTAGTGGAGAGAGCCCAGTTAGGTCAGGCAGGGCAGAGTCAGAAGGGATGCATTCGGTTACAGTCAGTCTAACGTCTAAGGTCTGCAAGTGCATATACTTTACTATTATAAACTCTGCTCCAAAAATGTGACAAGTATAAATTCAGAATTAAAGCTGTACAGGCATCATTTCTTTCTTTCACATGAACCACATTTTACAAACCCCACATAGTGCCACGTTGCCACCAAAGTGAGCAAAAAAAAAACCAGGGTGCGTGGGATTCAAATTTACCAAGAATTCATGCAATGCAGCGCAGCAACTACAGTTGTGTGAACATCAGAGCATCTACAAAGATATAGCACTGTTTTACTATCTCCCGCGCACTGGCAGTCCATAAGTGCCTTGTACCAACACACACGTTTTTTGCACCAGAATGCAGCGGTGTGTACATAATGTCTGGGATTTTATTACATTTTTTTTTTATTTTACGGAGTTTTATATAGCGCGAACTTGACCCGTATCGGGTATCAGAGCGCTTTACATAGCACCAGTTGCGTTACATGAGGACACATTCATTTTTGTTAGGCACGGGGAGATTAAGGGATTTGCCCAGAATCACAGGATGCTCAGCGTCATTGCCGAGACTCGAACCCAGTTCCCCAGATTCGAGGTCGACCGCCCTAGCCGATAGGCCAACTCCTCTCCCCTATAGGTTTATCCCTATAGGGATAGGTTTTGTACTAGAAGCGAATCCTTCCAGTACAAAATAATATACTTTGACATTGTTCAACACTTTTATAACATTGTATGAGTACTGTACAGTATAGTGCACATGCAAATTTAGACATTTTTGGGAAAAGAAAACCTTTCTCTAACCTTACCAGTGGCGGCTGGAGACATTTGAAAGTGGTAGGGCGTAAAAGTTTTCTATGAGTGCCCGGAGGCGAGCGAGTGTAGCGAGCGAGTCCAGCCACCATATGGTGGGGTTCGGGGAGATTTGGGGGGAAAAAGAGCAGGCAAATGGTGCATTTAAGTAAATTTGAGGAAGCAAGAGAGTTGATAAAGCAATTGTGAAAGTGTAGTTATGAAATAAATAAAGAGATTTCATATGATAATGATTAGGGCTCCCGGTTTTATGGTATTTATTTTTTTGACATTTCCGTCTGTATTTATCCATATTTATTATGGGTTTTGTGGAAAAAATAAAGCTGAAACTGGTATATTTCCACATTTATTTAACCAATACATATGCAGTCATGCTTGAATGCCTGCCAGGTTTCAGTGATATGAACACCTGCAGAAGATAAATCAATGCATTTATATGACAATATGCACATTTCAGTATCAGCTTTGTGCATATCTACTGCTGTTTAAGCCTCTTTACTAACATTGTTTTCTTTTTTAACCTCCTTACCTATCAATCCACACAGTTATTGGCCTGGCACTCATGGCAAAGTGTATTTAGAATCACTCAAAAAGCACCCAATTTCCGTTTTTATCCACATTTAAAAATAAATACAGTCAAGAAAATACATGGTTTTCTGTCTGTATATCTGTAAATATCAGTAAAAACGGAAAACAGGAGCCTTAATAATGATGCAGGTAGCTTAAAAAAGCATGCACCTTTAATTCCAGCCACATGCACATCATGTTTTTCCACTTAAACAAGCCTGTTTTGCTTTCAAGATGCCCGCGCGTTCCCTTGTGTGCAAGGAATGGGTGCTTCTTTCTCGCTCATAGAATATAGATGGCATCAGTCTAGTAGAGAGTGGTGGGTGAGAGGAGAGAGAATGTAGAGCCAGGAAAGGGGAGCTGGGTGGACAGAGACCTAGCAAGGTAGAGGGATGTGGGTGAGAGGAGAGAGTGTGCAGAGAAAGGAATGGGGAGCTGGGTGGACAGAGAGAAAGGTAGAGGGAGTGTTGGGTGAGAGGAGAGAGTAGAGAAAGGAAAGGGGAAGCTGGGGCAGAGAGATCGAAAGGTAGAGGAAGTGGTGAGTGAGAGAAGAGGGGAAGGGGGAGGTGGACGAGAAGAGGAGTGAGAGGGAGAGAAATAAGGAGGGAAGTGGTTGAATAACCGAAGGCAGGGGAAGGAGTTGGTGACGAGCATAGAAGGGAAAGAGGATGAAAGGAGGAAACTTGGTGGGAAAGAGGAATGGAGAGAAGTGGAGTGTGAGTGTCAGAGAGAGGATAGAAAGGAAAGGTGGAGTGGTGAGTGAGGCAGTGAGGAGAGAGACAGAAGGAGTTGTGGGTGAGAGGAGAGAGAGGGGGGAGAGAAAGGAAAAGGGTTGTGGTGGGTGAGAGGCAGAGAGGCGAGGAAGGAAAGGGGGAGTAGTGGGTGAGAGACAGGAATGAAAGGTAGAGGTTTTGGGACGATACGTAGAGAGGGAGTGGGGGAAGGAAGGACTGGCGAAAAAGAGGAGGGAAAGGAAGGTAGTGGTGGGTGAGTCTTGTGAGAACATCTCTTCGCGGAACCAACGTGTCCCTTCCTTCGGAAGTAATCCGTGTGGTAAGAATATTCTGCTCTGGTTTTCATCTCGTCCCAGGAGGGGAATTTCTGCAAAAGGAGCGGTAAGACTCTTGTTCAGAAAAGAGCACCAAAGCTGCCCCCACCCCCTTCTCAGCTGCTCGGCGCCTTCACAGCGGCCTTGTTGGAGTCTTGTTTTCGGGTCTCGTTCGTTTTTGTGCTTGGAGAATAAAACCTGGGGTGTGGATGGGTGGAGTAGGGGGTACTGTGTGGAGAACTTGAAGTCATTCAAAATCTGAATCTGTGGTGTCACTTGTGGCTGCCGAGTGATCTATTTCCATGACGAAATTTGCACACTCTTAAAACCCCACACACAAAAACACACTGATCCTTCCTTTGTGATCGGGATCAGATTGTGTGCAAACCTCTCTCTTGTGCTCTCTTGTGAACTGCCCCCGCAGTCTCTTTGAGACAGACCCGGTGAACAAGGGAAATCATTTAAAAAGGCAGACTCATAGAATTCTGATGTGACGAGCGACTTTGTCACTTTGAACTGCATTGAACTCGCGCTAAGAAGAGGTCCTGTCCTGGGCTTGCTGCTCATTATTACAAGGCAAACAGCGGCCCAAGGTGTTTAATAAATTAGAACAAAAACTCAATCCACATCAAATGACGCGCTTGCTTGGGGATACTGTGAGCCAGCTCAGTGTGTTAACAGCGGGCTCACCTACTGTATTGTCGTGTTTTGCAGGCTGTTTCAGGATCGCTTATTTTTACCATTATTTTTTTATTCCTCTCCTGTAATAACTCGCATTTAACTTCAGTTGCTGCAGTTTTATAAAGCGTTTCATTACAAAGACGCATATTTATTGCAGTTTCACCCTGGAGATGTGAACATCTGTTGCTTTCATTCATAGGTGCACGCCACACAAAAGACCACGATACTCAGAAGGGATTCATGAATCCGAAATTCAAATTTGGTTCACCCGGAAGACTAACAGTCCTGCCAAGTATCACGCATCGGGTGTGACTCTAACGCATTTCAGTGTGGTGTTCCGCATCACCGCACTGAAATGCATTGTCACGCATTTTTAATGCTACTCTGAAACTCGCCTATGCCAGGGTGCTAGCGCGCGCGCCGGCGCCTGTGACAGCTGTGTGCCGGCTCAGTTGCTACCTGCTGCAGACTCACTTGCCAGCAACTGGCTCAGACAGTTAACAAACAGTTAAAGATCTGTCTGCTCAGCTCTGGCTGAGTGCGCTATAAAGTTACAATCTGCCCTGGCTGCATTTAATTCTCAGTCCCGCCTGCGGCGCGGCTGTCAATCACTGACCGACACTCACTGCCGAATTAGACTCGACGGACCCGGGCGGGGCCTGCCCTCAGCTCAGCAGAGGTTGCTACTGGCTGTGCCACGGCGCCGTGGTGGCGGGGGATCATTCGGATGTGACCCCACGTCCTGGAACACAGGAAGTGAGGTCGTCAGAAACGGCGGGGGACTCGAGGCTGAGAGAGACAGTGAGTCGAGTGCTGCCTCAGCCTGCGCATAAATTAATAAATACCCCCGGCCGCGACGTGGTTGGACCCGCCCGGTACCGTCATAGCGATTGCTGACAAAGTGTAAATGTCACTCACTGCGCAAATCTCCTTGGTTTTCTAATTTCAATTACTTTTAGGAGAGCCTCAGTCTATGGTTACAGCTATAGTTACTGCATTCATTGCAGTCTGGAAAAGTTGAGGTCAGTCCCTTAAAGCGGAGGATCGATTCCCACGACCCACCCCGCCCAGGCAACTGCGGCGGCCGAGTCATGTGATGTGAGGTTCCAGAGCTGTGCTTTCCTGTTACAAGCTATTGATTTCAGGTGAGATTGTCACCTGGCAGCTTCACGGATCACTCTGGTTCGTTTGTAGTGCAACACGCATGGTAGTGATTGAATTGCCGAATCATGGTTGTGGTATTATCCTAAAAGAAGGCTTCATGGTTAAATAATTGGCGTTTATAAACTTGTTTGCTGTGAAGTGGATTTTGACCACAGTGTTATTGAAAGCAACACCAGTACGATGCGTGTGGCCTGATATATGGATCTGCAGTGTGAAATAACTGTGCCTTGTGAGGCTGAGGTTTGCCCTGTTGTTTAAAGTGCATCTGTTTGTCAGTATTTGCTGCTGCAGCTTTAGGTCTGCAGTGGGAGTGACACCTGTTGGCTTTGGGGATTGCACTTCTCTGGGCACTGGAGTCTGGGCCAGCTTTAGCTAAGCACTTAAGCTTGCTCTTATGCTTGTTCACAAAGCAGGTAGAGCTGACTTCTTGGCACAGTAGACAAATGTGTAAGAGCCAGGGAGAAGGGAGAATAATACATATCTGCATTCATATCTGTGCCCTTTTGGGGACAAGAAAGCGACGAGCAGCAGCGGTGGTACCTGCGTGAATGTGTCAGCATCTTTAAACCACAACCCTGAATGAAGAGCAGTGACAGGGTTTGAGGTTCTGACGCGGGTTGTAGTGGAGTCCAGTCAGACTCTAGGCGTCGGGCACGGTAGGCACGATTGACAGGACACCCCTCTGTGAGCAAGGATTCCTATCCTAGGTACATTGCCCCACGGAGCACTCTGGTTGGTATTATAACCTGTGATTTGCAGGCTCTACAGCCCTGCGGTCCAAAGTTGCACAAACATCGCTGTAATAGGGGAACTACCCCACTAAGCACTCTAGTTGGTATTAAAACCTGTGATTTTCGGGCCCTACAGCCTTGCATCCTAGAGTTGCAAAAAAAAACATGTCGTAAGTACTCCACTGAACACTCTGGCTAGTATTAGAATGTGTGATTCTCAAGATATACAAATCTATAGTCTATAATAACCTCCAGTGAACTATCCGTCCAGGTACTGGTGACCTAGTGCCTACAGCAGTCTCCAATATTTGCATCAAACTTACTGTGGTTTCCCACTCGCATTTTAACCTGCAACTTTGATTTATAATATTTTTCACTTGCTATGTTCTTTCGTTTCCCTTTTCTCTCTTTTAAACATGGCTTCCTTATGGCTGTAATCTCTCATTTCATGTATTTGTATTATATGTGATTTGTATCTCTTTTGCTGTTTCATTTTGCCATTATTTTCTGTTCTCTAGCTCTGTTCCCTTTGTTTTTTCTTCGCCATCATCTTTTTCCATCTCTTAATCTTGGTGTATGTATCTGTAATTGACTTTTAATTCATGTTGTTTTGCCCTTTCTCTCTTTATTTGCTGCCTTTTTCAAGCTCTGCACATTATTACACTAATTTCATATACTTTATTATATTTTTCTGCCATTCCTTGCTGCGCTCATTCTTTCATTTCCCCGTCTCTTTCTATTGTATTTCCTCCTCCCGTCACTCCATTCTGCTCCTTTGTATGTAACTTGACCTGTCCGTGATTTGTCACTGCTGTTAGTGGTGTACGTACAGCAGTTCTTGAATTGTAGAGAACACAAACATGGACAGGAGTGCCACAAAAGAAGCTTGGAAGAATGTGACAGCAGACAGATAGCTGGGTCAGTGCAAGGAACCCATAGGGACATCTCTTTCCACACCTGAGATTTCAGGGTTTGCTCTTCATACTCAGTAGAGACGCCCTGGAGACCATAGTTAGGGTCCGTAGTCTGCAACTGTGGTGCACTTATTCACAAGCTCTTTTACTTCAATAAACCAGCAATTTGGCATTCATATATCACTACTAGGCCCTCCTGCGAAGTTACAGCCCTTCCATTTCTGGTGTTTTGCAGCAGTTTTAAGATGATCTTAGAGCTTCTCGTTGCTCAAATGGGTGTAATTTCTGATACTTATATGTTTCCCCTGTCTTCATTGGTTGATTTTGCTCGCGAGAAAGTGTCACTCATAGTTGTTGAATGTCACTCATAAATACACTGAAATTATGAAAACGTCACACATAAGCAATCTGAAACCTTGGCAGCTATGGACTAAAGAAACAGGCGAAGCCGCGTCGCAGCTCGTGCCCTCCCCCACGCGGGCTCGCATTTCCAGTCCAAAAGGTGCCTGAAGTTTGAGCACCTTCCCCATGTCAAGGAACACAAAGGCGGCTGAGCCATGTGCAGGCCTCGGTAATGAGCAGAGGCTGGGGGAGAAACCAGGCCTGAAGACTGCTGAATTTGGTGTGTTAATACACTAAACCTCCCAGCCCAGCTATCCTATTCCCTGCGCTCTGTATTTACCTAGCCTCGCCCTGCCGGCTGAGATGCTGTGATGTCTACTTGCGCAGTCGCGGGTCCCAATACTCGCGGGGGAGGGGGGGTGTTAAAATAAAAATAAAAACAAAACTTCTTACCTGACCGGGTCCGCACCGCCGCCGCCTCTGCTCCTGGGCCGGGGTCCCTCCCGCGATCTGAACAGGAACAGGCAGGTGCAGCTCCCTCCCCTCCTGTAAGCCAATCACAACGCTGCAATGGCAGCGTTGTGATTGGTACGGAGTCCCGGACGGCGCCCAGCCGGGCACCAGTAGGGACACCATTTTCTCTGTAGGCTGCATGCAGCCTACATAGAGAAAATGTAGAGTGCGCATGACTGTTTTGGTCGGCCCTGGCAGTCAAGGCACCCAGAGTGATGCAAGCCACTCCTCCCCGCCCCCAACCAGGCATAACTCCCGCCTGCCCCCAACCAGGCTGCTACCCCTGCCGTCTGCTTTCTCGCAGCGCGAGAAGCAGAAAATAAAATGGTATTTAAAATACCATTTTATTTTCTGCTTCTCGCACTGCGAGAAAGCAGTGGGGCGGTGCTCCAACGCCCTAATGGAGCGGCCGCCACTGAACCTTACACCTGCCTCAAGGAGATGTAAATATATGGTGCAAATCCCTCTCAACCAGTGTTAGCAGGGATTGCATCAAACCCCATTCCTGGTGCATGGGCACGCCCGTGTACCACTCATGATACACCCCCTTCAAGCACAGTATTTTAAGGTCGCACAGAGCACTACTTTGTGTGACTTTGCAGCTACTTCTCAGTGCAAAGCATGTTTTGTGCTGAAAAGCAAATCTAAAAATCAATGCTTTGTGCGAACCTAGCAAAAAGAGTTGATACATTTTGCACCAAATGTTGCATTGTGTTAAGTGTAACTCGACTTGAAAGCATTGGTATAAAAGGTTTTTCTGGGTTTATTGCATGATCTACAATTAGTAAAAACTCAGAAACAAAATACTGTTTTGTACTACTTTGGTTGGTTTAGTTCCTCGTCAGGGGTAAGACATACTGTATAAATGCAATTACACTACGTTACTTAACCTAAAATCTTTAGTATAACCTTTAATATTATGTGACAAGCCAGTAATTGTGTGCTGCACAAATGGTTAATATTGTTGCTAACAATGTGATTATACTCACGCACCAGATTCTCACACAGGACACCGATCCATGTCACTACAGATACACATGACCAAAATTACTAAAAAACACACACAAACACTAAGATATCAGTTTATCCTTGTTCACAGCTTAACTGAGAAGATGCCTCACTGCTCCTGTAATCAGCTCATCCATTTGGAGATGTGGTTTGACATTTGTCACTTGCGTGAAGCCCAGGGAGGACCTAATAACAAGCATTTGCAATGCAATAGGTCTCGCATTTACGCAAGTTTGAGCTCTTCACATTGCAAATAACAATGCCTTTTATTTTTGTTTTCGTTTTTAAAACCTAAATAAAAGGCATTGTTGTTTACAATGCCAATAGCTTAAACTCGCGTAAATGCGAGACCTATTGCATTGCATGTGGTGTTCTTCAATTACTGCAACCTTAGCGCCAACATTTCATTTTTTTAATTAATGTTCTTTTTGGAAGTGCATGCCATTGACTATGCAGAGGTGTGAGGTGCCCAGCAGCAAACTTGTTCAGTCTGGGTATGTGTTTGCTCCACATTCCTTCCGCGCTATTAATGCCAATGTGGAAATTACATTTTTCAAGACAAATTACCTCTTTTTTTGCATTTCACTTCATAAGAGTTTAGTTTAACGATTAACCATGTGAAAGCTACTCTGCACCAATGTTCGTGCTATTCGATGAATGCTCATTTTTTGTCTTTATTGTACATTCAACAGAGCAAATCTACCTTCATTATCAGAAATATACTCTGATGTTTCCAAATGTACACTCATTGCAGCAAATGTACATCTGTGAAAAATGTCATGGGTTCCAGGTAGGTAACAAAGTGGCTTTGTTCACTGATAGGCGCATCAGCATTTCTGGGTTGTAACTGGGCAAGTATTAGAGTGCTTTTTAGGTCCTGCACATAGCTATTGCTGCCTGTTGTTAAAGACCTACTGTGAACAAAACAATACAGTACACAGAGTGGGCTTTGGGTTCGTCCCTCGCTCACGGTTGAATGGCTTTTTCATCCATCTCACATCCGTGCTCTTGATTCAATTGTTTCCCCCTTATTTTTTTGTCCCTACACCTGAAGCATAGCTGCTTTAATTTCTTTTTGAGTGGGTAAGTTTTATACTTCAACCACTGACACAATGGACGTAACTTTTCGCTTTATTTTGGAGGATTTTTCCTTTTGTCACTTCAAACAAGCATCGGCAAAGTCAACTTATTGGCATTCATCTTTTAAAGGCAATGCCTATTTGCTTTGTCAGTGCTTGTTCTTTAAAGCTGTTTACTACTTCTCACTAATTTGGAAGTGTACAACTTATTGGGGCACATTACACGAACACGTCAAAGTAAGTGCAGTTTCATGCATTTGAAGTTGACTGTGTTGATCTACATTCTATGGAAAATAACGTATCAAAAAGTGCTTAAAATTAAACTATGGGCTTTTGACCAGTGTCCACCAAATGTCACATAGGTAAGAAAACATGTACTCCAGGATGTTATATAAAATGTGTGGAACTGAAGTTAAAGAACTCAAAATATACAGGAAGGCATGGATTTAAAATCCTCTCTGGAAAGTGCTGTGCAATAGAAGAAGAGAACATGTTTAATTATTGAGCTCAGTTGTTGAGATTTTAGTGAAAACCATGGTTTGGTTTGGTAAAAAAATAACACTCTGTGTATCTGCAGAAGTGAGAGGCATCTGAAGCTGCTCTCTGCAAAGGACAGCTAACACTGGGCCCTGATTGGAAACAAAAATGCTCATGTTTTGCCGCTTACACCAAAGGCAATGGGGACGTTCAGCAGAGTGGTTTTGAGCCTCCAGTACCTGTATACTTTGTCCTGCTTAGATTCTAATTAGCTTGGCGGAAGGATATTAGACTGCGACTAGATGAAGCCAGTATTCCCATGCAATAAAATCCATACCTCTTGGGAATTATGCCATGCACCCGCATGTGGAAATATTAATGGGCAACCCATCATTCTCGTTAAATATGATCAAGACAGCCAGACAACCATGTAATATATATTTATATGTGCATTACACTTTTTTTTATCGTACAAACAATGGTTTCCAACCCCCTAATCCGCATTAATAGTGTCCCCAATTAAAATTGTTGGCATCATTTTCAGGGGTAGCCTCATTTTAATGCATTTGCGATTTCAACCAATGGCAGGATTAGAAAAAAAAATTACATTTTCGGAACATAATATAAAACATGGTCACAGTTATGTTAGCATACTGTTCTTCAAATCACAGGAGACACTGTTCCAAGATAGGGGTGCAAAATGTCACCCTCTCATCAACAAGAAAAGATAAAGAATAGAGTCAAAAAAGAGGGAGAAGAAATAGAGAGAGGCAAAGATATCTCCCCAATATCAAGGATCCAATCCCGAAGGGAGGGCCAAGTCTTGCCTCTTAGTAGCCCTCACACACCCCAAGGGATGTCATGCTTCATCATAGGGCCTGTGCTCCTCGTCGGGCCGGCGCTGCAATGCCCAACGGGTCCCCCGAAGGGTCACTTTTGCGGAGATCTTTTAAGAGAAAAGCCGTAAGATGAGTGCAGGTATGTGGGGCGGATCCGGAGGTGGAAGTGATAAAAGACGTGCAGTGAAAAGTGCTCAAAATTAAAACTACCTAGGAGTATCCACAAGAAGAATTTTAATCACGTGGTGCTCCTGGTAGACTAAAAAACCCGAAGGTAAGTAAGTTACTGTGGGGCTGTATGTGCCCAAGTAACTATTCCAAGGTCGACAGGCAGTCGCTGGTAGAGGGTAGGTGCGAGTGAGCCGGCACCCGACGCAATCTCAATAAGGTGCAGGCGTCCAGCATGTACTAGCCTCGGGAGATTTCTCCCCTAGATGTGAGGGTACTTCATTGTTTAGGGCACATCTATAGTTTAGATAGTAACCAAACTGTAAGGAACACAGTTGTGTGGATTGCCCAAACATACCTTTCACTTTTGTGGGTTACCATCTTTATTTTGGAACCCCCTTTTTACGTGCACTTATCTTATAATCTTCACTGTTAGGTCCTGAGGAAACGCCATTGATCATTCTGACACATTAGGCGTGAAACATGTCGACCTTGGAATAGTTACTTGGGCACATACAGCCCCACAGTAACTTACTTACCTTCGGGTTTTTTAGTCTACCAGGGGCACCACGTGATTAAAATTCTTCTTGTGGATACTCCTAGGTAGTTTTAATTTTGAGCACTTTTCACTGCACGTCTTTTATCACTTCCACCTCCGGATCCGCCGGACCCGTTGGGCATTGCAGCGCCGGCCCGACGAGGAGCACAGGCCCTATGATGAAGCATGACATCCCTTGGGGTGTGTGAGGGCTACTAAGAAGCAAGACTTGGCCCTCCCCTTCGGGATTGGATCCTTGATATTGGGGAGATATCTTTGCCTCTCTCTATTTCTTCTCCCTCTTTTTTGACTCTATTCTTTATCTTTTCTTGTTGATGAGAGGGTGACATTTTGCACCCCTATCTTGGAACAGTGTCTCCTGTGATTTGACGTTCACTTATGGAGCACGGACACTGGACCTTAACAGGCTCCTGGTCCCCCCCCCCCCTTCTCTTCTTTTTTGACGCAGCATACTGTTCTTCTCTAGGGATGACCCACACATATACATGCTGCCAGTTCTCTTGCTGTCAGTGCGTTTTCTCTCCCGGTTCAATCTTTCTTCCTCTCGCGCACATTTCATCTTTTACATTCACTGTCGCGCTTTTCTCTGTCCCGCTTACACACTTTCTCACAAACTCACATTTTTTTTCATTTTATTCAACGTCACTCACCCTTCCACCTGAGCGCATCTTTTTCTCTGACATTTCTCCCTTTCACGCGTCCCCATTCCCTCGGAACCCTGCTCTCTCTCACACGAGCGCGCGCGCGCGCACACACACACTATAAAACAAATCTTGGCATCTCTATGACCCACAATTTTGTCTTCTCTTTCTCACACACAACGACAACACAACAACGACAGCAACTCCTCCACCCTGATCGACAACCTCGCCAACCTCGGACTGAAACAGCTCGTCACGACGCCGACCCACATCGCCGGACACACGCTCGACGCTATTTTCTCCTCAAGCTCCCACGTCTCCTTCAGCCACACCTCCGAACTCACCTGGACCGACCACCACTGCATCCACTTCACCTTCCGGAAACCCGCCGCACACCACCGCACCCTACAGATACCCCGCAGATGCTGGAGCAAAGTCACCGAAGACCAACTCCAGACAAACCTCGCACTCAGCCCACCCACCGACCCCTCCAACCCCGACGCCGCCGCCCGCAATCTCAGACGATGGATGGACGACTGCACCAACACCTTAGCCCCGCTGAAAAAACCAACCTACAAAGACACCAGCAAGAGAGCCAGCTGGTTCACCCCAGAACTCCTAGCATCCAAGCGCACCTGCCGGAAACTGGAGAACAAATGGCACAGCGAGAAGACGCCGGACAGCCGCGCAGCCCACAAAGACGCCATCCGCAACCACCATCACCTCATCAGGTCCGCCAAGAGGACCTCCTTCAAAGACCGCCTCGACAACAACGCACACAACAGCAAGGAGATCTTCAGCATCGTGAAGGAACTCTCCAACCCCAGCTCCAACGCCAACGACATCCCGCCGTCGCAAGCCCTGTGTGATTCCCTCGCCACCTTCTTCCACCGCAAGATCGCCGACATCCACGACAGCTTCGACTCCCGGACGACCCCAACAGGCCCCGGCACATCAGACCCGCCGCACCCCATCGACCACGACCCCCTGACAGCCTGGGTCAACGTGAACACCGAGGACACAATCAAGACCATGGGCACAATCCACTCCGGCTCCCCATCAGACCCTTTTCCACACCACATCTTCAACAAAGCCGGCAGCTCCATCGCACCCCACCTGCGCAACATCATCAACCTCTCCTTCGAGACCGCGACCTTCCCAGAGAGCTGGAAACACGCCGAGATCAACGCCCTACTCAAAAAACCCAAGGCGGACCCGAGCGACCTCAAGAACTTCCGGCCCATCTCCCTGCTTCCATTCCCAGCTAAGGTCATCGAGAAGATCGTCAACAGACAGCTCACCCGCTACCTCGAAGATAACAGCATCCTGGACCCCTCCCAGTCAGGATTCTGCAGCAACCACAGCACCGAGACCGCCCTCATCGCCGCCACAGACGACATCAGGATCCTGCTGGACAACGGCGAGGCGGCGGCCCTCATCCTCCTGGACCTCTCCGCCGCCTTCGACACTGTTTGCCACCGCACACTACGCACACGCCTCCATGACGCAGGGATCCGAGACAAGGCCCTGGATTGGACCACCTCCTTCCTTTCCGGCAGAACCCAGAGCGTCCGCCTCCCCCATTCCGATCCGAAGCCTCCGAGATCATCTGCGGCGTACCCCAGGGATCTTCCTTCAGCCCGACACTGTTCAACATCTACATGGCTCCACTCGCACGCATCGCCCGACAGCACGACCTCAACATAATCTCCTACGCCGACGACACTCAACTGATCCTCTCCCTCACCAAGGACCCCCTCACCGCCAAATCCAACCTCCACGAAGGAATGAAAGCCGTCGCCGACTGGATGAAGTGCAGCCGACTTAAGCTGAACACAGACAAGACGGAGATCCTCATCCTCGGCTCCAACCCATCAGCCTGGGACGACTCCTGGTGGCCCTCGTCACTAGGGGCCCCCGACACCAACCGACCACGCACGCAACCTGAGAGTCATCCTCGACTCAACGCTCACCATGACCAAGCAAGTCAACGCAGTCTCCTCCTCCTGCTTCAACACCCTCCGCATGCTCCGCAAGATCTACAGGTGGATCCCGACAGACACGAGAAGAACAGTCACCCAGGCCCTCGTCAGCAGCAGACTCGACTACGGAAACGCCCTCTACGCAGGAGCCCCGACCAAGCTCATCAAACGACTGCAAAGAATCCAAAACGCCTCTGCACGCCTGATCCTCGACATTCCACGCCACAGCCACATCACCCCCACCTGAAAAACCTGCACTGGCTCCCCGTCGACAAGAGAATCTCCTTCAAACTCCTGATCCACGCACACAAGGCACTCCACAAAACCGGCCCAGCCTACCTCAACAGTCGACTCTCCTTCTACGTTCCCAACCGTCAACTCCGCTCCGCCGACCTCTCCCTGGCCACCGTCCCGCGCATCCGGAGAATCACCACCGGAGGAAGATCCTTCTCTCACCGCGCCGCCAAGATCTGGAACACCCTTCCCCTCAACCTACGACATACCCAAGACCTTCTGACCTTCAGGAGATGACTCAAGACCTGGCTATTCCCCCAGTAGCGGCAACACCCCCCCTCCTCTCCCTCAGCGCCTTGAGACCCTCGCGGGTAAGTAGTGCGCTTTACAAATCTTGTGATTGATTGATTGATTGACACATTCTCTCTCTACCCTTTCACGCTTTATCGCGCTCTCTGACCATCCCGACTTTGGCTCAATCTCGGCTGCCCATGCAGCAGCTCTCACGTGTGATACACGGCATGCCAGTCATGCAGCTATCCGGACTTCGAGTCCATCTACAAAGCAGACAACTGTTGTTTTACTTCGACCTGGAGCGCTCCCCTCACGTTGGATATTTCAAACCCATTGACATCATAAAAGACGGCATTACTCTTTTTCGAGCTAAAAGCTTTCCCAATGATTCCATCAGCTTTAAAAAACACGAACCCATGTTGACACCATTCTACAGTATTGTCTGTGCTGTACTCGACAAGGCATCAGCCAGGCACTGTATTTTATTTCGATACCCCAATGTTACCTAATGGGTTTGTTAACAAGCGCTCGCCAGGCAGCCGCTGTTTATTTTTCCATCGCGCTTTCACTTTAAAGTGAAAGCGTGATGCAAAAATAAACACACGGCGCCATGTCTCCTTTTGCCAAATCCTTACCGCGTGAGATCTCTTGTCTTTATGGGGCCATGTGTTTAAACACATGGCCCCATAAAGATAAGATAAAGTGCTTCACGACAGCCGTGAAGCAGGCCACTGAGTCCAAATGTAAGCCAAAGGGAGGCAACCAAAACACCTCATTTCCAATGGCAGGCCACCGTTTAGCATAAACGGTGACGCCAGCCAATGGGAATGAGGGGCGGGGCTTAAAGCCCTCTTCTGAAAGTCCTCTCTTACAAATCCCCTCGCGGGGGCGGAGCAGGGCTCTGCCCTGCAACGCCATGCGAGACCTAAAAAGGAACTGTCTGGGCTCTATGCGGTCCATGCAGGGAAATTCATTCTGTCCTCATTAGAGGGACCCAGCCCTGGCACCACTTGAACAACAAGAAATTAGACTGAAGAGACATTAACCATGACAACATTGGAGAAGGAGGAAAAGCGTCCGCTCAGACCCCTGCAGACAGCCTCGCCAGTGGTCCTCTCAAAGAGTGTGAGTGAGAAAGCTGCTGCCTTTTTCCAGGACAGGCTCTGCCACTGTCCCTGGACACAGGCAGGGGAAGCTGCTGGGAACGGCCCGAACCCGGTTCCTGATCAATAATACTTGCTAGAACCGGAATGCGGGCGGTTCCCATGCTAGTCCAGCACTGGATTCTACTCAGAAAGACGTGCAGGCTTCACACTGAAGCGACTGATACACCACGAACTGCAGTAGATCAAGCGTCCCTCTTACACGAAACCGATCCAGACCTGAAACGAGAAATGCAAGCTTCCATCACACACCACAGCCTGATACAGTATGGATAAGCAGCAGTTCTGCTTCCCTCACAAGCAAAACAGATAAAGTGAGCAAATAAAAAATACGAGCTTACCTGACACAAAATACTGGTATGGCAGGGCCTGCTTGGTCCCATTGAAATGAAATGTTAGTACATGAACCACGATCACAAACCTGGGCTCATCATAGAGGCAGACATCCCTCAACCCACGGCGGTGCCATTTTGCCTCTTTCAATTACCGGTGTTCTTTGCGTGACCTTCAGGTCTTCCTGCGACAGGACTACCAGCCACCTGGTTCAACCTTTGGTGACCATTTTGGCCAAGGAGGAACTACCCCGACCTTGATAATCGTTTTTCTTTGCGTATAGTCAGCGCTGGCCACCGAGTACTGCCTGTGCACTGGCCTACTGCATCACCAACATGAATACTTCATAAACCCTGCAGGGATAGTTTGAATGTCCAGATTTCCAAACGCAGAGGCTATAAGAATAAAAATGCACCTAATTTAAAGTCACCTAACAATACCACCATTTTAAAATGCAGGAAGTATTATAGAAAAAAATAAGTGATTTGCTCTCCGACTACAATCCAGTGAGGTAGGGGCATTTGAGCTTCAAAAGAGACTGATTTATGTCGTTACCATTGCTGTTTGTGCAATCAATTTAAACGGGACTGACAGAATAAAAAGGTGCGCACCGTTATGACGTAACACACAGATTTTTAAAATAGATCTGTGGTTGGCAAATGAAGCAAGTTGGCCATGATCTGGGTAAATATGGGCGACTACAGATAAGGAAAAGACAGCTTCTTGTTTTGGCTGAATTGTGTAGCTCTTGCTTCCAACTTTGAAGAAAACTCGCTAGGAATTTAGCCGTCCTACTCTACACACGTTGCCTTCCAGATGTATCCGCCCTACAGGCTGCGTTCATTGTGGTCCTTGGCACTCTTGTGTGCACAGATGTGCCTGGTGTATGTGCCTTGTAACAGGAAGGATCGCTTGTCCTCAGTGGGAGGATTTACAAGGCCAGTTTCCTCGGAGGGAACCTCTGCTTTTGGCAGGCCTGTCGCAGGAGGCCAGAAGACCAACAACATGGCAGCAGAAGCTGCCAGGTCCACTTGACATGCATCATGGAAGAAGGGCCGGACTGAGTACGAAAACCAACCCTGGCAAAGTCGGATGGGGGGGTGGCGGGAGTCTAGTGTCAAGCACCGCTGCTGCTTTTGTTACAGGGAGCCGATATTGCAGCAGAGCTGCAAAACCGGCCCCCAGTAATAAAAACGGCCCCCACTGGTCCAAAACTGCCCCCCACCCTTCCAGCTAACCAGGAAAACGCCTGGTGCTTGCTATAGCCAGTCCGGCCCTCCATGGAAGCGCTCCTCGGGGGTCTGAACGTGACCCAGTCTCGGAAGACCGATCTCGTTCTGTTTATGGAAGCAACACTGTTCCCGCGCGGTATCCAAGGCGGCCTATATATGAACAGGGCTTTCCTCGGCGCAGCAACAGGCTTGTGTAGGCCGCTAATTTTCCAGATACACTAGGATGGGGTGGAGGTAGTGCAGATGGCTTCCTTCAAACATATTGTTACGGAGAGAATGCATGTGGCTTTCAATGGACACAGTAAAACCAGGCCTGAAGTCCCCATTCTACCTCTCCGGTATTTCCTCATGGGCAGCAGTTTAGATGGCCGATTTGAGAGCAGACAGGCCTGCCATGACCCAAACGTGAAAGCCCAAATGGCTATTCCTCTCTGCAAAGTGAGGCTACATTGAACAATTGGTATGGCATGGGAAAGCGTAAAACTGGATATTGTATTGTAATTGTATTTACATAGTGCTTTCTATTCCCCAATGCGGCGCTGAAGCACAGACAGGTAGCACACTACTCTATGTGGTATTAACTTGCACATTGCCTTGGAGTGTGGAAAGCCTCTCACCAGACAGACAGACTTTACATGGTAAAGGCAGGGGGGTGTCACCTTGCACACCCATCGCAGAGGGTACAAATATCTCCACATGTCTAATGAAATAACAGCCAAAGCAGCATGTGCCCTTGAACGAATATGACTCATTACAACGCGTAGTAATACAACGCGTGCCATTACAACGCGGGTATTACTACGCGTTGTCATTACAACGACATGCCATTACATCGCATACTTTTACCACGCATTTTCCTTTACCACGCATGCCATTACAACGCAAAGGCATGCGTGGTAAAGGTATGCTCATGGTAAAAATATGCAAGGTAAGTGACACTACCCTGCCCTACCCTAAACCCTAATTTAGTATCCCTGCACAACACTCCCCCGACCCCCAGTCCTAACACTACCCTGCACGACCCCTAAACCCTAAACACTACCCTACACAAACACCTCAACACTACCCTAAACCCTAATACACTACCCCCAGCACAACCCTCCCCCTTCCCCAGTCCGGTCCCTACACTCAAACACTACCCTGCACGACCCCCGACACTACCCTAAATCCTAAAACACTACCCTACACTACACAAACACCACAACACTACTCTAAACCCTAATACACTACCCCCAGCACGACCCTCCCCCGACCCCCAGTCCTAACACTACCCTGCACGACCCCTAAACCCTAAAACACTACCCTACACAAACACCTCAACACTACCCTAAACCCTAATACACTACCCCCAGCATGACCCTCCCCGAGCCCCAGTCCGGTCCCTACAATCAAACACTGCCCTGCACGACCCCCCGACACTACCCTAAATCCTAAACACTACCCTACACTACACAAACACCACAACACTACCCTAAACCACTACCCCCAGCACAACCCTCCCCCTTCCCCCAGTCCGGTCCCTACACTCAAACACTACCCTGCACGACCCCCCGACACTACCCTAAATCCTAAAACACTACCCTACACTACACAAACACCACAACACTACTCTAAACCCTAATACACTACCCCCAGCACGACCCTCCCCCGACCCCCAGTCCGGTCCCTACACTCAAACACTGCCCTGCATGACCCCGACATTACCCTAAATCCTAAAACACTACCCTACACTACACAAACACCACAACACTACCCTAAAACACTACCCCCAGCACTACCCTCCCCCTTCCCCAGTCTGGTCCCTACACTCAAACACTACCCTGCACGACCCCCGACACTACCTAAATCCTAAAACACTACCCTACACTACACAAACACCACAACACTACCCTAAAACACTACCCCCAGCACGACCCTCCCCCGACCCCCGGTCCAGTCCCTACACTCAAACACTACCCTGCACGACCCCCGACACTACCCTAAATCCTAAAACACTACCCTACACTACACAAACACCACAACACTACCCTAAACCCTAAAACACTACCTCCACCACGACCCTCCCCCTTCCCCCAGTCTGGTCCCTACACTCAAACACTACCCTGCACGACCCCCCGACACTACCCTAAATCCTAAAACCCTACACAACACTACCCCGACACTACCCTAAACCCTAAAAAAGTAACCCCCAATCCCCCTTACCTCTCTCTCCTCGTGGTTCCTCTCTCCTGGTTCCTGCTTCACGTCCTGCACAGTGCACGTCGTTGTGAGGAAACGGAAGAGCCTCAGTTTCCTCACAACGATGTGGATCGCTATTACATCGCATGCGTTGTAAAAGCGCATGCGATGTAATGGCATGCGTAGTAATGGCTACGCGTTGTTACAACGCATGCGATGTAACAACATGCTGGGAAACAGCCGCGTTGTAAAGGCTGTTTCCCCCTTGAACACAACGTTCATACCCACAGCAGTGAGTCTCCCAAGCTCAGCTTACATTCCCATTCAGCTATGAGCTCTAACTATGTTTTGGAAATGCAGGTATTTTGTCTTAATCAGTTTCAGAAAAAAAACATATTTTTCTATCAAATACTTCTTCCATTTTCGGCAAACCAACTTAATTATCTGAATATATTTTCAGAAAGAAACATGTTTTTTTCCTTCAAAGGGGGCAAACGCTCACTCCGTGCTGCTCTCAGTGCGCTTACGCTGCAGCTAGCGGACTCTACATAATTTATAGGTACAATGTATACCCGTAATCCCAGCAAGTTTTGAGCCAATATACTCAATGAAGAAGACGGGTAAGTGAATCAACTTACCTGATATGAGCGATCAAGAATATTAATCATTCCCTCTCTGGTCCTGAAGAAGGCCCATAGACCCTTAGAGGCAATAAAGGGCTGAAACATGTCGACCTCTCACGACTAAAACACTAGATGCGGTAGATCACTAACATATCCACCTCAGCACCGACCTTATTTTTAATATTTACCCCTTCCTGAATTATTAAACTCCCCTAACAGGAAAGGAGGTCATTTTAATCATCACTTTTTTTTTCCATCTCTTCACGACTGTCAACAACCAGATGGTCTCCCTCTGGGTGGAGGATAGTAGACCGCCTGGAGAACTGGAAACTCAGGTGGTGAAGACCCAATAATGACACTATTCACCTAACCAATAAGGCGGAGAATCAAGATATACCACCCTAACAGTTGGAGTGAATGAGGGTTTTTTACAACCTATAGACCCTGGTACCACCAGACATGTGATCCATTCTCTCTTGATTGAGGTCCTTTACACCAGGCATAGCTTCCAGGGAGTAACATTGTTTATCAGGGAGAAACACAATGCCAAACACACACGCAGACAGTCACACACATAAATGTGCACACATACAGAAAGATGTTTGCATAGTGATTCTCAGAAGTTGTTTTCGGCTGTGGACTAGCCTCTGCTCTTCTCAGCTCCCGGTCAAATCATGCACCCAACTCGCAGACTTTCTCGGGCTCCTGCCAGCCTACATTTACGTTGCACTTCTCTGGCTACTGCTGGCACTTTTCTTTCCTAGCCCATTGTTCACACACATAGTGGGACTGATAGAGTGGATCCTGTTACATGCCCCAAACTTTTGTGACTTCTCTGGATTGGGACCTGATGTATTTGGCCATATTACAGACCATATAGGTCAACGCTGTGCATGTTTATGTCTTAACAGGAGACTCTTCCATTGGTTTTGCTGGCTGCCACTGCTGTGGGATGAGCAGTGATATTGTCTTTACTGTGCATAAACCCTCATAATAATGTACTGAGCTGAGCTTCCCTTTGAAGAACTCCTTCAAGGGTGTTGGCGAGCTACCAGTAGCTCCTGAGCTAATCATTGGAGACCCATGCTGTAGGCAATAGCTGAATGTTTTGGAGCAAATAAGCCAGTGGCTAAGCAATCCGGCCCAAGGCCACTTAAATTAGGTATGGAATACAGTATGTTTGTCAGGAACTATGGAACTGCTGGTCCTGTCAAACCTAAAAAGCTGAGTCTAAACAGTTCCAGTCCATCATACTGTTGTCCCATTTCCCGCTTCTCATTGCAGCTGCTAAATTGTTAAAGGGACAGGCAGCAAACTAAATTTGTTTCTTCGTGGAATCCTTGGATAACATAAAATAAGCTCACACCTTCCGGGACCAATGCTGTACTCTGCTAGGGTAGAAGTTACTCAATGTAAGTGAAGACCTCTACTTCATACTGTGCCTTCAGTAGCACCGTAGGCTGGATCTGTGCAGGAGATTGGTCTTTCCACCTGTCCTTTCCTGCGCGGAGAAAACGGTGGCCACACTTTGACAAGCACCATTTAGAGCCTTGACCTGTTCCTGTGTACACAAACTTCCCAACTTTAGGCACCCGCTATCGTCCGTGAGGGATGGTCTAGAAAGGGTGCACAGAAACTGCGGGGTGTTAAGTGAGGGTGTGGACACTATTGTGCATGAAGTCTTGGATGAATAAATGCAGGTAAGAAAACGTTATCTCATGTAGTGATTGCTGCCCTAAAGCTGTGGATTTGTGACACTATTAACAACCGGAGGGTACTTTTAACAAGCTTCAGAGTACTCATTTTATTTAGCTAGGCATATTTGTAAGTCTGCATGAGTAAGTTATGACCTCCAGAAAACCCAGTCATCTGCAGCAGGCATCCTAGCGGGCCAGGGACCAGTTTTCCTGATGCTGTTTCAAGGATGGGTTCTCCAGTGTGGACTGCTTAGTAGTCTTGAAGTCCATTCAGTAAGTAAACATTTCATCGATGATATAGGGTTTTCTAAAATCTAAAATGGATGTGCCTTTGCAGACGATAGGCTTCGGACAGAAAAAGTAGTTAAAAAGTCGAAGTTAGCTGGGAATTTCCTGTAATATAAACCCAATGACCCTAACAAAGAACTCAGGTCTAGTTTCTTTACTTTTATTTACTTACTTCTTGAAGAGAACTGAAAATATGAGCCATTGACCCACTGAACAGATTGAGCTCTTTGTCTCCCCACCTCATTGGCAAGAGTTTGGGTGACATAATGAGGTGGATAGACAACAGGTGAAACATGTCTGCCTTGAATGTTACTGTATATGTATACTGTATATGTACACTTTTACGTAAATGTTTAGCACTGAGTATTTCCATCTTGAAACCTGAAAATAATATAAGTTTGTGAATCTATGATAGATACCACAGATGGATTACTCACATCAGATACTTTATTTCGGCCTCAAAAAACAGCAATAAAAGCACAATACAGACATTAAAATGTCATTAAAACATTTGTCAGGACATCATCTGTGCACAAAATTCAAAACAGCAAATAGTTAACCACTTGATAAAAACAGGCAATACAAAAACATTAAATAGATAAAAGGTCAGTAGCCAAATAGCCAGGGTAAGAAAATCATACTGTAGTGGTTAGCACCCAGGGCAGACCCATCAGACAAATGCCCCTATATTCGCATGTAAACAGTCGTACCTTGAGGCATCTGTCAGTTAAAATACCATTTGTTTTCTTTTGGCAATAGTGCATTTTAAAAATGAACAAATGCTGCTACAGTGTGCGGGGTAGTTTAGCTGTTGCAGGTACAACAAGGCATCAGCATATCTTCTAATGCCACATGCTATAATTAGCGAACCCAGAAACCTTTTGGAGTATGCCAGGCAGTACTTGCAGAAGAAAGTGAAATGGAGCAGACTCTGGGGTGAGGACTCCTAATAAGGGCAGAGCAGCACGTTGCTGGAATCAAAATTGACCTAGAGGGAAGCCCAAATGCCACCTCACAAGGCCGAACCTAAATCTTGTTAAAAGGACTCTATCCCAAGTAGCATCCACCTATGACAAATATGGCTCCATATTAGGGGTGGTTTGTAGGTTTACATACTCCCTTACAGAGATCTTAGCAAGCTCGCCTTCCTCATTGAGCTGCCTTTTCCTAGTTTGGAACGCTTTTCTGAACCAGGTTAAGTCAGCCTTGGACATAGCAGAGGGAGTAAAAAGAGTTCTGGTCTCCCCATGTTAGACATTTCATGCTTAATATATTGCAAACAGGCCATGGCCGAACCTCTGTCACAAGCAAGGCAGTCGATGTTCACCTTCCTATTAAGGCCTGCATTGGGGTTCACCCAGACAGCACACCATAACCCCAAAGGTGCCATGTTGATGCAATCTTCTACATACCCAACCCTGAGCTCCTGGTGAACAATTTAGGTGTCACAAGCCAGGAAGATCCTAAGAGGCATCGCAAGACCTTGTTCTCTTCAGTCTGCAGGGCGGTGGTGTTGGAGTATCCTCAGATACCAGCCCCATAGGTGAAAATGGGGAGGCATTTGCTCCTCAAGACCTCCAACAGGGGGGCCATGGGCTTTCTACCAATGCACGGGGCTAAGCTGTAAATGTAACTGGCGGCCCTAGCAAACCTTTGGGAGGCTTTATGCTTACAAGGTCCCCACTTCCCCCTAGCATCAAAGACCACACCCAGGTACGAAAAATCCTCAGTAGAAGTGACAGGATCCTCTTGGAGGAATACGCTCTTCGTCTTCAAAGATTTGTGGCCACAGGACATGGTGTAAGTTTTAGAACGATTCGTGGCAAGACCCAGAGACCACATGAAGCTGAAAAACTCCTGAAATAAGATGTTTAAACTCTTGTGTATTCTCCCAATAAGACGGAGTCGTCCGTGTAAAGTAACGTGGGGACTTTTTTCTTCCCCCCTTGGGGGACATCTGCAGTGCAGGCAGTGTGTGCAGCCTCAACACCATTGATGTACAGTAGGAATAGAATTGATGCCAATACACAACCCTGGCATACACCCTTCCCCAGCTGAAAGTGGGAGGTGCGCTCGCCAGCAGGGCCAAACCTAATGGATGCTGAAAGACCTGCAAAAATTGGACAAGCCCTGGGTCCTCCTTCAGGTCAATCAGCATAGCCTGCAATTTACAAGACTTGACCAACCTCCCCAGTACTCCATTTTTAATCTCCTTACTCCTACTATGCAGAGCACCTTTATACTCAGCTAGAAGCTCTTGGATCCAAGCTTACGACTACCATAGCCCAGGTCTCTTGTAGAAATATCATGTTGTGGCTCGAAACGAGAGCGGCCCAGTTGTCCTCATCCTTTTTTCTGGATAACCCAGCGACATTCCCAAAAAGTATTTTTACCTGGTGTGTAGTGTCAACAGGGCTAACCGGATAGCACCGCCTTTTTCAAAAGGGGGGCATGATGTATAATGGGCTTACAGGGTCTTCTCCCAGAATAGTACCAACATTTTCAGGAGGCGGGGTTGGAGTTCTGTAGACTTGCAGGAGCTTCTCCCTTGCCATATCCTTCAGGGTACCTGCCCGGGCCAAGGTCATCCTCCTGCAGAACACACACACGGCCTGATTATGAGTCTAGCGGTCCACGGACTGCCAGATTCGTGGGGGCATGGCGGCGGTCTCTCGACTGCCCTATTACGATTAGGATGGTCAGACTGCCATTGCCCTGCTGCCAGGGAACTGCTCTTCCCTGGTGGTGTTGCGGTGGTCAGGAAGCATCAATATGCTTGGCGGGACTGCCGCAGTCCCACCAAGCATATTAGGAGTTTCCTCTCCGCCATGGTTTTCATGGCGGGTCCTCCTCCATGAGAACCCTGGTGGAGAGGAAACAAAGGGGGCTCTACAGGGCTCCCTTGTGCCTCTGTGCCCTGGGGTGCATGCAGAGGGGCACAACATGTGCCCCCTGTGTGCATGCACCCCAGTTCCTGCACGGCATGGACTTTTCAGGCTTTCCCATTACGGTGCCCATTTTTAGAGGCACCGCCATGGGAATGGCAAAAAAACCCGCTAGACAGAAGGAAACTCCTAATCTGGAGGGCGGCCTGACCGCGGGTTTGGCGGGGCAGGGGCGGGGCGGACACAGTGCCACACCGCCAAACTCGTAATCAGGCCCACAGTCTTGTTCATACCATTCCCGAGGCAGTCCAGATCAGTCAGGCTCCCCAGGGGTCCAAAACGATTCTGAACCCGGCTATTATAGGAATATATCTGGGCTTGCTTAGCGCCCTGTACGCCCTCCGAATGGGCGGGATTAGGTGGGTTAATGACCAATGGCCTGTAGAAGTAGCTGAGGGGTAAGATCTTGGCTTTGCTGGCCTTGTGCTGACATTGGAAAAAGACTCCAATCAGGTTCACTACTACTTTCTGGTTTTGGAAAGTAACAATGACACAGTCACCCTGGATTACTCTAATTTAGTAGAAAGCAGAGGCAAGTAACTTTTTTCTTTAATTGATTTGTTTAGCTTGTGCTGCAAAGTGGCTGGTGTTGGAATACAGATCTCATGATAGTTGAGAGTTTGTACACTCTCCGGTTCTTATCCATCTGGGTAGAATTCATGACTAGTACATCTTATGTTGCTGACTTTATGGTTTTAGTCTTATTGATACTAAATCTCAAATTTTTCTTCCAACAAAATCTCTTTAAACATAAAAGTAGCTTCCATTTGTTCATGGATCTGCCATCAGGAACACAACCTGTTCTGTCAGTATCATGAGAGGAAATTTCATATTCCCGATTTCAGGGCAGTGACTGATTCCTTCGAGCAGCACATTGAATAGGCAAGAGAATAACACGCACCTTTGTCTAACAGCCACCTTAACAGGGAATCAAACAACAACGAATATCTTTGCTGATAATTATTTTGTCCACACAAGTTTTAGAACTAATCAAGTTTTGTAACTTTTTTGACCTTATTGTTATTTTTATAAACCTTAAGTTGTTTTGAACAGTAAACCTATACACTTTTTATATTCTTTGCACAACAATACCACACTTTTGTCAATTCTTTAAGCACACTTGCTTAAACAAAAATGGACATAAATCATACATCAAATTGTAAACTAAACCTAACATCAGAATACAATACATGAGACACATTTACATTATACCAGTCATCAGTTCACAAAATGGATGGAGTAATCTTATTCAAGTCTATTTCTTAAAGAGAACTCCCTATCTGTGCACATTTTTAGGAGTTGTTCCACCATCTTGTTCAGTTTGAGAAAGGCATCCAATGTTCCTTTTAGGATTGCCCAAGTGTAGTTATTAATTATCGGCAACTCCCTAGTGCAGTAAGGTCGACGCGTTTCAAATTCCTCCTATTTATGGGTTATCCTCAGGACCAAGACTGGCTTCTGGACCGAAGCCGGTTTGAAACTACAAAAGAAATCAATGAAAACATTATTTTAAGCTGTCATTTCAAATACGGGCTATATGATATTTTTCCTCCCCAGTTTTTTTCTGGCATTTACCTCTCCTTTTTCATTCAAAAAGGGCTTTGTGTCCACTGTAGCTCAAAATTGCATGAGTACTTCAAGCCAATCGTGGGCTTTTTCACGCGTCTCTTTGCCTTAGTTCCCAACTTTAGTTTGTAGCCACCGTCCTTTTCATGGAAAATAGGATAGAAAAGGTATCACTTACTTTTCACTAATGTTTAAAGCTTTCAGTTTGGACCCATATATATTGTTGGGAGGCGCGTACTTCAAACTTTGCTTTGCCGCAATGTGAAATGTTCTTTTGCAGTTTTAACTCTGTTGCCTCTCTAATTGTGTGCAGCCTTTTCCGACGTCAACCTGTAGCTTTGTGCTAAACTAAAAGGAAATATATGAAAGCATGTGTTTCCTTTTTTTCTCTAATCCTTGTAAGAGAGTTTCAGTATATAGCCCGGGCATATCTTTAGTTCTGTTGCCTCTCTGGTTATGTGCAGCTTTTTCCTCAAGCACCTCATTGAATAGGCAAGAGAATAACACATACCTTTGTATAACAGCCACTTTAGCAGGGAAGGCATCAGTGACAACCCCTCACCCCATACCCTGGGGTCGATAATACACCTTGACAAAGTTTGTGGTATGCCCCTTTCTAGCCCCAGAATCAAGGCCACTTGACAAGACAGTCATACAAAGCGTCATGTCATGACAGCTTACCCCTATCACTACCACAATTGTAAACACCTATAAACACGATACTATCTTTTTTATATAATGAAACTACTTATCTTTATTTCTGACCATTATTAGCAGCAGTTGCACTACAGTATTCGTCCACTGCGAGTGAGATATTGTAGGCTGTCCCTCTTCCCATTTCTGATTCTAATGGCAAGGGACATAAAATGAACACATTTACCTGTATGCAAGAACCTACTATCTGTAGGGAATTTGGACCTTACAAACACAATCTTCCTCAGTTTGTTTCCTGGATTTATTGTGAGATGCTCCACCCATCATTCTCTTAGTTTCCATTGCTTCCAGTGACATCCCCAAGCTTTATAAAAGGATGTCTCTAAAAGTAAACATCTATCCATACTTCTTTGCCACATAGGTGATTGTCTCTGTTTCCAACGCAGTGCGGTTTTCTCCTAATAATGCCCATGCCAAATAGCTTTTAACATACTTTGTGGTTCATATTCCGCCAGTGGAGCTTAGGGTCCAGGTTGATATTCACCCCAATTCTTTAAAAAAGATTTCCTCCCCTTCGGTCATTGTGCGCATATACCTAAAGCTGCAGATCTGTGAAAGAAATCTCTTTTTTTCAGCCTGACCACTTAGTTGAGTAGGTTCCTCAATGCAACTCATTTCACTCTGTCTTCCTTTGATGCTTTGGCCCTATGAGGAAATTTGAAATGCATTTTCTCTTAGTCCCTTTAGTGCCTCTCTTGATTCTGTCGTCTAATCTCCATACACATGCCTCCCACTCCCCTCTGTGTTTGGAGGGATTGTCAGTTGCATTTCCTGTCATGGTCCTGAAGTTCTAGGATATCTATTCTGTTGTACCTACCTTGTACAACTGTTGACTGTAACACCTAAAAATCCCACCTACGTCAAAGCTTTTTTATATGGGTTTAATGTCTGGTTCGCATGTAAATATAGGAAAAATCGCATGTAAATATAGGAAAAATGCTTTCTTCTCTACAGCCAGCTCTAAATTAAGTTCTTCAAGAAATGGCTTCACCATATCACCCAGCTATAAGATGCATGTCCTGACCTACCCATGAAGGTCATTTTGAGCATAAGTATGCCGGCAAAGACGCCTTCTGACGCTTAGCTCTATTACTAGCTCTGAAAGCAGTGTGGCAGTGGTTAATTGTATCATGTTATCCTTTCCCCGCTCGCATTCTCACCATTGATAATTTTGTGTACATTTTGGCAAGGGCATCAATGTGGGAGACTGGCAAGTCTCCCTTCCTGTGTATTCCCTCTCTTTCTGCACGCCTCCAACTATTAGAAACAGAAGTGTTTACAGTGAAAAAATTGTTGTTGTTTGTAAAAGCATTCAACAAGCTTTGCATTTTCCGTCCAAGATTCCCGAAAAGATGTGTGGATGTTTTCTTCTTCATTGTTCACACCTCTGGTGGGGGGGGGGGTAACTGTGCCGGGGTTCATATCTGGGCCCCTTATGTGCAGTCAAAGGTGCAAGACTGAAAACTTGTGCTGTAGTATCTACCAAGACAGCCTTGTAGAATACAGGCCAACCTTCCTATATTTGTATAAGGAGATGTCACGCTACATGGTATTGTATTTTATTGTACTGTAGCATTTATATAGTGCTCACTACCCCTCCATAGAGACTACATTTCTATGTGCTCAGTCCGATGACACCCATGCAGAAGTGCATGACCGGTCTGTGTCTAGCGGCTATGTAACCTGTTTTTAAGTCGAACCTACTAGACAGCACTTGTGCTGTCTGTTGTAAGACATATTGTGGGCTTGCCAAGAACATAAATTGGCTTGGATCCCACCCATTGTTTACCAGTGGTTGGCTTTTCAGTCACTCTCATTTGCTTGCTTCTTATTTGATGGCTTGCCTTTTCCATCTTGTGTTTGTATTGCCCCTTGAGCATTGCTAATTTACTTCTGTCTTCCCACTGTTCACTTTTTAGGGACCTAATATTTCTTTTGTCTTAAGCACTACACAAGAGTGCATGTATTTTCCAGCAGATTCACAGACCTGCTAACTCACACGGTGCCACCGTATGACGCACGATATCGGCTCCCTTTGTACGGGTGCCCGGTGAGGAGCTGACATCACATGGTGGCAGAGAAAACAAGCTGAAACCCACTGTAAATGTTGGATTTCCGCTCGTTTTCAGAGGCTTTGAACTGCTGACACCCATCAAGGTTTGTAAAAACACACCAGGACATCAACACTAGCCTCGGTAAGCTTTTTTTCATCTTTTTGGAGGAAGGGGTCTTGGGTCGGATGGGGGCTAAAGTGCCTTTTAGGTACTTCTCGGCATGAAGCCCCACATCCTAAAGGGCCTGCCTCCCCACCCCCTCACACTGAATTTTTTGTTTTAGTTGGCAGGTATGGACTCACTAGTGTGCTTCCCTTCCTTTAACCGTGCTGCCCAACATTGCTAAAAACCATTGGCAAAGCCAGTAGGTCCCAAAGATGAGATCTATTGGCTTTGCCAGCGCTTTGATAGCAGTGGTCCCGGTGTAGCATTGTATCACAGGTCATTTCTAGAAAATAGCACCATAAGATGAACAGGCCTTGTTCATCAATTCTGCTACTCTTACCGCCTACGTTAAAAAAAATACTTTCATGTGCCCTCTCCTATTTTACTCTCACGTTCTCAGTACTGCTCAACTTGAGGGCAGTGTAACACCCGGCTGGCGGCATGCAGGCCTGAAGAAAGGATCCCACGAATAGGTCCTCCTTTCTGTCACGTCATCTCCAGCACTCTGGAAGCTCTGGGCTCACATATCTCCTCCTCTCCTCAGATGTATAGCCAATCTCTGAAGAAAAGGGCCATTTTCTTACCAATAAACGTAGAGATTTGTCCAGGCAGCACCCGCCATCTTCTTGTAGGGTTAGCATACTTTTGCCCACATCACCTGAACCACGGGTGGGCAAGCACCATCATGTTTCCCACTTTCTGCCAGATTGCTGTTATGAAACGGAGTCCTAACCCTGGGACTACCTCTGAGCTAGACAAGAAATGACTGATGCAGCCACCAAGGGGAATACAATTGGTGATGGAGCTTGTTCTTTCACTTGAAGTGTATTGGTGCAAGTGTGCAACTCAACATTCTTGACAAAAAAAGGGTCTTTTTATTCTGCAAGATTTGCCTGAGACTGTTTTGCATTCACTTTGAGCAAAGCATTCCCTTCCAATCCAGGATTGTGGGGAAGTGAGAGATGACTCTTCAGCCATATTTGAGACACATCATCACCGTTGCCTACTTCATGGCTTTTCCAGAACCACCACAGGCAACTCACCTGGCTGTTGGATCAGTGTGGACATTGAGAAATTTTTCACTTGACTCTTGGTGCGAGCACTCTGAAGTCACCCAGAGTGTCCTACAGCCGTTAGCCTTTTCCAGTAGAGAGTGCAAGCCTGTGTTGAGTGGCACGTGCAGTGGCCAGGCCAGCCCCAGAAGACTCCGAAAGCCTGTAGAGGCGCGTGCAGCGGCAAGCCTGCCCCATGGAGAGTGAAAGCCTGCAGAGGCACGTGCAGCGGCCAAGCCTGCCCCATGGAGAGTGAAAGCCTGCAGAGGCACGTGCAGCGGCCAAGCCTGCCCCATGGAGAGTGAAAGCCTGCAGAGGCACGTGCAGCGGCCAAGCCTGCCTCATGGAGAGTGAAAGCCTGCAGAGGCACGTGCAGCGGCCAAGCCTGCCCCATGGAGAGTGAAAGCCTGCAGAGGCACGTGCAGCGGCCAAGCCTGCCCCATGGAGAGTGAAAGCCTGCAGAGGCACGTGCAGCGGCCAAGCCTGCCCCATGGAGAGTGAAAGCCTGCAGAGGCACGTGCAGCGGCCAAGCCTGCCTCATGGAGAGTGAAAGCCTGCAGAGGCACGTGCAGCGGCCAAGCCTGCCCCATGGAGAGTAAAAGCCTGTGGAGGCAAGTGCAACGGCCAGGCCTGTCCCATGGAGAGTGAAAGCCTGCGGAGGCACGTGCAGGGGCCAGGCCTGCTCCGTCTCTGTTTGCCTTTAGCTTAGGTTTTTCAACTCGAGTTGGAAACGCAGCGTTCAGTGACCTGTTTGTTAATTCTGAGGTTTATTCAGCTGCTAGCATAGAAGATTAGCAACATGCCTGCTTGCTCGCTCATTGCTTGTTGTTTTTTGTTTTTTTTGTTTGTTTTCTATTTGGACCTATTTATTTGGTCGTATATGATTGATAATCATCTAGAGGCTGGGTTCAAACACTCACCAAGAAAGGGTGTCACGGTTCTTAACCACAAAATTATTCCTTCTCCGCTAGCCAATGGTGTCAACAATCCTGCTTTGAGGATCTCCAGAATGGAACATTGAAAAGAGACCCGTAACCACATCTTCACGGTGTAAACTGGTCGCATCACCGACCACTGCAAATGAGGGCATGTGTTCTGGTCCGAGGTGTGGGGAGAGTTGGTCCAAACCATAAAGGTGAGCATGCCAGTTGTAGCTATGGGGCCTTATTAGATTTAGTCTCAAGATTAACTCTTTCAGGACTTACTATTGATATAAGGACTGAAATGTTCATACCTAATTGAAAGAGGGCAGGTACATTTTATCTCGTTCATTAGTTTGTTTTGCTAGAAGGGCAGACAACACGGCGTCTCTTTAGAAAATGAAAATTTTCCTATGATCAAAAGACTTGTTTCCTGGCTGATAAGTTTCTATCATCAAATGAACAAACCACTTTGAATACTAAATATGGGCAATGTCACAACTTGTGGTTCCTGATAGTAACATTGGGACTTTTTCACAAAGATTTTGCTGTGGCGTACGCTTGTGGTACCCTGGGAATACTTCTAAATTTCATGGTGTAAGCAAGGAGTACTCGTAGCTTACTCTTTTAATTCAGCAGTACGCTGGCAGTAATACAGCAGTAAGTCACACCTACTCATATTAGATTTGTTGTAAATCTGGCCGTTTGCAATTAGGGGCTCCAAGCTGTCATTGCTTTCTGAAATCTAAATTTGCATGGGATCACCATCTCACTCCACCACACTTGCACTATCGATCTTCTCAATATTGTAAGATGGCTTGAATGCAGATTTTGTTCGCCACATATTGTGGATCGATCTCTCTTATGTGGTATCAATATGTAGAAGTGTGTCAATATAATACTTGGTTTTTGTAAAAAATCGGGTTATTAGTTGAGAGGGGTGGAAGCCCCACTCAGTAATAAACACAGTCCTTGTCAAGGTGAACCACAAACATCACTAAATAAACTTGTACTTAACCCTCTGGCAGAGTGGCACAAAATCAGTCAGTCTTAACTTAGGGTCAATGCATAAAGTATTTATGCAGCACTCAAACAGTAATAAAGTGAAAACACAACACAAGAAAAATCCCACATCAATTTAGAAAGATAGAGTAAAATTTAATAAATAAAATTACCCTAAAACAGAGCGGCCTGGGAGGCCGATATTGACACACTAGATGACGATGATTGGACAGAGGATCAAGAATCCATTGCACCCGACGTGTAACATACTGAATGGTGAGATGCATAATTACCAGAGTGCTCTGATATTGATATGGCATTCACCAAGATTGGCTGACTCTCTTGATCTTCCCATATAGGTTCTCCAGACCGGTGAGTACCATAGCTATTTCTTTAAACATCCGGGTGGTACACTTTGTAAATTGCTCATCTGCGCCTGCTTGCCGCTTCCATTAACTTCCGTACCGTGCCCTACAGTGACCCAGGCCCTCACAAGGTAAATCTTAATCTTCGCCCTTCTTAAATTGAATATGACATACCTTCATAGTTCTAATTCTGTTGTTTTTTCCCTTAGGTCTCCCTTTTATTTACTTGTCCTCATGCGACCTCTACTTTGGGAAAAGGGTTAAAAACACCATCGACAACCACTTATACAACACACACTTTTGTCAGTCGGGATCCAGTTCAAACACAGGCATTTGTATGCCTTCTATGTCAGTTTTAATATCTGGGTTGTTTGTTTGCGAATACGCAATAGTGATTCACTCACTGTTTCCTACTTTGTCATTCTCTGCGTTTTTTCTTTTACATTGCAGACATGTTGTACTTATTTTTGACAAAATCTTAATTTGGATGCATATTGTATGAAACAGTTTCCAAGGATTCGAATTTTGTTTGTCATATTCCATGAGTAAGCATTTCACTGCCAAATCCATTAGTCTTCGAATGGGACCTAAGCATACCACTGTTTTCTATGTAATTGTATAACCCAGGTTCCCATGGGCTAATGGGTTCCTCGTGTTACTGAGGAGTGGAGATTTGTATGACATTTAGCACCCACTTGCTATAATCCCGGCAAGATAGCTCAGCCTTTCATAATTTCTGAAGAAGATATTATGGGTAGCGTTTAGTCGGGTAACAATCAAGTTTGTTATTTAAGCATCTAGGCACTTTATTTATTGATACACGCTATAAAAATGATTTACTATATTAATTGAATCGACATACATACATTTTAGCTATAAAGCTACATCCGAGCACGAGATTCGATGATAGCATGAGTCCCGCCAATCATCTTTGAGCTAGTCATGGATTCTAAAACCATTGAATTTGCTTATTGCTCCGGGCAATTTGTGATTTAACGTGTAACAGGCCATTCAGAAAGCAGATTCCATTCCTACAGGTTTAGAAGAGGCTTATTATCTTTCATAAGGTTTATCTTTCAACTATGATATGTGATTACTTTCTGTCACGGGTATCACCATTCTAACAGGTCGCCAGTATTTATCAAACATTATCACATTGTTTTGTTTTTGCTTGTTCACTGTGTTAGCCAGTCCCACTCCAGCAATCTGATTGGCTGTCTTGTTTTTTCCAGAGCCAAGCAGAGGCCCACTATAAAGGCAATCGCCATGCCCGCCGGGTAAAGGGGATCGAGAACGCCAAAACCCGGCAGAAGGATTCAGGGGACAAGAGCACATCTGTTGCGAGCCCCACATCCAGTGTGAGCGAGGGCGACTTTGAAAGGACAGGTGAGTGCTCCCATGATGACCCCCCTAAGCTTGTTAAGAATGACATCACTTCCAAGTGCATGGAGATTCTACAGGTTCAACATTAGCACAAACTTATCAATATCTCCATAAACCCATCCTCGTGTAAGAGCCAGTGTTGCGTCAATGTGTATGACAGTGGCTTTGAAACATCCTGGAAATCAAAATGGAATCCCAAACCTAGTGAAAGCTTACAAAATGTAGTACTCGATGGAAACTGACTTGCCCATCTTTTAGTTTACTACGACTGTGACACTAGTATGAGTCATCTGCCTAACTTGCACTCCACCTCCATCATTTCTGATTGGCTGAAATTCAATCTCTGTAACAAAAGACTCCATTCTTAACACTGCCCGTATAAGCTGGAGCCATCTTTAACATCTTTTTTACGGTACAGCTGCTTTGAAAAGTACACCTCTGGCTACCATTGCCACAGCCGCCAGGGTGGCTGGAGAAAACTGCAGAAATTTGTGGATCCCCGTTGGTGGTGTCCAATACAGTTAATGTATCCCTTTGCTGTAAAATAACATGAACACCATGTTGATTCACATATAAACTTGCTTAGAGTCACATTGTGCTGCCTGGTCAAGAGGTCCTTCTCACCGCTCCATTACATCACATGTGCAGGAGATCGTCCTATACTTTCCACTTTAAGTTATTGTATACAGGAAATTCCCTTAATATCTCGCCCTCCGCTAGCCCCTGGGGTATAGGGATTAGCTTTTCTATAGATAGGATGTTTTCCTTTTTATGCCTGATAGGGATTTGGCAGAGAATAGCTCTGTAAGGATAAGATTGAATGGAATGTTTTTTGGATGCACCATGACTCTGCTCTCTGGAAAAGATATCTAAGTATTTTGGATTATGGTGACAGCTATAGTGGTAGCATTGGCGTTACGCTCTCTATTATCAAATGCACAATTTGGCTTCAGCTGAAAAATAGTGGAAGTAAAATGTGTGATGCCTGTTGGACCGAAGCAGATCTAACAATAGGATTTTAACTCAGGCAAGAGATTTCAACATTTTTTTAATGAATTATTTGATCATTTTTATGTTTTTTTTTTTTTACTGAATCAAATTAAATAGAAAATACGTAAGAGATAAATTGCCAGCACACATAACCTGGTTAGAGGTTGGCAGATGCCCATCTTCAGTGACTGGATCTTGTTTACCATCCTCTTGGTTTTCCAAATAACTTCTTTTCTGATGCCCAACATCTGGTACTGCTTTATTACCTCTTGACATAGAAGTCACATCCTGTGCTTCATTGTACAGCGGTGCATTGGTAGAGCTGTGCAGTGGCCGCTTTCATGAACAACAGTTGGGTAGCTCTCCCTGCCTACAAAGCCTTTGCGGTTGTGTTGCCTTCATGCTTTCCTGGGCATGGCCAGCACACGGTGGCTTGGGCTGCATTCCTGCCTCGTGCAGCATTATTGGCCTTGTGCAGCACTCTTACACACAGTTGTGCCCTTGGGCTGCAGAGCAGCACTCGTGGCCTTTAGCAGCACTGCTGGCATTGAACAATCAGCACTACTACTCGGTAGCGGCTGCTTCGGGGCAGTAGTGGTAGGGCGGGGTTGAGGTGAGGTGGGGGTGTGGGTGTTGGTGATTAAGAAAAATAGAAAATTGCACTTATCTGCTGGCTGCCGCTTCGCCCCCGTCCTCTTCGGTCGACACAGGAGGCAGACTGCCCTAACCCAATCACGATGCTGCTGTCACCAGCATGACAGCAGCATCGTGATTGGTCTGAGCGCTGTGGTTCGGTGCTCAGACAGGCAGTGGGAGCCCGTGCATGTTCTCCACCAGGCTGTGCAATACAGCCGGGTGGAGAACATGCTAAGTGCGCATGACTGTTTCGCCGGCCCAAGACGACCGACCAAAAAAACATGCGCACTTAGAAAGTGCTCACCACTCCTCCTCCTGCTATGTGGGCGGTCCCGCCCTGCCCCTTTAGAGCCAGTACTGAAAAATAAATTGATAATAACATTGTGTTATTATAATTTTATTTTTCCTGTGGGGCGATGGTCCTCCACCTTAGCGGAGGAGCCGCCAACGGCTACCTCTGTGGGCAGCACACTTGTCCTCAGTAAGTAGCCTCGAAGTCTAGAACAGCGCTGCCCTGCATGGGTAACACCCTGATTTAAGAAGCCCTCCACATCTCAGGGGGACTCCAACCGGTAATCTGCCCTCTCAGCATTGAACACCAATCCCAATCTCAGGCTGCGGCCTTGGGTACCACCAATGTTTACATTATTTTTAAAAAAGACTGCAGGAGCCCAGAGTTTTTCTTAAGAGTCCGCCACCCGTGAATGCTGAATACCGAGGCTGCCCCGTCTTGATTCCACCTCGTGCCTCCTTCCTCCTCCACCATACCCTTCCTCTTCATCTCGCAGGTTCTATTTGAACCCTGCTGTCAATTTTTCACTATTTTACTACCTTTCTCTTTCTATCGGTCTTGCTCTGTGTCACAATCTGATGATGAAAAGTAAGTCCAAGCCCCCAAAACAAGTTCCGGTGCCCAACACCTTCAACCCCCCCGCACAAATTAAGCGCTGTTAAACTGTAAGTCCCACATGCCCATGCCTAGGCCTCGGCAGTGAGTTCTCTCCCATGGCCCCTGTACAAGGCCCTGCCGAAGAGTCTGTCTCTGCTTCCGTCATCTCTTTCCTCCTTCACTGGGGAACACGGGCCAATTAAAATTAAGCCCAGCTAACAAGTGCTGTAATGTTTTGGCAGTTGCCGTTCCCTTCTGCATGCAAACACCAGGCGGCCGCCGCACGCGACTATTTTAACCATCCGAGCAGCCACCGGGGAAGCAGTCCTACCGACGCCCCAGACGGTGCCAGAGAGCCCCCTTACCCCCTCCGTTTATTGCTCACATTCAGAAGCGTCGGAGGATGCGGCTGTGAGGTGCGCCGGCGGTGGGTGTTAAGGGAAGGAAGGGCCCTCGTGGGAATGCAGCTCACTGTGCTACTTGGGGTTGTTTGCTATCCCTAGGGACTCTCGTCACAGAGCGCGTGGGGGTAGGGGGCGGCAGGTTATTATCCAGTGAAAACTGCTAGGATGTTGGAGGGCGCTACGGTAGTGACGTGTCACAGGTGAGTGTCCACGTAGAGGGTGCTGGGGTGGTGACCTCTCGCAGATTAGTGTCCACGTAGAGGGTGCTGAGGTGGTAACCTCTTACAGATGTGTCCACGTAGAGGGTGCTAGGGTGGTGACCTCTCACAGGTGAGTGTCCACGTAGAGGGTGCTGGGGTGGTGACCTCTCACAGGTGAGTGTCCACTTAGAGGGTGCTGGGGTGGTGACCTCTCACAGATGAGTGTCCGCGTAGAGGGTGCTGGGGTGGTGACCTCTCACAGGTGAGTGTCCGCGTAGAGGGTGCTGGGGTGGTGACCTCTCACAGGTGAGTGTCCACGTAGAGGGTGCTGAGGTGGTAACCTCTTACAGATGTGTCCACGTAGAGGGTGCTAGGGTGGTGACCTCTCACAGGTGAGTGTCCACGTAGAGGGTGCTGGGGTGGTGACCTCTCACAGGTGAGTGTCCACTTAGAGGGTGCTGGGGTGGTGACCTCTCACAGGTGAGTGTCTGCGTAGAGGGTGCTGGGGTGGTGACCTCTCACAGGTGAGTGTCCGCGTAGAGGGTGCTGGGGTGGTGACCTCTCACAGGTGAGTGTCTGCGTAGGGGTGCAGTGTATGGTGGCCTACACGTGGGATGCAGCCAGCAGTGGTGACCCCCGATGAAACACCGCCACAAACGTCTATCCTCAGGCCGCTGCTGCCAGCACCTTGGATCAGAGGGCAGAGATGGAGAGGTGTGGTGATCCTGCAAGGAGGCTTCCAGGATGGGGTCTCTCGTGGCATGGGCAGCTGTGGAGCAGGGTTAAAAGCTGACAAGAAAGGTGATCCTATGGCAGAGGTTGCAGGATTGGCGATGCAAGGGTGCAGGCAGCTGGGGATGGTGACTGACGCAAAGGCTTGCCACAAAGGCGGATCTTGGAGAGAAATATGGCCAACGATGTTGGTCCCAGAACAAAGCCCGTTATGTATAGTGATCCGGGCAATGGAGCACTCTCCTATATCTGAACGGTCACTCCGCAATCCTACTGTCCACCCATTCTCTCACCCAGTTTACCCATCTTGACTTATTGTACCCCCACTTTGCTCACTGTTGTCCCGAGCTCTTGTCTGTATCGCAGTCACAGTAATGCTATTCTGTTCCCCTACAAGACCCATCTTTCTCTCAGTTCATCGTGCACTGTTGGTTCCACCACACGTCTCTTACCTCTGTAAACTTTTTAATGAAACTCTCCTTGCCAGCCCCGCTCGCCAGGCCTTTAAAGCCCATTTGATGGTCACACCTATGCTTAAAAAATGAAGTCTGACTTCAGTGTTGAACTCTTTAACTGTTTCTCAAGCTTCCTACTTCTCCACAAGTTTGTAACTTTCCCCACTCTGACCATGACAACAACGCCTCTCTTATCACCTGCCATCTTTCAGAAACATTCAAAACAGTTAACCACTGTTTCCTACTCACTGTCCTAGTCTGCCCCTCATCACTGTACCCTCCTGGAGTGGTTCTTCTGCTTCTCTGACCAATCCGTGTCATTCTGCTGGTGCTCCTCGCAATAACCTGCCTACGACAGTCTTTGTTTTTGCCTTTTCTCTCTCTTGACACCATCTCCTCAGTGACATCATCTGCTTCAACTTCTCCAACCACCTTTAAACCGATAACACACAAATCCCTTTTCCTCTTTTCGTTCCTGTCTCTTGTCACCTCGTTGAAATCTAGTTCCCTGACTCTGTTGCTGCTATCAGGCATGAAATGGTCACTCATTCCCTTATCCAAAACGTATGCAAAAGTGAAATAATTTCTATGCCACCATCATCTGCCCATGCTAGCCGGACATCTGTTTCCTGCCCTCTACTCTTGTGGCTGCTCCCTCCTCCAGCAACCGTGGCATGAGGCTGACACACATATGGCCAGGTATGGCCTAGTCCCCCTCTAACTGTGTACCCCTCCCTGTGTGAAGATGGGGCCCAGCTCGGTGTCCAACACTGCTCACCTCCCATCTTCCGCCAAAGTGAACAATCCATCAAAACACAACTTTTTGGATTAAGGGGTCGTAAACCCCCGGCCGTATTTATTAAAATTAAAAATTAATATTCAAACAATACAGTATACAGTATACAATACGCAGAAAGTCCAAACAGTTATATTGATAGGTACATATGTCTTGTTGCCTAACCTTAACAAGTTTCTAATACATAGACATTCCTATCCTAAACTAAACCTTCAAAACAAATATTATCTTTCTGCGTATCCCTGTTTCAGCCCACGGCAAGGTCATAACTGGCCCCCCAGATCCTGATCAAGCTATGCCCACACTCCAACCGGAGTGCGCATGCGCAGGGGGCCCGTTTTCCCGGGAGGGTACTTCCCCCCCGAACACCCCCTACGCCCAGAAAATTATCTCCATAACCGGAGTGCGCATGCGCAGAAGGCCCGTATTCCCGGGAGGGTACTTCCCCCCCGAACACCCCCTACGCCCAGAAAATTATCTCCATAACCGGAGTGCGCATGCGCAGGGGGCCCGTTTTCCCGGGAGGGTACTTCCCCCGAACACCCCTACGCCCAGAAAATTATCTCCATAACCAGAGTGCGCATGCGCAGGGGCCCGGTTCCCCGGGAGCGTACTTCCCCGAACACCCCTACGCGCAGAGAATTATCTCCATAAGGGGCCCATGCAGTCATGCGCAGCTTACTTGCGCCCTTGTGCGTGTGCGGAGTGGCCAACCAGCCTACCGGAAAGCGTAACTCCCCTGCCCCCGCACCCTTCCAGCCAACCGGCTGTAACTGCCCCTGGAGTTTTATGAGAGACCACTTGTCCCTCCCCCCCGGGCGTCCCAATTATAAAATGGCGGCGCCACCAAAGACCTTAAATTTATGCTCACCAATCATGACCTTACCGCCACAGGCCAGCATAGTTGACCGACTATCTGGCCTCCCCCCGCTAGTGGCCCGGACGGGTCCGTGAGAGATCCTGGTGGCTGGGGGGCAGGAAAACGAGAAATTTACTAGGACCTCCTAGCGAGGTCCAAGATCCGATCATTTAAAGGAGCCGCGAGCAAACAGGATGCTCTCGCGGCTCCCCGATCCTTTAAGGCCAATTTCCGCCGGGGGCCAGTTTAAACAGGCCCCCGGCGTCGCTCAACAAATGCGCGACCCGGAAGTGATTCAAACACTTCCGGGTGACGTGTTGCAAACACCCCATTAAGGAAAGGGAGGCGGGGCGTGCTCTGCGCCCACCCGCCTCCCTGGTCGTTGGCGGGGGACCGGCACGACCGCCATAATTTCGGCGTGACCGATGCCGTCCCCTGCCTCTCACTGATTCTCTTCTAAACAGTGATCCTGCACCCCTTGTCCATACTGCATTATCCGAGATAAACCCCCAAGTTATAAGATTAGGACTTCCATCTACCCTACAGGAAGGCCCCAGAACCTTTGTCTTTTATGTACTCTGATTATCGGACTGCAGTGAAGTCCATTGCCTACATCCGAACCTGAGCCCCTCTTGTGCTTCTATTAAAGTGGTACGCTCTTCCCTTTTGTGCACAGCAAACCAGAAATAATAATGATGCCTAACATAGGTCTATACATGAGGATTTCATTTCTGGTACATAAGAGCTACCTGCCTCTCTACAGCAGTGTTCAACTCATATTTCTGAAAGTAAACCTTAAACCTCGGTGCTTGCCCGGGGTGCACTTGAAAAGCCCTTGGTTTGTTTCTGTGGGTCCTCTTGACCAGGTTGGCTCCCAGCCTTACCTTGACATAAGCATCTGGTCCCTTCCATCACGCGGCCTACTGATAGATTTCTGCCAGTCAGCAAGCATGATTATTGTAACAGCCTCCTAGCCTGCCTTCAGCATTTTTACCTTTTTTGCCGCCTCGACCGAATCATCAGTTCTCCTCAAACCCTTTTCAGCTTCCCCCTTGTGGATACTGTTCACTGTTTTGCTCTGGGGCCAGAATAGCTATTTTCCTGCTATTGTGAAAGCTAGTGGACCTTAGATTTCAAAAAGGTCCAAGGGAATGAGAAGCTAAAGGGCAGGCGCTTAATTGCGCCCTCCCCAATTGAACTGCAACCAAACAAAAAGCAAACAAGTGACAAAATAGAGAGCAAAAATGCTCAATTAATGGGAATTTCTCTTTACTACAGGTTCAATATCGCCAGACATGTGTAGGACACACAAAGTTTCAGCAAATTCAAATATTTGATAGGTGTGGCCTCACACCTCCTGGGTGTCCTGCTTCATCATCGATCACATCTCATTCACCAAAGAACCTTCCAATGGTGAATGGGCTTCTCATGATGATAAGTACTTTTTAAGATGGTGGTTGAAAGTGGAAGCAGGATCTAGACTCAATAAAAATCCCTGTATCTAATCCCACAAATTATCCTTTAATATGGGTAGATCTAGCGGATGATTACGGGCTGGGTGGATGCACAGAATTTGTTGGCATCCCTGCATCAGTAGGGGTCGACATGTTTCAGCTTATAAGCTGGCCCTCCAGCAGGTCTCAAGCGGGTCCCAGGCTTTCTCCAGGACACCAGATGCAAATTTTCCTGCTATCCTAGTGATGAATGTGCATTAACAATTATACATCACCAGGCACACAGTACCTATTAGGACGGCCCTGTAAACCAGCATACGCTGGAATCGCATATTTTATGGGTCCCTAACCACTACAATATAAGACCCCATGGAATGGTTCATAGGGGGATTCCTTGAAGTTACAGATTTGTCAAAGGTAATGCCCCTCCGTTTCACCTACATCAATATAGCGAACTCTTCTAATGTTCTTTGGCGAATGAGGTGGGCCGATGAAGCATGACACCCTGAGGGGGTGAGGCCACACCGATCAAGGTTTTAAATTTGCTGAAACTTTGTGTGTCCTTCACATGCCTGGAGATACTGATCCCGTAGTTAAGGGAAATCCCTATTAATTGAGCATTTTTTCTCTATTTTGTCACGTATTCTCCCGCTATGGCCTTTTCCCTGTGGGTTACAGCCTTCGGGACCTGCTTTCAGAGCTGCTGGGATGGCATCATTCAACCACACTCGCTTGGTTAGATTCTAGTGCGTCCTCCTGCAGTGCGGGGCTGTTTTGCACATTTTTCTTGTCAGGGCTGATTTTGTTTTCAGTCCGGCCTGTCTTGTACCATTAACATGGCTGTTTCTCAAAGGTGATGGCATTAAAACCTTTCACCATGGTCTCAATGCAGTATGCAGCCACCCCCCTATCCCTCTCAGAATCTCTCCAGGTGTGCCCCACCATAAGCAGTGCAATCTACCAAACTCGATCACAAATCCACCCTCGATAGTCCCAGTGCCCCATGCCAATCCAAGTCTCTTCCACTAGGACGACCTTTACAGTATAAACTAGTCTGAATCCTCCACTCTCCTTTCAAACCCGCACTTAAGGACTTTCTTGGGTGACTCCAGCTCAGAGACAGCCCGTCGATACTCTTGACACCGTTCTCTCTTTTAGCTGACTGACTGTCATTTATTGAGTGTAGCCGTGCTTTTTTTCACATTTCCATACTGTGAGGTGGCCCTCTTTATTTGAGACGTCAAATGCATTCCCTGTTAATGGAAACGGCTGGCTCTGTCTCCATGTCGCTATGTTGCAGCATTTCTGTTGGAAAGACTTCACCCCAAATAACTACAAATTTCCAATGGTTATGAATGACAGCCAATGCTTTGTAGACTCCCGGGTACTTTCAGAATATGAGTCCATTGGCTCAGCGGAGTATGTCTGTAGTGGGGCATGCTAGAAGCGGTTGACAATGACAGTAAGACCTCAGGAGATCATGCCAAGATTCTATTATTTAGTTCCACCTCTACATGTGAAGCTTGTATTGGGAGGGAGTTAAAGGGGAAGATACCAGCCGCGGCCGCTGCAGGTGAGAGCGGTGGGGCGGGGGGCCAGGTGAGGGGGGTTTTCGAGAGACGACCAGGAGGGAAAATTAATTAATTATTTAATTTTCCCTCGTGGTCGTCTCTCGAAATCCCCCCTCACCTGGCCCCACCGCTCTTACCTGCAGCGACCGTGGCTGGAAGATACACATATTCTCGTATTTAAAAAAAAAAAAGTATAACATGCATCTTGCTGGCAGCTGGGCAGATGTCTATCGTGCCTGTTTCATAAGCACTGAGAAATAGCTGTTCTTCCGCCTGGGGCAGTGGACTAGATGCGGACGGCCGAGATTGATGGTCATCGGCAGAGTGGCATTGGGTTGCTGGGCTAGAATATCAGGTGTGTTGCTAATCTGGATTGAGGTACATTGTCTAATCTCGGCCCCAGTATGACACTAGCAGGTCTGTTCTAGGTTAGGATTAAACGGTTGTCAGGTCTGAAGAGGCTCCATTACTAAAATGGCAGTGTGTGCAGCAGGTGACAGTTGAGGTGCATTGGCAGATCTCTGTGTAGTGGGTTAGCAGTCGGAAACCAGGGGACCCTGCAGGACTAAAGGGAGGTGCATTGGCAGAGCTTGAATAGACCTCAAGAATTTGAACAGTAGCAACATTTGTAGATCCGTATTTGTCTTCTGCGATTCTGAATGCCAGTACTGGAAAAACATGAATGGCTGCAATTTAAGTTTGAGATACTTTGTGACAAAACTGCATTGAGATCCCAACATTAGAATAGTAGGGTGCACTGCCAGATGTCTAAGCTAGTGTCACCTATCTAAAATTATACGTATTCATGATGTCTGCTGAGAAAATTACGTAGTTTATTATGAGTTGTACATTGTAGCATATATTTTACCATATGCAACAAGTGACTAAGGGCCAGCGTACGAATGGTCGTAAAATACTGGTCACAAATTAGGACCAGTATTTTTGAGACCTGTAAAGATTTTTAAAAACAACCTATGTACTAATAGATTGGTTCTTGAAAATCCAAATCGCTGTGAGTCGCAATCTGACCTAACTCATGAATATTAGTGAAGAAGGCCACAAATAGCGACTCGCAGGAATGGTGGCCTACTTGGGTCTGCAGGCCACCATGTCTGGCATTGCCTTGGGATAAAGAAAACTTTTATAAGACAGTGCAACCCTTTTCCTTAAAGAAAATGGGACTGTGTTTAAATTAAAATAATGTTTACTTTTTCTTTCTTTAAGAGTTGTCAGTGATCATCTGGATCACTGCCTACTCTTCAACGTACTGTTTTTTATGTTCACAAAGGGGAAGGAGTCCCTCAAGGACCCCTTCCGTTTTGCGAGTGCATTACTACCTCCTATGTGGTGTGGGTAAAATATCAATGTTTTGCGACGTAGTTCGGTCAAAAAACAGTGATACATTAGATACTGATTCGGTATTTGGATGGGATGTGTACAACACACCCCTTCCAGCTACCAAATCGGTATACATTCCCAACCCCATTTTAGAAGTCCGAAAAACTTTTAAGGACTCATAAAAAGTGATTATTACATAAGAAAAAAGCATTGTAACGATCACAGACGCCGAAGTGAAGCGTTTGTGACCGTTAAAATTCTTAGTACATCTGACCCTTCATCATAAATATTACAAACCTTAATCACGCTGATGTATGTAAACTTTATCTACACACATGACTTTTTTGAGAAAGCAGTAGGCATTTAGAAGAAATAACCATGAGCACTGTTTTTCATTGGTGAGAGTAGATGTGTCTCATGAATCTTGGAGTGTAACAATGTTCCTATGCGGCAGGATTTCCACTGCTCTTCCTCATCAGTGATCATTACCAGCAGCACTTGTGAGTGTGAGCCTCATGGCCTGCTGCTCTGACAATGATGCATCTAATCCCGCCCCTTTGGCAATCAATCCTCTGTTAGTTTAGGTGAGTATTTCCAGAGCCATGCCTGGGCCCCGGCGCTCGACACCTCATATCTGGCTACATAACGAGCAGATCTCAGTGTTTCTTGACGTCCCCTCCGCCCTGCTTGTAAACTGGGCGTTGTTCCAGAGGCCGTCCTCTCTTTCTTTCAGGCTCTTATATTTCACCCTTGACCTGGAATTGAATACAGATGATGTGACAGGAGAGTTTGGTACATGCCGGCTTTCAACATTGTTTAAAGCACCAGACTGGGAATGGTGTATTTCTCTGCCACCCCCGGAGATAACATTTGTGTTTAGTGCCATGGCAACTAGAGAGAGCCTTGTTCTGAAGAGCTGAGACACCACTGCCCCTTTTCAAAAATATGACAGCGCTCAATTTTGACCTTGCCTTGTGGGGAGAAGTGTTTGCAGTTTAATAAACATATATCCGATTATAATTTAAAGAAAGGGAAGTTGTATATGGAGACAAAACTGTTGTCACAGCCTTTGCAACACCAAGGGCCTTACATAAAGAGATTCTGTAACCAAAAACTGCGCAAGAGTGCCCGCATTTTAGACTAGCACTCAAGCACCCATTTGGGCAACGATCGTAGGGACCGCTCCTACCTATCGTGGACGTGTTGTTTTCCCTCACCTTATCCACTAGAAAACATAGACGCTGCAGGAGTTACAGACCGATGATGCCATAGTTTCTATGGGATGGTTCCCACTCCAGCCATTTGCATTTTTTATTGGTGGTCATTGGGGATTTTCTTTTTGGATATTCGAAGGAAAATGTCGCCTGCTCATGACATGGGATGCACATTTTAAGGAACAAGTACAGGTAAGGTCTAAACCATTGAACATCTGAATGCTGTAATAATAGTTTATTAGTACTCAATTATACTCCTCCTGTTAACCTCCTACGTGTTAAAGGAGAGTGGACACCACCAGATTTCGAACACTTGACCTATAGGCTTCACATACAATATGCAGCAGGCTTATTGGCCTGCTCAGTTATTCTTTCAAGTGTGGTAGGCTGTGGACGCACACCTGAATTATGCTCTTTTTCATTCCATGACAGTGTCATCCTCGGAAACAGTGGGTATGACTGGCTCGGCCGTCTTCTGGCTGTAGGGTGTGTCCTTGGGGAAGGCTGAGACCAACAATTTGTTTTTGTGGTTTTAGTAAGCATTCAGGGCTGCCTCTTACCTCCATAAACTACTCAAACCCCTTCCTACAACTGCAAATCTATTGCTTCAGCTTTGTGTATCTCTTACTTTGATCTCAAGTGTCTATAAGAAGTAGAGGTGGGCGAGCCAAGAAATTAATACTGGAGAGTCAAACCAAGGGTCTGGCGTGGCTCTTAAGGAAAACGTCCATTATAATGTGGCATTTACCACGCAATGCCTTTACCATGCATCCTTTACCAGGTAAGTGTATGTTTGTGTGTATGTATGTGTATATATATATATATACACATGTATACACACACACACACATATATATAGTCACCCAAAAAAATACTAAGGGTACAGGGACGTCATATTTAGGTTGACGTTTTACCCACACAAAACCATAGAAATTCAGCAGTTATAGTTACACTTATGTTAAGAAACTATAACTCGTGGCCTAAAGTTACTTAACGGCACGAGTTATAGTTTCTTCAGACCAGTATAACTATAACTGCTGAATTTCTATGGTTTTGTGTGGGTAAAACGTAAACCTAACTATAACGTCCCTGTAACCTTTGTTTTTTTCAGTGAATGTCCATGTTTTTTTTAAACGTAAAGTAATATATAATTACATATGTTAATACAACCTCCGCCGTGCATGGCTGGGGATTGGCCGCAGGGATTTGCCTGTGGCCAATCCCCATATGCATCCAACCCCATGCTGTTCACAGCCTTTGGCCATGAACAGCGGGAGTATGGTGTGTTAGTGGGTGAGATTTTTATTCCTCCAATGGATTTCAGACCAGTGGATATCCGCAGGTACCCAGAAACACTTGATTTGTGCCCCCCAAAAAATGTTGGGCAATTTCTTGCCCATGTAGGGTCCTTCAGGGATGTCTCCATGTGTCCTATGGGGTCAGGATACCTGTATCCTCACCCCTTATGTGTTTTAACACTTTTTTTCCCCTCTCCTGGCCAAGCTGCAAACAAAATGGTAGCCCCAACTTTTTTTTTCTTCAGGTTGCAGCCAGCCAGCCAGCTAGCCAGTACTTTACTTTTCCTCAGGATCCGGGGGTACCGAAAGATCCGCATTCCTAGATATCTATAAATTTCTTTCTTAATAACTCTCAAAACTACTGAATGGATTTACACCAAATTACAAAAAGGTTGCTTTCTGGATCAAGATCTAGCTTTCTGCACAATTTGGTGTAATTCTTTTCAGCAGTTCAGGATGTAAATAGGTTAAAAAAAATGCAAAATCCCCATAGACATTGCATGGGGAAAAATAATTTTGGGACCCCACTCCTTTTTCTCGGCCCCTGTTTGACCAATCACCCCGAAACTTTCCAAGCAGCAGCTGAAGTAACTGGGACACTAGTTTTGAAAAAATTGTGAAGATTCGTTAAAAAGTTATTAGTAAAACAAAAAACTCTTCGGCTATCGCCTGTAGGATAAATATAAATATATATTACCTACTGGTGGTCGCCAGTAGGTAGTGTTATAGTTGGGATCCGGTCCCCAGAGGAAAAGCGTGTTTTGTTTTGCCAATCACTTCGGCGCGTTTGACGAATCTTCATGAGATTTTTAGAATTAGTACAATGCTCAGTTCAGGTTCTGTGTTGAAAGTTTTGAGGTGATTAGTCAAGCGGGGGGCCGAGAAAAAGGGGAGGTCCCAAAATGTTATTTCCCCATCAATTTCCTATAGGGATTTTGAACACGACTACAGCCCGAACCGCTGGACGGATTTACACTAAATTTGGCATAAAGCTAGCTATTTGTCCAGAAAAAGCCCTTTTTGTTATTTGTTGGAAATCCATTCAGTAGTGTTGGATATATTAAAGGAAAACCAAATGTGTATATCTAGAAGCGGGGACCCTCCGCAAATCTTTTCTATCTAGTGCAGAGATCTGATTGGCTGCCAAAACTTCAACCAGGAAGTGTTGGCAGCCATCTTGGGACTCTGACACAGCCGAGACTCAAATAAAAATATTGAAAAAAAGAGAAGGGGTGGCGCTACACGCATTGCTCTCCGGACATGCTTCCAGGCCACGTGCTGCGGGGGCATTGTCACAGCTGACATACAATCCTATTATGCTGCATCCCATTTATTGAATATCAATGACTTGTGGTATAATGCCCAAAATGATCCAGCTTACGCTGCATAGAGATGGGGGACTCATCACTACTCGATCTTCTCTATGGTAAGAGAGGGCACGTCCTCCTTCCCTCGGCGACCCAGGTGGTCATTTGTGTATGGAGGCCAACCCTCTGGCGGTTGAGATGATGGGGAAGATTGACACAGGGGACCCCATTGTGACAAGGTGTTTTTCACTGGCAGGTGGCTGTGTTGCTGGGGTTTCAGCGATGGGGTGCTATAGGGATGTCCACGCTAGGAGACGTTATGAAGGGCACTGTCCTAAAATCATTTCAAGAGCTGCAAATTGTATATCAATCCCACTGCAGCTAATTTCACAGATACCTATAGCTCCCCCACGCTATATTTCCTTACATACGTGACCTCCAGGAACTGCCAGAGTTTAGCCCGCTGGAGGGTAAATTACTAATGGGGGATTTAGGAGCCCATAAAATTACGCAAATCTACCAAACTTTTATCACAAACAGGTCCACCACATTACCGGCCATACAGACGGCCTGGCAGGGGGATATAGACAATCTTGATGAAGAGGACTGGACTGAGGCCCTGGCGGCTCTCCGCGGTGCTGCCATTTCCTCTCGTCTCCGCTTGATCCAATGTAAATATTTGCACCAGGCCTACTACACAAGGCACTGCTTGTGGTGTATGGGCGTCATTGTTTCTTCTCTGTGTCTTCGGTGTGGAGTGGGGGAGGGAACCTTCCTACATACTGTGTGGAGTTGTATGTCACTGTGGCGCTTTTGTTGGGATGCAAATTCCTGTCTTGCCGAGGTCCTCTCTTGGGAAATTCCATTTGATCCTAAATTGATCCTTATGTATAGTACAGAGGAGATCAACGGGAACTGTTATAAGAGACACTTATTATTTTTGGGGCTTACGCTAGCAAAAAGGGACATTGCCCAAATGTGGAAGGCAGTTAGGCCACCATCAGTGCGGGTGTGGAAGAGAGCAATGGATCACTGTAAGGGTCTGGGGATTGCCGGCTTCCAGGCAAGGGGCTGCCCTAAAACAAACTCCAAGATATGGCGGCGTTGAGCAGACTATCGTGGTATAATCTTGGCACCACTACAGACCGCCACGGCTCACATTGACACTGAAATACAATCCTATGGGGATGGGCATTGAAGATGTGAACTGGGAATCAATAATGCATTGAATTGGGGGCTTTGTCGGGGACATGTGGGGCTTTGGGGGCGGTTTGGGAATTTCTGACTGTTTTTGTATCACTGTTATCAAGAGACTTTTGTCAATGATTGTCTCACATTTATATGTGGGCCGGTCTGGCCTAGATGTGTTATCAAAACGCAATAAAATTTGTTGTGGAAGAAAAAGAGAGAAGGGGGTAGGAATGCCATGAACCCCTAGGCCTGGTTACAGGGACGTTCTAATTAGGCTCAGATTTCACTCATACAAAACCAGTTAAATTCAGCAGTTCTAGTTAGCTGGGCTAACTATAACTCACGCCCCCGCAATGCACTGCTTATGACCTCACATATTACATCACTCATGACATGGTCAGTGACATCACTCATGACATCATCCAGTGAGTGTGTTTTCTAATAGTTTATGAGTGTAAAAGATATATACTAACCTGCTACAAAAGTTAGTATAGCATACGAGGTGCACTACTAATGAGTGATACTACTTCTAACATATATTATGTGAGTGGCTGTGTGAATGTGTGTGGGGGGTGTCTGAGTGGCTGTATGGGTGTGTGAGTGGGTGTGTGCATGGCTGTATGAGTGTATAAGTGGGTGTGTTAGTAGCTGTGTGGATAAGTGAATGGCTGTGTGAGTGGCTGTATTGAGTGAGTTGGTGTGTGAGTGGATCTACTGGTGAGTGAGTGGCTGTATGGGTGGGTGAGTTGATGTGTGAGTGAGTGGATGTCTGGCTGTATGAGTGAGTGAATGGGTGTGTACATGGCTATATGGGTGAGTGAGTGGCTTTGAGTGGGTGTTTTGTTAAGTGAGTTGGTGTGAGTGGCTGTATGGGAGAGTGAGTGTCTGTGTGAAGGGCTGTATGGGAGAGTGAGCAGATGTGAGAGTGGGTATGTAAGTGGTTGTGTGAGTGCTTGCATGGGTGAGTGAGTGGCTGTGTGAAGAGACTGTATGGGTGAGTGAGTGGGTGTGAGAGTGGTTGTATGAGTGATTAAGTGGGTGTGTGTGTGGCTGTATGGGTGAGTGTGGCTGTGTGAGTGGCTCTATGGGTGACTGGTTGTATGAGTAGCTGTATGAGTGAGTGAGTGATTGTGTGAGTGGCTGTATGAGTGAGTGGGTGGGTGTGTGAGCGGCTCTATGGATGAGTGAGTGGTTGTGTGAGTACCTGTATGGGTCATTGAATGGGTATTTGTGTGGTTGTGTGGGCGTGTGAGTGGGTATATGAGGGGTCCTATAGGTGTGTGAGTGGGTGTGAGTGCTTCTGTGGATGATGTCATCAGTGATGTCATTTGAGATGGCATCAGTGATGTCATCAGTGATATCACTGACCATGTCATGAGTGATGCAGTATGTGAGGTCATAAGCAATGAGTTGCGGAGGTGTAAGTTATAGTTAGCTTTGCTAACTATAATTGCTGAATTTCACTGGTTTTGTATGAGTGAAATCTGAGCCTAACTATAATGTCCCTGTAACCATAGTTTTTTCAGTGAATTTCCAAGGTTTTTTAAAATTCTATTTCCTAACTATAACGTCCCTGTAACCTTTGGTTTTTCTATTAATTTCTAAGGTTTTTTAAATTTTTATTTCCTAAATGTAACCACTAACCTTTGACAGTGAGTGTATGAGTGCATGAGTGTCTCAGTAAGACTGTGAGTGGGTGTTAGAGTTTCTGAGTGGGTCTGTCAGTGGGCGTTTGAATGTCTGAGTAGGTCTGTGAGTGGGTGCATGAGTGGGTCTGTGAGTGAGTGCGTGAATCTCTGAATGGGTCTGTGAGTGGGTGCATGAATCTCTGAGTGGGTCTGTGGCTAGATGCGTGAGTGTCTGAGCAGAACCGTGAGTGGGTGCATGAGTGTCTGGGTGGGTCTGTGAGTCGGTGCATGAGTCTCTGACTGGTCTGTGAGTAGGTACACGAGTGTCTTTGAAGGTCTGTGAGTCAATGGATGAGTCTCTGAGTGAGTGGGTGCATGAGTGACTGAGTGTGTCTGGGTGCGTGAGTGTGGGAATGGGTCTGTGAGTGGGTGCATGAGTCTCTGTGTGGGTCTGTGATTGGGTGCATGAGTGTCTGAATGGATCTGTGAGTGGGTGCTTGAGTGTCTCAGTGGGTCTGTGAGTGGGTGTGTGTCTCTCTGAGGTGGCCTGTGACTGGATGCATGAGTGTGTAAGTGAGTCTCTGAGTGGGTTTGTGAGTGTGTGTGAGTGAGTATCTCAGTGGGTCTGTAAGTGGATGAATGAGTGCTTGAATGAATCTGTTAGTGGGTACGTGAGTTTGAGTGGGTCTGGGTGCGTGAATGTGAGTGGGTCTGTGAGTGGGTGTGTGTGTGTGAGTGGGTCTGTCAGTAGGTGTGTGGTAAAAAAAACAGTAGGGGGCACACAAGAACAGGTCCTCGTTCTAGCTCGCCTGTCACGGTTTTCCTGTCCAGCTTGCCTGCAGTCCGCTACCCTCTGCTGCCTTCCTGCTCGTTCTGCCCGTTATTTTGCCTCTTTCTGCTTGCTCCTGACCTTTATTCTTCCTCTTGCTGCTCGTTATGCGTCTTGCTGCTCATTTATGACCTCTATTTTGCCTCTTTCTGCTCATTCTGCCCGTTATTTTACATCTTTCTGCTTGTGCCTGACCTTTATTTTGCCTCTTTCTGCTCATTTCTGACCTTTAATCTGCCGCTCGCTGCTGGTTTCTGACCTCTATTCTGCCTCTTTCTGCTCCCTTCTGACCTTTATTTTGCCTCTTTCTGCTCCCTACTGACCTCTATTTTGCCTCTTTTCGCTCTTTTCTCACCTGTATTTTCCCTTTTTCTGCTTGTTGCTGACCTTTATTTTGTCTCTTTCTGCTCTTTTCTCACCTTTATTGTCTTTCTGCTCGTTTCTGTCCTTTATTTTGCCTCTTGTTGCTCGTGTCTGACCTTTATTCTGCATCTTTCTGCTCGTCTCTGGCCTTTATTGTGCCTCTTGCTGCTGGTTTCTGACCTCTATTTTCCCTCTCTCTGCTCATTTCTGACCTTTATTTTCCCTCTTTCTGCTCGTTTCTGATCTTTATTCTGCCTCTTTCTGCTCGTTTCTCACCTGGATTTTGCCTCTTTCTGCTCGTTGCTGACCTTTATTTTGCCTCTTTCTGCAAGTTTCTCACCTTTATTTTGCATCTTTCTGCTCGTTGCTGACCTTTATTTTGCCTCATTCTGCTTGTTTCTCACTTTTATTTTGCCTCATTCTGCTTGTTTCTCACTTTTATTTTGCCTCTTTCTGCTCGTTTCTCACCTTTATTTTGCTTCTTTCTGCTTGTTTCTGACCTTTATTCTGCATCTTTCTGCTAGTTTCTGACCTTTATTGTGCCTCTTGCTTCTGGTTTCTGACCTCTATTCTCCCTCTCTCTGCTCATTTCTGACCTTTATTGTGCCTCTTTCTGCTAGTTTCTGACCTTTATTCTGCCTCTTTTCTCTTGTTGCTGACCTTTAATTTGCCTTGTTCTGCTCGTTTCTCACCTTTATTTTGCCTCTGCTCGTTTCTGACATTTATTTTGCTTCTTTCTGCTAATTTCTGACCTGTGTTGTGCCTCTTGCTGCTGGTTTCTGACCTCTATTTTTCCTCTCACTGCTCATTTCTGACCTTTATTCTGCCTCTTTATGCTCGTTTCTCCCCTTTATTTTGCCTTTCTGCTCTTCGCTGATCATTATTTTGCCTTTTGTTTGAGTGGATCTGTGAGTGGGTGCATGAGTGTCTCAATGGGTCTGTGGGAATGTATGTTGCGCTCTAACAACAATAAAGAACTGCTTCCTGAATAACGAGTGACTGCACATTCATGGTCTGTACTGAAGTGGGACTGAATATCATCTGTCTCCATGTTGGCAATATGAATATTGTGGCATACATCGATCGATCGATGGCAAGACTGTGGATTCCTTTGCATTTTTTAAACATCATCCAAACCTAACATTTAACACGTGAGCATGGCGACCAGTAATACAAGACTGGACTCGAGTGTCCCAGCCCTACCTTTGTGTTCACTCTTTATTCTCCAATGGAAGCGCAAATGCATGCATTTAAACATAATTTCTAATGAGATGTGTTTATCACAGCAAGCATTGAGAAAGGCTGTGATGCTGAAACGCGTCTGCTTGCAGGAATAAATGATTCTCTGTATTGGCCCGTTGAGCGCCTGTCCTGCCTTCTGTAGGAGTTTTTGTATATTTATGTGGGTCCGCCCTCACAAATGGAAGCACCCGTCTTGACAGTGCTCGGCAGTTTTTGTGGAACTTTTAAAACAAATATATATATACTTACCATTTTGTTCTAAAGGCATGTGTGGTAAAGACTTGAGTGGTAAAAGCATTGCGTGGTAAAGGCATTCATTGTAACGTCATAGAACCGGCTCTTAAAGCCTGTGCTCAAGCCAAGCTGTGAAAAAGTTTGCCATGTAAACCATACAACCAAATTCATGTAAAATATGATAAAGTCTCTTCAAAATTTAAAACAAGTGTTTTTTTTAACATGTAGAAGCTTTGATATTAATATGTCATATTATAGAACTACTCTGAGAAGTTCTTATTAAAAGGGATAGTTTTTAAAAATGAACTTAAAATGATTCATTCCCTGTCCTCACACCAGGTACAGTGCCATAGTGAACCAAAGGGCGAAACAGTTGTCATGTAAACTCTGTATGTGGCCCAAATTAACAATAGAGCAATATTATAGTCTATTAAATCAAACACAACTGGTATTCCAAATTCACCTATTTGAAAGTGTATTCATACGTGGAAGACAATTGAGTTCTGGTGCAATTAAATCTTTGCTCGAGATCACGCTATATAAGCAGGAAGCTGCGATTTATCAATGCTTTCTGGTTTCACTTTAGACAAATCAGCCACCAAATGGGCATCTATTTGTCTCTCTTTTGTATGTTGATGTTTTGTTGTTACCCATTTTAGCAGTTTTCATGTAGTGCAAACTCTACCTGAAGTTAGTTGAGCGCTTTACATGAACACTTTTACATTACACAAGGTCGCATTCATATGTAGGCAGTGGGAGTTTAAATGATTTGCCAGTCACAGGATGTTGAGCTGACGCCCAGCCTCGAACCTGGTTCCCCAGTTTCAAAGTCGGCAGCTCTGGCCATAATTCCACATCCCGGGTAGAGAGGATGGCAGGCAAGCATGAAAGCTCGGCTCGTTATGGGCTCGAGGTTCCAAAAGGACCTCAAGCTGAGCCAGAGCCAGGGTTCAGCCTCGAGGTTTCATTGACATGCCCACCTTTAATTAGAAGGAGTATAAAAACATGACCGCCCTCATCCAGCTGGTCTTGGTAAAACTGCGGGCTTTCCAAACTATAAAGTGGGACTTCCGTCGTGATAATTGCTTCTGGCTTTTGCCTTTCTGACGAGATTACCCCCGATTCTTTTCTAACTGGCGAAAGGGGATTCAAAGCAGATGTTTTACCCTCCGATGAAGCTTTCTAACTACGATGCTCGGCATGGCCACTTCGCCCTCTGGTGGTGTCTGGAGATGGTTACGGGTGGATTGCAGATTTACAGTTATTAGAGCAAACTAACTAGCTGGCTGCCCATTCTCCACCTACGCGGCTCGCAGTTTAAAACGACAAGAACCGAACCAGAAATGTTGTATTTCTCCCTTAATTGCCAGGCCAACTGCCGGAGGTCTGATGTTGTGTATAATTCATGGGTCCCACCATGAATGATTCAGCGGTCCTCCCCGGCCAAGCGCTTTCTCCTCGACACGAAATTAAAGTTTAACGAAAAAGAAGCGGGCCGCAGTGCACCCTGCACCTTCGTTCCTTCTCTCTAGTTCCCCCCACCCGATGGCCGCAGCCATTGCAGCGCAATCTAGACACCTGGCGTGCTCCTGAGACGTTCACACCTGTCCGCAGTCCAGTGAAGGATCAGCACGAGGCGTCTCTCCTTTGGCGCTCGCGACGGCCGCTCAGCAACTCCTAGGCTGCGGGGTTGGTGTAAACCCTTGTCGGAATATGTGCACTATATATACATGTGAGATGCAAGTAATCTGAAGAACAGATTGAAGCATGCTCCAATCTCAGTATCCCAGCCAAATCGCTTTTCAAACACGGTGCTGGAAATGGGTAAAAAATGACTCCAGGAACCCAAAATTGGGGGTCAAGGTGTAGCAGAGGAAAGGGGTGGTCACTAGGGATGGAGCTTATTTTTAAATAAAATCTGCTGCAAGGACATTGACAACAAGGGCAAATGTGACAGAAAATCTGTTTTAGCTGCTCATTTACGTGGTCACCAAGAGGGGGCATTTTAAAATATCTTACAGGGTTAAGACACCTGCTGCAGAGATTTTGTGTGCGCAGCAATTTTCAGGGGATTATAAAGCGGTAAAATAACTCTGGTTGTTAATGCAGTTCTGGGAGAGCTCTGTGTTTTGTCCAGTCACAGATCTGACTCAAAGCAGCATAGAGGGTTAAAGTGCCTGCTGCAAAGCACATTGCGTGACATGCAGATCACAGATTTGTATTTTATGTAGATGGGTAAGAGGCCACTGCTTTTGACTCTGAAATAATTTTGTTACCTTCAGTTCATAAATTGCAATCGTAATATAACAAAGTCATCTATTTGCCAACCTAACAGCCTGCCTGCAAACTGAAAGTCATGGGTCTAGATCCTTTATTGTTTTTTTTCTCAATCTGTTATTTTAAGATTGCAAAGAAGGGCTCCTCTTGGAATTAATAAAGACTTGTTAGTGCAGACAATCCCAGTCACTGCGTTGTTTTATATCCTGATGTTGTGTTCCACCCCACTGTTCACTCTTAATATAGAATGTCTACAAGTATGGACGATAGGCAATTCCTACACCTTATTACCCTCATTGTCTTAAGTAATATTTTCTGTACATTGATTTACACACTTGTATGATTTATTGTGTCTGTGTGATGTAATGCACTGACACCATACTCTGGGATCGGTAGTGCTATAGAAGAACTAAATAAAAAAAAATTAGTAGATGCTATTTAAATTATTAGTGTCATTCCTCAGACACACAGATCCATTTTACATTCTTACAGTGTATGCACGTACATCTCTTACCCGGGGGATGAACACACTCAAAAACCTGCCTCCAAGTCATGGTTTCTCTAAAGTACTTGTTATGTGCCTTTAGGTGTTAGGCTGACGATGGCTCCCAGCCAGGATGATAGTTGAACAAAAGAAAGGCTGATGGCCCTTTAAATCCAGCTTTTGTTTGTGCCGGCTAGAAGTGAAAATAAGAAACCCCCATGTTGCCTGCAGGTTTCTGTACCGAACGGAATGCAGACAACATGCACCGCTGAATTATGTCCTGGCATTGTAAATGACACCAGTACAAATTCTGTATTTTTCCCCTGGGTCTGTCGGATCCCAGATCAGACTCAGACAGAGCTGCCGGAACCGAGATTCGTTGCGATCCCCCTACTTTCCAGTACTGGGTGCAGTGTTACATGCTCCCATTTATCCTTCCACACCTTTCTGTGTAATAAAGTGCTTTGTATACATTAAGGCACCTGTCCCTGCATTCCTATACCAGTGTATTTTAAGAACGGTACAGCGTTTTTAACATCATTGTATCCTTCCGTACATCCTTGTATACTGAAGCACTTAGTATTCCGTAGGTGTTATACCATTCTAGAAGCACCTGTACATTTATTTCCTTTCATAGGGCACCTCATATAGACGCACGTTGTGTACAGTAGGTGTTTCCTTCCATGCATTCATGTAGCAACTCTATAACCAGAGGTGTATCATTCCCTCCATCCCTGCATATACAAGCTCTTTGAGTGCGGTCGGTGCAGACTTTCCATGGATTCTTGCATCACCTTCAATAAACAAAGATGCTCCGTTTTTTACATTGATACATCCTTCATTTATTCCTGTAGTCAGAAGCACCTTACACGCAAGGGGAACTTCTTTCCATGGATTAATCTAGGAGTTCTGTAAATAAAGAGCTGCAGCCATTCTAGCATCATATACTTCTATACATCTCTCGTTTGATGCCCTATGTATATAGTCTTCCGTGCATTGCTGTAGCACTTCAATATGCACAGTGGTATTTTTCCCTTCTAAAAACTGGTATTAGGAGTCCAGAGAACAAGCTGCACTATACAACACAATATCCTTCTATATATTTGTATATTTACTCACTTGGTGTAGAGGTGCAGTCCCCATGCAACCCTAGCCCCAAAGCACCCGTCACTCAGACACAAGGGCAGTGGTGATCAATTCCGAGAACACAGGCAGAGCAACTGGTGTTTGCCTATGGATGGTGTGATGCTGAACTGGTATATGGGTAGTGTTGGAAATGTTTACTTTGTTTTGTGGGTGATGCTGAATATCACACTACCTTGAATGTGAGGAGCCCGTTGCTTATTGGTGTGTCTCCGGGTGTTTAACTTGTGTGGTTGAATGCCTTATGGATGATGCTCTGAAGGTGTTACCTAAAAATAGGTTAATGCTGAACGCCACATTGTCAGGGCTTTTTATTCTTGACCTGTAGCTGGTGAACGATGAAAGCACTTTGGCTTAACTATGAGATTTTTCTTGTTACTTGAATAGCGCTGTATTTGCAACATTGCACGTTTTTAGCTTGTTGCTTGTGTTATGCTGAATGCTGCATTAAATTGACTCTGGTGTTCGGACCCGTGGTTTTGATGATACTTAATGGCATATTATCCTGGTGGCAGGATAGCCTTTCTACTTGTCCATGCTGCGGAAACTCGCCTACTGGCCTCTTCTTCCTTTTTCAAATGAGTCTGCAATTCCTCTGTAACTGGGCCCTTCGCCCATAACTGTGGTATATGGATGTAGCATACTTGCTCTGTGTAGGGGACGTATGTATGCTGCATATATGACACAGGTGACCATAGCAACATTAGATCCAGCTTGGATGTGCTATACTCAAGAAACCCCATGCAGCATATGTGAATTTTAGGGTTCCTCAAAAGACACTCTAGGGATCCTTTGTGGTGACTCAAGCCTATGAGGAGACTGAGCTGCCCTTTGAAGTGAGGGAGTTCCTCCCTGCCCTTTCCTGGTCCATTGATGTGGCAGGACTCCCTCCTCACAGGTTAACAGTGGGGTAGTCTCCCTTGCCGTTATGTCCTTTTTTGAGTTTCTCCTGGCTGGAGTCTCACAGCTCCAACCCACCTTTCTGCTCACACCTTATAACAAAAGCCTTGGCTGGAATAGTTTGAGTGGAATAATCAAAATGTCAGAACTCCACAGAACCGATCTCAGAACTGACCTATTCGAATAGACAACTTGTGTTTTTTGATTTAGTGTGAAGATGGAGCAGACACTTCCAACCAGGGTGCCAAGATTTTTCTCTACCTCAAATCTGGGGTTCTCTACAGTAGTGGTGACCGAGAAACTCTGTGCTCCAGGGTTGGGGTGTCCACTACCAGCTCTCCTTGTTAGGACCAGACACCTGGGGACTTCACCTAAGTCTGGCTGAAAGGGATATCTAGACCCCGTTACAAATGAGACTGTTGACCAACTGTCTGTATTGAAGGCATCCTTGCACAAGGAAGAAAGTACTCAGAAGAAGGGACTGTGAGTGTGCCAGGGCAGAACAAGCCGAAGATGTTCCCTGTCGCATCCGGGAAGGGTCTACACCGCTTTCCTAGTGTAAGGCCCTTGGATCTCAAAACGAAGCCTCAGAGAGTATGAAAACATGTACCCTGCTAGATGAAGGGTGTAAAAGAACTTGAGTCCCTGCCAAGTTCCTTTGCAGAATTAAAGTGCTAAGAAGCCAATCTCTGCTATTTCTACTGGATTACAGTGGGCCATTCCCACAAAAAAGAGCCAAGAGTACCAGAGGATAATTGCATCGACCAAGAAGCTTGCATCCAACAATAAATATTCACCAAGACCACAAAAGGTGGGCACCTACTTTATTTTGGTGTTAGGTTTTGTGCTATGAACAGAGGAAGAATCCAAGCTGCAAGATGTGCTGAGTTGCAAGTACCATGACTCCACCACAGCCTCCTTGACTAGTGCTGGCACTGGTTCAGCTTACCTTGCACTTCCACCATATAGGTATTGACTGTGCACAAGATGGAAGGACTGGGCCAGAGTGATTGTTCCTTACATTCCATGGGTCATACAGGGAAAACCATGTCAGGCCTCATGTTCCCACCGACCAAAAAAAACAAAAGCAGAAAACTATGAATAAGGTACTGTGCAAACCCAGAAGCGTCGAAGGGGCATGGAGGAGACTGCTGCCAAATGAGAGGAAGTCTTCAGACCCGCACCCCAGGCAGTATTCTCCCATAGAGACTCTCCATCTACCAAACCCCTTGGGTAGGCCCCCAAGTGACTGGTTAAGGACTACTGCACACAAGTACCCTCGGGAGTAGTCCTGCACTGGTTACCTCCCATTTAACCAATGAGATATAATGCTACTAGGCAGTATAATTTGATTCTACTAAGATCGTATGCACTGTATTATGCTGGGCGTGTTTTGAGTAAAATATGTAGGGCCTTATTTAGAGTTTGCCGGACAGGGTACTCCATCACCAATGTGGCAGATGTCCTGCCTGCCATATTATAAGTGCATTACAGTCAGTGGCACGTGTGATGTTAAGACTATTGGTAGAGCAGTTCCCATTCCTGGGGGCCATCTGTAATCAGGACCCCTTCAGTCTCCTTTCCCCAGCAGTCAGGCAGAATCTTCTTTTCTAGCACATCTTTCTTCCCTTGTCCAGGAAAGTTCTGTGGGGTGATGTTTAGGTGTCAGCCAATGATCGGAGAATTTCTTACACCCGATCCTGACTACTAAAAAATTACATTACCGCTGAAGTTATTAAAAAATTGCTTTCACCATTGAATTATAGTTTTGAAATGAAGTGGACAATAACTTTGAATCGTTTTTTTTAGCATTTGCCCACATGGAGAAATGAAATAATGATTGTATGTACATCTAGGTCTGTTCATGGAAAATGATGCCTTACCTACACAGTGAAAACAGCTTTTTGGGAGTGGCAAACTACTCCAATATGTATTATGCCACTTTTGTTCTTACATGACGCTGGCATTTCCCCTTCCATTTGCCCAAGGCAGTACTTTAAAACTGCAGCCCAGCCAGTGCTTTCTGGAGTCACACTTTTTTGTCATAAATGTAGGTGGTGCAAATATACACTGCAGCCCACATATGACATTTAACTTACATATCACTACTGCAGTTATTTCACAATCTACCATTGCCTTCCAGGAAAGTTAAATAGATGGATTGAGTGAAAGCAACTTTAACATTCCTATATTAGGGGCAGAGCACAAACTGTGATGCTAAATGGCAGTGTCACAGTGCGCAGTGTCATAATGCCAGTTAAAACAGTGTCAGAAAACCCAAATCATCCAGGATGACCTACAAAAAAGGGAACTCTGCAGCACTTATTGTCTTTCAAGTGTCCACAGATATCTTTACAGTGCTATTTTGAGCTCTTGGAGAGAATAGGTGGCACAGGTTTAGGGGGGCTATAATGTTTACGGTGTGGAATTCCTAAGAGACGTACGGTTTTGTATGTGTGGTTAGAAGGTTGAAAGTGGCGGTTCGTATGTTTCGAGTCTGTGTGGAAGGTGATAAGAAAAAAGGTAGTGAAGTACGAAGTGATTGAGTTTTAAGTTCAAGTGTAAGTAGTTGATATATAGCCCATGTTCTTGGCAGTAAGCCAGCCTGGCGTAGTGTGCTGCGGTGGGTATATGTCTGGCTAAGTTATAAAGAATTCTGGTAACAGAGTTGTTTAAAGACATGTAGGAGTAACTGGGGAGGCCTACCAGAAGGCTGTTTCAGTAGACCAACCTACTGAATTCTAGAGAATTGATGAGAGTTGGTGCTGTTCGTTTTTAACGGTAAAAGGCAGGGTACTGAGCTATATACATTGGCAGGGCTACAGATGTTTTGCCTCGAGCTGGGATGATGCCGAATGGCACTTGACAGGGCCACTCCGACATGGGACGTAGCATTAATGACATTTAGTGGCACTTGCAGGGCTGTGGGTTATTTTGTCCATAAATGAGGTGGTGGTGAATCTCACATTGGCAGGGTTGCTTTGAGTGTATGTAGCCCTGGGTATAGTGAAGGGCGTATTGATGGGGCTGTGGGTGTTTGGCTTGTAGCAGGAGTAATACCGAATGGCACATTGTCAGGACTGCTCGTTTTGGTTTGAATGCGGAATGATGCTGAAGGCAGGACTGCTTTGGGCGTTTGGTAGGCAGCTATACTACAGCATAGGGATGTTGAGAAGCACATTTACAGGTCTGTGGTGGGTGTCTGGCCTTTAGCCGGAGTGAAGTTGAATGGCACAGTAGCAGGTGTGCGGGTGATTTGCTTGTATCTGGCTGTGTAAGGGCATTTTGAGTGGCTGCCTGCAACTGGTACGAGACTGATTTGCGCCTTGCCATAACTGAAGTATTCGCTCTGCAGTCGCTGAGTGTAAACAAACGCTCGGTATCTGGAACCCGCACTCGATGTCTCCAGCCCAAACGTAACACTCAGGGCGGCGCGCGGGCTACGAGCCATGTGGGGGCCAGGCCTCGGCTGTCACCAACTGTCACCATCTTGATGACTCGAAGCGAAGTGCGCTCCTAATCCCTCACACGCCCAGTACGGTCTCCTGCTGACTGATGACCAGGGGCCGCTGCCTGGGCTTTCATCCTGCCATTAATCTGGCCCACATGTTTAACTTGTAGTGGTTTATTTAAGAAATCTCTTCCACGGGCGGAAAGTTGCAGGAAACCGTCCTCACTCACTCATCGTCTCGTCATTCGGTCCCCGGCGGCCCCGATATTGAACTCGTCTCTGTTTACTCTTCTGTTTTGATAAATGTTGCTGGCCCTCTTCTGACTCCACTCATCTCTCTGCCTTGAGTTGACCCGGCCGGCTCTTTCATTAATCTGCTCTCCCATCCCGAAGAACCGGAAGACTGCACCTCTGTCGCAGTGTTGAGCTTGTGCAGGGGGAGACCACCAGCCGCCCGCCACCCACTATCTATTACCTTCTCATCGCCCACCGCCTCTAGCAGTCTTGCACGTGGTTGCCCTCTATCATAAACAAGCATTTGCAATGCAATAGGTCTCGCATTTTCGCGAGTTTGAGCTATTGACATTGTAAATGACAATGCCTTTAATTTATGTTTTGGTTTTAAAACATAAATAAAAGGCATTATTATTACAATGCCAATAGCTTAAACTCGTGTAAATGCGAGACCTATTACATTGCAAATTGTTGTTTTCGTGGGTTTTCGTTTTCACTTTTCCGCAAGAGTTCTCCAACATTTCTTTCTCTCACTCACCAGGCCTTTCCGCCCTCTCTTTTATCCACCTACCCTCCCTCCCTCATTCACATCTTCTCGCGTTCAATGTCTGTCGGCTCCATCTTTTCCGTTCTACTTTCCGCTGCCCCTGCCACCCTGCTTACTCCCCACTGCCTCCCACCCCGCGCACATTCTCCTCTTGTACTCTTCTCACTCGCTGTCCTTTCTCCATCTCCATCCTTCTGTGGTAGCTCCTGTGCTCCCTCTCTCACGTGCCATTTCTACCCACACAGATTGCGTCGAAGCGCTGAGAGGTGCGGGTGGAAGGAGGACCAATGAGGAGAAAGAATGGAGTAAGAACCAGCGACTTCCATGTCACAGCAATCGATTGATGCTGTCTGGGCCACTTCTGGAGCGCCCCTTTGCTTCAAGGGCATTCTGTCACCCCTAAATAACAGTAACTCACCCATCGAAACGTGTCGTTCATTAATGTATGTGTTTCTGTCTGTGACGCCGCCATCTGACTGTACTTGCCTGGCTGCGTCTATCTGCCCAGCAGCGTATACCCAGCGTACGTTTCTGCTCCTGTACCATGTTTCTCGAGGTTCCTGAGTCCCCCCCCCCCACCTTGACATCAGAGTAGATAGAATCAAGCCATTACCAGCTTGATGGCAAGGTAAAAAAAAACACATACAAGAATACTCATGCCCTCTAATCCTCTGCTGCAGCCCTGCACATGTAGCAATCCCCTCCATGGTCTCGCCCCTCCCCTTCACACCCCCAACTCCCCTTTGCTTTGTGCTCAGCCGGGGCCTTACACATCAGCTTGGAGCGCTCTTTAATACATGTTTGGGTGTGTGATTCCCTAGCTCAGGTTTAAACGCTGCAGCCAATAATTGGTGTTTTAAGAAGACGTGTCGGTCACTGTGACCCTTACCCCCTGAAAACTTGAGGCTAAATCCTATGAATTCCCAGACATGTCAACGGCAGGCTTAAGGGGAGAGGGGGTGGCTTAACGGCTAGAGCGGCCGACTTTGAAGCTGGGGAACCAGGCTCGAGTCTCGGCAGGGACGCTTAACATCCTGTGTTTGTGGGCAAATCGATTAATCCCCCTCCCCCCGCCTAAAATGAATGTGTCCGTCTGTAATGTACCCGGTGCACATGTAAAGCGTTCTGATACCTTCAGGTCGAGTTCGCGCTATATAAAACTACAATAATAATAATGGAGCAATCAGGCTCGCGGATCACTGTTGTGGAAGATGGGAAGAGAGTAAAAGTCCATAAAAGAGCTGTCCATCGCCATGTTCGCGCCAGAAGACGATATGCTATACATATAGCTCCCTTTTATTTAAATCACATTATTAGCACAAAGGCACTGTAGGTTAGCTTTCAAGCAGGGGCCTCTGTGGTCAGAAAACGTTTGTACTGCGCCATAGTCGTGCTGCTTCTGAACTTTATCTCTCTGTTGTCAGGCCAATAACATATAACATTAATGAAAACCGGAAGCGGCTAACTAAAGAGCAGGAGAAGGTATTCCGGCGTTCCTGGGGGATTATCGACGGCTTCTGCCAGCGCGGCTGTCCGCGCCGGCCGGAGGAAGCCCGTAGGAGCTGTACACGGTCTGTTGACTGTGGGTCTGTGCACGCTGTGGTGTCCCTGTCAAAATATGGGGGAATACGTTTGTTTTCAGAAGCTCCTCTGGTTCATCTTCCGCCCTCCGATGGCGGTGAATTGAGTCATTAAATTGGGTATTCGTAACACCTTTCATTCGCACTGCTTAGAAAATGTAGTATAAAATGTTTATAAACCAGTGTATATTATATGCTGTCTTCCCATCCTCCAGAATTTTCAGTCAGTGAAATCCGGTTCCCAGCCACTTGGGGAGAGGCAGAGTAGTACGAAAGAGTAATGGAAAATTACCACCCTGGTGACTGTGCGATTAATGTTATTTTACTATTCTACCTCCGTTACAGCTTTTGCCGTGCAGTCCCCTCGGTAGGTTAATGCTGTGTTTTAACTTTGCCGGCCGGAGGAAGCCCGTAGGTGCTGTACACGGTCTGTTGACGGTGGGTCTGTGCACGCTGTTGTGTCCCTGTCAAAATATGGGGGGAATACGTTCGTTTTCAGAAGCTCCTCTGGTTCAGCCTTTGGATAAATAAAGTACCCACCAATTATGAAGGCAAGGGCAAAGAATTCCAGAAACAACATAAAGGAAACAAGCATTGGCATAGCCAATAGGTCTCGCTTTTGGGACTGTATAAGTATTTAGTAATGCAGCACAATATCCTTGGTGCAACAACATTAACTGTTGCATGCTTAAACACTTATAATGTCCCAAAGGCGAGACCTATTGGCTATGCCAATGCTTGTTATGTGATGCTGTAGCCCATCACTGAGCAAACTTCAAAGTATCAGTGAAGTATTTCAGTGCTAGTGCTTACTTACAATTTGATGATAATAAAGGGTTCCTCATTTGCAAAATATAGACGAGAGCTGCATTCCATCTATACATCCCGCTCCGTAGATAATTACACTCCAGGCACAGATAGATATGCACCATGCTGCCTTCTGCACGTGCTCACTACGCCACTGGAGTCAAGCTATCCTGGCTGATGAAGGCTGATAGCCTGAAACCGGTCCTAGGATGCTTGATTCCGGTCCAGGGAAGACATGGCTTGGCAGTTCGGGCTGGACTGTTCCCATGAGGCACAGGGTCAAGACTGATTTGCATATGGCTATGTCTGAACTGGGGTGGCGTGGTGAAGCAAAATAACGATGGATTAAACCCAGATCTGTGACTGGGGGTGAATGTTTGCCAATGTGCAGCATTCCGTCCATCATCTTGTGTGTTTTGCATTTCGCCCTAAGTGGGAAGGGTATGCCCAGACGTGGGTCCCGTGCTCACTACGCCACTGGAGTCAAGCTATCCTGGCTGATGAAGGCTGATAGCCTGAAACCGGTCCTAGGATGCTTGATTCCGGTCCAGGGAAGACATGGCTTGGCAGTTCGGTCTGGACTGTTCCCATGAGGCACAGGGTCAAGACTGATTTGCATATGGCTATGTCTGAACTAGGGTGGCGTGGTGAAGCAAAATAACGATGGATTAAACCCAGATCTGTGACTGGGGGTGAATGTTTGCCAATGTGCAGCATTCCGTCCATCATCTTGTGTGTTCTGCACAGCGACAAGCATGTGCAAGGGTGAGCGAGTAGGGGAAGATGTTTGACAGACCATGTACTTATTGAGATTTTTAAATGAATGCATTTAAGCACAGACAAACATAGCCCATTGCATTGGCCTGCTGACCCTTTAACTATTTGCAGGAAGCGTCCCTGGCGCACTTGGGGCTGACAATAAGCCACCCTGTTATCAGGCCGATAGCAGAGCCAAGAGGCTGCAGACTAAATAGGGGGTAGGCAGGATGTCCCGAACTCCAGAGGCAGATAAGGGCCGGCTTCCGAGGCTGCCCTGATCACAGAGTTAAAGGTTGGTGACAGTAAATCAGCCTCTGCTCCCAAGTCATTGTTATCTTTCTGGGTTATTTACAAGTCTGGCCAGCCTTTGAATGCACTAAATAAAACAAGAAAACAACTTCCTCAGTTTGGAATAGCTAGAAGTGCTCTGGGAGAACATGTTGTTTTGGGCGTCTTGGGGCCAAATGGGCTCTGTTTGTGGATTGTCCTCCTGAAGCCTTTTATAGTGACATTTACTGCACTCTGTGTGGAGTAAATCTAGCTCACTAAAAGCTCCTGGAACCGAGAGCATGGCAGTGGATGAATGGAAACATAAAAAAAGACTAGCGGCTTTTTTTGTCTTTTAGTACAGGGACAAGTAATATGGAAAATAAGCTGCACACCTCCATGACTCGAGAATCACTTGAGAAGCATGGCAGGTTGGGGGAGAGGGAGTCATTACGGCCAGCCGACTGCCTGGCGGCGACAGCTCATAATTAACCTGACGCATTCTGAACAATTGTCTGCCTTTCACAGGGGCTGCTGTCTTGCAGGAAGCTTTTGGCGGCACTGGAGGCTTGATTGCTTTGGCTGCGATTCACTCATACCAAGTTACAAGTTAACCACCACAGTCACCGGGCTCAAAGAGAAGCAGCGTTGGTTTGGCAACTTACTTGGTTACTTGGGGGCTCTGCCTTTAATAATTGGCCTGCTGTTCTTTACTTCGCACATCGTGTTTAACTGCTGGCGATTCGTGTGGTGTGTAAATGCTTAAGCTAATAATAACAGGGATACAAGAGGCAAATGAAACTGACGAAGAGGGAGGGGGAGAAGGGAGGGGGGAGTGCGAGCAGAGGAGCATTCACAGCGATAGAAGACACAAATGAAGCTGACCAGGAGGGAGGGGGAAAAGGGAGGGGGTAGTGCAAGCAGAGGAGCCTGATTACAGCGGCCGCGAAAGTGAAAGTAATCGCGAGGGAAGCCAGATGGCGAGGGAAGCCATATGGCGCCTGATCGCGCGTGCACGCTCGCGTGAACGCAAGCTGGTCGCCAGCAAAAGCCACTGCTGTTTGCACTTCCAAAACCCGCTTACTAAAACTCTCGCCAGAGCAGCGCATGTGCTGGCTCAGGCGAGACCTAAAAATGTCCGTTTAAATTAGTTTGCTGTCTCTGTTGAAGGAGGGAGAGGCTGGGTGAACGTTGGGGAAGCAGAGGGAAGGGAGTCTGGGAGGAGGCTCACTGGCTGTGTGGAGACGACGTGGCAGCAGGGGGATCTCTTATCTTTATGGGGCCATGTGTTTGGCCCCATAAAGATAAGAAACTGCTTCACGCAAGCCGTGAAGCAGGCCACCGAGTCCAAATGTAAGCCAAAGGGAGGCAACCAAAACACCTCATTTCCAATGGCAGGCCACCGTTTAGCATAAACGGTGACGCCGGCCAATGGGAATGAGGGGCGGGGCTTAAAGCCCTCTTCTGAAAGTCCTCTCTTACAAAACCCCTCAAGGGGGCGGAGCAGGGCTCTGCCCTGCAACTCCACGCGAGACCTAAAAAGTAAAATTCCCCAGTTCCTCTCATTCAAGGATTGCCCAATAAACGGAGGCCCTGCCCCCCTGGTTTGTGAGTCTCAATGAAACAAGACTTCCAGGGTGCTGGCAGGAATACATCCTTTGGCTTTGCTCCTGGACAGTACCTTATTGTTAAAAAGTAAATAATAACAATAACATGAATACTTGCATGGAATGTCCTCTTCATCCATTCTAGGAATCTGGGCGAAGAGTCCTCTCTGAGCTGTGGGAGGACCCATCCCAGGACAGATCCATGAGGGGCATGGCAGCGTCCCGGCGACGGCGGGTGGAGCTTTCCTCTCATATATCCACTGAGCCGCTGCTCGGGCGACTCCATCTACTTTTTTCTCCATTGGCTGCTCATTGTGGTTAAAAAGAATGGGCTGAAGGCCAAGCGCAGGGTTCTTTCAACACTTTTCAACTCTTGAGTATTTGTTCATTGGCTGCATGGATTAACGTGTAACCTTCAACTAAAGGTGTTTGTGTGTCTTTTATGCTTCGGGGAGTAGCATTGGGGGAAAAGAAGCTAATTTGGAATGCCATAAAGATGAGGCTGGGCTGAGTAAGTGAATTGAGTGCATAATTTGTTTATTACTTTCCAGCAGAGTTCATTATTTTGATCTTACCTACTACCCCCTTTCTTTGGAGGGCTTTGCTCTCACTCCTGGATTGTTTAGAAAAGTTGCACAAATAAGAGAAGAAGAGATGGGTGTGGGACTTCCTTTCGTTGGTCCCTCTGGTATTGAGGAAGGACCAGAGAGAAGGTTCTTTCTACTATTTTCCATTTTCTTTAAGAGAAGGGGTTATGGAGTGCCTGTGGACTGGAGGTAGAATGAACTCAAAGATCACAATAGTAAAAACAAAGGCAAATTCAGACAATTTATCAATCCTCGTGAAATAGCATCTACAACTGACCATACCTTTCAGAAGAATGCTATCTTCTGAAATTCTGAATGAATCTCTGTACGATTTTGTACTAATTTCCCCAGAGAAGGTGTTAAAGTTAGTGGAAATCAGTAAAATCAGGATCTTCAGATGATCCGCGTTAAGTCAAGATCTTCCATAAGATATAAGATCATTCACAGGATTAGTACATCTATAGGTAACCTTATCAACTCCACATTTACATCAGGAGCCCTCCCAAAGGAATAGAAACATGCCTGTTTCAGACTGTTGATAAAAAAAAAAAAAGGGCTCACTAGGTCTAGCCATTCCAGTCAATTTATGTTGCGTTTTGCTACTACCTTTTGCTCAAAAGTGGCTGAGAGATCAGTTAATATGCAGTTGGCTGGTCATATCCCTAAGACCACTGTGTTAAATTTAGCTCACACCGTTTTTAGAGCATTTTATGGAACCAAAGTGACACTCTTGGTGGTGCAAAATGGACTAAGGATGAATTTGGACTAGAGGTGGCACCCCTAATGCTACTGACCCAAGTGCTGCATTTGACATCATCTGTCATTGGATTTTGGTCAATAGGCAGCAATAGGCAGTGGGGCCGAATAGCACTCGTTACACCGCATGCATTTACAATGCAAGTCGTTACAACGAATTGCTATAGGGGGGCGCTGGAGTTTGGAATAGTTTAATTTACTATTACAACTCCAGTGTGTGCAACAGTAGGGAAGGTGTTGGATTGAAAATCCAACAAATCCAACACCTTCTGCCCCCTACAGCAAGTCATTGTAACGACTTGCGTTGTAATGGCATGCGATGTAACAACGCGTTGTTGTAACGACTTGCGTTGTAATGGCATGCATTGCGAGCGATGCATTGTAAACGTTGTTTACCATTGGGGCATGCACACTGAAATTAGTTCCATTGATTTCTTTCTGATCGAAGCCAGTCTATCATTATGCCTCCAAATGGATCAATTTCCCAAACAGATCACCATCTGTGGCGTCCCGCAAGGCTTCTTCTTGAGTCCCACTCTGTTTAATAGCTGTGTGGCCTAGTTAACAGATTTGTTTAAGAAATACCAACTTTACTTTATCTGCTATGAAAATTATACTGAATATTGAAATTGGATTGAGACAGGAATGTGACAAGACTCCGTTTTCTCCAAGGCCTTAAAGCAGTGATTGAGGGGATGGCAATAAACTGCCTTCATCCTTCATGTGGCTAACCTTGTATGGTACTTTGCCAGGAAAGATCACCAACATCAGGAACTGGAGTATAGATACGTGTTGTGGTTCATTTATCAAGAAACAATTCATGTTTCCAGTCTTAACAGAGAAGTGCCCGTTTGCCCTCTTGCAATAGTGGATTCCGCTGCAGGGATGTAGGTCTTAGACTTCTTTCCTTATTGTGGTGTGTGCCAGTCTGTTTCGCATTCCGTGGCCTGCAGTAAAGCACGGAGACGATCAGGAGGTGAGGCAGTCCAGCCCTCTGCTTCTCCAGGACTCTGAGAGGGAGTCACTTCATAAAGATAGTAGAAGAAGGGCCACTCTGCCCTTAGGCTGCTCCTTCTCTTGTGATTGGGTCCTGGTTCCCTCAGTTGCCCCTTCCAACTGGTTTCTCTGTTTGGATTGGTTATGGGCCTTGGTTCGTTCCGTGTTACTTCACCCCACTTAAAGAGAGGGCCCAAACGCTCCACACCTGAGGAAGAAGGTGTTTGCCAAAACATGACTGTCCTTTGGTGTCCCACGCAGGTCACTGCCGGGGTGTATGCCTTGCATTTCTATTCTGGTAAGTCCCCTCCGGGAAGGATGGGGCCGTCTTCCTTGCCCGCTTGTGAGCGCCATCACCACATCTGCAGGAGCCAGCTCTGTTGTTCTGTACTGAGGGGCAGAGCTATATTGGTTCCAGGAGCAGGGCGGCGTTGTCTGGCCAATGCTCCTTTCTGGTGGGACGTTAGCCAGCTCCCAATCCCCATCCCTCCAGTTTCCTCCATTCTCCCAGCCGCGGGAGCTGGAAGTGAAGAGTTGGCATTTCTCTACCCATTGACGGGGGCCTGCTCGCCGTAGCGATCCCTGAACACCGTCCTTCGAGCATTCCGAGAAAGGCCCAAGCTAAGGTGGCCTCCTGCTCTGATGCAGCATAGACGAAGTGTCATTTTCCCATACAGGATGTCACAACTTAAGTAAATGGCAAAATGTAAGCCAAGCAGAGGGACCTTGCAACATTATATGCTTCGCTTTCCCCCGGTCCAAGGAAAGACCATGGCTACAATTTCTTACTGTTGAGTTTTAGTGCCACGCTAGAGGCCGCGAGTGTGTGCTCCAGACTCTATGCAGTGCCATGTGCATGTAAGGACAAGGATTATGAGAATGGGTTCGCTAGATGCACACACACACCAGTTTGTGGTTGCCCTTACTCTGCCAGGTCTGCTGCTTTAGTTCTTGTTCACTTTGCCCACTTCTGGCTCGAAGTTTGAGGCCCCTATGCTTTCTGTGGTATTTGCTGTAATACTGATGAACATCTGCAGGTGGGGGTCACATAGAGGAAGCGGGTTGAGGCGCACTGGCCTATATGGATGTAAATTGAATTGCAACAGGCAGTGTCTCACAAAGCCCAGCAGGGCTGGGTAGAGTCATTTGTGTAGCAGGCACAGACCTTGGAAAACTTGAAACTGTCCTGCTCAGTGCTGACTGACGGGCCCTTTCATTGGCTGATCTCGTTGCTATTAGAGACCAAGTGTTGTCCCGGCTTTTAAGCAGGACTGCCAGAGGGAAAGAAAAAGAAGTTCTGGCACAGGCCCATTTTTTTTAACTTCTTGGCAGGAACTAAATAATAACCATCTCTTAGCAACATCTTCACAATAGTAGAAGGCTGATCTCATCCACAGGCACACCCCGAGGCCCGTGCCTGGACGCACTAGCTTGCTTTTGAAAAGTATCTGTGTGTTTGCTAGGCTTCTTTTTGAGAGGCAAAGGTGAACAATTTCCCACATAACTTGTTTCGTATGAGCAGCGGGAGTACAGCCTTCCCTCTCAAACACAGAGCAGGAAAGGCACTACACACTAGTAGCATGCAAGCTTCCTTCACACATGCCCACTCCAGGCAGCACCATGGCTCTCAAACACAGAGCAGGAAAGGCACTACACGCAAGCAGCATGCAAGCTTCCTTCACACATGCCCACTCCAGGCAGCACCATGGCTCTCAAACACAGAGCAGGAAAGGTACTACATGCAAGCAGCATGCAAGCTTCCTTCACACATGCCCACTCCAGGCAGCTCCATGGATCTCAACCACAGAGCAGGAAAGGCACTACACGCAAGCAGCATGCAAGCTTCCTTCACACATGCCCACTCCAGGCAGCTCCATGGCTCTCAAACACAGAGCAGGAAAGGCACTACACACAAGCAGCATGCAAGCTTCCTTCACACATGCCCACCCCAGGCAGCACCACGGCTCTCAAACACAGAGCAGGAAAGGCACTACACGCAAGCAGCATGCAAGTTTCCTTCACACATGCCCACTCCATGCAGCAGCATGGCTCTCAAACACAGAGCAGGAAAGGCACTACACGCAAGCAGCATGCACGCTTCCTTCACACATACCCACTCCAGGCAGCACCATGGCAAGTTTAACTCAAACATAGGACAGATGTAGGGCAGGCAACAGCTGTGCAAACGTCCCTCACACCTAGAAAGAGGCAAAGCAAGTCGCAGCAATCCAGGCTTCTTTCAGCACACAGAACATATACAGCCTAGGCCTTAGCATTTGCAGGTTTGCCTCGCACATCTAACAAGTGGAGTGCACGCTTCTTCACACTGAACAGTTGCAGCTTGGGTACCAGCAGTGCAAGCCTCATTCACAATCACACAACAGGTTCAGCATACACAGAAGCATACAGTGGCGGCTCCTCCGCTAAGGCCAATGCCCGGCCTATCAGCTTTGCCAATGCTTGTTGCCCTTCCTGTTAGCACACGCCACAGTAGGCTCTGTAATTACTTCACATCCCCTCCTGACAAGACTTAACTCAGTAAGATCTCTACAACTTGTCGTATGGTAACTCTGGTCGATATTTATCCAATACATGCTTTTTTGGAGGGGAGGAGTGGTGCTCAAAAGATATATTTCACCATGAGGAAATTTGGGAAAATAAATGGGTGCTTTTTTATGCCTGTTATAAAAACCTTTCTAAAAGGAATCTTCCTAAGCTGCCCCCACTGCGAAGATAACACTTGCATCCAGGAAGCCGCACAAGCCCTTAGAAGAAAAGGGTATTTCTTTTTGCCTTATAATTAACATGTGTCACCACCTGCAAGAGCAAGGTATCTTTGGCAGGAAAAATGCAAATAATGAGACGGAAATCAAATAATCACTTTAAATGCTCAGGTTCGGAGGAGAACAGGGAGATTAGAAGCCCTCTACTTTTTATTGGGGGAAAATATAAAGTACATCATGCCTTCTCTTACATAAGAGAGAACCTGTGATGCGCCTTTCTGCCGGAGAGCGCATCCCTGGACTGTGCCTACATCACATCTGATCATCTTGGACTCCAATAGCAAGGGAACGATGATCTGCCAATCTCTTCATTTTTCCCCCATGTATGTTGAATATTACAATGGATTTGAAACCACAGACCTATGAATGGATGAGAAAATTGGAATATCTCTCTCCAGTAATTTTGCAGCTTCCCACCAGAATATCAAGGAAAACATATCATGTGGGCAAATTGTTCTTTGTGTAGGCGCCACCTAAATTCTACTTTCAATGTGCTGGGATATACTGGCTACTCACTTATATATAGTGATGGTGATGTTTATGGGTAAAGGAGTGGCGATGCACTTCTTATGCTGTAGGATTTGCAAATTACCCCAAATACTATGATTTTTTCTCCTCGGTGGAACTTGCACTGCTGTAATACTGATGTGTGTGTGTGGATGATTGTTGCCTTAGTGCACAAATGTATATGTAATGGGGCACAGGACGTATATCGGTAGAGGAGATAAAATATATATGAGATCCTTTAATCGATTAAGGGTGGCAGAAGCCAGGTGGTGGGCTGGACCAATGGCCTGAGGAGCTGGCAGGGACTTTCTCGATGGTAAGTGTGTTTCTCCTAGAATATTTTGGTCTTTTGTTCCTTTGAACCACAGGACTGCTAGTGGAAGCTTGATGTGCGGAGGGATTTTTTCAAGTTCTTCGGTTCATAGGAGAAGGCTGGGCTCATGGTTATATTTTTCTATTTCTTGGTTTTGAGGCTGGCGAGGACTTGGCCCCCTGCAGCGTAGGCCACCTAAGGTAGTCAGTCAGCCAGTTATGCTAGCGCACAGATCTGTTTTGAGCTTTAAGTGATGCGGCAGGCTTTGGAAGTGCAGTCTAGAGGGGCAGTCAGGACAGATCCTTCAGGGTGGCAGTGATGTAGTCATGTGTTTTTATTGGTGTCCATGTTCGGCAGATGTTGCCTCGCGCCTTCCTTCCGGTGACACATACCTCATCCAGCTGGTGACTGTTTTCCACACAGTACTTGCCTTGCCACCTCCCTTTTAGCGCAAGTGACTCAATTTTGAGCTTTCGAAAAGCTGTGAAATGTTACCTTAAATATATTCTAGCTCGCAGGTGTTCAGAAAGGGTGAAGCCTGTGAGTGTGTGGGGAATACCCACTTACACTGCTTCAAGGCTCCTTTGACACGAGTCCTCGCACCATAATTGCGTGGGTCTCACAGGTGTGTCCTTCTTTTCATCTTCATATGTCACCTCATTTATTTTGTACTTGGTAAATATTTTTCGTTTCTTGGCTCACGGAGATGTGTACACTAAGGGCCAGCAGACTGCACTCTATGGTACGTCGTTTCTGCACTGCTGCCATACCTTACGCCTAAAAAACATCATTGTGTCATGTCATTGTAAAGGGGCCTATAAGGGGTGAATAAGGGGCACACGTGAAATGAGTGAGGATGGCCGCCAAAGGAATAAAGCGCACACAGGGGAAACTGTGAGGGGCGGCAGCTGGGAGACCCGTAGAGCGAATCAAACTGGAAAGAGCTAGCAGGAGTGTACAGAGAGTTGTAAGGTAGTTCTCCTGCAGTTCAATGAAAGCACACAGTGGAGGTGGAAGGATACACCTAACAGCCAGTAGCATCAGGTTAGAGAGTAGTACTCCCCAAGGCTCACAATACGATGTAATTGACTAACTCATAAGCTGATCCCTGAAAGAGTCTGGCCACATAAGCCACTCATTGTCAGGGGTGGGCAAACAGTCACCTCTAAGTATTTTGTAAGCAAAAGATGTGTTTGTCATATTTACTGTCAACCCAGACCTAGAAAATGTGAAGGATTTCATCTTGTTGGTGTCTTGCTCAGTGGGCCTTATGAGACAATCCCTATGGCATCGAATTCAGTCTAACAAAGATTTGGTGCCATTTTACGATTATTTTATCTGCCGCCATGATTTTTTTCACGGGTTCATAGCACTCCTTCACTGTTATGCATAGGCCTCTCGAGTGGAACTGTTGCATAATATTGTGTCTGCGAAAGCACCTTTCTTCAACACACTCTGGGTATTGGACCTTATGCATGCAAGTGCCATGATGGTGCTTTTTCTATGGGTGGTACCAACACTGAAAAGACATGCACTGCAGACCACACAGGATGTATGTTAGATGCCCATGTCAGAGGGCAGCTATAGGGCAATCGGGAGAACTTACTGTTAATTCCCTTCCGGGTCCATGCCTTAAACTGCACAATTCCATTACAAATCGTGTCATACATGAAGAATTACAGTTAAATATTGTTTTCAGTTCTCAAGTTCCTCTGCAACAAGAGTGCTCAAAGTAGGTACAGGAGCAAGGAATCCAGGCCACATTATCAAGATCGCCACATACACTGAATCGAAATTTGTCAGTTACGTTTTCTGTGGTTATCGTGAAAACCTGGCATGGATCTTGACCTTTACTGGATGCACCTGCCATGCAGTTTAACACTGTTTATATGAAATGTATCACTTAATAAATGTGTCATCAAATCTCTACACAATCTGTTAATTACCCATAGACGTTCGAAAATGAGGCATATTTGGGGCAGGTGAGGGAAATAAGTATCAGATTCATAAAATAATAAATGTCAAATCAGACTAAAGTGTAATCCCTTTCTTGTTGTAGGAATCCTGACTCTGAATCATTTATTCCAGCTCTTAACCCAAATTTCTCTTCTCCTTCATCTTGCAGCAGAGCAGCAAAGTGGTCTGCCCTTGGCATTGACACCCTCAGCACCTCCCTACCTGCCAGATTCCCCCGTACAGCTGCCGGGCCCACCTACACTGGTGACTACCCCATCCACCTTTCAGCCCCCCCTCTCAGAGCAGATGGCTGATTCACCGACTGAGGTTGCCCAGTGTGACATTGAAGAGATGGAGTCTTCCATCACCCCGCTTCCCAGCACCAATGGGACCACCGAGAAGCCAGGCGGTACCCCGGAGCCAGAGGAAGACAAGGCCAAGAAGCTACTCTACTGCTCGCTCTGCAAAGTGGCAGTGAACTCCTTGTCGCAGCTGGAAGCTCACAATAAAGGTAGGTCATTCCCTGTCAAGAGCACTACAGTCCCCTCTGTCAGAGTGGTTTAGTCAACCTGTTGGATACAGTCTCTTATGGCATGGATTAAGCAGGATTGTAGCTATGTTATACTGCACAACTGTTCTATTCGACAGCCTTTGCAAGTCCCAAGGCTTTCTAGTGCCGTTAGGAGTAGAAGATCTTCCCAACAGAGGGGGCAAGGGCTGGTGTCTACAGATCATCCACCGGGCGCTAGTGAGTGTGGGTAACCTGACCTGCTGAATGTCAGAATATCAAGCACAAAAATATCCTCTCGCAAAAATATTGTATCCAGAAACTGACTACCAGAATATCATACAATTAAGTATAGATTTCATATTCTTAATTCCTCATCTATGTACCTTGAAGATGTGTATATCGTCATGGCATATATATATGTGGAATTCAGAATAGTAAATCTATATTATATACATACTATATAGATTTACTTGCACAGTTTGTTTGGTCAATTGTGGCTACGATATTTTTGTAGTATAATATTTAAGACTCAGTGTTTTAGACCTATACCATGTGGACTGTAGGATGTTGATTCCCCCCCACACCAGTGGTGAGGCAGAGGCTCTTTCAGCCGTCCACCTAACCTGTGCGAGTCTGATTGAAGCTCGCGGATATCACTGGTGATATGTTTTTAGGTAGGTGTGTGGGCAAATGCCTGGAGTCTGGAATACTGGCCCTGCACAGATTTACTTTATTCCGGTTTTTGATTTGTGTTCGCAAACATAGGTATATTTCCAGGTGTTGAACACAAGGCCTGAACAGGTCTTGATTACCAAATAGGCAAAGGGACCCCACTTCTTTCAGGGGCCCCGCGACAACGGATCAAAATAATATTGATTTGATTGTGAAAGAAAATTACAATCAAGCTTTCTTAAATATTGTTTCCAAAAGAAAAAAATAAATCAACTCAAAGAAACGAAAACTTTACATTAAAGACTCAATAGAAAACATACTGTATTAATGTAATGCACCCATTAACAACTTAAAGTACATAAACCAGAGACATCTGGGGCCCTATTATGTATAGGGCGCACTTTCCCTGTTTGCGCCCTGCCGCACCTTAACACAGGTGCGCCAGGCGCAAACAAGGAAGGTGTGCCCTATTACATAGAATGCACTGCCCCCAGGGCAGCAGCAAACTTGCGCTGCCCCCAGGGCAGTGCATTTATGTGAAAAACGGAGTGACTGCTTTAAAGCCACTCCGTGTTTTCACAGTGCAGGCGGGTGCAATAAGTGACTGCACCCGCCTGCTAGGGGGGGGGGTCCATTGGACCCCCTTCCTCCATTCAGAGGGCTACTCTCAGGGCGTGCACTGACAGTGCACCTACTTTTAGGTGGTGCACTGTCAGTGCGCTTCCTGAGAGCTTCTTTGACCCCGGCACCCGCGTCTGTAATGGGTGCGGGCGCAGAGGCAAAGCGATTCCCTCATTTGCATGGGGCACACTGGTGCGCTGGTGCGGTATGTGCGATAGCGCAATCAGTATCACAGAAGGGGCTGCACAAGCGTCTGCAGCCCCTTCTGTAATATCAAAGTGCCCCTGGGGACGCCTAAAGCGGCGCTACCCCCTTTGCGCCCCCAGGGCACTTTATGTAATACAGCTCCAGATTCACATAACAGGTTGTCTCTTAAAGGCTCATTTTCTGGCAGCTGTCAGTTCCTAAAAAAATCCCGTGCATTGGGTATTAGGAGAAAAATTGCGAGGGGGGCCCACGAAATTTCGTCTGCCTAGGGGGCCTCCACAGGGTTTAATCTGGCACTGAGCCTGAAGCCTTCCCCTGCCTGGTTCAAACCAGTACATTGTCGCACGTTATCCGTTATGTCAGTCTAACTGAGTGCAGCTGGAACTCACTGCGCCTTTTATGAAGCATCTGTTAGAAACATTTTCCAAATATACGGTTTTAAAACGGCCTTGGGATTTCTAGCCCAGGCCGTTAAAATTATTTGCAGAAAACAGGTGGGAGGAGGGTCTTTTTACCTAGTGACAGCAACAGAGAGGGGAGTGTGTTACTATGACAAGGGGAGCTATTCATGCATCTTTGCCACGCACAACTGCACGAGTACACTGTGATGAGTACCACAGAAACTGCCGAGCAATCTTTGTCTTGAGTAGATTTGAAGCTTACAGTGCTGTTGTCTGTGCTGTGCCTGTTTTGTGTGGAAGGAAAGTTTGAACTGGTACTGCTGTCCGTGTTGTCCGTGTTGTACACAAGAAAGAAGCAGGAATTGCTTCTGTCAGCACTGTATCCGTTCTCTCAGGGAAACGCATGGTGTTGCTTCCAATGCGGCAGCTGTTCATGTGTGTGAGGGACGCTTGCACTAGTGCAGCCCACGTTGGACATGCTCGGCCTCCTGTCTCGTGACAAGGAGCCCTAGAGATCACGGGTCAGTCAAGTGCGTGCTGAGTGGAAGGCGAGTGGTGTTCCCTGTCCTGACGGCCTGGGCGTGGAGGCTGAACAGCTGGTGGCAGCGTGCCGAGGCCTGCAGATGAAATCACATTGGTTGCGGCCGCCAGCTGGAAATGAGCACGTGCGTTACATTCCCTCCGGGGATTGTTCTCCCACCCAACCGTCATCTCAGACTTTTTAATGTATGTAAAATATCGCAGCCTCCTTCTACCTCTAGAGGGGCGAGACGAGCGCAGGAACATTAGCACTCGGTATGCATGAGAAAACCAGCACGTTATCTTCTTCAATCAGCGGGTGAGAGCCGACGTGGGCCGGGCGAGTGTATTATTACGAGTAATGGTACTGAAAGTCGTTTCAGTCCAGACCTTGCTTCCCGCGCTCATGTCACTCGCTTCCTAAGCCCATTCTCAGTCGCGCGCACCCGGTGTCTTAGTGAGCAGCACGCAGGTGCGGGGAACTCCTCAGAACTGGCTCAGTTTTTGTCTCACCTACATACAGCTGTTATCTGTTTGTTGTCGAGGACCAATTTTTGACAAAACCAGTACTTAGAGTGGCCTTTGGGTCAGCCCACTGCTTACTATTGCATGGCTTTCTTGTCATTTTAATTTGCTCATTTCTTATTCAGTGTGTTTCTTTCCGTCCCCTTGTGTTTGTCCCTCCCAAGGATCATAGCTTCTTTACCACTGTTTCGAGGGGATGATTTTTATACCTCCACTGCTTACATCCAGGGAGCTACTTTTTTTCTTTTTCCTTCAGCAATCCATGTGAGTTCAAGTGTTTTACTCTCTCTTGTGTGCTTCCTTGCCCGATGACATATTCTCCCTGTGCACTTCATGTTGTTTCCCCATCCCAGCTCATCTATTCCTTCTACCTCTCATCTCCATCTTGCTTGGGTTCCTGCGGCCAGGCCCTGCACCCAACCACCCCCTTCTGTCGGCCAACCCCCACTGGACCTCCACCTCACATTTTGTTTTTTAAATGTTTTTTGCAGTACAGCGGTAGTCCTGTGGTACTGCTTCTCAAGCAAGTACCAGAGGTGACGCTTCCACAGCGGCACTGGTACCTCACGGAAGGGCGGCATTGTGTCTAGCTGGAATACCGTGGAAAAAATAATTTTTAGTGCTGGGGGGAGGGGGGTCCCTCTGGACCCCGCCCCCAGAAGTGTCTTTTAATGGTAGTCACATTTATTTCCATGTTGCGACCACCAATCTGATTGCTCAGTCCAGTGGGACCGAATTGACTAAAGGGGAAAAAAAGCTTCCTTGGCCCATCAGATCACTTTTTTTTTTTAGATTCACGGTCCCGTGGGACTCCAGAGGGTAAACAATCCAGGTATACCTATTTTTTAACCCCTTCATGACCACCCAAACACCTCTTAACCCCTTCGCCGCAGCGTGAATTCCGCCGCGGCGCGGGGGGGCTAGGGGGTGAGCGCGGCGCTTCGGTGCTCTTGACGGCACCACGCCGTCATGAGTCACGGGCGGCGTGTGCTCATGACGGCGTGGTTCCGTCATGACCACGCCCGCTCATTAATTCGCCCGCACAGGCGGGGAATTAATGCTGCGTGGGCGGAGCGGCCGCGGCATGACGGAACCACGCCGTCATGAGCACACGCCGCCCGTGACTCATGACGGCGTGGTGCTGTCATGAGCACGCAAGGGGTTAAAGTGCGAATTTCTCGAAACATGGATGAACAGATTTACACCAAATTTGCCAGAAAGTTAGAACTTTATTCAGAACTTGTGCATTTCATTATTTGGTGTAATTCCATTCCGCTATTATTTTCTGTATAACTTACCAAAACTCCCTATGGGAAATAACATGCTAAAACAACGTAAACAATTTTGGGACCCCCTTTTTCTTGGCCCTACTTGATGAATCACCCCAACAAAACCTTCCATGAGGTAACTGAAGTGTGAAAGTTTTTTTGTTTTTTTAAAGCTTAGGTAAGATTCATTAAACGGCGACACATTTATTAGCAAAACAATAAACACTCCTCCTGTGGAAACTGACCAAACTATAACCTCAGAGTGGAGACTGCCACTGTATTAAAAAAAAAAAATATATATATATATATTCCTGCAGATAACAGTTTCTCTAGAAGGGTTGTCTGATCTGAATAATCTGGATGAGCCTAACTCGTTGCAGACAAGACAAACACAACTGTCCACCAGTCTCTAAATGGTTTGCGACATGCATTATTCCTTTGGGCATAAGGCGATACAACCTGGTGCCACTCCCCACCCAACCCAATTTAGGAGATTCACAACAGCAGTTTGCCAAGAATGAACTCCTTGGGAGTGCTTCTAAGCAGAAGTGAGAGACTGATTTCTGTTTTCAGTGTTATAGGTTCTAACTGATGTGTGATTAGTATTCCATATATCACACTCCAAGATTAGTTTGCTCTCTGTGGAAATAGTTGGAGCTTTGGGAACCGCTAGACTAACCAGAGAACCAAAGCTTTAAGCTGTATTGTTAATTTATTGCACACATGAGTTAGATGTCCTCTAAAAATATTGCCACAAAATTGAAAACTTATTAGAAACCCTGTTGCTTTGCAGAGCTGGTAAATTTGAAACTAGGAATGAAAATGAGTCCATAAATGAATCAGTCAGTAAAAAGAACAATTAAATACATTTTCAAGCTTCTAAGACATACTCTGTTGAGTCAGCTTACTTAAGACACTGAAGGGACAGATCGGCTTCCCCCTTTGCATCCGATATGTAAATCAGTAGCACCTCCAGCCCTGCTCCATTTAAGGGGCAAGTAATTTTTTCCTTACTCAGTTGTAATCTTGCATAATTCCCTTTTTATGCATTATATGTAAATATTTCACATGACGTTTGTCCCCAAAGACTGTTATGCTGTTTTGCTTGATTTTTTGCCACAGGAGACTGGTTCAGGCACAAAATGTCTTGCAGAAACTGTGCCCCCAGCCTCAAGACGGCTTTCTGCTCAAACTAGTCTCTCACCGATATTTCAAGTGACGATTGTACATCGGGTTGTATATATACCCTTGCAGTCAAGTCACTCCAGATACTGGTGAAGATAATTTCACGTAATTAGCATAATTTTACTTAAAATTATGCCTAAAAGACAAAATAAGTATTTTGTGGTTTTGCCTACCACTAATGGATTTGCAGGCATTCTACATATGAAGAGGCACCTGTAGGTAACTTCCACTCCCACATGGTCACTCTTTACTTGTTTCTGCTGATCAGGGACTTGTGTTTTAGGACTCAAGGGCCAGATGTCCAAACATTAGAAATAAACTCTTTTGAGTTAAATTAGCGATTCCTAGTTGGTCATTAATAGACCTACCTCATGCCTATTCCACACTGGCGTGCAGCACTTAAGGTTCATGCAACCAGGCCCTTATCAAGGAGGCCTTCACAGGACGCAACATTACGCGCCTGATTACTACGCTTCCTCGTGGATGATATCATAGAGCATCGACACACTATGCTCTTCATCCTACACTTATAACATTTGAGGAACCTAGAACCACGGCTCTCCATCCAGTTTCAAGCCACTTATGCCCTGAAGAAGTTCATTCCTTAATGAACGAAACGCGTTGCCTGGAGCTCATGTTGACTGATGACGTTTAAAATAAAGGATTGCCTTACATAAAGGAATTGGTCAGTCTTACTCATTGGAAAAGACACTTTGGGAGTGCACCACTCCGCGCTTGTACAGTTTCTATTCTGCTTTGCAGTTTGCACCTAACAACGGCAGGTGCAGGAGTTGCATGTGCACACCAACTCTCATCACTTTCGGATAATTACAAAAGGAACATAGCAGTGAGGTGCGGCTATTGCGGTCCGCCGTTGTTTGTTGTTTATTACTACCTCATGCATATTAATGAGGTAGGTCGCAATTTGCGACCCATTTAGAATTGCAGCCATCACAGGAATGGTGGCCTGCAGACCACCATGTCTGTGATCGCTTTTTAATAAAGCAATCTATTTTTTTCCCAATGCAGCCCATTTTTCATAATGGAAAATGGGATGGATTTAAAAGAAATAATGAAACTTTGCAGTTTCATTTTTTAAATTTAGGCAGTTGTCCATGGGACCAATGTTTACTCAAATTTTTTTTTTTTGCCATTGTCAAAGGGAAGGAGCTCCCAAGGGACCCCTTCCCCTTTGCGAATGGGTTACCAGCAATTTTAAACTTGTGGCAAAGTATTACTGTTTTACGACCGGAATTTGGTCGTAAAACATTAATACATACCATTCTGATTTGGTATTTGCAAGGGCTTCCAAATACCAAATCAGTATTTGGTAGCAAATGCAAATTGCAATTCGGTAGCAAGTTACTGAATCGCAATTTGTCTTTTGCACATTGTAGAATGCTTTTTTGCGGTCGCAAACGGCCCGATTCTGCGAATCGGGCCCTTTGCGACTGCAAAAAAGTTGTTTCACACCCATCCAAATGAGCCAGTATTGCTCAGTACCTTTGTACATCTGCCCATTAGGTTCTTGCCAACAAAGAATACAGTCACATTTAAACTGAGGATGAATAGTTGGGATAGTAAGGTAAGAATGTATAATGATGATGAACACTAAGTTCATGGTATATCACCTTTTGTGTGTATGATGACTAACAAATTGCCCTTTGGCTTTCTTTTCCAGGTAGTTTAGATTTAAAGTTTAATCATTGTTATGACTTGTTTGACAAAATATCTCACACCTACACCAGATTACTGGGCAGATGAAAATGTTTGTGGTAAAATGTGCCCAAAGTCTTTTGAAGACCTCATCCTGACTGGCTGTGAATGGTTGAAGGAAGCCTCGTGCCATAATGCTTATGTGTGTGCTTTTTGACCACAGGCACAAAACACAAAACAATCCTGGAGGCACGAAGCGGCCTGGGCCCGATCAAGGCTTATCCACGACTAGGGCTGACTGTCAATGGGGAGCAAGGAAGCCAGGACCCAAGCACCCAGGAGAGGACGTTCCACTGTGAGATCTGCAACGTGAAGGTGAACTCGGAAGTCCAGCTCAAACAGGTAAGATGGCATCTCATGTGAGGTCACTCCAGGGAAGTGACTGCCATCTGCTCTCTATCTAGAACCATCACTTCCTGCATCCATCTGAAGGTGTTCACCTCTTTATCCTCAGTGAGACTTGATCTCTATTTACTCAAACCTCCCTCGCTCTCCTTTCGTTTCCACCTCAGTCTGGGAGAGTTATTGACTAGGGCTACTCTCTGCCTTCTTTAGCATGAGATCCTCTTCCTCTTTGCCTTGCTGAGTTCTACTCTCCTTTCTTTATTTGTGAAGACAATTCTTTGTTAAATTAAGTGTTTGATTAGCTCAGCTAATGTTACTTCTTACTCTGTTGGGTTCACATCTCTTCTTTCCTCTGCTATAGCTTTGTTTCCATTGGTTTGGCCAAATAATTTCTCCTTCTCCATTTGAGTCTGTCCCCCACTCTCCTTGGAATGAGATGCTGTGTCCACTTGAGTAAGTCTTGACGTCCCCTCTTCGTTGGTGTAAGTCACTCTTCAATTCCTCGATTCAGGGCAAAATGATGTTTCACACCCATCCCAATTAGCCAGTATTGCTCTGTACCTTGGATGAAATGGCTTTTGCTCCCCCCGACCTCCCCAACTCTCCAGCCCCTGGTTAAGTAATCACCTCCCTCTCTTCTGAAATTATGATTCACCTCCCATACTTTCTTCTCAGCTCTCAATCCACTCGTCTCTTTTTCCCTATGGGCGAGATGTCACCCCTCCCTTCGTTTGTGTTAATCTCTTTCTTCATTCTCTCATCTTAGTACTCCTCTGAAACAGTTGGCTGGGTGTAACCAGGAGGAACTTTACAATAGAAAGCACATAGGGACAGTATGGCATGTTAGGGTGGTTACTTGAAGCCTGTCATTCATACCTACCATCTTTCATTGTAGCACATTTCCAGCAGGCGGCACAGGGACGGTGTGGCAGGAAAGCCAAATCCGCTGTTAAGTCGACACAAGAAACCACGCACTATTGCAGAGCTAGCGGTAAGTTCTTGTCCAAGACTAGTTTTCTCCACCTAGACAATGAGTCCCCCACTAATCTCCCAGTTGAGCCTCGGAAATGTCACACTGGAGCAGACCTTGTTTAATGCTAATTACCTGCTAATCTATGTCATGCATTCTGGTACGGATTCTTGCTTTTTTTTATCTCAGAGGAGGACTTACAAGTGGCCCACGGTGTGAAGTGATACCAGCCTTAATTCTGTCCCTCTTGATGTACTAGACAATTAGACATTGTTGGAAGTGAAGGAAATGAGTGAAATGGCAAAAGAGTGAAGCATTTGACTGGACAATACTAATGTGTGGCTCACACTTCATCTTGTTCCCCAAGGTCGTGTGTCTCTTGCTGCAAACAAACTGTTAGCTGACTGGGTAGGCATACTGTGACACTTTGAAGATTCCCTAGCTTCTCCATCACCTGTAAGGTGCTACTTGTAAGTTTTCTCAACTGTTATTTCCTGTCATCCGGGAATACGTTCTTTTTGACAGAGAATCTTTAACGAGCCCTTACAAAGCAGTTAATCAGCCACTGTCAGTACGTTGCGCCACATCCGAATAGAACATGAGCCCTGTGGGAGCATCATTTTGTTTCTTAAGACCCCTCAGACATTTAAAATTAACATGTCTTGGCACTAGCGGCTGATGTCTAAATTCCCTTCTTCAGTCCACAGACCGTGATTAACCGCATTGCTTGGGGTACCCAGTCCTCCATCAGCACTTGCAGGCCTGCTTCCTCGGCCTGTGCGGCTGCCCAACACTCATCCCTTGGAGTGCTAATCTGCCACTCCTGGGCTAGCCTTGTAATACATGCCACGAGTGGTTGTGCAATGCCACCTCCAATGGCTTTCTGCACACCTGCAGCCAGAACACCATCAGACTGGTTGGGAAGAAGTGTAAAAGAGGGAAAACAAGGCAACCGGCCTTCTCCATCTATGCACCAGGAATGTAGACCAACATCACTGTATCCTTCACGACTGCCCCAACTGTGCTCCAATTTAGGAAAAAGCTGAAGACACAACCTTTGAAAAAGAGCACCACATCATGATACAGTACCTGTCCATTTCCTCTCTCAGAGCCCTGCCACCACTCCATTGACATGCTGAATGTGTCTTTGCCCTGGACCCTGTACAGGGGTCCACTGTCTTTCAGGCTAGGTCCGTGCTATATAAATACCACATTCATACATGCAATGCCCATTACTATGAGTCGATCTGTACCACATTTTGGTGAACTCTTCAAGGCCTTTACTGTGCCAGGCCTACAATAAATGCTCCTCAATTCAACCCACAAAGCCCCAATCAGACCATATATCATGGCTGGGCATATAATGTCTGTTCCTATGGGTGGTTCACTGCCATTCCTAGGAGAATACAAGCAGCATATATCATGGCTGGATGCATAATGCCCATTACTGTGGATTCCTCAATTTACCATTGTTGGGTATGCACCAGGGGATACTACGCTTAATTTAAAGTGTTCAGTCAAAGGGAGTATCCTCGACCCTAGGCACCTACCGAGGCACTAAAGTGTCCATAAATTGTATAGCACAGTCCTCGCTTCAGCTATTTGGTATCTGCTTACATGAGAACAGCCCTTCTTTCACTTTCTGTAACACCCATGCATATGCACACTTGCAGGGGCATGGTCAGAGCAGTTTCTGCCATACATGCAAGACACCAAAACACCATTCACACAGGCTACAATGTACTCGCACAATTTGTGCTGGATTTTCAAACTGTATTTTGTGCTGCGTAAAATAGTACTACAGTAGTGCTACTTACAACAAAATGCACTTCAAAAATCTACGGGTGGAATTCTCCCTCTCTCCTATATATACATCTCTGCACATGTAAGTGTACTACTTATTAGTAAATGTGGGAGGGACTGGGAAAGTGGTGGGTAAATGGATAATATCTACTTGGAAGTGTGAAGTTTTAGCGAGGGGTATGGAAGAATGTATGGAGGGGTATGCTAAAACAACCACCCACCCAAAAAAGTGTAAGACCATTGCTATTCACAAGCTACACTTCTAAAGTTACTGCTGCCCTAAAGATGACAAAACAGTAGTTAATGTATTCGAGCCCAGCTCTGCCTTGGAGTCAGTTTGGTACATCACAAAGCTGCTCACAGGTACTGCAATGCACTCTCACTGACAAAAATGGTGGCAGAGATCTCCACCTACATGTGAAAAGCTACGTGTAGCAACTTTACTCTTGAAGAAATTTGGCTCCATCCCCTGTTTTCAGGGGGTGGATTCATGTAAGTCTACACATTGGAGCACAATTACACTTGGAAATGGTGAAGATCCAAAAATTGTAAATTGAGTCCAGAGTGTAAAATTAAATTTACACATGCAGATTTACTTATGTAAATTTACCTTTGTGAATTGGCTCCTTATTCATCCCTAAGCCAGCATTTATTACATAAGCATCCTACCCCTCTCAGTTTTGCTTCAAATTCACACACAAGTGCAAACACAAAAATGTGATAAGACCCCAACACCAGTCATGCTTAATATCATACACTAACCCTGTCAGTCCCAAGACAGACATTTAATCTTCCATGCATTGGACACCATTGTAGTATCCGGCTACCCACCCTCAAAAGCTCTTTTGTACCTCATCTAGGCTACGAAGCACTATATAAATGTAAGTACAATACAGTGCAACACAACCTTCCCTCTAGTAAGTGCAGTAGGATGTTCTATAATATCAGGTATGTTTTTTAGAGCAGAAAGGTGGTTCCCGGGAAGGTGGGGTTTATTCTGAACGTTGGTCTCAACAGCCATGTAGCATCAGAAGTGGACCACTGTTGGCATAAGTGATCAGAGCTGTACCTGTACTGGTAAACATCATTGGAACCTTGGGTTCCCTTTACACAAGAGCTCTGTTATACAGCCTTCATTAGGCGCCAAAGATTGTGGCTCGGGTATCACGTATTCTCTGCCCGAGAACAGGTTCTGTGGTGAAATAAGTGCAAATATGTGGGACTGGTTCCGGTAGACAAGGTTAATGTGTGGTTAGTTTGAGAAGATCAACTTAAAGAATTCTAAGCCCAACAGTAGATGGCTGGTTTATTCACAGAAACAAAATGCAAACATTGGCTGCAGGTAAGTAAAACTTTCCTTACACTCCAACTCCGCTTCTAACATTTGGTCACACATTCGATAATCTGCAGTGACCGACACCTTGAATTTCCATTCTGGCTGGCTGCATTATTTGACAGAGCATGGTTGTTCATCTGTGTGGAGCACTTGCATCGTTTAATGCTGTGGCTTGTTCAATACCATGTTAATAAGGGAAATAATTGACAATTGCTTGGTTTTTAGAGTATCCACAGCAAAGATTACACTTGTTCTGGATGACGTTCTCCATTATGTATCTTACATAATCTCATACTCAGTTGAATGAACTTCAGGTGAGACATTCAGAACACTTTTCACAGAAGAAAATATTTTGAATACACTCACCACCCCATAAGGTATACACCATTCTATGATCTCTCTTGGCGTTGATGTTAATAAAAGCACAGCATTCCCACGTGGTCTATGTGATAATGAAAAACACAAAAATTAGGAATTATATGTAACAACTAAGCATGTCTTCTACAGGCCATTAAAAATGATGAATACATTATTGTATTGAATCCCAAACATAGCTCTAAACCTCTTTATTTTAGCATCACCATAGCCCTAGCGTTTTCCTAAACCTCAGTTCCCAGTCCAAGGCAAAATATAAACCTCTCCTTATTAGTACTCCCATTCACAACCCAATCCAACCCAAAGCACAGCCTAACCCTATTGTTAATCGTTATCATACACAGCCCAACCGAAGGCACAGCATAACCCTTTCGTTAATTCTGCCCCCTTTCACAACCAAACAAAATCACAGGTGCAAGATAAACGTATCCTTAATGTTACTCCCATTCATACCCCAACCCAATCAAAGACACAACATAGCTCTGTCGTTAATCATTACCCATGCTCAACCTGTACCAACCAAAGTCACAATACAACTCTATCCGTAATCCTACCCATATTCACAACCAAACAGAACCAAAGGCACAACATAATCCTATCCATATTCCTACCTAATTCACAACCAAACAGAATCAAAAACACAATATAATAATTTCTGTAAACCTTCTCCTGTGTACAATGATATAGTACCAAGAACACAAAATAATCTTATCCATAATCCAACTCTCACTGACAACGAAACAAAGCACAATAGAGCCCTATTCAAAATCAAACAGAACCAAAGTTCATAACCACATTAAACAAACAGCTACTACTTCAGCCTAACTCTTAAAGGACCATTAGCTGGTACAGAACATCTGGTTTGCAGTTCTAACTTTAACCATAACAATTAAACGTAACCCTAGCAGCTACCCTATACCTCACTAATCCTTCTTCACAATACAGAGCCACTACTTTAACTTGACAATGTATACAGCCCTAACTCTAACCTTTACCTTTAGAACCACCATGGCCCTACAATTTTTAAATTCTTTCCAATTTTATTAGATTTTGTTCAGTACTGCTCCAAATGAAAATGTTCACAATCAATTTTCTTTATTTAGTTAGTCTGGTTATTCTAGTTCATTTTTATTTTATTTTCCTTTTTTAAGGAACTTGTTTTTTTGGCCAAAATGGTTTCTGGGAAAGCGATGGCAGCGACAAATACATGCTTTCAGCTTTCTTTCCCAGCAGATATATTTTGAGCTATTTTCTTTTCTCAGTGGAGGCAGGAGCACCAGGTCCCTCATATTGAGTGATACTCAGAACATGATTATACTGGGAATGCTTCTTCTGGTCAATCTTTTTAGCCCATAATTACGCAAGCATTGAACCCTTTCTGACAATGAAGAGAGGGAATTTCTCTCTTTTGGGTCTGCTCCTAGAAAAACGAATCCAACCGATGGGGCGTTCCCAAAACCCTCATACATGCTAGAAGTTCTTCATAACTCACCCCTTTTAAGCACAAAACCTGTCTCCTAGAACAATCAGCTTCGAGGAATACTTGAAGATATAATATCCTTGCCTACAAAAGCTATCTCTGACAATCCTACCATTTGATTGAACTGTCCCAAAACCAATTTGTAAACAAAACACAGTTTTGGTGCGTAACCTTGCACCAGTGTCCCAAAAATATTCTTTTTTTCAAAAACTATTTCAACATGTAGAGTTTTCAGGAAACAGACACGTAAGATTGTTTGGTGCATGGGGATTTATCAGATAGTTTTTTCACATGGTAGCTGCATTTACTTTACTTGTAGACTATATAATGTGTCACAGCATGAGCATGTCCCAGTGGGTAACAAGAGATTGTGTAATCATGAACCATACTCGTGGACTAGGGTAGAATATCTAAGTCACTTTAGTGGGAAAGCTTTGAGAGTTATGGGTCTGAAGGTTTAGAATGCCCTTCCACCCTTTTTCGGAAAGAGGTTGAAAAAGGCATTGTTTTGCTAATCCGTTCAGTGTATAAGGCCTCCCTGTATTGGTGGTGTTGTGTTTTTATGTGGTTATGTTGATCCCAATTCCGTGATGCCTCTGGTCCATAGTGTGCCTTTTATAAATTAACATAAATAAAATGCATAGAAGACTACAGAACATATTCCTCTTTTCAAGATGATTCTGTGCTCCGAAAAGGTTTTCAGCCTTATTTGGCTTGATGACTAGACCAGCCAAAATACTTTGCATTGATAGAATGCCTGAGTGGAAAGTGCTTTTTCATGTAAACCGAAAATAAGCTTTTTTTCCCTCTATGGAAATGGAATAAATTATTCAATTTGTATACTTTAACCACATCAGATTGCCTTCATGGAGACTTTGTTGCAACATAAGCTGAGCAAAAACCATGAAGTAATCAAAACAGGAGAGAAACTGAGAACAGCTGGAAATATCAGCTGTAAGAAAAGTTTTTTAACGGCCGGAATTAGGGTTCTTTGAGTTGTTTCTGTGGTTGGTACGAGTAGTAGTTTCAGATCTGGGGAAGAGCACTAAGAATTTTGTCTTCTGAGGTGGTTTTAGAAGGTCTTGTAGGGTCTTAGTACCAACTGGGTGTCTAAACATAAGGAATGAGATGAAGTGTATTGATGCCGCCTCCTTTTTAGGTCGAAGCCTACCAGACAGCACAGCTGTCTGGTTTGTTAATGACACCATGGGGATGTTTGGAAAGTTTCCCTGGGAATGCATTCCGCCTATTGTTTTCCATTGGCTCTGTGGTTTGTAACTCAATTTTGCTTGCTTTCTATTGCTAGTTATATTTGTTTTAGGCTGTCCAGCTTGAGTTAGTCCCTTCCAGTGCCCAAACCCTATTTACTGTATTCTTCCACCTGTCCTGGATTTCTGTAAACAGGCCTTTAAATCTTGTTCTTATCTTGTCACATTTGCTGTACATTCAAAAACAGAGGTCAGATGTCAGGCTCTGTCTTCCATGGAGCTTTGTGTTTAGTTTTTTTCTCTGATTCAAAGTGATAGGATTTATGTAACAATCATGATGGATACTAGGGGTGTGCTTGAGGAAGGCTGTACTGTGTTATTTTTTTTCTAGCAGACAACAAAAAGTTAGTGTCTGTAAATGAACTGTGCAGATATTTCAGAATCCATCAGAATTAGAAAATCACAAATGAAGCACATTGGTAACTCTGAATTGTGGAAACAAATATTTTCTGACGATCAAAACGAATCAATATACCACGTGATGATATTTCCACACATTATCGTTTGTGGGATATTTACTTATATCAGTATGTTTGTGCAAATATAATGGTCATTTCAATTAAAGATGTGCTGTCTGTAATGGCAGTATGCTACCACTCCATCCATACTTTACTTTACCCCACTCCACTCTACTCTGCAACACTCCACACCGCTGTAGTCTACTAAGCACCACTCCACTACACACCGCATCACTGCACTCTAATCTGCATCACTCCATTCTATGCCAATTCGCTCTACGCATCTCTACTCTACACCACTCTACTCTACGCCAATGCGCTCTACCCCACACTACTCTACTATGCACCACTCCACTTTTTGCCACTGCACTGTACAGCACTGCACTCTGCGCCACTCTACTCTGCAACACTGCACTCTGTCAATGCACTCTACTCTGTACCACTCCACTCTACTCCAGAGCATTGTATGCCAATCACTCTAACCCCTGTAATCTACTCTACGCCACTCTACAGCACTGTACTCTACCGTGCACAACTCCACTCTACTATAAAACAATCTACTCTGCGCCACTCCACTTTGCGCTACTCTACTCTGCACCACTGCACTCTACTCTGCATCACTGCAGTCTATGCCAATGCACTCTATACCACTTTACTCAAAAACACAACACTTTACGCCGCTGCACTTTATGCTACTGTACTCTGTCACTGCAGTCTACACCACCCTCTTCTACCCTGCACCACTGTACTCTACACCACTTTACTCTGCACAACTCTATGCCACTGTACTCCACGACAGTGCACTCTATTCTGCACCACTCTACTCCACTCTGCGCCACTGCACTCTATGCCACTACACCCTATGCCACTCACTCTACTTCGCACCACTCTCCTCTGTGCCTCTCTACGCCAATGCACCCTACGCCACTGCACTCTATTCTGCAGCACTCTACTTCACCCTGCAACATTGAACTCCACCAGTGAATTCTGCCCCACTCTACTCTGCACCACTCTACTCCAAACCACTGCACTCTATGCCAATGCACTCAACACCGCTTTTCTCAAAAGCAAATCACTCTATGCCACTGCACTCTACGCCAACTGCTCTGCACCACTGCACTCTAAGTCACCATACTCTTCTCTGAAACACTCTATGGCACACCATACCACTGCAATCTACACCACTATTCTACTCTGTGCCACTCTACTCTGCACCACTCTACCCTGCGCCACTACACGACACTCTGCTCTGAAAGACTGCACTCTACGACACTGAACTCAATGCCACTCTACTCTACACCACTGTACACTATGCCACTGCACGCTACGCTGCACCGTTGCACTCTGTCAATGCACTCTACACCACCCTGTTCTACTCTGCACCACTGTACTTTATGCCACTGTTGCCTGTACCACTCTACTCTGACCACTGCACTCTGCAACACTCCACTCTACAAGACTGCACTAATTGCCACTGAACTCAACACCGCTTCACTCTGCACCACTGTACTTTATGCCACTGCACACTACACTGATCTACACCATTGTGATTTACGTCACTGCAATATATTCCACTCTATTCTACTCTGCACCACTGCACTGTACGCTACTTAAATCTAATCTGCCCCACTCAACTCTACGCCACTCTACTGCATTCTACACCAATTCACTCTATGCCACTACACACTGCATCACTCCACACCATCCTACATCACTTTACTCTATGCCACTCTACCCCTCTGCGCTCTACCCTGCACCACTCCACCCAGCACTACTTCACTCTGCGCCACTGCACTGTATGTCAGTGCACTGTACACTTCTTAACTCAAAACCAATGAACTCTACACCACTGCACTTTACCCCAATCTACTCTGCACCACTGTACTTTACTCAACTTCACTCTATGCCACTCTTCTCCACTCTACGACACTACACTCTATGATACTCCACTCTGACTCTCTACTCCATTAAACTCTACTCCACTCTATGCCCCTTTGCAGCACTACTCCTCTCTTCAACTCTCTATGCCACTCCATTCCACTACACCACTCCACTCCTTTTTTTGTTTTTTTTTGTCCCCAGGCGAAGAATTGTTGCATAGTTTGATTCCCCTATTCCTGGTCCAGAAACCTCATCCAACATTTCGTAGGAGATTGATAGCGGGCCCAATGATCCTCACTTGTTTTTTGTGTCGTAGTAGTCCTTGGACCAGCAACGGCTGCTGCATGAGAGCATTGGGGCCACACCCACCCTCTTTGAGGCCCCTTTGCTTAATTTATTCTGCCATTCTCATGCCTGACTGCTTCACTCTGAGACAGAGAGACACACAGTCAGGCACTTCTAGTTGCTGCACTGCACATCTCAGTGTGTGCCTGGCGCTGTGTGGTGGCATAAGTAGGGCTAATGTAAATACAGCCCTCGTGTTGCCTCGGATCCTGTGTGATGCGGCTTCCCAGTCTCCTCCTGTTTCTGGCGGCGCTATAGAAATTACCTTCAGGCATTTCACTCTTCAGCTCAGGCTGAAGGAAGATGAACGTCACTCAAGAACAATTTTCTCACCCTTTACCATTTTATCATAGGGCAGGGTGGAAATAGTAATCATAGTTAACCACACCCCACCATGTGGCCAGCGGAAAGGGAAGAGTTCAGAAGTGTGAAATACTTCTACTCTTTGTTCTCTGATGCTAGGTCATATCCACTTTCAGTTTTTCATTTAAGTATACTTCTTTTTCTCCTACTAACATTGCTTCTTGTTCTTTTACTTCTATTTGTAAACCAGTCTGCTTTTTTCTCCTACTTGAAGTGCGTCCTTGGAAAAAGCACCACTCTACATTACTGCAGTCTACTCTGCTCTAATCAACTCTACGCAACTCTTCGTCGAATCACTCTATGCCACTACACTCTGCATCACTCCACGCCACTCTAATCTATTCTGCACCACTGCACTCTATGCCACAACACACTACACCACTCTACTCTATGCCACTCTACTCCTCTGCACTCTGCCCTGCACAACTCCACTCTACGCTACTGCAGTCTATGCCAATGGCTCTCTACACCACTTTACTCAAAACGAATGCACTCTACGCCACTGCACTCTATGCCAGTCTACCCTGCAACACTGTACTTTATGCCACTTCACTCTATGCCACTCTACTCCACTCTATGCGCTCTACGACACTCTACTCTATGATACTCCACTCTATGACTCTCTAATCAATCAAACTACACTTCACTCTGATACTCTGCTCCACTCTATTACACTCTGCTCCACCCTTTGCCACTCTGCTCCACCCTATGCCACTCTGCTCCACCCTATGCCACTCTGCAACACTACTCCACTCTTTGACGTCTATGCAACTCCCTCTATGTCTCTCCATTCCATTACTCCACTCTACGCCACTTGACTCTGCAACACTCTGCTCCACTCTATGCCCTTCCACTCTCCTACGCTACTCCACTCTATGCCACTCCACTGTACAACAATGTACTGTGCTCTATGCCACTCTACTCTGCAACACTCTACGCAACACCCTCTATGCCACTCCTCTCTACACCACTCCATGCCACTGTGATACTCTACTCCACTCTATGCCCTTCCACTCTACAATTCTCATCTCCTTCACATCCCTCTACACCACTCCACTCCACTCCATCAAACTTCACTTCAGGCCGCTCAAATCTACCACACTCGACGCCTCTCCATAACACTCTACTCTACTCCACTTTACAACAGTCCATTCCACGCCACTCTCCTTTACCCCACTAACTTTTAGCCATAATGACCAGCAGCCATGCTGGTGTATAACATGGGTAAAACCAGGGCCGGGCTGGCCATAGCGGGCACCGGACGTTTCCCCGGCAGGCCGCTAGGGTGGGGGCCGGTTTTGGGCCCCTGGGGGGCCGTTTTTGTTACCGGGGGTCGGCAATATCGGCCCCCTGTAACAAAATCGGCCGAAACCGGCCCTCGCAAACTGCTCGGCTGCACTCCCCCTCACCCCAGGGGGTGCCGGCTGAGCAGTTTGCCAGGGCCGGTTTCTGTTCCCAGTCTAGCCCTGGGTAAAACTTATTGGCAAAGCCAGAAGCTCTTGCATAGGCAAGACCTATTGGCTTTGCCAATGCTTGTTAAAATGCCTTGTTGCTGAGATGTCTTGTTGAAGAACACCGGTTGAGAACAGCGGGCAGTGTTGAGAAAGTTGAGATAAATACAAGCTTAACATTCGCACTCAGACAGCCTGTCTTCTTTGAGCCTGAAACCCTTGCCAAGAGTATTAGATACAATTTTCCTTAGAAAGCGCATTGATTACAGTATTCGAGAAAAATGCTGGAATTCAGTTCCTCTTTTATATTCTTTATTGCATAATAATAGCACGCTTGAGGATCACCTACATAAGTCATTGGCATATACACAAGCAGCTAAACTTTGCAAATGCAGAAAATATTGTTTTTCTTTTTCAGAGGATGCGGCTATATTAGGGTGTAGACATGAACCCCGCAGTCAGCTTGTTTTAATCCTTCTCCAAAAAGAATCCATTTTATAAAGTGGCCTGATGTGTCCGAGATTCTCTAGACGTGGGACTTCAAATCTGTTTGGTCTGATCATCCCGCATCTTTTTCATACTTCTGTCCAGACTGTGGACAGCCCTTTACAGATTGCCCTGATCAATAGTGGATGGAATCTGTGCAACAGTTATTTGTTTTTTGCAGCAGTGGCTGTTTGGCATACTGTGTTTAAAGGGCCTCTCTTCATAGGAGGAAAACAACTAAACCTGCAGACGCATCTCTTTAAGAATTAGGAAATCGCAAAAAGTAAAGCAAAATCACCTACTCCTGACGATGAGGGTCGAAACGGAGAGATGTACAATCTCATGATACTAAGCAAATAATGCATTTATCTTTTGTTTAGTTGCAAACAACTAAAATATTATATATGAAAACAGTGCAGACAAAGAAAAAAGTTCTAAATCCAGAAAGGATTTGACGTGATAAAACAATAGGCTTGGAGGAGGGGGCGGGGGGCTAGAAGTGGGTGTCTAGCATGTAAGTACTAGTTAGATATTTTTGATCTTCAACCAGTAGAGCAAGAGGTGCAGTGCTATAACCAATATTAACAATGTGCCAACCATTGGAACATTGGTGGGCTGGAAGACATCACTGTTTTGGACTTTCAGAAAGATGCCATACCAACCACATCAAACAAGCACTCAAGAACACATTTTGGAGCCCGAAAACCTAGAATTATGACAAAACCATTAGGTCTGCTCACTCAACCCTTCCCCGGCTGCCGCTGCTGTGGAAATATGACTAACGCTGCCTCCCTCAGTGATAAACAAAGAAAAGCATGTCAAGGTTTATGTTGTCGTCCTAGCACCAGCATGGACAATAAAGCTGTCTTACACACACCTTTATATAGAGGTAGATTACCCCTTTGCGGCCATAGAGTCAGACCTGCTAACACTCATGGTGCCACCATGTGGAATCGTCACTCTTCAAGTACCATCCGGTGAAGCTGCTATCACGATGTGAACACAAGGTAAGCTGGAAACCTCTACCAAGGGTAGGTTTTCAATATCCGCTTCGACTGTGCACTTTAGCTTTGATACTAAAGCACAAGTGAATCTGAGGGATGATTTGGATACAGGTGACTAGAAATAAAAGGCAAATGAATGAAGGAAACACAGAACTCCGAGGTAAAGCAGCATGGAACTGAGGGCTGGCCAATCTAGATGTGTTATCACTTGTTATCAAGCAGAGGTTTGGATTTCTATGGGTGTTTGGCTGTTTGCGGTGTTATAAGGTTACAAGTAAAGTGTGTGATAAAAACTATTGCAAGAGTTATTAAGCTCACTGGCCATGTCTCTAGAAGGCTGTATTTGGATCAACTGGTTTTACATGAGCCATCAACAAAAAAATTGTACCCAACTTAGTAATGCCAACAAAAGAGAACAGCAGTGTCACAACACTGCCAAACCTACGTTTATAACTTAAAATAGTGCCATGACAATGAAAGCTCTAGGAACACTGCCATATTGTATTGTTTGTGACCTATACTATTTCTTGAATAAGAGATCCTGTTTCTAATTTTTGTCTTTCTCTTTCAGACAAGCATGGTCTTCCAGAAGGATCTTCCCAAGACCCTGGCAGCTGGCCTCTTACCAAACCCCTTGGCATTTGCAGCAGCCATGGCAGCTGCGGCCAACTCTCCACTGGCAATGCGCCCGGCACCCACACCTCCACTCCTGCAGGCGCCGCACCATCTGACGCACCCTCTGCTGCGGTCAGCCCCAGGACCCATCCGAACTGCTCATGGACCCATCCTCTTCTCTCCGTACTGACAAGCCCCTCCAGCTGGAGCCTAGTGACAGAAACCCTGCCCCACATCCCTTCAGGAGAGGCCTCGAGGACCCCTCCCCACCATGGTCTGGGCCAGCGTTACAGAATTCCACTGGACGTTGCACTGGTCCATTTCTGCGGCTGAACCTTGGTTTGCCAGACATGTTTGGCTGGCTCAGCTTTATAGTTTAACTGGAAGCCCGATTTTTCTTTCACCTCCATTTCTCGCAACACTTTTCTCAACGGATTAAACATGAGTTCTTATCATTATTCATCATCCTCTACACGTCCCCGTGGAATACACCTTCTCTGGCGCAAAGCTGATTTTGACTTGGATGGAGGAATATTTTCGGACTTCAGTTAAGTGCTCCGTTGTTAGCAAGTGCTTCTGCCGTCCATCGCTAGCTGACTTGTGATGCCCCAAGGAAGAAGTGTGCTATGATTGCAGCTTGGTGGTGGATGCAGGCGGTGGTCCCTCCACCTTCTGTCCACAGTTGGGTTTTAACTGTGTGTTGTTGGAGGTGGGATTTATTACTAGAAGAGGGCGAACATGACAGAGGTGGTTCTCATCACCTCCAGAGTGAATTCAGGGAATAGTGATTTCTATTACGTTACAGAAATTATATTTTTTTGTCCATCAGACTGAGATGCTGATGTCAGTGAAGGCAACAAAGGATGCCTGCATAGTACCCCTTGTCTGTCTGTGGGCCACTGGATAACCAGCAATTCGAAGAGATGGCCAGAGCTGAGGACCCCCATCCCCTGGCCCTTTGGTCCATGGACATCTACAATAATATGGACATGGTGGGCCCCCTTCCAGTCTCCCAGATGCTTAAACCTCTCCCATTGATCCTTCTACCAGTGTTGTAGCCATTTTCTGGGTTCCTCCTCTTCCTAATGCCATTGAAATATGTCACAGATGTCTTCCTACTGGACCAGTGGCTAACCCTCCCCAGGTCCTCACTCTACATTGGTAGCCCAAGATTAAGGAACCAGGAGCGCTCTCTATCACAGCCCTGTAAGATATCATTCTCCAAACCCAGGCATGGAGACAGGGTCTGTCTGAATTTGAAGGGATCATTTTCACGTTGGTATGACAGTTTTTCTGGCCTTTAAAGCTTATTACAAATGCACCTGCAGTTATATAAACTCGAATACAGAGGAATGGTCTTCTCTTGCACAGCACCGATGCATTCTGGGATGCATCTTTTGTTAATATGCATGTGTCCCTCTTCTGCTATTCCCCGCCCAAAATCAGTGTCCTAAATTTGCCCATCCCACATGCATTCCATGTTATGTGTTCATACTGACGTGCCTGTACTGCAGTGCTTAATTACTCCAGTCAGAAGTCCTGGAGAGGGTTAGATCCAAAGGCATTAGGTGGTCAAGACCTTGGATTTACATTGTCACTGCTACCAACTTGTAGAATGCGTTGAGGGTATAGAAAATCCATTCCAGCACATCCTCTTTCTCCTCAATTAACAAATGGATGTTTGCTGTAGGAACACACAGCAACAGAGATTATATGGAGCCTAATTGCATCAAACAAAAAGGTTTGTTAGAAAATATATATTTTTACCATATGCTGGATTGTTTTGAGGGAATTCACATTTGTTGAAAAGCTAAATGAAATAAGCTAAACGCATGAAAAGCCATACAAAACACACTAAACCTCTCCCAACCACCTCTCCCACCAGGCATGTCGATGTAGTATTTTTGGTTTAAATCACTGTGCAAATTAAAGCTACCCTAAGCGAATGCCAATGGTTTACACTATTTGTAAGCATTCCTCCCATCACCTTTTGTATGTTCCATTAGACACTGGTCAGGTACTAAAGCCAAGAGAAGAACATTTAAATACACCAATTTCTTAGCATAACCCATCTCAAAATGCCTTTCAGCACCCAGACACGCAGAAACCGGCAGGCAGTTTAAGACTTTCGGCTATTGCAGTAGAAACATTTATGAGGCATTCCCATGGCCACCGCGTGCGACTCCTGGCATTAAGGATCAGTGCCTTTCACCTCCTGTTATGCCTGGAGGTGGATGGGAATGGTCTGCATGGCCCATCACCCTCACTTTCAGGGTCTTGTGTTCTTCCTCATGGACATCAAGTCACTAAAATGCCAGCGGAAGTGGAAGTGACATCAAATACCCTTTCACCCCTAATAACATCAGAGTTCTCCACTAGACCCCCCCCCCTCCCCTTTTAGCCCTTAACAGCCTCCTAGTTGGGTGCTAAATGAAGGGCAAGCAATGGACAGAATGGAAACTAAAGCAGGCTCTTGCTTTCTGTTCCTGAAACTGTCTTCATGACCCTCAAGACCAGGGATAGCAAAGAAAGTGCTAGAGGTACCAAAGGAAAAGTGAGGGGTAGCAGCTGTTACCCCTGAACACCCTAAATTAACATCAATGTCACCCACATCGCACCCCGTGAAAGTATTGCCATGTAGAGTCATGTTTTTACATTTATAGATTTAAAAAAATTATAATTTCAACATGTCTTTCTTGCTGCACCATAGGGGTGCCTCTTAGCTGTCAAATCTAATGACCTGCAGGAGTTAATAAAGAGACCATAGCCTGTGAAAAACCAAATTGTGTCCTTTATCATCCCCCAACTCACAGCACCCAAGTTCAGAGCCTCAACATAGTTTGCCCGCCAACTTAAATCATAAGATATAACAGATTCTGTTTCATTGTATGGTGTGAACAGCTTTAGATTTGCACTTTTTCGCCTTTTTGCCCCTTAAGTCTGATTCACCAATACAAGACTTGTCATCACCCCAGCTTTCTGAAGTGGCTCCATGACCCAACGACTCGGCAGTCAACGGGCCCTATGCAAAGTGTTTGTGTAACAAATGATCATCTCCCTTTGACCAAACTCAGCATGCTCCATTATCAGACTGAGGTTGGAATCACTGTTCACATTTTGATGCTACCTAGTTAGAAATTATAGTCCACCTCGCTAGCAAACACCAGCTTGTAACTCGCCATTGTATTTTCTGTGAGTAACCACCGGCTAGTTATGTGTAGATGGGCACCTATGCAGTTTAGTTGTCTTCGTTTTTAACACGAGAATCTTGGGCCCCCGGCGGACATGGTAGAAGAGTCCTGGAGAGAGCAGGAGAGCGGGACAGTGCCCTCAGGGCAAGAGAAGCACAAGCCCATGCAAGCCTGCTGCGTTGCAAGATGCCACCACGGGATATTCCTTGGCACTTTGCATCTTGGAAGAGGTGAAGGCCATCCAGCATCTGTGCACCCACATGCACCAGGCAGCAAACGGACACTCTCCACCTGCTAAGACATTTGTAGTGAATAAACAACCAATTAAGTCTGGAATGTTTGCAAAAATGTGTGCAAATATCCGTCCAGATCCTTCAGCACTTCAGTCTTAAGACTTGTGAACACAATGCGCTTCCTTCAGGTCACAGAACCTCAAATTGTTTTGCCATCATCTCGACCTGCGACTTTGACCCCCAAGCACATCAGCGGGAGGAGAAATGAGAGAGACTCTTGTTTGTACGGTTACAGCGTCTCACTGTTATGCATTGAAAGGCCTTCTTCTCACCTGTCCTTTTGTTGCGAGATATGTCTGTTTCGTCTATCTCTTGTTCATTTCCACTTTTCTTTCAATGCCCGCGTGGTTTTGCAGCTTGTTTGGAGCTACCGTCTTCCATTCCCACCTGCCACTGTCCATTTAGGGTCGCATAATTTCCTAATGAAGAACTTCACTTTCGAGAAAGTCCAGGTCTGGCTGATGCAATAAGTGAGGACCCTATTTATTTTTTAAGCTATCCTTCAAAATCACAAACATTGCCTAGCACTCTGCAATAGAATTGGGGGACTCATTTTTGCAAGGGTCATTTTCTACATAGAACTATATAAAAGCAATAGCTAGTGAGGATCCATTTAGCACACCAATATGTAGCTTTGTTGTGAATATTTAACAACCTTTCCCTGGTACTAGTTAACCCTAAAGCATTGAAGAATGTCCACCATGTCTTGCTCTCCTTTCAGAGTCCATGGGAGTCTCCCCAAGGCGGGATGATGGAAGGCTTTCCCATGAATTATCCTTAATTTTTCCCAAAAACACTAAATGTACCTAAGGTGTACAGTTGCAGCAGAGCAGTGTGTGCTCCCACCTCCTTAATTTGTCCACTTGTCTCCCAGATAAAGGGTACGTTATTTTGTGGCTTAAGAGCATGATATAATTTCTAATAAAGAATTTAGGGCCTCATGTACAACTAATGTGGTCACAATTTGCACATCAAATTTTTGCGACCCCTAAATTATTTAATGATCCAACCTAAATACGATTGTCAGTTCACAAAATAGGGAATCAGAGGTGGTCACAATCTGACCTACCTCATAAATGTTAATGACGTAGGTCGTAAATTGCAACTCAATGCAATTAGTGATCCTTACAGGGATGTCTGTGATTGCTTTTAAAGAACGCAAACTTTAAAAAAAAAAATGTAGCCCGTATTCCCTAAAGGAAACAGAGCTGGGTTTAAAAAGAAAGATTTACTTTTTTCCTGTTTAAGAGTTATCAATGATCAACAAAATTATTTTCAGCATTTACTAAAGGATAGAGTGTCCCCTTGGGACTCACTTCCTTTTTGCAAAAGGTCTACCACATCCTTTGAGGTGTCTGTAACTTTTCAATGTTTTGCGACTGGGTTTCAGTCTCCAAACATGAATACATAGCATTGTGATTCAGTATTTGAAAGGGACACCTACAGCATGCCCCTTCCAGATACAGGATAGTCATTTATATAACGATTCAGAAGCACTTTTCCAAGTTGCTAAATGTGTTTAGAAAGCCTGTGAAGCCTTTAGTTTTTTTGTTTTTTTAACTGTGCGAAGATTCAGGTTGCATCTGTTGTGAATGATTTTCTGTGTTTCTTGTGAAGCAGATATCATTACTCTGGGCCTCATTGTGTAATCTTCAGCAGTGAATTAAAAAAAAAACCACTAGATCACTTTGCATGAATGGCAGCAGAATCAATCAGCCCAAAAAAATATGGGTTGCACGATTGATAGTGCCTACAGTTCGCATACCATGTTTCTGCTGTAGTTGTTTCCCCATTGTGCTCGTCCTATCCACTTAGTGGAAATTGTGTAGAGCTGCAATATAAGATAATTGTGTGTTGAAGCAGTATGTAGTACATCCACTAGCAACACTCTTTACCAATTCCTTAAAGGAAGGTTCAACACACCGACTACAAACAGGTCTGATTCCCGCTAAAGAGGGAAGCACCATTAAGATGTTCACCTCAAAGTTCCCAAAGTTCTTTTTTATAAACTTTCCAGACTCTGTGAACTCGAAGAACTAGTCAAGAGTAACAATAAGTTGGTGAAAAAAAATGTATGCGTTGTGAAAGAGGAAACACTAGTAAAATCTACTTTTTTGCTAAAAGTTCTCTCATACAAAAACTTCAGCTTTTAAGCTTCTCCATGCATAACATTTCAGGTGGAAAACCTCCACAACTTACGCAACTTCTAATTAATGAATTGGGCCAGAGAAATTAAAACTTTGCCCACTCCTAGTTCTCACGGGTAACCAACATGCATGCTCACAAGATGAATTTACATACAGTGAATCAAAAATGTAATCATTTGCATAGTCAGTGGTTAACCCAAATAACAGAATGGTTTCTAGATTCTGGTCTGGTGAACGATAGCATACGGTTTGATCTTTTGAGTAGGAGTACTTCTCCTTTTAGTTTTGTGTTTTTTTCTGAGGAAGTTGAGTACCGGGGTTCACTGATAAGACCACTTCACTTAGCGTGACTTGAGTGTGTAGCAGTCACCACCTTACATGGCCATCACAACCACCATGACAGTTTGTGGCATATGGTACCTGTCTTATGGCCAGGACTCCGAGATCAAACTAACTTTACCCATGTGTCTTCACCCATTCTCTGTGATTATGTTATGTTAACAGACATTTGATAAGTTATTTCTTTGTCAAAATTACTATCGAGACAGCAACTTGGCCTCTTACTTGGGGCAGCCCTTACAATCCCTTAGCACAGTGGTGTATGTGTAAAACTCTTTTTAGATGGCCCCTACAGTACCATATTCTGAACAGAATGTTTGCATTTCTACATGCTTAGGCACCACCAGCCTGTGAAACCTCATCCACCCTCTCCTGTCTTTGGGCTTGTCTTCCTTCCTGTTCCCTGCTTAAATGTCTTTCCTTTTCTTCGCCACCCTACTTGCTGTCGCAAGATGTGCTTCCTCCACCAACATGTGCTGCCATGTCTCACCCTCATTGTGTCTGCACTGGATGTTTGACCTTTGTTCTCTTGTACAAACTTCAGTCTCCCGCTCAAGGGGGTTGCCAACTAAGCAATAAAGATTAATATTGTAGTTATTACCGACATGTTCTTTACGGGTGGTCAGTGTGCGGGTGGACTGCCTGGTCAGAGATCTGAAAAAGAGCCATGAAAGAGAATTGGTTAATGCCATGGAAACCGTTGGGAAGGTAAGTGCTGGCGGCATCAGACAGTGGTCACTCTTGCCCGAACTCAGTGGAAGCGCTTATTAGGCAGCTGTATGGAGATGAATTGTATGAGCCTCTGAGTAACCTATCAGAGTCCAAATAAACGATTTGCCACATGCTTCCGGAATATGTTAGACGCAACCACTATAGCTTTGGAAGAGTGTGCGTGTGTGTGTGTGTGGGTGCGAAAACTATTACTGCACTCTGTCTTTATGGCCCTCATTCCATGTCTGTCAGAAACCATGACCAAACAAATAATACCCTGGAGTATGTTATTTATCAGGTGCGATAAGTAGCATCTGTTATGAGCTCCTGGGGAATAACATGTTCATTTTGGTGCTAACAGCACCAAAAGCAGTATGTTATGGTAAATAGAGCACCCTGTTCCCCTTTTAAATTTTTGCAGGTTTGAACTGCCAACTTCTAACAAACGGTGAGATATTTATGGTATATGGTAATTGTCGGATGCGGTTAATACCACCCAACTCGTAATTCCGACCACTTAGCAAACAGGAGTTTACACAGTGGTCAGAAAACACAGACCCATTTATAATCAAGGCCCATGTGTCATCTCTATCTCTTCACCGTCTTTATTTGTGACCTGGGTTGTTTATCATCTCTTTAAGTGCCTTATGTCTCTCTCTGCACCATCACGCTCTGCCTGTTCTCTGTGCACCTTCGCACTTTTATTTCCACTGTATGCATATTTCATATTATGACCTATCTGTTTGTGTGATTTAGATGTCTCTATTAGCCCAAGCTCTCTCTCTGTTGCATTCCCCTCTCCCATGTATGATTTGGTGAAGAGGTGATTTGGTAAATGGAATGATAAATTGGTGAATAGGCAGGTCAAAGTCAAAATAAGTGATTTGTATGATAGGTGAATGGGGGCATGTCGGGGCACAAATAATATTTCTGTTTAATAACAGATTATTGGTTTGTTGCCTGGCAACCTAGAGGTTTTTTTTTATTTGAATGTTGATCTTGGCCATCACTGTTCAAGTATACCAGAAGGTCTGTGTGTTGCACAAGCGTCTGTCTGCCGCCACTTTCTTTTGCGTTTGTATGCAAGCCCAGTAGTTTTTTTAGTTCAAATAATTTTGATCTCTGTCCTACATGTATGCAGATGACTCCTGCCTTCTAAAAAGTGGGAAACATCACAATGCCGCAATTCACAGTTCCAAGGCTTGCATTCCAGCTGTAGTTGCCTGGATGTTCTACACCTGCTAAAATTGAATGGGAGCAAAACCAAAATATTAGCCCCCTTCAATGAAACCCCTTCATGGAAGAGTCATTTATAGCATCTTTCTCTGGGATCTTCTACTGTACCGGCGCCAGAGAGGAAGAACTTGGATATCAGCATTCTCTTTCTTGACACAAATTTTTCGTTTAAAATTTTTAAGGTGTATGAGGGCTGCATTTTTTTCTATTTAGGTGTTGTGTTAGCTAAGACCTTTAAATTTTACAAACATTATTTTATACTTATTGGGGCTTTCAGACAGCTCTTTTCATTCATTAGTCTGTCATTCACGTTTTTCTTCTGCCCACTACAACACAAAGCATTGGGAAGGTGGGTCACCCCACTTTAGTGACCGGCTAGCCTCACTGTGAGTGATGGTGTTCTGCTTTCACAAGGCTCACATCCGTTCGCAAAGTACTTCCCTTCAGTGCCAAAAACTGTTCTGCTTTCAGCCAATTTTTATTTTATTGTCGAGGGCCTGGCAGCTTATTCAACAATAACATTTTACAAAACCCATGACAAAACAAAACCGGCATTGACAAAGTTACAGGCCAGTTGCCAACAGCAGATGTATTGGCTTTGCCACTGCTTGTAAAGTACAGGGAATGTTCTTCCATTGTTTTGCTCCTCCAATTATGTTTCTCTAGTCAATGCTTTCTTTTCATCACACTGTGATTCTGTATCTCAGTTTACATGGATCTTCCAGAGAATCCTCTCTATATAATAAACTTCACCTAATCCAGAATGCTGTAGCTCCACTAGTATTGAATTTAAGTCAGTGGGACCAGGCAACTTTATCACGGACATTCGTGCACTGGATTCTCGGTCAAGATTACATACATTTTTTAGGTCTCGCCTAGGCATTGCATGCGCTGTCTCTTCGAGACATGCTGTATCTACAATGGGGGCTTCAAGCACCTCCCATCTTTTTCATTGGTTCCCATTACTGCCCTTCGTAAATGCCTGCTCCTGCTGGGAGAATATGCTTAATAGTCCCTCCTTTTGGACTTTTGTAACTTCCCATGAGGACTGCCCCTGTTACATGTGCTGTTACCCTTTCTGTTATTTATGATACTCTGTGAGCACTCTTTTTAGGTCAAGCTTGGGCAGCGCATGTGAGGCATGCTATATTAGAGTATGGACTTGAAGCCCCGCCCACTCTCCGCCCATATTTTCCATTGGCGTTTGTCATTGTTCTTCGTAAATGCTGGCTTTTGATTCGTTAATAGGCTTGCTAGTCGCTTAGTACCGCCTTGTCTTCATTTGTAGCCTCCCATGAGGACTAGCCCTTTTACTTCTGTTGTTACACGGTATGTCTTATTTAGTCTGTAAGCACTATTTTCTTTAATGAGTTTCTCCTACTGCAGGCACGACGTGCTTTCCAGCAACATTCAGCACGCCATGCGCAATTTCACTTTCCGAGCAGCCCGGGACAATGGCGGTCGAGGTCCCGCATTTCTAAGTCCAAATGCTTGTATTATTTACAAGGGGCACTTCTGTGGGTGCGTGTGCTGCCACGTGCCTTTTATCAGCACGGCACTTGTTTCACGTTTGCCATGCTTCATATTTCATAAAGCTCACGGGCACCATGCTGAGAAAAGAAGGCACAGACTCTTTAATTAAGCACCAGGGCTGGGCTATAAAGGAAGCGCCTCAGACTCTAAGCCATTTCAAAAACTCTCGGGTGTGAGCAGGCACATTTTTCAGCCAAACAGCACTCACAAGATGCTGGTGCTTCTTGTTTAAATGGCTGGATGGCTGGGAAGGATGGGCTTACCCAAATCCTTCTGCGCATGTGTGGAAGCTGTAGAGGAATTTCCTGGGAATACATTCCCAGAGTACCGGAAAGGTGAACATGCTGCTGCCACCACTGCTCCCTAAAACACAGTGGTAGTCCTGAGGCTTATCTTCCTTATGGTGTGCAATCCACTCAAATTAAAGGGGAATGTTTGGAATTCCCTTGCTGATACTGCGTGCATCTGTCCTTATATGCTCCTCTCTTTCAGAGGGTCTCCTCACAAGTGTGACCTATTCCTAAGCAGTGCTTGTTTCTTAAGTTGTTTAGTTTGCACGGTTGCAGTCATAAGGAATATTTACTATCCTTAAAGCATGAAATGCAAGGAAAACATTTGCATGATTAGAAGATGGCACTTCGAGAATCAACGTGCGCACGTGCAGCTACGTGAAACCATAGACATAAAGAACAACTTCTACTTTGGAGCCTGCTCTTCTAGGTATTCGTGTTGGCCAGCCTCGTTCAGCGATTATATAAAACTCCTGCGAAACTAAGACAAGGGACTTGCCCAACAATCTTACTATTGGTCTGGTGTGGCGCAAAACTTTCTCATTGCACTGGAGTATGTTTTTGGTTGTAGTGGTGGAGAGTGGCTGTAGGTAACCGTGTTCTGGGACTAACATGCGTTTACCCTCAGCTATAGCAATGTGGACATTACCGAGCCTGCAAGCGGCATTGTGGCGCAGCAGCTGAAAGAATAGGTGGCTTGATTCTGGAACTAATATTAAATGCCGTGTTTTTAATGGAAATTGGGCGCCTCCAATTTGTTCAAGGTATACACGTACAGTCCGTTTTGCAGGTTACTGTACACTCCAGCTGGGCTTTTCATCCTCTTTTAGGGTTTACATGTCTTTATTTGTTTCTCGTCTTTTTGATTTCTCAAGCCTGTACTTCATTTATTGTTTGTGTCGTTGTTTTGGTTGAATTCCGTTGCACTGCTTGCTTGTATGTGCCTGTACACTTTGCTGCTCACTTGTCCACAGCTGTAGACTGCCCTCTGCCCAGAGCACGGTTGCTTCTGCAGGGACTGGCAGATGTCGCCACGCCTACTTCTTCCCCAGCTGTCTGGGCAAACTCGCTGCTCTGAGTACACCGCCACAGTTACCAGGGGCTGCCAGACACGCCTGGCCCTGAGAAGTGGTCACCTCAGTCCCCACACAGCCTGGATGCGCAGCTGCTTCCCTCTCACTCCCCACTTGAGGAGCAGATCCTCCAAAGAGGCAGGCAGGGGAAGAACAGTGTCGTGCCAGGCTGCTTTAAGATTACTTCAGCACAGATGCTGTTGAGGGTGGCTGGCTAATCTTTCGCGTTGTGACAGAAGCGCAGCTTATGTCTACCATTTTCTATCCAGATCCTGTTTTTTCAGCTTTGGTTAAAGATGCCAAATGCACACAATGGGAAAAAATACTTATTTTCCCTACTAACCAAGTCAGGCAGTATGCAATTGACATCATGGAGTGTGACATCACTTCACGTGACATCGCCTATGGCATCACAATAAGTGGCATTACAACCCGCTTAACCCAAACATTCTGCTCTCTCCGCCTCATTTTAGATTTTTGACACCTTTCATACCCACTGTTTACTCCTTTCTCCTCCACCTCATACCTTTCTGCCCACCACAAAGCCCCTCCTAGCCACTTTTTTGTTTTGCTTACCTCTTACCATTTCCAGCCCACAAAATAAAAATGCCCCAATTCCTCCTGTCCTCACTAATTCCTGTATTTTCTGCTCCACCTCTTTCACTTACTTAGCATTAAACACTCACACCACTCTCCTCTACTGTAAGTGAAATGCTGTCTAAATAAAAAAAAAATTCTCTTTCACAACACCAATAGCTCTAACTTTCACAAATGCGAGACCGATTGCATTGCAAATGATTGTTTTGTTTGCCTCTGCTGTGTTTTTGGATTGTAGTGATAAGTGTTTGAGCTTTGTGTAAAGATAGGTCATGAACAAAAGGTTGAAGAGTAAAGCCTTTATTCAAGAGCAAGCAGGTACATGTCACAACAACGACAGCCCCACACCAACTGACTCTCTCCTCCTATTCTAGAATCCAGCTATGCAGTATGCTTCCAGTTACCAGGACACTGGAAGCATCATAGCAAGGATGTCACATCTTCTCTCTTTACATTGAACCAAAGAATTAAAAGATATTATTATACATTAAATGCATTATAGTGACAAGAGTGAACATGGTGCGAAATTGGATACACAATAGAGATAAAATGTATTTAATTGCACAATTAATATTACATCACCCTACCTCCCTCTTATACACTATTTCGTATTACATGACATAACTTCTATACTTTACAGGTAAGTTCACTTCCCTCCCCACACGTGTTCTTTTAATGCTACTACAAGAAAGTTGTGCAGCACTTACAGTGGTGCTTCCTCTATTGGAAATGGAATGTGGAGAAACGGAATGAACCTTCCCAATTTCAGTAACATCATCCCACATCCAATTCATGAATGATGATTTGTTTTCCTTACCAGAAGCTGAGTAGATGTGATCTTTATCACATTTCGCCATCCTACTGTGATGCCATATTTTATTATCACTTAATTTGGCTGATTTTGAATAAGTGTCTAGGACTTTCAGGGGTGCAGAATATCTGCTTTCCCCTTTTTTCACCTTTGTACCAAGCTTTATTTTAACCCAATCTCCGACTTTCAGATCAGCCTCCTTAGTGCAATGTTTTTTGTCAAAATTGATTCTGTAAGATTCATGTATTTTGCATAAGTTAGAGCGGACAACAGCAGGTGACTATTTTCCACACACACTCTTACGATTCCACGCCACATTGTCTTTTGTAAAGGGTTGTCTGCCTCTTAAAATCCTAAATGGACTGTAACTTGTACACGTGGGAGTAATTCTGTACGCCCAAATAGTACTAAACAATTCTTTTTCCCAATCTTTTCTAGCACTCAGAGAAGCTTGTATACTCCACATAATCACCCTGTTGAAGCGCTCAACTATGCCATTATCGGCTGGATGGTAGACAGGGGTCTTTCTCTCACTGATGCCATTCCTTTTTAAAAACGTTAAAAAATATTCTGACGTAAATTGTGGGCCATTATCACTGAGGATGTTTTTTGGTATAACTTCTCGTATGAACAATTTTTACAAAAAATGTATAACTTCTTTCGAATCGTAGTTCTCAGTAATCTCAATTTCAGGCCATTTGGAGTAGTTGTCAATAGCAACAAGGATATGTTTAGCAATGCCCTGATCATCCACGATAGGACCCAGCCAATCAATACTTAGATCTTCCCAAGGATGATCCGGGATATGTCTGATGCCAGTACTAGGTTTAAATACATGCTGGCTCTTGTCAGAGTTTTTGCAAATGGAACATTGTTTTACAAAATTTTCAGAGTCTTTATCAATCCCGGGCCACCAGTAAAACATTTTTATTTTATTTTTGAGTTTAACGATCCCTAGATGGCCTTCGTGATTGATTTCTAAAATTTTTGAACGTAAATTGAAAGGTGCAACAATTCTTTCACCTCTATATAGGTAGTTACTATTATCAATGGACAATTCATCTTTAATTTCCCACATTGCTCTAAGGTCACCTTGCAGATCACTTTTGTTAGGCCAACCACTGATTACATAATTAGGCAGCATCATTTAGAGTTTTGTCATGTTCATATTCAGTGTCCCATTCTTTTTAGAAATAGCATTGGCAGAATCATACACAATGGCTACATTAAAGTCATCCCAATCGGAACACTCAGTATTTTGTGCAGGTAATGGAGATCTGCTGAGATAATCAGCCACTTGGTTCCTTTTCCCTGGTAAGTATTCAACTTCATAATTGAATTCTAATAGCTTTAAACTCATCCTTGCTAGTCTGGGAGTAGCTTTGAGTATGCCCTCAGATGTTAATACTTTTAGTAAAGGTTTGTGATCTGTGCGCAGTGTGAATTTTGTCCCCCAAACAAACTGTCTAAACTTCTCCATTGCCCAGACAGTAGCCAACATCTCCTTCTCAATAACTGAGAATTTCTCTTCAGCAAGAGATAGAGAACGAGATGCAAAAGCAATTGTTACTTATACACCTACTTCATTAACCTGAGACAAGACTGCTCCAAGTCCCTTTCCGCTGGCATCTGTAGTAATGATACTGTGGGCAAGACCATCGAACGCCTGTAACAGGAAAGCAGACACTAATTCATTTCTGATCATGTCAAAATCTTTATGCAGTTCTGCATTCCAGTAAAACTCTTGTCTCACTTTGAGTAATTGTCTAAGGTTATATGTTTTTGTAGCAAAATTCTGTACATATTTAGAGTAAAACTCCGCTAGACCAAGGAAGGATCTTATATCATCTTATGATTTTGGAACATGGGCGTTGCTGATAGCAGTGATCAATTTTTTCTTTGGAGAAATTCCATCACCACCTACTTCATGTCCTAAGTAAGTAACTGATTTCAATCCAAACTTACATTTTTTAGCTCAGCAGTAAGTCCCTTCTTGGCTAGAA